>OY728150.1:1471815624-1473027529 GCA_963277665.1 Viscum album
ATAAGATAACCTCTATAGAAAAAACTATGAAAATATATATTCTCAAAGTACCAACATAAACAATTGATTCTTCATATTCTCTTTTGATACAACCTTAGATGAAAACTTTACTAGCTCAGCAAAATAGTTTTCATACTCTAACATAAATCTATCATTCTTATCTTGATTGAATAACTACAAATCCCGGGATAACAACATCAAAGATGGATAAAAGTATGTGGTGAAAATATCCTTTATCTCATTTCATTTTACTACATCGTGCTTCTATTACATCAGTATCATGCCCCACCATCTCCTGATCAGTCCCTCCAGTAGAAAGATGGTACTCTGTACCTTAATTTCATCATGCATCTTTTTGAACCAAAATAGAAGCATCACCTAGATCAATCTTTCCTCAGATTCTATAGGATCATTTGAACCTTTTAATAATAGTGGATTTTGGTTTAGAAATTCCTTATATTTATTTCATAATGCATCACTTTGATGTTCCATAGTCGGAACCTCAACAGGGATTATTGTTGCTTCATATCATAGATATTGGATAACATTTACAATAACCTCAACCAATCATGGGTCCATGGAAGTGTTTTCTCATTGTGGTTCATCAACATCCTCCTCTTATATCTGATTCACACATCTTCTCGGAGGTATAATGCGAGACAACACCAAAAGACAATATTGATGAAAAGAGATTAACACTCAAACCGAGAAGCCTGATAAATAAATCCAAATTGTTATAAAATTAGATTTGTATTTCAATATTTCTAAATCAAAGGTATGGAAAATTATATAAATAATCCTCAATATTAATTTCCCAAAAACCCCCATTATGACTTATGGTTTGTTACAAAGAGTGTTGGGAAAAAATCAGTGGTAACTACCTCATTTTCCAAGACAAGTATACACAAATGCATACTAACATCCAGAAGAGAAGCTCCACCTAGAGATCTGATACAACTTTTTCCAGAAATGACCTGGTTATAATCGTAATCCAAAAATGAACTAGTCCTTACATTACATAAAGGTCATTCACAATCTGCATGGGTTCGAGACTAGTACCAAACATCACACAAAAGTATTGAGGGAATTATTTTTTGTCTCAAACATTGATGACATATATAAACAAGTTAATATGAATATAATAGAGGTTGAACTATACTATAAGTCAAACATGTATGAAACCAAAATATACTACAATAATTTTACAAAAAGAAAAGAAAAAATTACCATGTATAAATGTACTCAACACTCTAATCCATAAGATCATTAAATACTACCACCATGTGGTGCCTTACCCCTTATCGAACTTGGAAGAATATAATATTAAAAAACTTGAACGAATAGGTAAGAAGTGAGTTAAAATATGAATATTTTCTCAAAAAGGATTCCATAAAAATATTAAAACTATTATCTAACCAATTAATTCATTTAAATTTATATAAACATGTATAGCTGTTCAGATCATAATTATTAAATTAAATAGTTATTTTTAATACTATATAAATACTTATAAAATTGATTCAAGAGAAATTATATAAATAATTTTTTACATAGTCATTAGGAATGTAAAATAGTTAACAATCCCTGGACCAAATTTATATCTCATATATAAATAAGTGAAAAACATAGTAATATTCTAAAAGGTATAATTATTCTAGGCTATTAGATCCTCACACAGTCAATGGTGATCATGAAAATATGTGTATAAAAATTTCTCTATAACATTGGAAACAGATACTTTTCTGTATCTCATTGGGGTTGAGACCAGCATCATTAGGTTTTGTTTTAGTTTTGAAGAGTAAAAAGAGTTATATAACAATAACCCACTAACTACCTTGGTTTGAATGTTCTATAGAAAAAAATTAATAGGAAATTTATTATAAAACCATCTAAAATAAAATTCATTCCATTCTCCTAGTTCAAAAGTGACAATTTTCATTTTATACCTCCAAAATAAAAGTTTTTAATCAAAACCTAGCATGATTCCAAGATAAAAGAACTGCATTTATGTCAAAAATAATTTCAATTCATCTCATCAATGAATCAAACATATATTTTAAATTCCACAATTTTCTATCAATTTCACATACACTCATCAAATTAATGGAATTTGGGTTTTTCCAAATTTCATGCTAAAAAATAAATTTGACAATCAAATTTCCTAATTCAATGGAATTAGGATTTTAATAAATCAATTGATTTATGTTTAGTTAATTGAATTTAAATCAATTAATTGATAGATAATCAATTTTCTCCTACACAACAGAACCACATGCCCATCTCAATGAATCACAAATCCTAGAGTGTAACCTGCCAATAAGAATCAAGGTGAAATGTATCTAAAAAATAACCCAAGAAGTATGATTCAGAAAAAATTATTATAGATCCATAAATATATAGATAATCTATCCAAATCCAAGAATTAATATAGAAATATGTGAAGATACAAGGATAATATTTACCCAATGCGTCACACCAGAACCAAAATGATAATCAATTATTAATAGAATCCACTCAGAGAAGTTTTAGGGAAACAAATATCCTAGGATTGTATCTTGAGTCAAGATAAATAAAATTAGTGAGGTTGAAAAGAATAATATTCTATAAATCCTATTAAAAACCGACCATTAAGACATTTCATGATGGGTATCACAATTACACATCATGTAACTAAAAAAATCAAAAATCAGTAAAAATCCAATCATATTTTGATAAAATCAGATTTAATATTATATTTTAATTTACATATCATGTAACCATGCTTTGAAACAACCAAAAAATCCCTAGAGTGTTTCTTTTTAAATAATTCAATAGCTTGTGATGCACCCAATACCGAGTTCGAGCACACCAATATCTATCAAAATTTTCATTTAAAAAGAAAATACAAATTGTATTAAAAAATTACGAAATTTAGTTTTTAAAATATACTTCACTTTTGAATTCATAATATCAGAATTATCTTAGGGTGAATTTTTTGTAATTTTCTTAAATGTTTCAATTATTGATGAATAATGAAAAATACTGCAATCTTCTTTAAAAAAACATTTCTATTCAAAAAAATTATTTTACATTAACATTATTTTGAAGTCAAACTAGATACAGAATACAAATATTAGTCTAATTTAAGTCATTTGAATAATTTTTATAATATAATTAGATATAAAAATTTATTTAATTTTTAAACGTATCTTTTACCCACCTTTGAACCACAACAATATATTAGAATTACACATAATTTTAACACTTATGTGTATTGAAATTTGAAAAAAGAACATACATGAATGTAATAAGTATGAATAATGTTGGTTAATAGGATCAAAATAAATTTTTGTGAAATGTAATTTTGAATTTTGTTTACCATGCATAAAGGTAAATATGGTAATTAAAGGTTAAATTATTATTATAATAATAAAAACCATCCATAACACTTGTCATAATTTAATTAGATAAGTGTGTTTCGACCCAAAATCAACATTATGTATAAAATATGATCCTTTTAAGAATATTTTTTTATATTAGGACATTTATTATATTTTAATTAAAGAAGAGGTAAAAATATCCCATTCAAATTTCAATAACTATATAATTTTTAATATGATGTTATATAAATAATATGGTAAACTAAAAATATTCATTATAAATATTAATTTTTTATCTACATAATCTTAATTTATTTATAATTTTATAAATTAAATAATTAAATTAAATGGTGACACAATGATTATGCTGTAATTTATTTAATAAAGGATGAATAAATTAAATAATATTACTAAAATTACAATAAATACATGTTTATATATTTAATTCCATACACAAATATTTTGGAAGAAATTTAATTTTTAGTGCTAATTTAAATTTTTTTTATGGAATCATGTTTTTATGACTTTAAAAAAATACTGTATTAAATAGTGTCAAGATTTACAATAATGAGATTTTAAAATTAATAATATTGTATTAAACACTATAAAAGCCATAAAACTATAAAGTTTTTCCGACTATCATTTATAGTGTTAAAGATGTCATAAATTATCTAATTGGGTATCTTTTGACATTTTTTCGTAACTATATTAATCCTATAGTGTAAATTGACAAGTAGACATGGTAAGAGTTAAAATGTTTAACAAAGGGTTAAATTCAGAATATAAGGTTAATTTTATGACATAAAATTTTCTAAAAATAAATTTTTGAGTGGATTCTGAATCATACTAATATTATACTGAAGATAAATAATTTTTTATATAATATAAATCAAAAAATAATTTATATTTATTAATAGTTTTGGAGTTTTCCAATGCTCCCCTCCCCTCTATCATATAAGGGAACCTCTCATTCTCTCTAAACCCATTTGGATTGGCCAATACAATCCAAGTTCTCCTCCAAAAAATCCCTAATTTACTACTAGAGGCCCAAATTTGGGAATAAATCCATAAAAATGAGTCCTTTTCTTTGAATCCAAAGTAGATACCTAAAAAGTGGTAATTGTTTTATCAACACATTCTTTGTTATTTTATTCATCAACTCCCTCATCCAATGTTGTTTCTATAAAAAATAATGACTCCTATATCATCTACATTCTGAGATGTTGTTATATTTATGGGGAAGTATTTTTCCCATTTTACCCATCCTATGAAAAACAATATCACTGTGTGTGCGTACGTATGACTTACTGTCTACACAATATGGTGTAATTTGTTATTTAAAACTAATTTATTGGTATCGGTATAAGGGTGCGTATAATGAATAAAAATAATTAATATGACATTAAATTTTTTTATTATAATTAATATAACATCCAATTCTATACCATTTAACCATTAAAGGAATGATATTATCACTCGTGCGTACGTACGACCTACCATTTATGTGATTCGATGAGATTTATTCTCCACATTAACAATTAATGAATTATTATAAAAACTATAATATGAGAAAATAAATTATTTATGATCTCAGTAACATTATATTTATGAATTAAATATGTCATACATGTAAGAAAACATGACTTTTACAACATAAATGCATTACAAAATGAAGCAGTTAGCACCCAAAACAATGGTATTATAGAAATATTAATAAAAAAATTACATAAGAGGATCATATACGACATAATAAATATGAATATGGTCATGTTATAATTATATAACATTATTTAACCATTATAATTGTGTTTAAGACATATTTTTCAAAAGAAATGTACATGGATAGAGTTAATTTTACAATCTCATTACTATCAAAGGTGGTTTACACGTATGTATCTACTGACACCCATTTACCATCCATGACAATGTTTATCAAAATTTTATTTCAAAATATTTTCTACAATTGTTATATTATTTTGTATCCATGCTTGAATATTTATAAAACATTTGGAATGGAATCATTCCATCATTTTCTAATGGAGGAACATTATGACACTTTTCGACATATTAATGAAAGAATGTTTTTATAACATATACCGAATGAGAAACAATTTCTAACATCATAAAGCCTTAAAGATTCAATAATTTTATTACAAAAATTCAAATTTATTTTCAAAATAAATATTTTCTTTTATAATTTCATGACAATTAAATGATTTCAATGTTAAAAAAAGATATTTATCTCAAAGAGTTTTAATGATATTAATAGATTATTTTCTTCTATGTCAACATGCTTTGTAGGATTTTATACTTAATTGTGGTTGAATTATTATAATGAAATCATTCATATTTCATTGAATGTTTTGTGATATGACTGACAATGGATGTGCTATTATGATACCATTAATGGGTTCTGGTTAATGTATTAACATTTTGTATGTAGTTTTAATATGAATGTTATGTTATGTTTACCCATTTTGATATAAAGAAGGCATTAGACATAGTATGTGATGGGAGGGACCTAATATAGCCCATAACATCATTTTTAGGACTCATGAGACAAATGGGTATATGTTTTTACCTACTTATGTATGTTATTTACAGGAGGCCTTGAAGGCATGCTTATGATTTTTGTCATTTTTGACTCCCTAATTATGATATTAGTTATTGATATTCCATGTGATTATTCAACTAGTAAAATATACATGTGAATTATTAAATGGAATTATTATTTTTTATTTCAATAGTATAATGAATATTATGTTTAAAAGGATTTTGTTTTAGTTTTATACATTTTCTTAAAATTTTATACTTATTTATGATAGCTTTCACTATATTGTTTATCCTTATTAAGAATTAATTTTCAACACTTTATTTTTTTTATTTTCCCTATCATGAAAAAAATTATGTTATGACTGACCTATATGGATATTCTATGGTATATGAGTGTTTTCAAAGGAGATACTATGTGGTTTTTTATTTCATTATGTAATGTAAAACAATTGTTTTTATGTATTTTTTTAATCAACTAATAAACTGATTTGTCCTTTTGTATTTGATTTCTTATGATCATTCCAATGTAACAAAATAATGCACTGACTTTGGGAAACTTGGGTCATCGTGTTATTGTTGGAATGAAAATAATTTTAGTATAATCCTTAGAAACTGGATAATGAAATCCTTTGATTAGGGAACAATAAACTATGTTAATCTTTAGGAATATGTATAAAATAATATTAAAGAATATATTTAAAATATTGATTATATAGGGTTTCCAATAAATACCACTTTATCCGGATACTACTAGTGGATGTGGTAGGGGAAAATAATTTACCTATGAGTATCAACTTTGACAATATTTTTCAGGTCTGACTTGGGGTAAACAAGTACACGACAATGAGGCTTACTACGAACCCGGTTTAACAATCATAGGGTATATGATTAGGATAAGGCATAATTTCTGTAGAAACCATTATAATGGATTTATGAGTAAATATTCCCACAATGAAACCATTTTTATTATTATGGATTAGATATGAATAAAATTTTCAATTTAAGTTAATTATTTTATTATTTTAAAATTATGAATTATGATTCATGAACAAATCTAGTGTATGCTATTGTATAGAAATACTTCCTAGTGGATGGCATGGAAATAATATCAACACATCTAACGCATGTATGGATTCCTCTATTTTGAAATATAATGATAGTGAAGATTGTTATAAAACAACTTTTGAACAACATAAAACCATACTGGGATAGCTGAATGAGGGTATAAATAAAATCCTTACCTTTACGAAACACCTAAACCCAATATGCAATCATCAATATTATATTTCTTCATGAGAAAACAACCAACAACATTGAATGAGACTACAAATCCATTTTTAGCTGAGTAATAGATACATTCAATAGAGAAAATATTTCTTCATTGGAGAGTAATGAAAGGGAAACAAATTTCATGTCAGTTTATCATCTCTCAAGAGATTCCGATCAATGGTGCTTATTGATTCAAAATACGAAAAAGGATGAAGAAATAGAAATCATGGAATAGAGGGAATTTAAATAAATTTTCGTAGAAAAATACATTCATCATGAAAATATCAGAGGATATAAAAAGGAAATTTTGTAGTCTGAGGAAAAATGATGATGAGAATGTTCCAAAGTATGAAGCTAACATTACAAGGTTTGAAAGGAATATGGCAGACTATATACATAACCTAATAATTCCAATTTACTGATAATTTAATGGGATAAATCCATTCATTTGACGGACATTGGTCTCAAAATCATTCTCCCCGTAAGATGCAATAGTCTTACAAGATATCAAAAAACAAAAAGAAATAATCTAAATCTTATGATTTTATATGAATGCAAGAGAATAAGAGGGCCACTGAACACCCTATAAGAAGAAGCAAGGGGAAAAGTGAATATATGGCATTCCACCCAATAGTAATTGTGGGAAGAAATACCCTTGTACATACCTAAAGTGAATGATAGTTTTTTTAATGTTTAGATAAAAAGGTAACCAAGATCAAGATTTTAATGTTATGAAATAAGAAATCAATGTTCCATGATATAATAATAAATAAATGGGACATTATGAAATTTATTTTCCTAAGAATTAAAGAAAATTTTCCCTAGAAAAGGACAATGGAACAAGGCCAGGCTTCTATGATCACAACTACTAAGTTTGAATTTCATAATGACGTGGTTGAATGTACATTAATTATCTCATTAGGTTTAGATGATGATTTTTTTTTGCCGGATCATCAAATTCATTTATATCTTCCAGTTTTTTTAGACATTTGATATTTCTAATTCACCATGAAAAGGTCTTTTTCATTCAAAACAACTTGAGGAACCCTTATCCAACATAGATGTGCCGAGTAGTTCCAATTAATTCATAAAAACATGCTCTAATTTCTTATTTTATTATCATACTTATGATTTAATTTTATATAATCATTGTTATGGATTTCAATTCAGAATATTATTCAAAAAAATATTGATAAAAGGAAGATACGATTTGTGAGGAAGAAGTAGAATCCCTTATCTTTAAATTAGTAACTTCATCACATGATTCTTATCAAAATCCCCCCCAATAGCTTTATTGAATGATATTTTTGGGTTAAAAGTGATAATAACATATAGGTATGAAGAAGTTAATAAAAAAATTGAGGATATACCGATTATAAGGGAACATATTGATGTTTTTTTCTAGATATTGACCTAGACACCCCAGAGCAAGAAATTGAGGTTTATATTTATTCAATACCTAATGAAGGACCAATATAAATGACTCCCTATAGAATGGATAAAATGAAATTAGAATAGATGAAGAAATAACTATATGAGTTCAGTACTAAAGAATTTATTCTCCCTAGTATTTCTCCACGAGGAGCATTGACTCGTTTTTTATTGGAATAAAGCTGGATCAATGAGGCAGTGTGGTGAATATTATGAAATCAATTCAATTATAATAAAGAACAAGTATAATTTTGTCCACATTTATGATTTGTTTGATCAACTTCATGAAGCTCAATATTTTTTTTCATATTTTCCTTCACTCTAGATATAATTAATTGTTTTTAAAGAAATATTATATTTAAAATACAACATTTCATATTAGTTATGGACATTACGTGTCTATAATAATTCCATTTGGATTATATAATTCACCCTATTTTTTATTTGAATGAATTAACATAATGTTCAATGAATATATTGATGGTTCTTTCTTAGTATTTATTGATGTTATCTTGGTATACATAAAATGCTACAATGATCATGAGAATCAATTGATGATTGTTCTAAAGACTCTTATAAGAAATGAGCTATATGTGATGTTTAGGAACTGTGAATTATGAATTCAGGAAATTTCTTTTATTGTCCATATTTTCATGAAGGATGGAATCTCTGATGAACATTCAAAGGCCAAATAAATCCCAAAATGGACTGTGCCTACAAGAATAACCGAGATATGAATATTTATTGGTTTAGTAGGCTACTATCGGTGTTTCATCCAAAATTTTTCCTGAGTGGATAACCAATTAACCAATATCACAAGTAATGGGGTTAATTTTTTTTGTAAAAAATAGTGTGAATAATGTTTTAAATAATTGATTATATGATTATTCAATGATCTTATCTTGACATTACCATCTGGGAATGATGGGTTTGTGATTTATAGTTATGCATCGAAGAAAGGACTTGGTGTAGTCCTCCTACAGAATAATAGATTTATTTATTATGCCTAAATAGAATTATAAATTAATGAAAAAACTACCCAACACATGATATTGAGTTAGTAACAGTAATATTTTATTAGAATATATGGAGAACCTATCTCAATGGTGAAATATTTGAAATATATACAAATCACAAGTGTTTGAAATATATTATCTGATAGAATGAACTCAACATGTGACAAAGGAGAGGGCTTGAGCTACACAAGGATTACGATATCACAATACACTAACACTCAGAGAATGAGAATAAGGTGGTATATGCTTTGAGAAGAATGGACAATGGTGTTAAAATAAATTAGAGTTGAAAAGGATACTTTTTCATGGATTTATTAATGATCGATATGGTAATTATCATGGAAGGTAAAACATCACTACTCTTTCAAATGATTAAGAAACCATATTTACTAGATATTGTAACTCCCTGACCCATAAATCCCAACTCCAATGCATTATTTTAATACATTGGCATGATTACATGGAATCAAATCCTAAAGGACCAATCATTTTAGCAATCTCGAAAAATAGATTACATACAAGAACCTAAAATTAAAAATTATAACATAAAATAAATCATAGATAATCCATTTTTAATGCTATTATTCCCATATCATAACCATGAATATTAATAATAATACACTTCTTGGTATCCGGGGAAAATAAGAAATAAGAAATGGGTGAGCTCAGATGCTCAGTAAAGGTAATTAATTCATCAGAAGGTAAAAACATTTAAGGAAATATGTATAATAAAAACAAAGGCATTTTAAACATAAACATGAACATAATATAGAGAAAATAAATAAAACATTACCCTAGAAACATGCACATGAATATTCTACTAGTCAAATAATCAAATGTAGTAACTAATTTCATAACGAGGGAATACATAATGCCAAACATAATAACTACTAAATTAAAGATATGTGCCAAGGATAATGACAAATATTCTATCGGGGAATTGTGAAAATACACTAGTTTGTCTTATTAGATCTACCAATGCATCGAGGGGATACAGCTGGCCCCAACCATCACTTACTATGTCTACTGCATTCCACATTTCAAAAGAGTGAATCATAACATAATCATTCATATTAAAACTAGCATGCAAAATTTCAATACCTTAACCATAAACCATGAATGGTATAATAATATCACATACCCAGTCAAAAATATCCCAAATCATTCAATACAATATGGAATATTGTATTTTAATAAATCAATATCAATAAAAAATGATATACATTAAAGGATGTTGACGTAGTTGAAAATGATTAGTAAAACTCTTTGATATAAATATAATTTTTTAATGAAATAATTTAAAGGTCACAAATTTTTTTAAATAAGTCATTTAAAAGAGATCTTTTAGGAATAGTGTCCCATAAAACCTTGAAACATTTTAAATGATTTTACATTTTAAAACAATAATGTCCATATAAATAAATCCATAAAATCATTTGAAAAACATTGACATTAATTAAATAAGTTTTAAAAAATAAATCATTAAAACATTTAAAATGATGATCTAGTTAAATTATCCATTTCATAAAACCATAAAATATTAGTTTTGAAAAAAATTCAATGAAACATGTGCATGAATGATAAATATAACCATAAAAATACTTACACATAAACAATCTCAGATTATAATGAGATTGAAGAATTAACTCTTACCTTAAGTCTGATAATCTAAGTATGACTCCAAAACTCCTATAAAATTTATTGATATATATTATTAACCTATATCATAATCATAATAAAATTTATGAAATAATATATTTTTTGTTTTTTGAAATTATATTACCAATTTATTAACAATTCCATTTAATACAATGAATCATATAATATCTATTTGTTTATCATGTGTGTTTGATTTGTTACTCTTGATCATATTACATAGATCATGATTATATTACATAGAGGATGTATAAAATTAATTAAATATCATATATATTCATAATATAGATATATTTAATAGATATATATATTTAATATAATACATCATTCATGGATACGGTAGGTCTTTCGTACGCATGAACGATGTTTCTGTTTTTTAATCGCATTGTATGGTGTATGTTATTTTCATATATGTACATACATACATACATAAATATATATTTATATATAATTACATTAGAGTAATTATTTCATTTATTTCATAATTATGAATAATATAGTTTTTATAATAATTTTTGAGTGGTAAAAGTGGAGAATGAATCTCATGGCATCATGGAGACGGTAGGTCGTACGTACGCACGAGTAATAATATCATTACTTTAATGATTAAATATTATGGGATTGAATTGAATATGACTTTTACAGAAGTAATATAATGTTATATTTAATGTTTTCATCCATTATATTCATCATTATTGTAATAGCCCGAGATTTTATGAAAAATATTCTTATTAATTTTATTAATGTCTTGTGTTGTACGCTACAACAAAATAAGCTTTCACAACATGCATCCTTGACTTGCCTTCCATTACACGCAATCGCGACCTTCCTCGATAGCGTGTGTAGTACGCAATAACGAGTTTCACTAAACAGCAATATGCTATTAAAATATTATTAAAACTAGCCGTTATAAATAGTAATAACCACTTTTTGAAAATTTGTAAATTTTATTTTATCAAAATGGACTTTATTTTTGGATTCGTAATATTGAAATTAGCTTAGGTTGAGATTTTGGTACTTTTCGGAAAACTTTTATTTTCTGATGAATAGTGAAAATTACGAAATTTTAATTAAAAACACCTTTTTTTAATCGAAATAATTAATAGTGCTAAATTATAAATTTGAGTGTTTTTAAAGTATATTTAGAATATATTTTACAATTCAATACAATGTTGGTCATTGGATGTAATTTCACATTTACACCAGACATAAACAAGTGTTAATCTATTGATAATTATTATCTCTAAAAAACACGCTATTTGTTGTGACAGCGGAAATTAATTATAAAATTAATTAATTCAACTTATATGTTGGTAATTTTTTAAAATAGAAATCATTTTTGAATTCGGAATATCAATTATAGCTTAGGATGAAATTTTGGCATTTTTCTGAAAAACTTCAATTTTTGATGAATAGTGAAACCACTAAGTGGTTGGTTAAAAACTGAATTTTGCATAAAACTTAATTTTACCGCTTCTGTGAATGGAATTTCGAAAATCTGACGGACACGGTTGATATCAGTAAGTAAAATGTGGTTCAATGAGATAAAAATAATTTTCTGGTGAATAGTAACTTTTTACTTTTTTTACCGCGGTTAATAGTAAATAGGGTAACTAAGGGTAAATATGATATTACTATTACCCTAACACATGTCCTAATTCTATTGGATAAGTTTAATTCGACCAAAAACAACCTTATGAATATAATATGACCATTTAGGTCCACATGTATTAGATTATGACATTTAATATTATTTTATTTAATGAATAGTTAAAATAGTTAAAATCAAAGTTTAATAACTAAAACATTTGTAATACGGGGTTATACATAAGATAAATTCGACTATAAATATTAATTAAAAAGATAAAAAGATTTCCTACATAATTATATTTTATTTATAATTTTTAGACTTTAAATAAATTAATTTATT
This sequence comes from Viscum album, assembly GCA_963277665.1. Lineage (NCBI taxonomy): Eukaryota > Viridiplantae > Streptophyta > Magnoliopsida > Santalales > Viscaceae > Viscum > Viscum album. The sequence continues at coordinate 1,471,828,839 of OY728150.1, forward strand.
TATGACACAACGATGATGCAGTAATTACCCTTTAAGGAAATGTTAACATAATTGATGTTATAAATGCTCAAATAAATGTAATTTGAAACTTTTTATGTATTCCAATAATTTTATAGGTTACTATGATATATTATTGTTGATTTAATCTACTTGTTTCGAACATATAATTCTGTTATGACTTTCACAAAAATCATATATCAAATAGTGTCAAAATTGACACAAAATTGTTTTTAAATCAAATATTATATTAATAATTGTTATTTTATTCCTAAAACTCTAAGGTTCGGCCAAATGACTTAGTTAAGGATATATATATTAATAATAAACAACTTGAGGTTCTTTTGGCATGTTATAGTAAGTGTATTAACCATATAGTGTAAGAAAACAAAAAGTCACGGTAAAAGTTAAATTATTTAACATAAAGTTAAATCAAATTGATAAGGTTAAAATAATAACCTAAACTTGTCTAAATCCTATTGGTTGATAGGATTTCTACCAATCCCCACTTTATCTTCGAAATAATACCCTTTGGAACCATTATAAACCGATTTTGACTTTAATATAAAATAATATTTTGAGATATTCCTAAGGTGCCCCTCTCCTCCCTTATAAAAGGGCACCTCCTCCCTCTCTTCCTCACACAACTTTGAGCCTTCAAACTCGGCCAACCCCTGCCAAAATCCGTTCTCCACTTCCCTAGTATCATCCTAGAGGTCCTGGTATTCTTCAAAGAGCATCCATAGTTCTTTATGTGGAGGGTAAGAAAAGGCGCGTCAAAAAGAGGTAATATCCATTACCGATCTTTTTCAATTTCTTTCTTCTTCAACATCTTCTTCTTTAGTTGTTTCATGATAATGTAATAACATCAGTATTTCTTATATACTGATATGTTATTATAAATATGAAACAACTCTATTTAACCTTCTATCCATCCTACGGAAAAAGGAAATCACCGCGCGTGCGTACGTACGGAATACCGTCTCCACGCCGTGGTGTAATCTATTTTCTGCCACCACCTTAATTGGATGGGTATAAAGGTGTAATGAGTAAATATATATGATTATTATAAAGTGATATTGATACTTAAATAGTATACATACACTTCAACACAATTCCACGACCATGGGAACGATATCATCGTTCGTGCGTACGTACGGACTACCGTCTCCACGACGCGATGAGATTCATTCTCAATGATTAACCATTCATGAATGATTATAAAGTATATATAATAAGTACTAATGCAATATATGACCTAATAATGATACTGGAATTATTTATATTTATATGTATGTCATCTACTTAATTTCATTCAATTCAATAAGGAAACGAAAACAGCGTTCATGCGTACGTACGGACTACCGTCTCCATGAACGGTGTATTTCTTTCCAATTACTGATTTATTATATATGTATATTCTGAATATATATATATATATATCATGTTTTATATTCTGGAATTAAGTAATCATGATCCAAGTAATCATATGAATAATTACAAGTTAAAAACACGAACGACAAATGAGACGATTTTACCCAAAACACTACTTTAACATTAATTTACAAAAGAACGGGTAATATAAAGTCATTAGTGGACCATATATGATATAATAACAATAAATATGATTCTTCCATAATTAAATAACATGATTTAAATCATTATACAGGAGGTTCGGACACTTACAAATCAAGTCAGACCTAAGGTAAGGGAATATATCACAATCTCATTTTATCCGAGATTGTTTATACTTTGGTATTTACTGGGGTGTATTTTATTATCCAACATCCATGTTTCCTCAATATGTAATATTATTTCCATCCATGTACAATTTTTTTAAATCCAATTTTACCCTTCGGTGAGTTTTTAGTAAATGATATGAACGGAATCTTTTGTCGTTTTTCGTACGAGGTACTTTTTGACTTTTCCAACAAAAGTACGAAGAATGTTTTTTTTAATTATACGGCATGAATGTATTTTTAAAACATTATTTCCAAGAAGATTCCTTTACGAGTTTTCAAGTTTATTTTTAATAAAATTCTTTTAGATTAAAATTGTATGACATGTTAAGAAAGGAAAAGTGTTTTTGAAGTAGAAAGAATATTTTCCTCCAGAATGAAGTTCAAGTGTTTTATCAAAATTATTTTCCATCTAAGATAATAAAGGGTTCTGTTTTCATCCCTATTATTACATTGATTTGATTATGTTGTGATGGAATTATTTTTATGAATTCTTTTATCGTATATGAATTGTTTTATGATGTCATGATGTTTAAGATTCCCATTTTTATTACATGGGTTATGTAATGATGTATGATTTATGATTTTGTGGCACACATAAGAAATGTATCATTAAGAGATGGGTGGGACCTATATCTCCCTCCAATGCATTGGGTAAAGATTTTATATCTCATGAGATAGACATGGCTGGAATGGTAGGTTATACCGGTTCAGTGAAACAGGACTGAAACGAGGGTGACTCGGTTCAGAAAGGGACTTTGTCCACTAAGATAGTCTTGGAAATGATTCTTGACTAAAAAGAAATGATTCTCTATGATTATGTGTGTATGACACAATGTTTCATGTTTTAAGTTATGATTATTGGGATTTCATTTCACTACTATGATTTATCCCATGTTATGAAATTATGCTCTCTTTTGCAGGTTAAGATTTCCAAAAGTTATGTTCTTATGAATATGATGTGATTGATTTTTCTTTTGTTTACCCTTACTGAGCATTTCAGCTCACCCTTTTATGTTTTCTTTTCCCCAGGATATAAAGAAAGGTTTTAGGTATTAAAAAAAAGGGATGATATTTATGGGAGATGTTGATGATCTTTGACCAGGATTAGAAGATTACATTCCGAGTTTCCAAAGACACTAAACTATTACGATCCATGTGTGTGTGTTTTTGTTATGTACTAAGTATTCCGCAAAAGTAATGTAATGTCCATGTACGTCAAGTTTCGGGTCTCTACAGTTGGTATCAGAGGAAATGTTTAGTCAACCTTTGGAATCTAGGATGCGAAAAAGTTAGTGAGATCCATAGAGATATTTCTAAGGTATGTCTAGGGATGTCCCAAAGGTTAAGTATACATATAGGTTATTTTACTCGAATTACACTAACGATCATAGAATTAATCCTAAGATGTTAGATATTAAAGGTAATCCCCCTTTATTATGTTGTTTTCCCTAGAATGATTTGATTCCTCTCACACTATTCTTTTTGGGTTTTAGACGATGGCTGGAACCCGAAGGAACCGTGTTGATCAATGCAATGGACAATGCAATGATTGTCCTCTTGAACAAACAAATGTTATGGGAGATGGAGTGCAAATTCTTATTGCTATACTTACACAAGATATGAATCATTCTGGACTTCCAAATGAGCAGAGAAGGTAACAATATTCTATTGAGTCCTTCATGAGGCAACGTCCACCTTCTTTTAGTGGGACTTCTGATCCACTTGTTGCTGAACAATGGATCAGTACCACTGAAAAGATATTTTCAGTTCTTTAATGTTCTGAACATGATAAAGTCATCTTAGCAGTATATCGTTTGGAAGGTGAAGCTGATCAATGTTAGAATCTTATCAAGAATACGAGGCCAAGAGATGAAATTGAGTCCATGGAATGGGACGAGTTCAAGAACTTGTTTTTCAGTAATTACTTCCCTCGTATTTTTCAAACAAAGATGGATAAGGAGTTTCTTGAACTAAAGAAAAAGGACGATGAATCTGTTGGTATATACGAAGTGAATTTTACAAGACTTGCAAGGTATGCATCTGGCATTATCATCCAACTTGAAAGTAAAGTTGATTGATTTTTCAGTGGCTTAAAACCAAGTCTTCGAAGGGAATTAGCTATAATAGACTTCAGTAGCTATGGAGAAATTGTGTGTTGTGCTATCAAGGTAGAAATGGAAGTTGGTGTTACATATCCATCTCATGGTTTTGACAAGAAACGAAAGATGGAGTTCAAGGAGAAATCTCAGAATAATGGTGAAAAGAAGATAAAAGTTTCCTATTACACAAAGTGTGGAAAGAAGCATGGTGGAGATTGTCTTAAAGGGAATACAAAATGTTTTATGTGTGGAAAAGAAGGTCATCGAGCAGCTGGGTGTCGAAGTAATGGAAAAAGGGTTTCTAATTATGTGAATAAAGCAAACACTGCAGAGAACGCACCACCAACACATCAATGCTTCATGTGCAAGGAAATGGGGCATTATGCTAATAAATGCCCAAATCCAAGGGTTAGTGATGATCGACATGAGAAACCGCTTATGGAAAAGGACAAAGGGAAGTCGCATGCGATCACTATTGGGATGTTGAATATGACAATGATGTGGTGGAATGATTAAGTGTTTATGTAATATGATTCCAAAATAATGTTGTATTGGAATATTTATGTATTGGTCTAATGTGGTATTCAAAGTGATTGAGATATTTTTGGAAATAAGATTATATGCGCATAATGAATGGAAAACGAGAAAATGAAATGTTTATCAGTATTCATGAGCTCATGATTGATATAAGGACTAAGTGATATCATGGTTTGAGTATATAGAATGTTGAGGATTTTGGTATATGGAAAGTGTTAACTTTTAACTGCATTCATGTTTTCACTATGGTTCAATGGGTATTCAAGAGAGTATAACATTAAGGCCTTTGAATGTTTGGAATGTGACCAACAATATATATCTTATGATATATGGGGATCAATGATGGTATTAAATCTCTGAGAGTGGACGATAGTATTATGGGTAAGCCTAAAGAATGGAATGGATTATGTTGGACATAAGTTAGTATTATTGATGGGATGTTATAGTAATATAGCTTTAGAAAAAGGACAACCTGCAGGACGGGTGATAGCCCATCGCGTCGGACAAGACTGTGGGAATCGAACCCACAACCGAAGTGCGACTGGCCTTTATCGCCTACCACTGGCCTACAGGAAGTCCCTGTTTAGTAGAAACTAGTTTTATTATATTAAGCAGTATGATATATAAAGTATAAGTCCATTTTAGGAACCATATATGATTAATCTCACTATAGAATGACTTATGTATATTTAATAACTTTTGCTAACCTTTTGTTTGAGACAGATGTAATGACCCGTCATTCTATCACATGATCTGCTAACACTTCACAAATAACAAATTCAACTTTATTTATTTAAGAGATGAAGTGGAAATTGTTCAAGGCATGAACAACAGCGAGATTGTACCAAAATAAAGTAATTATTTATTCTAATTCAAATTTTCTACTTTAGGGAAATGATCTTGAAAACCAAAAATGTTGTCCTAGTGATCTTATACGTGATGAATCAGATGGTACCTTATATCATCACAAATCTATGGATTTGTGAATACTGGCTTTTCCAAAGCCATGTTCTCTACCACTCTCCATCAGAACATGATGGTTAGATTTCTCTTCCATATCCATATTTTCACCTATGTGGAAACCCAGTGATTAGTTTATTTGGGTAATCGTTACATTTCATACTTTAGTTTTTAAAGCCAAGTTTTGGTATTCTTTTTTACGATGTGGGTTTCTATTAAAGAAACTTTCGAATAGTAAACCATTTATAACCCCGACGAATTTCGAGGGAGAAATTCCTTTTAAGGGGGGTAGAATGTAACAGCCCAAGATTTAATGAAAAATATTCTTTTTAATTTTATTAATGTCTTGTGTTGTACGCTACACCAAAAGAAGCTTTCACAACACGCATCCTTGACTTGCCTTCCATTACACGTAATCACGACCTTCCTCGACAGCGTGTGTAGTACGCAATAACGAGTTTCACTAAACAGCAATATGCTATTAAAATATTATTAAAACTAGCCGTTATAAATAGTAATAACCACTTTTTGAAATTTTTTAAATTTTATTTTATCAAAATGGACTTTATTTTTGGATTCGTAATATCGAAATTAGCTTAGGGTGAAATTTTGGTACTTTTCGGAAAACTTTTATTTTCTGATGAATAGTTAAAATTATTAAATTTTAATTAAAAACAACTTTTTTTAATAGAAATAATTGATAGTGATAAATTATTAATTTGAGTGGTTTTAAAGTATATTTATAATATATTTTACAATTCAATACAATGTTGGTCATTGGATGTAATTTCACATTTACACAAGACATAAACAAGTGTTAATCTTTTGATAGTCTCTTAAAAACACGCTATTTGTTGTGACAGCGGAAATTGATTATAAAATTAATTAATTAAACTTATATGTTGGGAATTTTGTAAAATAGAAATAATTTTTGGATTCGGAATATCAATTATATATTAGGATGAAATTTTGGCATTTTTCTGAAAAACATCAATTTTTGATGAATAGTGAAACCACTAAGTGGTAGGTTAAAAACTGAATTTTGCATAAAACTTAATTTTACCACTTCTGTGAATGGAATTTTGAAAATCCGACAGACACGGTTGATATCAGTAAGGAAAATGTGGTTCAATGAGATAAAAATAATTTTTTGGTGAATAGTAACTTTTTACTTTTTTTACCGCGATTAATAGTAAAAAGGGTAACTAATGGTAAATATGATATTACTATTACCCTAACACATGTCCTAATTCTATTGGATAAGTGTAATTTGACCGAAAACAACCTTATAAATATAATATGACCATTTAGGTCAACTTGGATTAGATTATGACATTTAATATTATTTTATTTAATGAATAGTTAAAATAGTTAAAATCAAAGTTTAATAACTAAAACATTGTTAATATGGGGTTATACATAAGATAAATTCGACTATAAATATTCATTAGAAAGATAAAAAGATTCCCTACATAATGATATTTTATTTATAATTTTTAAAATTTAAATAAATTAATTTATTTATAACACAACGATGATGCAGTAATTACCCTTTTATGGAAATGTTAACATAATTGATGTTATAAATGCTCAAATAAATGTATTTTGAGACTTTTTAGGAATTCCACTAATTTTATAGGTTACTATGATATATTAGTGTTGATTTAATCCACTTGGTTAGAACATATAATTCTGTTATGACTTTCAAAAAAATCATATATCAAATAGTGTCAAAATTGACACAAAATAGTTTTTAAATCAAATATTATATTATTAATTGTTATTTTATTCCTAAAAATCTAAGGTTCGGCCAAATGACTTAGTTAAGGATATATATATTAATTATAAACAACTTGGGGTTCGTTTGGAATGTTATAGTAAGTGTATTAACCATATAGTGTAAGAAAACAAAAAGTCACGGTAAAAGTTAAATTATTTAACTTAGAGTTAAATCTAATTGATAAGGTTAAAATAATAACCTAAACTTGTCTAAATCCTATTAGTTGATAGGATAACGACCCATACCCACTTTAGATTCGAAATAAGACACTTTGGAACCATTATAAACCGATTTTGACTTTAATATAAAATAATATTTTGAGATATTCTTAAGGTGCCCCTCTCCTCCCTTATAAAAGGGCACCTCCTCCCTCTCTTCCTCACACAACTTTGAGCCTTCAAGCTCGGCCACCCCTGACAAAATCACTTCTCCACTTCCCTAGTATCATCCTAGAGGTCCTGGTCTTCTTCAAAGATCATCCTTAGTTCTTTATGTGGAGGCTAAGAAAAGGCGCGTCAAAAAGAGGTAATATCCATTACCGATCTTTTTCAATTTATTTCTTCTTCAACTTCTTCTTCTTTAGTTGTTTCATGATAAAGTAATAACATAAGTATTTCTTATATACTGATATGTTATTATAAATATGAAACAACTCTAATTAACCTTCTATCCATCCTACGGAAAAAGGAAATCACCGCGCGTGCGTACGTACGGAATACCGTCTCCACGCCGTGGTGTAATCTATTTTCCGCCACCACCTTCATTGGATGGGTATAAAGGTGTAATAAGTAACTATATATGATTATTATAAAGTGATATTTATACTGAAATAGTGTACATACACTTCATCACAATTCCACGACCATGGGAACGATATCATCGTTCGTGCGTACGTACGGACTACCGTCTCCACGACGCAATGAGATTCATTCTCAATGATTAACCATTCATGAATGATTATAAAGTATATATAATAAGTACTAATGAAATATATTACCAAATAATGATACTGGAATTATTTATATTTATATGTATGTCATCTACTTAATTCCATTCAATTCAATAAGGAAACGAAAACAGTGTTCATGCGTACGTACGGACTTCCGTCTCCATGAACGGTGTATTTCTTTCCATTTACTGATTTATTATATATGTATATTCTGAATATATATATATAAATCATGTTTTATATTCTGTAATTAAGTAATCATGATCTATGTAATCATATGAATAATTACAAGTTAAAAACACGAACGACAAATGAGACGATTTTACCCAAAACACTACTTTAACATGAATTTACAAAAGAACGGGTAATATAAAGTCATAAGTGGACCATATATGATATAATAACAATTAATATGATTCTGGAATAAGTCAATAACATGATTTAAATCATTATACAGGAGGTTCGGACACTTACAAAGCAAGTCAGACCTAAGGTAAGGGAATATATCACAATCTCATTTTATCTGAGATTGTATATACTTTGATATTTACTGGGGTGTATTTTATCATCCAACATCCATGTTTCCTCAATATGTAATATTATTTCCATCCACGTACAATTTTTTAAATCCAATTTTACCCTTCGGTGAGTTTTTAGTAAATTATATGAAAGGAATCTTTTGTCGTTTTTCGTACGAGGTACTTTTTGACTTTTCCGACAAAAGTACGAAGAATGTTTTTTAACTTATACGGAATGAATGGATTTTTAAAACATTATTTCTAAGAATCTTCCATTACAAGTTTTCAAGTTTATTTTTAATCAACTTCTTTTAGTTTAAAATTGTATGACATGTTATGAAAGGAAAAGTTTTCTTGAAGTAGAAAGAATACTTTCATCAAGAATCAAGTTCAAGTGTTTTATCAAAATTATTTTCCATCTAAGATAATAAAGGGTTCTGTTTTCATCCCAATTATTACATTGATTTGATTATGTTGTGATGAAATTATTTTTATGAATTCCTTTATCGTATATGAATTGTTTTATGATGTCATGATGTTTAAGATTCCCATTTTTATTACATGGGTTATGTAATGATGTATGATTTAAGATTTTGTGGCACACATAAGAATGGTATCATTAAGAGATGGGTGGGACCTATATCTCCCTCCAATTCATTGGGTAAAGATTTTATATCTCATGAGATAGACATGGCTGGAATGGTAGGTTATACCGGTTCAGTGAAACAGGACAGAAACGAGGGTGACTCGGTTCAGAAAGGGACTTTGTCCACTAAGATAGTCTTGGCAATGAGTCTTGACTAAAAAGAAATGATTATCTATGATTATGTGTGTGTGCCACAATGTTTCATGTTTTAAGTTATGATTATTGGGATTTCATTTCACTACTATGATTTATCCCATGTTATGAAATTATGCTCTCTTTTGCAGGTTAAGATTTCCAAAAGTTATGTTCTTATGAATATGATGTGATTGATTTTTCTTTTGTTTACACTTACTGAGCATTTGACCTCACCCTTTTTTGTTTTCTTTTCCCCAAGATATAAAGAAAGGTTTTAGGTATTAAAAAAAAGGGAATATCTTTATGGGAGATGTTGATGATCTTTCACCAGGATTAGAAGATTACGTTCCGAGTTTCCAAAGACACTAAACTATTACGATCCTTGTGTGTGTGTTTTTGTTATGTACTAAGTATTCCGCAAAAGTAATGTAATTTCCATGTACGTCAAGTTTCGGGTCTCTACAATTATACTATGTGAAATAATGTGCACTTGAAAAACAATTTACACCAAGGCGTAGAGATAGTAAGTCGTATGCACGAACGCATAGTGGTATTATTTTTCATAGGTAGGGTAAAAAGGGGAATATGGTTGTACAATAATCTGAAAAAATATTAGACTATATTATATTTTGGATTTATTATTTTAGTATGTTAAAAACCTAGTAAGAGGAAGTAGAAGAATAAATGAACATTCAAAGATGAGATAAAATAATTACCTCTTCTTCAGGTGTGTCCTATTGATTTTCATAAAATAACTCCTTATGATGGCATTAAGCCCACTATTATTCCTCTACGATGATGTGAGGGAAGTTAGGAGGATATTTGGGTAGGTTTTGGTAGTAACAAAGGGCATTAGTGGTGTGAACAAAAGATAAAGGGAGTTCCCTTTTATAAGAGATGTGAGGAGTACTTTAGGAATAGTTTGAAATATTAATTTATTGTAAAATTATTTTCAAGTTCTAATAGATACAAATTGATTTATTTCAATTCTAGGATGAGTATGTGTCAAAATACTCATAACCAATAGGTATTAGACATGTTTAGATTATAACATTAACCTTATCATTTATATTTAACCCTTTTTTAAATAAGTTTACCCTTAAGATGCCCTCTTGTATTTTTAAACTACATGGTTAATAACATTACAATAAAATTCCAAGAGAACTTAAAGTGGATCATTATTTTCATTTTTTTCACTATTTATGTTATTTGGCCGATCTATATATTTTGAGGTTTTTTATATAATTTAATAAAATAGTATTTGTTTTAAAAACTCATTTATGTCAATTTTGACACTATATAGAAATTTATTTTTGGTAATGTCATAAAAACATGATTTATTCAAAAAAATCCATTAATCATAACACATATGTAACTATCATCTTTAAAATTCTTTCATGGAATAAAAACATTAAAACATTATTTATATTAATAATAATAATATCATTTATTTTAATTATTCACTAAAAATGAAATTAATGCATCAATATTGTTTCATAAATAAATTTCATTATTTCATGTCCAAAAAAGAAAAATAAAATACCATGATGTAGGAAATCATTTTATATTTCAAATATATATTTATAGTTGAAGGGAACCATTATAAAATCCCAGGTAAGTTTTGTTTTAGTGAAAGATACATGTTTTTTTATAATTTTCCATACATTAAATTAATTCTAGTAAAATGTCATTTTCCCACCCAAGTGGCCCCATGGGGTCCCCGAATTGTCCATGGAAGCCCATGGTCAAAAATATCTCATCCAATTGGATTATAACATGGTTTGGGTAGTTTAATATTATTATAATAATATTTTTGTTCCATTATATACTAATTTTACCCTTTTACCATGGTAACCAAAATAATTGCTGAAGTTACTTTTCATGATGTCAAAATTTAAAAGGTACATATTTAAATAATTTGTACGTTCATATTCCAAATATGGAATCAATTTTTTGAAATTCAAAACACAAAATTGGTTGAAATTATTTAAAAATTAATTCGTGTTGTCAAAACCAAAAAAGCGGGGTTTTAGGATGTAAAACTATCAAAAAGATTCATATGTTGTTTTTTCCAATTTTAATGAAAAAATAAATCAAATGGCCTATATTATACTAAATATTAAAAATATACTCTAATTATACATTAAAACCACTAAATTTTATAATTAAATAGTATAAATTATGTTTAGTAAAAAAGTGTTTTTCAATTATAATTTATTATTTCTAACTATTAATCAAAATAAGAAAGTTATCAAAAGAGTACCAAAAAAGTATCCAAACTAATATTTTATGTCCATATTATAAATACGATTTTAATTTATTAAAATTTAATATATAAAAGTGTTAAATAATGTATTTAAAAAGGGTTCACCGCTAAAAGGTATAAAAAACTGCATTTTAAAAAAAAAATTATCTGAAAAATTGATTTTGGCCAAAATTATGTTTATGAAACACTGAATATGAATTTTAAAATTATATATGATATATTAAAAATTAAAATTCTTTTAATAATATTCATAATCTCTTTTAAAATAGCTAGTTTGATATAGTGTGGTGCGCTTTAACTCAGTGTGGAATACATCTCACGGTGTTGAATTCATAAGAAGAAGCGTATCGTTGAAACTTGGGATGTTACATTATCCCTTACATCAATAAATTTCATCCTCGAAATATAAACGCATGATTTAAAACTAGGGGTTTAACATAGAAAAATATCATCATTGAAGCCCAACATCTCAAAATGAATTAATGATTCCTCTATTATAAAATAACGAATGGTACCTATAAAGGTTATTCAAAATAACACATACTAAGGTTACATGTAGTAAAACATTGATATGTAAGAGAAAAAAATCCATCATGTTAAGATGGAGAGTGATAGAGAACATGATCAGATTAAGTTAATATTCATATAGCTATTGTTAAAAGACCATAAACTGGTGGAAGCCAGCCATAAGATATTATTAAATAAAAAGAGATAGAGAGACAATCATATAAGGGGTTGCTAAAGAAACTAGTGCGCATCACACCACATCTATCTACCTCTTTCACTGGGGCATAATTATTATGGGATGTGAATTACCGCATCATATCAAGTACAACGAGTTCCCTCTTTACCAACTCATCATCCACCTAATTTGCCCATCGATAGACATGTGAATCAAACATACAAGTTTTAGTGAGCTTGTTGAGAAAGTCAACTGACTGAGATAACACACACCAAGGAATATTATGTTTCAAGGTTCTCAAATAATGAACCCCACTTCGAGAATATGATTCAATCCATATTCATTTCCAATTAATGTGGACAGTGTACCTGATAACATAGATCTTTTCATAGATTTCAACATCGAAGGATTTTCCAACTCCATTAAAGTGATAGAAACAACCTTTTACAAACCCATGGTAGGTGTGGAACACTCCCTCCACATCCTGATGGAACTAGTGAACCCAACACAACTCTATCAACGTTCACTATGAGGTAAGGGACAATTGGTTCTATCCATCAAATTTTCTTTTAGAATCTGAGGTTTGCATGGAAGACCCAAAACTCATATCATTCTCAGTGTTTGTAAATAAAATATAGTATTAGACATAGAAGCATATCAGAAAAGCGATGTTTCATACATGTCTCTATGAATGACCAGCATACCTTGCTAGACAACTTTGTGAACACCACTAAATATTGCAGTAATTCTAGCTTCCAAAAAGGATGTAATTAATGCAACAATTAAAACAGGTAAAAATTTGTGTATTTTCTCACAGTAGTGAGTATGAGATAGACCAGAAATAATGTCAATAACTGGTATGCATGTGTCAAAATCCATCCATAAAAGAAAGCCCATATAGGCCCAGAGCAGCTTGCCCTGGTCATATTCAATGAAAACATGCCATATAAAATCCTCAGCATACCTACAAATGGAGCATATAGAAGCCTTATGAATGTAGGCTTGTTTGAGTTGATCAAATGTGGGAATTCCATTTTTCCAGATTCTCAAGCTCAAAAAGAATTTGGAAGGCTGAATATAGCTTGCTAAATAATTCATTAGCCAAGAATGTGGATGAATAATACCCCCATAGGGAAACCTATAAAAGTACCTTAAATTTAACTATTCTATTATTCTATGAATCAAAAAAAATGTGTCACAGTCCAAAAAAGTAAATCTTTTAATTTCAGTCCCAACATAAGAATGAATGATATAATCAAGTGATTGCATATGTGAAAGAAAGTCTAAAATGGGCAGAGGGGCTGCTTCAAGTGTAACATTTAGATCATACATGGGATTTTTGAGCCACGTTTTTCTCCAACAATTATGGGTGGAGTCCCTACATACCAATCACTTTGTATCTTGCATGATTCTCACATAGTCATGTTTGAGAGATGCCTAAATAGGTAAGGCAAGGTAGTGTTCTTAACCATTGAGTAGCCACTTTGTACATCTATTTGAAAAGAATTCATCATCAGCTTCATTTGAAATGATACACCATATAAATTTCCCAATCAAACCATCATTTAAGGTACGAAATGCCTTGATTCATAATCCCCCCATCTCCATAGGGTTGATGCATTATTTCCATGAAACTGTAATAAAGATTCTTTCATGTGGTGAACCTGTCCATATGAAGTTGTGCACCATGCTTCGATGCTCCTCGAGAATTCCTTTCGGCTATCTATAGAGGGAGACTGAAAATAAAAACATAAATGTGATCACTGAGTTTACGAGGAAACCCCTCCCAACCATGGACATAGACTTACCATTCCATCTTTCTAGTTGATGCATGATACCAGTATAAATACCCTCCATATACTATCTTTTAAACTTTCCCCAATACTATGGGACACCAAGATATTGGAAACGAATGGATCCCCTCCTCACCCAAAGATACCCGATGATCTTGTTTCTTTTCCCAACTGATATTCCATTCCCAAAATCAATGGAAGACTTGTACTAACTGATGGCATAGCCAAAAACCTCCTCATAATGATTGAAGAGGGACTTAATGAAGGATATGGTTCTCCATGAAGCTTGACCAAGCAAAAACATGTCATCGGCATTCAAGAGGTGATATGGGGCATGCTCATTAACAATATCTGTAATAAATTTTTAAATTCCCATGGATCAATATCATTGATACATCTACTAAGGTAGTCCTCTATAATGGAAAAAAATATCCCATATATGGGATCACCTTTTCATACTCTCCATCTTTGTCCGATGTAACAGGTTATTTCCCGACCTTTAGGTTGTCCCTTTTCTAAAACAATTGTATTTTAACTTTACAAAAATAATCATAAACAGTACTATCTGATGTTCAACATAATCCATACCATCCTTTTGAGTTATCCAAAATACATATGTCCAATCTCGATCAAAAAGGCTTCTAAATATCCAATATCAATTGTAACATCAGATTACCCTAACAATGTAATGTTGCGCTTACTATCACATAATGAATATATGATTACCTTCATCAAATTAAAACAATTATACAAACAAAATTAACTTCTGTACAATCATTATATGTATCACATTATTCATATAACTATAATATAAATCTTGAACCCAAAAATAGAAATAAATTAATTATTCCACTATGAATATAGTAACAAAAAAATATTGAACTTAAATCATTTTTTCTAAGATATATTTCCTTGACGCATTGGAAAATCATTTTTCATAAATTCCTAGATATTAATTATTATAATATTACACAACTTCTTTCCTTCCCTTACAATCACATACCAGGAAAAAAAATTCCCCATATTAGTTACAAACTCTTATTCCTTTTAGTCAATTACAAGGGTTTTTCTTCCCACAATAATCACATAAGGTAAAATCATTCTTTCCCATTTTCTATTAATATTTATCTTACTCCATCTTTCTCTTCTTATATATCTGTACATTAATGCCATAAGACCTAGAGAATTTGTTTCAATCTTCATAGCAGACGAGATTATATCTTCATATGATTATAATTTTTGTGAGTCCAATGCCCATTGGAGGAATGGTTTTAACCCATAAAAGAATCTATTAAACATACTTCTGGGGTTAAATATATAGTCTGTATAATACATTGATAACCTTGTAAAGTTAGCCTCACACTTTTCAATAATCTCATCCCCCTTTTTCAATTGGCTCTGAATTTTTTTCCATATAATCTCATTGATCATGAGGAAAATATTTCTCTAGAAAAAGATCATTAAACTCCCTCCATTATATATTTCTCAATTCTTCATCATCCTTTGTGTTCAGAATAAATGACCACCATTTATTCGCATCTCCTGAGAGACGATAAGATGTCTTCATAACATTTTCCCTTTCATTAATTCCCAATGTACAAAATACATTATCTAAATAACGTGTCCACTTCTCAGATACAAAAGGATTGGTAGTACCACTGAATGTTGGAAGATGGTATCTCATTTTGCAGTTTAACATTGATCCTCCACGTTGTGGATCAGGATGCTCCATACAGGTAAGGTTACTTTTCATAACCTCTGATAGCTGTCCCAGTACGGTTATAAGTTGTTCAGTATTTGTTTTGTCACCATCTCCACAATATTTATCTTATGTAGGAGGGAAATCACTACATAGATTACGTACGTTGATTTGATTTCAATTTATTCCACTAGGCTCTATTTGTAACCATTAAAATGCACTATATTATGTATTAAATCATACTGCATAATTCCAAACTAATAAAATAGATAAAAAATTGAAAAATTTATGTATATCTCTTCCATAATCTTAAATATGGTTCTTCTAAGGGCATATTTACTCATAAATCCTTAATACCAGTTTTTAAATAATATATTAATTATCTTAAGAATATCCTTCGAGTGTATCAAACTAGGTGCGTAGTAAGACATTTTTTCGAGTACCAGGTTAACCCGAATCAATCCCAGAACACTTTTTCAGGGTTTCACCCCATGGTACATCTATTCTAGAACCTTGACCACTTGTAATAACTAAACATGGATGTACTTCTTGAAATATCCAAGTAATCCCTACTTTACCACCATTCTAGTAGGATCATATATAATTATCCTCAATGTCTATATTAGGGTTATAATCCCTAATCTATGTTTTATAATTTTATTTCCAATGTTGTTGGAATGATTCCTTTGATACCAAATGTAATGACCAGACCCTCGAATCCTTGATCTGCTGCATTATTTTAATACATTAGAATGATTAAAAAAATCAAGTCCATAAGGACCAATTTGTTTAGAAGTCTTGGAAAAATAGATTACATTCAATAAACATAAAATTAAAATTTCTAACATAAAATAAAACATAGATAATCCATTTAGAACACCATTATTTCCCTAGAGGAACCCTACATATCAATCATAATAGAATTCTTGGTATCATGGAAAAATTAAAATAAGAAAGAGGTTATCTCAGATGCTCAGTAAGGATAAATAATTCAGCCGAACATATGAACTTTTAAAGAAAGATGTATACTAAAAACATAATAATTTAAAACATAAAATTGAACATAATATGTCAAAAATAAATGATAGATTACCGAATAATCATGAAAATGGATATTCAACTAGTTGAATAATCACATGTACTAACTAATTTCATAATGAGGGAATACATAGTGTCAGACATAATGACTACTATGCCAAGGCATTGTTTCATGACCATTCAAAAATATTCTGTCAAGACCTTATGCCAAGACACTATTTCTTCTCATGAGACCTACCGATAAATCGAGGGGATATAACAGGCTCCGATCATCAATTACTATGTTAAATTCTTTCATCATTTGAAAAGGGTGAAACTTAACATAATAATTCATATTAAAAATAGCATACATAATTTCATTACTTTAACCATAAAACATGAATGGTATAAAACTTTCACATCTAAAGTCCTACATATCATAACAAATTTAATATAATAAAAATATTTTATTATAATAAATCAACCTTAGTCAAGAATAATATCCCGTAAATGATGTTGACATAGTAGAAAATGATCACAAAACTCATTGAGAGAAATATTTCTTTTTCATGAAATCATTTAAAAGTCAAAGAATTTATAAAGGATGTCGTTTAAAAGTGGGTTTTGAATAAATGTGTCCATAGAACTTTGAAACATTTTAACGGAATAAACATTTTAAAACAATCATGTCTATATAAATAAATCCTCAAAATCATTTTGAAAACATGTACATTTATTAAATATATATAGAAAAATAAATCTATAAAACATTTTAAATGATGATATATTTAAAGTGATCCTTCCATAAAACCATAAAAGATTAATTTTGAAAACATTTTTTTGAAACATGTACATGTTTTATAAATATATCCCAGTACATACTAACACATAAACAATCTCAGATAATAATGATATTGAGGAATACATCCTTACCTTATATATGATATTCTCTGTATGACTACAAAACACTTATATAATGTTATTAAAAATATTATTAACATATATAAGAATAATAATAATATATATGATATATTATATGATTATTGTATGACTTTATATTACCCATTTATTAACAATTCCAATTTAATTCCACATTTTGGTAAATATCGCTTTGTTTATCGTATGTGTTTGGACTTGTTATTCTTGATCGTATTACATAGATCAGGATTTAAATACTTCCAGTATGTATAATATGGTTTAAATATCATATATATTCATAATATAAATATATTTAATATATATGTAAATATATATAATGTAATTCACCATTCATGGAGACGGTAGGTCATACGCACGCATTAACGCTATTTCTGTTTTCTTATCATCTTGAATGGAATAATGTGAATGAAATATATGTACACAAGACCACACAAACACCCATAAATATATATGATTCTAGTAGACTTATTATGTAATTTATTTCATAATTAGGAATAATATATTTTTTATAATCATTCTTGAATGGTTAATGGGGCAATTAATCTCATCCCGTCAAGGACACGGTAGGCAATACGTACGCACGAGCGGTGATATCATTCATTTAATGATTAAATGTTATGGAATTTGATGGAATATAAATTTCAATGAAGTAATATCATGTTATATCTAATATTTTCATCCATTATATTCACCACTATACCCAGAGAAATAAATTTCACTTGAAAAACAATTTACACCACTGTGTAGAGATGATATGTCGTACCAATGAACAGATGGTGGTATTTTTTTATAGGATGGTTAAAAAGGAATATTTTTTCCCAAAAAAAATTCAAAAATATCATAATATATTATATTCTATAGTTTTAATTTTTGAATGGTAACAATTTAGTAAGAGGAAGTAGTAAAAAATGAACATTGAATGACGGGCTAAAACGATTAAAACCTCTACGGTTGTCTCCTTTTGACTTGCTGAAATGTAATATTTAAGATGGATTCCTTCCCAATTTTTTTACTTTATAATTAAATGAGGGATGTTGTGAGGAGAATTGGTTAGGGGTTGACCGAAACAAATGGAATTGGAGGTGTGCATTAAAGAGAAAGGGAGGTTCCATTTTATAAGAGATGTGAGGGGCTCTTTACAAAAGGAATTAAATATTAATTTATTATAAAATTATTTTCGGATTATATTAGATATAAATTTAATTATTTCATGGATATGATGAATATGGGTCCAAAAATTCTCAAACAATAGGTATTAGACATGTTTACATTATTAAATCAAATGTATTATTCAAGATTTAACCATTTGTGAAATAAGTCAACTCTTAACATATCCTCTTGTATTTTTATACTATATTTTTAAAAACATTACTATAAAATACCAATAGAACAAAAAGTGGATTATTAATGACATTGGACTTACTATAAATGTTATTTGGCAGAACAATTGATTACATTTACTTTTATATCATTTAATAAAATACTTTTTACTCATTCTTGTCAATTTTGACACTATTTAGTAATTGAATTATTTTAAAGTCATAAAAACATGATTCCATTGAATAAAAGAAATTAATTTATACCTCATATGTCACGTTCATAGATAAAAATAGTTTATGGCATCAAAACATTTGGAATATATTTATTTTAATATTTATAATATCATTTATTTGATTTATTAATTAACAATGAAACTACTCCATCATTTTTATGTAGAAAATAATTTTAATGATATAATTTTTAAAACAAAGAAATAAAATACCATGATGTAAGATATATTTTTATATTTTTAATTACTAGTTATAGTCGATTATATCAATTAAATAACCCTATATAAAAAAATTTTAAGTGAATGATACCTGTTTATGTTATATTTTTATATACTTTAAATTAATTTAGATAAAATGTCATTTTCATACCAAAGTGGAACAATGGGGTCCCAAAATCCACCCAGGAAAGACCATGGTTGAAAATATTTCATCAAATAGGATTAGGAAATGTGTTGGGGTAGTTTACTATTATAATAATATTATTATGGTTCCCTTATTTAATAAATTTACCCTTCAACCATGGTAAATAAAAATATTGCTGAAGTTATTATTCATAATTTTGAAAAATAAAATGTATCTATTTTCAAAATTGGGACCTTATTATTCTAACTATGGAATCCATTATTCCAAATTCAAATCAAATAATTGGCTTAAATTAATTTAATTTAAATTCCTATAGTCAAAACAAAAAAGGGGTTTTAAGATGTAAAATCTATGAAAAGATTGTTATGTCTTTATGTACAATTTAAATGTAAAAATATTTATAATGAACTAAATTATATTAAATTTTAAAAATATAATCTAATTATTATTTATAACCAATCAAAATTATAATATAACACAATAAAATATTTTGATTAAAAAATTGTTTTCAATTATAATATTTATTTCCACTATTCATTAAAATTTGAATGTTATCAGAAAATTAGCAGTCATTTATCCAAAATAAATTTTTATTCCCTAATGATAAAGAAGAGGTTAATTTCATAAAATTTAATATACAAATCTGTCGAATGTGGGATTTAAAAAGTGTTCTCCATTAAAAGGTGAAAAAACATAATTTTTTTAAAAAACACTTCTTTTAGCTAAAAATTTGAATTTGACCTTATATTATGTCTAATAAACACATAATATGATAGTTAAAATTATTTGTAATATATATAAAATTAAAATTTTGGTTAATTTTATTAATTACCCCATTTAAATGGCTTGTTGGATTGGTTGTAGTGCGCTTGGACTCAGTGTGGCGTACATCACACACTATTGAATTATTAAGAAGCAGTGTACTATGGTACTATGGGTTGTTATAGAAATGATTCTATATTACTTGACTAATAATGATTATTTTCAAAAATAATTAATGTTGTGAATGATAGGAGGTTTATTGACTTCATATATGAAGATGAAGTTCAAAATATTTGAATGTGGTTGTGTGCTCCCTCTATACCCAAGCTAAAAAGGAAATTATTGGATGATATTCATATCTTATATTTCTATATAAAACATGGTTGCACTAAAAAATATAGTTATTTTAAGGAAATGTTTTTGTGGGAAAACATGATGAGGTGGTACACTGATTATGTGTCTAGATGTTTGTTATTTCAACAGGTGAAGGCTAGAAGACTACATCATAGAGGATTAATGCATACTCTCCTTATACATGTGTGGAAATGGGAAAATATTATGATGGACTTTATCATGGGGATACCAAAGACACCCACGGGTTAATTTTGGTCATCTTACCAAATAAAAAAAATTTCTTGATATAGTAGGTGATTTTCCACTTGAATGACAAGAAAGACATATTATTGATGATCTTTTAAAAATTACTGGTGTACCCCTATCAATAATTTCAGATCATTATCCCCATTTTATATCCAAATTTTGGAAAATTCTTTAATAAGTACTATATACAGAATATCATTTGATTACTTCCTAACATCTTCAAACTGATTGACTATAAAAAAAATCAATTTTTATAACTCATGTTTATATATTTCATTTGACATTCATGGTGTGTTGGATTTGTTTTTACCTATAGTAGATTTTTTATATAACAATAGCTTCCATTAAATTATTCAGATTGCACCATATGAAGCGTTATATGGAAAGTGATGTCATACACCAACATGTTGGGATATTTTTAGTGAATTAAAATTCATATACCTAAAACTGGTTGAGGAAAAAATATTAATGGTTATGGTTAATCCATCCCTTATCCAAACAGATCAAAGTAGGAAAAAGAGCTATGTTGTTAACTGAATTATGTATTTGAAATTTCAAGTTAATGATCATGTTCACTTGAAGGTATCTCCATGGAAGGGTGTTAGTAGATCCCGAATGATATGGAAAATAATCCCAAGGTACATCTGAGCATTTGATATTCTGGATTAAATTGGAGTTGAAGATTGCCTATTGGTAATTCTTCAAAGTCTCTCCAATGATTATGATTTTTTCCACATATAATTATTATGGAAATAAATTCAATAAAATCACATGTACTCACCATTGAATAAATAGATCTAGAAAATGATCATTATTATTTTAAAGGGATGTCAAGATTCTTGATACTAGATAATATGTGTTGAGGAATTAGTTAACTTGATTGGTTAAGGTTCATTAGAGAAACCATTAATTGGAAGTGGTGAAGTGGGAACCAAAATAATATAATATGAATAACCCCCTGAATATTTTTATGAAGTTATATACTAGAAATTTCAAGGATGAAATTATTTGATCATGAGAAGAATGTTACACCCCATGATTCCATTGTACACTTCTTTTTAAATAATTAAATATCTTGCATTGCATGCAATACCGAGTTCGAGTTCACCATAATCAAACAAAATAAAAATTTAAATAGGCGATATAAATAGTATTAAAGACGTTATGAATTTTTATTTTCAAAAATAAAATTCATTATTGAATATATATAATATCAAAATAATCTTAGGGTGAAATTTTGGTAATTTTATAAAAAGTTTCATTTTTTAGAAATATTGAAAAAACAACATAGTGTTTTTAAAAACCAACATCTTAATTTAATTAATCATTTTAATTAAAATTTATTTTAATGTAAAAATAGATACATAAAATATAATGTTTTCAAAATTTAATTCCCTGTAATCATTTTTTAACAGAAGTGGATATAAGAATTTATTGAAAATATTATTGTCTCTTTTATCCACCTTATAACTACATCTACATATTAGTGTTAAAAGTCATTTTACAACTTTTGTGAATTAATTTTAAAAAATTGACATACATGTTTGTAATATGTATGAAAAATATGGTTTTATATAAACCAAATACTTTTTTTTGAATAATATCATTGGAAATTTATTTACCCATGTTAAAGTTTAATAGGGTAATTAAAGTAAAACATAATATTATAAAAAAATAAAATTACCCAAATTATGTCATAATTTTAGTGTATAGGTGAGTTTTTAACAAAATGAACCTGATGTAAAAAATAACATACTTTTTAATCTACTTGTTTACAATTTTGACATTTATTATATTTTATTTAAAGAAGAGTTAAAAACCTCAAATTCAAATTTTAATAATTAAATCATTTTTAATATGAGGATATATAAGTGATATGGTGGAATATAAATGTTATTTATAATAATAAATTTTTTATCAACATAATGATAATTTATTAATAGTTTTATGAAATAAAAATTTAAATTAATTAGAGGAAAAATGATGATGTCGTAAATGACTTTTAAAAGGAAGAATCAATTAATAGATATTAATAATACGTAAAAAATACTAATATATATATTTTATACCATAATTAATTTTGGATTACATTTAAAATTTTGGGATACATTAATGTAGTATTTATGAATTAATTAATTTGTTATGACTTTAAAAAAACATGTATTAAAAACTGTCAAAATTGAGATAAATGTCATATTGAAATAAATACTATTTTATTAAATGATATAATGTTTATAAAAATCTAAATTACATCCAAATAACTTTTATAGTGATAAATATTTAACATATTATCCAATTCATGTTATTAGGTAATTTCATTGTAAATATATTAACCCTATAATTTAGAAATACAAGTACACATGGTAAGAGTTAACATTTTTAACTAAGAGTTAAATAAAAAATATAAGGATTATTTTGTGCCTTAAACTTGTATAAAATAGTTGGTTGAGATTATTATCAAATGTTCTCATCTTATCCTTGAATGAAATCGCTTAGGGGCTATTATAAAATTAAAATCAACTTATATTAAATAAATAGTTTTAGAGTTTCCAAAAGTGCCTCTCCCATCTCTTATAAAAGGGAACCTCCAGTTCTGTCTAAAACCCATTATATCGTCCAATCACATCCTAATTATACTCATAAAATCCCTCAATTTTTAATATAGTTCATAATTTATGCATAAATACAACCTATATAGTCCATTTTTTCAAATAAAAAGGAGAACTCGAAAAAGAGGTAAATGTTTTATCAAGTTTTTCAAAGTTGTTTTATTTTTCTATATCCTATTCCTATGTTTTTTACATATTAAAGATATAAATAAATTATAATATATATTATTTTATGTTTTTATAATTATTTGGAAACCATATTACCCCTTTGATCCATCGTTGTAAAAATATCGTCAGCATGCATGCGTACGTATGACTTATGGACACCTCGTTGTGGTTTAATTTTTTATTCCACACTAACTTATTTAGATTGGAATAATAATGATTATAATGGATATAAATAATTAATATAAATAATTAATATTAAATTATAATTATTCTTTATAAATAATATATCATAAAATTCAACAACATTTGATCATTAATGGAAAGATACTATTGCTCATATGTACGTACCACCTACCTTATCCACGACACAATGATATTCATTCTACATGCTAACCATTCATGAATGATTATAAAAATTATAATATGAGTAAATATAAAATTTATAGACTTAATATTATCCTAGATATGGATTAAATATGTCATATTCGTATAAAACCTAACTTACCCAACGGAACAAGCATAGGAAAACGAAGCAGTTAACATCCGAAACATTGGTAATATTGGATGACTATTAATAAAATTATAAAATAGGATCATACATGTTATCATAAATATAGTTATGGTCCAATAATAATCTAATTATATTATTTATCCATTATATATGAGGTTAAGACACCCTCAACTGATGGATAATAAAAGGTAAGGATTAATTTTGCAATCCCATTACTATTTAAGTTAGTTTATATGTAAGAATAAAATTGGACACATTTATCATCCTTGTCCATGTTTCTAAAAAATGTATTTCAAAACATTGTAGTAAATTTTTTAAAGTCATTTTTACTAAATATTGGATTTTTATAAAACATTTTTAAATGAAACTTTTCATCATTTTCCCAGTGAGGAACATTATGACCATTTTTTATAAATTAAGCAAAGACTGAGTTTTTTACATATACGACATGAGTGGGTATTTACTCAATCATAATACTTTATTTTTTTGAATATTCCCATTCAATATTACGTGTTTATTTTCCGAATAAATGTTTTCATTTATAATTGCGTGGAAATTAAATGATTTCATGTAAAAAAGAGATATTTCTCTCAAAAAGATATAATATTTTTGATAGATTATTTTCATCTATGTAAACATCCTTTGTTGGATTGTATGATCAATTGATATTGATTTATTATGAAACTATCCTATATATTTTATTTATGGTTTTATGAATTTTTTTTATTATGGATGTGCTGTTTTTTTACCATTCAAGGATTATTATTAACATATTATGAATTTTTATGATAGTTTTAATATGAATATTTATGTTATGTTTCACCCTTTTCCTTTGTGGAATGTATTGGACTTAGTAAATGATGGAAGGAGACCACTATAGACCCTCGATGATTTAGTAGGTCACATGAGACTCACTATATTTGGTTTTTTAACTATTTATGTATGGTCCTGGCATGAGGCCATGAGTTTCTAGTTATAATGTCCAAAATTATAGATTCCCTTATTAGGAGATTAGTTATTGACATTATATGTGATTATCTACCCAGTAGATCATCCATGTCAATGTTTAAATGTAATTATCTGATTTATTCATTCCATATTTCTATAAATATTATGTTTAAATGGCTTGTATTGTAGATTTATATCTTTCCTTAAATGTTTATTCTTAATTATGATTTCAGTCAATATATTTTTTATCCTTACTGAAATATGAGATCACTCCATTATTATGTACCATATTTCCCTAGGATTCAATGATATATATTATGAATAACATGTAGATATAGTCTATGTTATATGAGTTTTTTCAAAGGAGGTACTGTGTTTTTTTTCATTTCATGATGTAATGTAAAACATATATTTTTTTATTTTTTTCTGAGGCTACAAAACTGATAGGCCCTTCATGATTTTATTTCTCGTGACCGTGATAATGTAATAAATGAATTCACCAAATCAAGAAAACTAGTATTGAGGTGTTTCATATTACACAATGTGTAAATCCTATCTAGATAGTAGAACAAGAATGTGTTTACAGATAATCCAAAAAATCTCTCACATCACCATCATATGTATATTCCCAATTCCTTTTCGGACATAAAAAATCAATGTAAAAGGGAATCCATAATGTGGTCTTAATGAGTACCTTTCGCGAAAGAAATGGGATGTTACAAATATTAAATGTCATTTTGAGTATATGAAAATTAGTTTTATTATAAAAAATTTATTCCTAATTTTTAGTGCACATATAATTACAATAATTTCTTATACAACACTAACACAGTTCTTATGAAATCAAAGGAAAAATTAAATTTTATAAATTTTAAAAAAATGAAAGTAATGTATTTTTTTATTAATTGTGGTAACACGAAAAAGTTATACTTAATAGTACTATATTCATTATTTCATAATATATTATATTCAAATTAAATATCTCTATTAATGACATAATGATAAAATTTATTTAATAGTATCAACAATGAAAGTAATGATAAATTAAAATAAATAATATTTGATAAATTTTTTAATAATTCATAAAAATACCATCACTTGTTATGTGAGTGGGGTATCATATTAAATATAAACCTTTCTATTTCTTTGAAAGTTTTTTTATAAATTTCATGATCCCCAGTGATTAACGGGGAAATAATGGAATGGGTTACTATGTTTGTGTCTTGGGGGGGGGGGGTAGAATAATGATATAGCAGTGAAAACATTAACAAAATATACCAAAATTTTATTATATGATGTAATTTATGATATTACTTATCCTATATTATAAAGATAATAAAATTTCCCACCTTTCTTGGAATATTATTATATATTAATTTAATACATCAAAATAAATCAAAAGTTTTGTCCCCTAACTTATAAAATATATCCTCTTCTCTTATATCTATCACACCTTTTGAGAACTATTGAAAGGATAAAGATTTACAAAATACCCCCTACAATTTCTCCCCATATCATTGAGGTTATATTTTTGGTTGAATACAATACATTAAGTATAAGTTCCCACCTATAAAACATTAAATAATCATGAATTAAATGAATAATTCACATTAAGGATCTATTCAGGTTTGGAGTTTTAGAGAATTAGACCATAACTATGTAATATAATCTTCATAATTACATGTTCACAATACTACTCAGTATCCATTTTTTCATAAAATAAAAACAATTAAAAAGAAATATTTCTAGTTTCATGTTTTAGACATCATGAATTTTCCTTGATCCCATCCTCGACCCTATTCATCATTATGGCTCAGTGAAATCAGTTCAAAAATTTGGGATGAGTATAGGAATCATAGTTAGGGTTATTAAATATGTAATGAATACATAATCCCATAAATAAATACAAAACAATGAAAGAATACTTTTTAATCACAACATACCTTATGAAATCATTAAATTTATGAATAATTCACAAAAATAATAAATCATAAAGGTAACTTATTGAATACATTACAAACTTATATTTTCGCTTTGGCAGCTACTTAAGGAGTTATGTTTGGAATACCCAACACATTATATTCACAAAATATGTTAGGAGAAACATTAACGTTTGCCTCTATCAAGTTACCCAATGCATTGGAGAGCTATCTCGGGCTCAACGACCCTAGGTTTATCACGGAACCATCCTTATACACAAACAATTTCCAATAACCATAACATAATCATAACACATAACACAATCATAAAGGAATGATAACATTTCCACATTCAATCACAATACATCAAATCATTATATTCAAATAAAAAATTCATTATCAACCCATTTTCAAATTAAAATAAAACATTATTGAATGATATTTATGAATCAATGTGTCCCAATCCACATTGAATCATTTAAATGAATTTTTATGTGAATAAATAAATGACAATATAAATAAATCCTAAAAACTATTTTGAAAACATTGACATTATTGAGAAATATTTAGAAGAATAAATCATTAAAACCGTTAAAATGGTATTTTAGTTAAAGCATTTTTAACAAAATGAGAGATGATTGAATACTACTAATTGAATAATAAAATTTAATCAGAACATTTTAATATCCTCAGAATAAAGGGACTCATGGTATAATATGCCAAAGTACAGTATATATATAAGGCCCCAGCATTAAACCTTACTTAAAATTGAATTAAATGAATAATTCACGTTAAGGATCTTTTCAGGTTTAGAGTTTTAGAGAATTAGGACATAACTATTACATCTCAAAAGATTACAAAGTATTCTCTTCTACTAAATTTCCATAAAATAAAAACTCTTAAAAAGAAACATGTCTAGTTTCATGTTTTAGGTAGCATGACTTTCCCTTGATCCCATCCTTGACCCTATTCCATGCTAAGTCCTGTGAAAAACATTTCAAAAACATGGGATGAGCATAAAAACTCAGTAAGGGATACACAAAAAACTGTTAGTTTATCAAAACAAATATTAAACCATGTATACTTTATCAGGGCAATACTTTTCACCTATATGAAGTAGTAAAAACTCTTCACTGAATAAAATATCATTACTTACCATTTTGTAACCAAAAGATTACCATAAAACCCATATAAAGAACACATAACATATATAAAGGTAACTTGGGACATAAACATACTTAAGTGGAATAACCATACGGTCGACTCCCACACATATCACTTAATGGAATAGCCATACGGCCAATTTCCATACATACTTAATGAAATAACCATACGGCTGACTTCCATACCCAATACATTGGAGGTTATAACGTAACCCCCCATCCTGGTATTCACGGCACCACCCGTCATATGGTTTATATCGTAACCACCCGTTAAAATGTCCAAGTACCAATATAAAATCATAAAACATAAAACCAATATAAAGGAATGATAACATTTCCACATTTCAATCACAATATATCATAAATATATTGACATAATAGAATCCTTTATCAAAACCTTTTTCAGTACCAAAATACATAAAAGATTATATGGTATTTATTTTATTCTAAAAACATTACAGCTTTTTGAGGAAGCCAAAGACTGAATAATACTCGCAGTGGTGAAAAAGGTTGTTGTCAGCGCGTATGTTAAAAGAAACATTCCTTTTTGTCGTTTTGTAAAACGCTTCATAGAAAAAGATTACTTTTGTATAAAAGTAAATGTCAAAGAGGTTTATACACCATATAAAATAAAGTTGTGTATAAAACAAAATATGCCTCAATGAATGGAGATTGAGACGAAGTCCCTTACCTCGGGTCCGACTTGACTCGATCGTTCTTTAACGTCCTTAAAATCGGGTAACTCCCCTTAGTTTGAGCTCAAAGGCTTCCTTGGGAAGACTTCTTCCCAAAGTAATGCTTCAAGGAGTAAGAGAGGGATTTGGAGAGCCGAAATGGGTAGGGTTTGGCCGATCCAAATGCTTTGGGAGTGTGGTAAAATAGGTAGAGGTGGGGGCCTTTTATAAGAGGAGAGGAGGGGCACTCTTGAAATGTAAAGATAAGTTACTTTATTTTAAAAAGAGTTTCAGATTAAAAAGGTCCCACATTGATATAATTCGAGGATAAGGTGATAAGGGTTCGAAATCCACTCATCTAATAGGTTTTGGCCATGTGTAGGTCTTAGATATTACATTATCTTTCCATTTTATTTAAATCGTTTAATAATGAGGTCATCGTATCATCATCATGATGTCATAAATAATTTAAAATATTTAACGTCTAAAAATTATAAAAAACTACTATGATGTAGGAAATATAATTAGCTTTCCAATGAATATTTATAGTCAATAATCTGATTTTTATAACACCATGTAAAAATTGTTTTAGTAAAACATCCCATGTGTGTGTCATTTTTACTTTAACATTAAATAAAACGTTATTTATGTCATTTCCCAACCAAAGTGGCTCCATGGGGTCCCCAAGTTGACCCATGGCTTGTATGGGTCGTAAATGACACATCCAATAATGGCAGGACATGTGTCAAGGTATTTTCATTTTATTATAATATCAATTTTGCCTTAAATTGCACTAATTACCTCTAATCGCGATTAAAAACTTAATATGTTACTATTCACCAAAAAAATATTTTTATCTCATTGAACAACATTTTACATCTTAATTAAAACCATGTATGTTGTATTTTTTAAATTCAAAACACAGAAGTGGTAAAATTTCATTTAAACGAAAAATCAGTTTTTATAAGTACCACTTAGTGGTTTCACTATTCATCAAAAATTGAAGTTTTTTAGAAAAATACCAAAAATTCACCATAAGCTATATTTGATATTCTGAATTCAAAAATGAAGTCCATTTTACAAAATTCACAAGATATAATTAATTTAATAATTAATTCCCGCAGTCAAAGCAAATAGCGTGTTTTTATGAAACAATAAGTATCAAAAGATTGACACTATTTTAAGTCCGATTTCAAAGTGAAATTAATTCCCATGACCACTATTGGATTTAATGGTAAAAATATTTTCTAATTTCACTTTAAAAAAAAATTCAAAAGATAATCTAATCATATATATAAATTAGATTAAAAAGAGGTTTTGAATTAAAATTCAACATTTTACACTATTCATTAAAAAAATGAACTTTATCGGAAAAATACCAAAAATTTACAGAAAGTAAAATTTGATGTCCTGATTATAAAGAAGAGTTTTATTTGGTCCAAAAGAATGTATAAGAGTGATCAAAACTATTTTTATGACAGTTCAGCATCAAAAGGCAATAAGTGAACCATTAGTGAAAATTAGTGTATAAAAGCCTAAAATTGAATTCTTTCTGTATTTTAAGCCATTGGATAAATGTAAAAACATTTAAAAACATATATAATCATATTTTAGTTATTTCTATCCATTCCTGCCAATACAATGTATACATGTTAACTACCATTTAAAATAATATTATTTTATTATTAGAGTGAAACGTAAAATTCCCAAGAAACTCGTTGTTGCGTAATGGGTACGCCATCGAGAATAGCATCCCCTTTAAAGTAATTTTAATATTTTATTCACAAATATGGATAAATATAAAGATGTCATATTCTTTATTTACCTGGGGTGTTACATCCTTCCCCTCTTTTGGGAATTGCATCTTCGTAATTTTAAAATTGGGCTTGGAAACATCCTTGAAAGTCCCACATCGGATGAAGAGTCGGTAAAACAATCACTTTAAAATAAAGAAAGATAAGTACAAAGGTCACCCGAGTTAACCCATCCTAGGATTCCAAGTATGAAAACATGGACATGGAGGAGAATACATAGGGTCATGTTCTGATGGAGAGTGATAGAAAACATGTTTAGGAGAAAGTTAACCATGAGAAAATCACAAACTTATGATGGGTTAAACGGTATTCGATTCCCCAGTAGGAAAAGTTAATAGACCCCATTTTTGTTTTAAGTTACTTTTTATTGAGGAATTTATTCATAAGGAAACATAATCACTTATCATGTTGAATCTCAAATTTTATTTGATTCCTTACACAAACTCATATTTTCTACAAAAGGCGAGTATTTAGGAAGACTTGTTCGCATTAAGAGTACTATAATCAACATCTAGAGAATTACCTAACCCAAAAAAAACTACATACTTCCCATGTCTTTAGACTTTAACCAAAACCAAAACCCAAAAGATTTGTACAAGATCAGATAACCCAGAAAAGGATAACCCATTAGAAAGAAAATATATTCCTAATCTCCAAAATTAGTCCAACAAAACCCAAAGTTCAACGAGGACCATCCGATAAACAATTTTTCCATAAAATTCTTCAAAGAAAACCAATCTAAGATTGAAACCCAAACATTTGAAGGATTTAGTCACATAGTCTTCCATGTTAAATCGTAACATTTATCTCCAAACAAAATCAGTTGCTCTTAAAGTCTCGCATTGAAAAGTAATTATCCTAATCACATATCCTTCATGATTGGTTAATCATTTTCATAAATACCCCAAAATCAACATACTCTTAATTCATAAAATCATATAACTAAAAAGAATCAGTCAAACTAACCAGGGACTTCACGTAGTCCAGTGGTAGGCGATAAATACCAGTCGCACTTTGGTTGTGAGTTCGATTCCTGCAGCTTTGTCCGACGCGACGGGTTGTCACACGGTCTGCGTGTTGTCCTTTTTCCAAAACTATATAATTCTTAAATCATTCCCCAAAAAGGGATAAAATCATCAAAAATAACCATAACATAATTTAACCTCAATTTTACCTCATGCCTTACACTTCAATCATAACATATAGTAACCCATAATTACCTCAAAAGTAAGGATAATATAAACCCAAATGGTTCTTTATAACTATGTCCACAAAAGAAAAGATAACTATTCCATTAATAAAATTTTCCTATATTAAACATCAGGGTTACACATAATATAAAAAGTCTTCTAATGTAACCCCATCATCAAAAGAGACTTAATACTCTTAAGAATTTCACCATAACTCTTGAAGCCCTTATATATTTACATCTTACTCATTCAACATTCTTTATGATCCATTAACCATTCCTTTCCAACTTATTCCTAAATACCTTATTCCTACAAACAAAATCATGAATCATATCCTAAGATTCCAAAATAGGAAAACAATAGTCATGAAATAATACATACCTTTGATTGGTCATTGTCAGTTTCTTCATCCTCAATCGGAATGGCATTAGGTATTGGTAAACGAGTATTTGTATGATCTTGGTGATCCCATTCACGAAACTTCTTAATGGGGCATGTGTTCGCATAATGACCATGCACACCACATTTAAAACATTCAATTGGTCCCTTAAAATGAACTTCTTTCCCTTTCCTCGAGTCAACTGGATGCTTCCTTTTTCCACGGCAGGTTGTTGCTTTATGACCTTCATTTCCAAATCTATAGCACATTTCTGTCCCTTTGAAACATTTTCCTAGGTGTTTCTTTCCACATCTTTGACACATAGGTTTTTGAACACACTTACCTTTATGATTATTTCCTGTAGTTCCGTAGGGATTTGTTTCTCACATATATGATGCCTTATAGAAATCACCAAGGTTTAGGTGGTCAATCATAACTCCATATAGTTCGTTGAGGATAAACACAAGAGTTCTCATTACAGCTCCCATATCATTTAGTTGCTCATTCAGAAAACTGTCACAGTTTCCTTCACATCCACCGTTACATTGGTGCCTACTAGATCCAGCCATTTACTAAAACCAAAAAGGGTCAGTGTGAGTATAACAACAAAACCATCATGTACTAATGAGGAAGAAAAAAACTAAGATATTCTTACTCATTCACTTTATCTAAAACTAGGACTCTGTCTGAAATCCTAACCATTATGGTAATGTCACTTATGCTTAAGGAATACCCTATCCTCTAAAGTTATCTAAACCGACCTCTAATACCAACTATAAGGCCTCAGCCTTACACATTACTTAAAATTCAATTAAATGAATAATTCACATTGAGGATCTTTTCAGGTTTATATTTTTAGATAATTAGGTCATAACTATTACATCTCAAAAGATTACAAAGTAGTCTCTTCTACTAAATTTCCATAAAATAAAAACTCTTAAAAAGCAACGTGTCTAGTTTCATGTTTTAGGTAGCATGTCTTTCCCTTGATCCCATCCTTGACCCTATTCCACTCTAAGTCCTGTGAAAAACATTTCAAAAACTTGGGATGAGCATAAAAACTCAGTAATGGATACACAAAAAACTGTTAGTTTATCAAAACAAAATGTAAACCATGTATACTTTATCAAGGTAATACTTTTCACCTTTATGAAGTAGTAAAAACTCTTCACTGAATAAATTATCATTACTTACCTTTATGTAACCAAAGTATTACCATAAAACCCATATAAAGAACACATAACATATATAAAGGTAACATGGGACATAATCATACTTACGTGGAATAACCATATGGTTGACTCCCAAACATATCACTTAATGGAATAGCCATACGGCCAATTTCCATACATACTTAATGGAATAGCCATACGACTGACTTCCATACCCAATGCATTGGAGGTTATAACGTAACCACCCGTCCTGATATTCACGGCACCACCCGTCATATGGTTTATAACGTAACCACCTGTTAAAATGTCCAAGTACCAATATAAAATCATAAAACATAAAACCAATATAAAGGAATGATAACATTTCCACATTTCAATCACAATATATCAAAAATATATTGACATAATAGAATCCTTTATCAAAACCTTTTTCAATAACAAAATACATAAAAGAGTATATGGTATTTATTTTATTCTAAAAACATTACGGATTTTTGAGGAAGCCAAAGACCAAATAATACTCGCGGTGGTGAAAAAGGTCATTGTCGCCGCGTACGTTAAAAGAAACATTCCTTTTTGTTGTTTTGTAAAACTCTTCGTAGAAAAATATTCCTTTTGTCTAAAAGTAAATGTCAAATGGGTTTATACACCGTATAAAAGAAAGTTGTGTATAAAACTAAATATGCCTCAATGAAAGGAGATTGAGACGAAGTCCCTTACCTCGGGTCCGACATGACTCGATCGTTCTTTAACGTCCTTAAAATCGGGTAAATCCCCTTAGTTTGAGCTCAATGGCTTCCTTGGGAAGACTTCTGCCCAAATTGAGGCTTCAAGGAGTAATAGAGGGATGTAGAGAGCCAAAATGGGCAGGGGTTGGCCGAGCCAAATACATTGGGAGTGTGGGAAAATAGGTAGAGGTGGGGGCCTTTTATAAGAGGAGAGGAGTGGGACTCTTGGAATGTAAAGATAAGTTACATTATTTTAAAAAGAGTTTCGGATTTAAAAGGTCCCACATTGATATAATTCGAGGATAAGGTGATAAGGGTTTGAAATCCACTCATCCAATAGGTTTTGGCCATGTGTAGGTCTTAGATATTACATTATCTTTCAATTTTATTTAAATCGTTAAATAATGAGGTCATCGTTGCATCATCATGATGTCATTAATAATTTAATTTATTTAACGTCTAAAAATTATAAAAAAACTACTATTATGTAGGAAATGTTTTTAGCTTTCCAATTAATATTTATAGTCAAAAATCTGATTTGTATAACACCATGTAAAAATTGTTTTAGTAAAACATCTCATGTGTGTGTCATTTTTACTTTAACATTAAATAAAAAGTTATTTATGTCATTTCCCAACCAATGTGGCTCCATGGGGTCCCCAAGATGACCCATGGCTTGTCTTGGTCGGACATGACACATCCAATAAGGGTAGGACATGTGTCAAGGTATTTTAATCTTATTATAATATCATTTTTTCCTTAAATTGCACTAATTACCTCTAATCGCGATTAAAAACATAAGAAGTTACTATTCACCAAAAAAATATTTTTATCTCATTGAACCACATTTTACTTCTTAATGACTACCATGTATGTCGGATTTTTGAAATTCAAAACACAGAAGTGGTAAAATTTCATTTAAACGAAAAATCAGTTTTTATAAGTACCACTTAGTGGTTTCACTATTCATCAACAATTGAAGTTTTTCCGAAAAATACCAAAAATTCACCCTAAGCTATATTTGATATTCCGAATTCAAAAATGAATTCCATTTTACAAAATTCACAACATATAAGTTGCATTAATTAATTTAATAATTAATTCCCGCTGTCAGAGCAAATAGCGTGTTTTTATGAAACAATAAGTATCAAAAGATTGACATTAGTTTAAGTCTGATTTCAAAGTGAAATTAATTCCAATGACCACTATTGGATTTAATGGTAAAAATATTTTCTAATTTCACTTTAAAACCAACTCAAAAGATAATCTAATCATAAAAATAAATTAGATTAAAAAGAGGTTTTGAATTAAAATACATCATTTTACACTATTCATTACAAAATGAACTTTATCGGAAAAATACCAAAAATTTTACACAAAGTAAAATTTGATGTCCCGATTCTATAGAAGAGTTTTATTTGGTCCAAAAGAATGTATAAGAGTGATCAAAACTATTTTTAATGACAGTTCGCCATCAAAAGGAGATAAGTGAACCTTTAGTAAAAATTAGGGTATAAAAGCCTAAAATTGAATTCTTTCCATATTTTAAGCCTTTGGATAAATGTAAAAACATTTAAAAAACATATATGATCATATTTTAGTTATTTCTATCCATTCCTGCCAATACAATTTCTACATGTTAACTACCATTTAAAATAATATTATTTTATTATTAGAGTGCAACATAAGATTCCCAAGAAACTCGTTGTTGCGTATTGGGTACGCCATCGAGCATAGCATCCCATTTAAAGTAATATTAATATTTTATTCACAAATATGGATAAATATAAAGATTTCATATTCTTTATTTACCTGGGTTGTTACAATATACCCCATATAAAATTTAATTGGTGCATAACAACAATGAAATCGAATTGGAATGTAAATTGAGAAGAAATCCCTTCTAAAAACTGCATCCTTATATTAATGATAAATGAATTACATAATAATGTATGACAAATGTAAATAAACTCAATGTTATTGGATATTTAGAGTAAATCAATCAGGTGAAATTCACAAAAATTATTTTTAAGAAAAAACCAATGACTTGGATGATTTACTCAATGAATGGAAATTTAGTTAAAATTACTTTTATCAGGTTCATAAAGATGACTTGAGAATTTATAAATGGAGTAATTATGTGTTTAAAAAGAAAATCAAAACAAGGGGTAGTGGAAATTACATCATAAATAAATAAAAAGCAATTCCACACATAATCATATCATGACGTAATATAGAAATAGCAGATTAACCACAGGAAAATAAATTGGGTTAAAAAGTTCCCTTACAGATTTGGTAACATATGAAAAATACACCACCTGATGGAAGGATCAAACAATGAAGATTTAAATACCCATATATAAAATTACATTAAACAATTTATACAATCATGGGAAGTAAATACACCACAAAAAAGAGATAGTGAAAAATGTAGCAGGAATCTCATGGGAATAAAAAGTGAGATGAAACCCCCTTACCACATTGTAATCAATCGAGGCGTATGACCAAAACTTAATAACCACCAAATTAATCACAAAATAAAATAAATATAAATAGACTCATCATAATATATATCAATTTATAGAACAGAATACACCACATTCAATAATTAAGTGGTGAACAATAAAAATCTCACAGAACTAAAAGCTAGATAAGAAACCCATTCCGCCGTGTGCGACTTGAAATGATCATTATTTAATCTACAGAATAATAAAATAAAGTTATTTTATACTTTCTTAAGAACATATTTCAGGTTTATTATATCAATTATTACGTTTCTTTAACAATTAGTTAATTATTTAAGTTCATATCAGACATTTTTTTCAATGTACGGAACTTGAGTTAAAAATGATCTTTTTATAATTATAAATTATCCCTGTGATCGAAATTCCATTATCTCCAAATTGATATTAATGATTTAGATATCATATATATCATATATATATTGTATTTATATCTATTTATAATAGTACATAACATTTTGAGATATGAAATGAAATGCACCATTTAGGTAGGCGGTAAGTCGTACGCATGCATGAACGGTACTTTCATTTATATTTCATATTTAATGTAAAATATAATAATTATACATAGGTATATATTAATACAATTATAATATCATATATAATTTTATTTACTACATCCTTTATACGTTTGATGTATGGAATCAATGAGTTATATCACTTTGAGAGGACGGTAGTCCGCACTTATTCAAATGAAATTATCATATATTACCATTATGGAAACAATAAAGGTATGATATAAATGAAAAATAGAGAAGAAAAGATACCAAATAAATATAATATATATCACATATAAATAAAGTTCCATCATAATGGCCACCATGACAGGCTATTGGATATATTTGAACAATCATCGTTTCGTGAGGTGGTAGTTGACCGTCCACGGAAACAATTTGTTATTTAACCATTAGATGGAATTTTGTGTAATTGTAGATATAATACATCGAGTAACAACAAACTATTTTATTTAGAATAATTTTATTTATTATAATATAATTGAATTATATGTTTTTATGGTGGTGGATAAGTAAAATAAAAGAAAATAATGGAAGAGAAGACATTACATTTAAATTGGGTAGATCCCATTGGTTTGGACCAAAAGGTTCACTTGAATTGACTTATGCCTATGAGAAGGCTTCTATGAAGAATATAGGAATGTACGGAGATTAATTGGGTAGAGTTAGGACTTGCCAATGGGATTGAGAAGTGAGAGGAATGGGTTAGTAGTGAGGTCATTTTATAAGGGGGTGGAGGATCTCTTTATGAATGTTTTAAAAAATTATTTTATTATATAATTAATTTCGGTTTCTAAAGGTCTAAAACATATTAAAGTAGAATATAATATGACTAGTGATATAAATAAAATCATCCAATAAAATTTTTACAGGTTTTGGATATTTTTTTAATCATTATATTCTTATTTATTTAAATCATCAATTAATGAGGTAAACACTGAATCTTTATTGTGACATAAATAATTTTTTTATTGGATGTCTGAAAATTATAAAATAATTATTAAGATGTGGGAAATTATTTTATATTTAAAATGAATATTTATAGTGAAAGAGATAACTTATATTACCCAATGTAATAATTGAATTACTAAAAGATATATTATTAAGTAATTTGTGTCTTTTCTATAAATTAATTAATGTAATGTGTCATTATCACTCCCATGTGGCTCCTTGGGGCCCCAAAATTTATCCAAGGATTCCTAGGGTCCTAAATGTATCCAAAAAAAAGTATTAGGATACATGTTAAGGTAATTTAATTTATTTATAATAATATTTTATTACCCTTATTAACTAGATTTAATGTTTAACAATGGTTAATAAAATTTTTACCGAAGTAAATATTCATAATGTTTAAAAATAAAAGTTCACTATTTACACAATTTGGACCTCCTACGTCTAAATATGGATCCATTTTTCCATATTCAGAATAAAAATGTTGAATAAATTAATTTAAAATTAATTCCCGCAGTCAAAACAAAAAATCGTGTTTTTATAAAATAATTACTATCAAAATATTGACACTTATTTATGTCCAATTTCAATGTTAAATTACATTTAATGACCAAAATTTGATTACATGGTAAAAATATAATCTAATTAAACATTATAACCATTTAAAAATATAATATAACCTTAGTAATAAATTATATTAAAAGGCAGTTGTGAATTAAAATACTGTATTTTTCATTATTCATAAAAAATGAACCTTATCAGGAGAATACCAAAATATTATCCAAAGAAATTTTTTTTAAATTATAAATAAGAATATTATTTTGTCATATAGAACATATAAAAGTGACCAAAATTATATTTATATGTGGTTCTCTATCAAAAGCTAGTAAATTGGCCTTTTAATGAATATTAGAGTATTTATGTTTAAAATTGCATTCTTTCTTATTTTAAGCCTCTAAATTTGTTGGGTAAATGTAAAAGCAATTAACAAACATGTATATTTATATTTTAGATATTTTTATCCATTACTTCCAATACAACGGCTGGGCGTTAAACACCATTTAAAATAATATTATGCTATTATTTTTTAGTATGACTTAACATTGTGCGCGACATAAGATTTAAAAAAACCATGTTGTTGCGTATTAGGTATTCCATCAAATATATCATCCCCATTAAAGTAAAATTAATATTTACTTCAAAAAATTAGTAAATGTGAAAATTTTATATTCTTTATTTATATGGGATGCTACATCCTTCCCCTTTTGGGAATTGCGTCTTTATACTTTTAAAATTGGGCATGGAAACTTCATTGAAAGTCCCAAATAGGAAAAAGAGTCAATAAAAATATTACTTTAAAAGAAAGAAAGAGAAATGAAAAGGTCACCCAAGACAAAATATACTAGGATTCCATGAATACATTGATATGGAAGAGATACTAACTCTCATATATTAATAGAGAGTGATTGATAACTTGATCACAGAAAGTTAACCACCACAATACCATAAATTTGTGGTTGGGTAAAAATCTGATGATAGAAGAAAGCTTAAAACATTTTTTTCAAGATATTTTTCATATAGATGAAGAATGTTATTTAGAACTAGACAATAATTGTAATGAAATATTCTTACTTTTCATGTATAGTGTCATCCTTTAATAAAATTATACACAAATTAATGTTTTCTCCAAACGGTAAGTATTCAAAATGACTTAGTCACACCATAAGTGCTAGAATAAACTTTTAGAGTATCACCTAATTGAAAAAGATGAACTGTATATTTCCCCTATCATTAGATATCAACCAAAACCAAAATTGGTTAGTATAGGATTGGATAATCCCTAAAAGGATAATCCTCAGAAAAATACTACTCTAAATCAAATAAACTCAAAAAAACCCAATGTTCAAGAAAGACCATTAAATATACATTTGTCCTTAAAATTCATGAAAATAATCCAAACTACAATTGAAACCCAAAACAGAGAAGGATTTAATCACGTAGTATTCAATAGTAAATATTAACATTTATCTCTAAAAATTTCGAGTACTCTTAATTTCTCCTACAGAAGTGTAATTAACCTAAACACATATTATCCATGATAGATTAATCGTTTACATAAATAAACCAAATTGAATGATTTCATCAATAAAAAAATAGATTCTTCCAAAATAAAATTTCAACCAATACTACACAAATGAGATCCCATGGTATTCTATTTCTCTTAAGCATATAATGTTTCCAAAGGAGTAAACATATTCTAATATAATATTTATCACATAATCACCAAATCAGTTTCATTTGTAAATGATATATAATTAATATTACATGAGTTCCCAAAATAAACTTATTCTTGATCCATAAAATAACTTAACATAAATGAATAATTCATACTAATAAGGGACTTCACAATGGACAGTGGTAGGCGACGAGCCCTTTGCGCCTTTCAATTGTTATATCATTTCCTATGGCATTTCTAGATGTGACTGGTCATCACCCATTTTATGGGTTTTCATTTTTATAAAACTCAAAAAAATACTGATGATGTTTTAACTTCAAAGGTTTTCATAAACCTACAATTTTCTTTCCCAATACATTAAGACTTAAACATCTTACATATTGTCATTTTTTCCAACTCTATATGATAAAATAAAATTGTTCCCAAAAAAAGAACTTCACACCATGATCATGGTGTCCATATGGTTTTTTCATCATCTTGATCACGTAAGTAGAATATAAATGCATTTAAAAAATGATTTAGATATCCTTCAAAATCATTATATTCTTTCATCCAAATACACCATGTAAAACATGAGTCATATGAGTGTTCTTATAAAAATAGTTTCAGAAAATAATCTTTTATGACATATAATTTCAAAACACCTGATAAAAAATGATTTTTATAAAATAATTGGACTAACTTTGACAAACTGATTGTTCCATGATACCATCATTGAACCTATTCATCTGTAAGTATTGTGCAAAACATTTCAAAAACAGTGGATGATCATAAAAAACATAATAAGGGTTATCAAATAAAAAATGAAACCATTATCCCATCAATAAATACAAAACAATGAAAACATTTTTTTCAATCTTAACAGACCATATGAAATTATATGATTTAGGAATAAAACAAAGAAATCATAAATCATAAATGTAACTTATAGAATATATAAAATAATTAAATTTTAGATTTCACTACTACGTAGAGAGTTACGTTTGGAATACCCATCACATTTTATTACCTAAATATCTTATGAGGAACATTGACATTTACCTCCTTCATGTTACTCAATGCATTGGAGAGCTATCTCTTGCTCACCCGCCCTAGGTTTATCACAGAACCACCCATATATGTAAGCAATTCCCAACAACCATAACATTATAATTACACATAACACACGCATAAATTAAAGGCAACATGTCCTCATTTTGGTCACAATATGTCAAATCAAGATATTGAAATAAATAATGAATTATCAAACCATTTTCAAAACCATTTAAAACATTTAATAAATATATTATTAAATAAATTTATCCCATACCACATTGAAGATATAAAATGAATTATATTTTGAAAAAATTAATGTCCATATAAATAAATCCTAAAAAAATTTGAATACATTGAAATTAATGAAAAATATTAAGAAGAATAAATATTTATATCATTTTAATAAATATTTTAGTTAAAGGGTTTTTAATAAAATGGTAGACCCTTGAATACAAATAATTGAGGAATATCATTTAATCATAACTTTATAATATTATGTGATAAATGGATTCATGATATAACATGCGAAAGGATAGTATATGCACCATATAAGAGTGAATTGGTGCATAACAACAATGAAGTCTCAAAGAAATGTAAATGGAGACGAAATCCCTTACACAAACTGTATCATCAAAATAAATATAATTACATTAAATAATAATGTGGGAAAAATATAAATACAGTCAATATGATTGGATATTCATTGTAAATAAATCAGAGGAAATTCACACATGTTCTTTTTAAGACCAAACCAATGACTTGGATGTTTAACTCATTGAATATAAATTGAGTTAAAATTAATCTTATCATGTTCATATCGATGACTTGATAATTTTTCAATGGAGTGATTATGTGTATCAATAGTATATCATCACAACGGGGATTGTAAATAATAATATAAATAAATAAACAATTATTCTGCACATAATCATAGCATAAAATAATTAAGAATTAGAATATTAACCCAAGGAATTGAAATTGGGTTAAAATGTTCCCTTACAAACTTGGAAACATACGAAAAATATACCACATGAAAGAAGGATCATACAATAAAAATGTAAATATTCATATATCGATGAATATTATAAAAAGAATACAATCATGGGCAGTAAATACACCACACAAAAAGAAATAGTGGCAAATATAGCATGAATCTCACATGAATAAAATTGTGAGATGAAACCCTCGTACCACATTGTAATCAATTGAGTCGTATGACCAAAAGTTAATTAACACCAAATTAATCACAGAATAAAATGAATATAAAAATAATCCTGATAATATATATCAAATGTAATAACACAACAAACCACATGCAATAAATAATTGGTGAATAATAGAAATCTCACAGAATTAAATGTGAGATAAGAAACCCCATCCTTATGTCCGAATTTACTCGATCATTCATTAATCTCATAAAAAATAAACTAAATTTAATTTATTCATCCTTAAGAACATTTTTATATTTTATTATATCAATTATTAACTTTCTGTAAAAATTATTTATTTATTTGAGTTCATATCCGACATTTGGTCGATGTTCGGAACATGAGTCAAAAATGAACATTTTATAATTATAAATTGTCAATGTGGTTAAAATTACATTCTATCCAGAATTATATTAATGTTTTATATATCATATATATCATATATATCCAGTATATATATCAATTTATTATATTACAAACCATTTGGAGATAAGAAAAGAAATGCATAGTTCATGGAGACGGTAGGCCGTACATATGCATGGACGCTACATTCATTTATATTTCATATTTAATGGAATAAAAAAAATGATACATATGTATATTATAATACCAGTATAATATCATATATAATTTCATTAACCCCATCCTTTATATGTTGCACGTATTCCATGAATGAGTAATATAACTTTGTGGGGGGGGGTCGTCTGCACTTCCTCAAATGAAATTATCGTATTTAACCATTATGGAAACCATAATAGTATGTAATAAATGAAAAATAAAGATGTAAAAAAGACAACATAAAAATAATATATATCACATATAGATACAATGTCATCATATTTTCCACCATGAGAGGTGGTTTGAGATATTTGAACAGTCATCATATCGTGAGGAAATAGTTCACCGTCCATTGGAACATTATGTTCATTAACCATTAAATGACGGTGTGTGTAAGTGTAGTTCCAATATTTCTCATAAAAAGCTTCCTGGTATATTTTGGATAATTTTATTGTTATAAAATAAAATAATTAAAATAGATTAGGGGGTTGGATAAGTAAAATAAAAGATAATAACTTAAGAGAAGAAAATACCTTTAAATTTGGTATCTTTTCTTGGTTTGAACCAAAAGGTTCACATGAATTAACTTATTCCTATGGGAAGGATTCTATGAAGAATAGAGGGATGTAGAGAGCATAATTCGGTAGAGTTTGGACATTCCAAGTGGCTTGAGAAGTGTTAGAAACGAGTTAGAAGTAAGGGCCTCTTATAAGGGGGGAGGGGCTCTTTAGGAATGATTACAAATATTATTTTATTATATAATAAATTTCAGTTTATAAAGATCTAGAACTTATTAAGGTTTTTGAAATAATGACTCGTGTTCGATATAACATCATCAAATAATAATTGGAGAGGTTTTGGATATTGTTTTAATCTTTATATTTTTACTTATTTAAATCATTCATTAATGAGGTAAACACTACATCATTATTGTTTCATAAATATTATTATTTATTTGATATCTAAAAATTATAAAACTAATATCATGATTTGGAAATCGTTTCATATTTCATATGAATATTTATTTTCAAAGAGAGAACTTATATAACATCATGTAATAATTGATTTACTAAAAGATATATGTCTATGATATTTTTTTCTTTACTATAAATTATTTAATATAATGTATCATTATCACTCCCAGGTGGCTCCATTGGGTCCCAAAATCGACCCAAGGATTCCCACGGTCCAAA
Organism: Viscum album; assembly: GCA_963277665.1. NCBI lineage: Eukaryota > Viridiplantae > Streptophyta > Magnoliopsida > Santalales > Viscaceae > Viscum > Viscum album. The sequence continues at coordinate 1,471,873,366 of OY728150.1, forward strand.
ATGTATCTACCAACTAGATTAGGACACATTTTAGGCTAATTTAATACTATTATAATTATATTTTTTATCCATGATTTACTATATTTATCCTTTAACAAAGATAAATAAAATTTTTACTTAAGTAAATATTCATATTGTCTAATAATTAAAGTTAATTATTCACCAAATTTTGACCTCATGATTCCAAATATGGAATCCCTTTTTACAAATTAAAGGCACAAAAGTTGTATAAATTAATTAAAAATGAATTCCCACTATCAAAACAAAAAGTGTGTTTTTAAGAAATAATATCTATTAAAAAATTGAAATATATATATGTCTACTTTCAAAGTGAAATTACTTCCAATGACCAAAATCGGATTAAAATTTTAAAACATAATCTAATTACACTTTATAACCAATTAAAAAGATAATCTATCCGTATAAATAAATTATATTAAAAAGTAGTTATAAATTAAAATTCAGTATTTTTCACTATTCGTAATAAATGAATTATATTACAAAGAAACCTAAAATTTTATCCAATGTATATTTTGATGTCCATACACTAAAGAAGAATATTGTTTTTTTAAATATAACATATATATGTGAGAAAAAATATAATAAAGAGGGTTCTCCAACAAAAGGTGTTAAATCAACCTTTAAATGATTATTAATGTTTTTTTCTTAAAATCAGAGTCTTTCTTATTTTAAGCCTCTAATTTTTATTGGATAAATGTTAAAACATTTTAGAAAATTGTATATTCATATTGTAGTTTGTAATGTTCTTTCCCACCAATACAACAGCTAGGAATTAACTACCTTTTAAAACAATATTATATTTTTATTATTCATTATGACTCAACAATATGTGCACAATAAGATTTCAAATAAACTCATTGTAGCGTATCAAGAAAACCATCGAACATAGCATCCCCATTAAAGTAAAATCAATATTTTACTCACAAATTTTAATAGAAATGAAAATGTTATATTACTTAATTACCTAAGATATTTCATTAAGGGTATAATATTTAAATAATACTAGGTTTTTTAAAGAGGAGGTATATCATTTATAGAAATTATTTAGTTTTATTTATTGATATAACTCCTTCTGAACTCTTCAAAAAATTGTTTTATAATAAAATGACTCTGTATAATATAATATAATATTATTACGATTACGGATTAATGTTAATACATATCATTTTTCATCAATCGAGCAGTGAATCCCTCATTTTTGTGTATAACGAATCGTTGCCTCATGAACAAATGCAATTCATTTTCTATCCATATCTCTCATATATGGATATAATTATGGATTTAAAGCATTTATATTTTACTCCGGATATAATTATAATTATTTAAAATTAAAATAGAATATTTTTTCTACACAATACATGGATTGAAAACTAATAATTTAATTCTTTACTAGGTGTATATTACTTCCTCCTAGAAGGGATGAAATTGGGTTTTCATAACAATTTCACTTGGAAAGTATATATGTCACGAAATTAATCTGGTTGCCATCAAAACCGGCACATGACCTAGCTCGCGACAATGCCCAAAGAGCATTCCCAATCCCCATGGGCTAGCACAAGTGCCCGGGTATCATAAATTTATGTTTCAGAATTATTTACACAAGTTTATAAATTTTAAACAATAAACTATGTCAATAAAACAAATCTAGATTTTCAACTAAAATTGTCCTTTGAAAAATTTCATAACTGAATTACAGAAGTTAGAACTATGATTAAAAACCCTTAAAAATGTACAAAACCAAATAATAATTGCCCATGAACCTCCACATGGAATGATGCATCATCCTCAAGCCATCCCCACAAAACCGCATCACGAACGACCGATAACAACCCGAACCATTTGCACAAAAAGGATTACCCAAACCTGCAACAACAAAATAACAAAATCTACTTACACCCAAAGGTGTAAGTTGGGTGTGATCCAATTCCCAGTAGGATTACACCACTAATAGATTACATGTGATAAACATTCAAAGATGAAAATCTTGCATGTTTTCATAAACAGAAAATGCTAGTTTCAATTTCTAAAAGATGCAACATAAAAAAATTAAAATAGTTTTCAAGTGGGATGTCATTAAGAATCAACACTTTTAAAAATAATTTCAACCCTACTAAATTTTCCAAATAGTCATACCATATGCCGATAGTTAGAACAATGTAACTAATGAGCACAAGAAGTAAGATATACCACCTAGGAACTTGCTCATTGTGGTTCCCAGGTACCTCCTATCGTGGAGAGTGTAACCATCACAATATCTATCCTCGTGCACGAGCCACTAGTAGGGAACATAAACATAACCTAGTGGTCCATAATCATCATCATCATTGTTTAGTTAGAGTTTTAAGGGCCAATATTTCTAAGTGAAACTGTGTCCAAACCCCACGGATTCACAAGCATAGTAGTACACATTCACCCACCTAGATACCAGGGTTTTCCCCTTGTCCTCAGACATGTTCAACTAGTCAACATGTATATTTTTCACATTTAAATATTATTTTCACATCACTAGTTCACCAAATATCCCATATTTATACCACACATGTAGAAAATTCCTTTTTTTTCATTAAATTAATGTTGAAATAATACTCACACCAAAAATAGCCCACAACACATTTTTCACATCTTTCACAATTCAAAAAATCTGTTAACAATTTTATAAAATATTTTCCAACATGTTAAACATCAAATAACAGCCCACTCACATGTTGCATAATACCCTTTTTATAAAAAAGTCCATTTTTCAAATCACACTCATGCAAAACAGCCTGAAAACATGTTTGGCACCCACATCAAAATTTCATAAATCACCTTGACAAATTACAAAACATTACCAAAATGTTTCATAATATAACTGAACTCATTATGTTTCAAAAAATCAATTTGGGAACATACTACCACCCAAAAAATACATAAGAAACTATTTCACACTTTTTGTAACTCATTAAATCATTTACAATTTTCATAAAACCAACTGAAGAGGTCCAGCCATGGTTTGCGTACAAAACACATTTCAAACCCCTCATTCAAGATGAAAACCATGCCAATAACAATCCAATGTAGAATTGGAATCCCTAAAATCAATTATTAAACTGACCCCACGTTTCATTAAAATACCTCAAACAATACCACAAAAGGAACACATAAAAAACACATGTTTTCAAAAATCACGTTCAAGAAGTACAACATAGTTTCCAACATTTAAACCATTCAAAAACCCCATTACAAGGCCCACATGACATTACAACGTTAACAAACTAGAATTATACACCCCTTTAAACAATAATAAATCACTTTCATATGATATAAAATACACCCAAACATTTCCCCAATTGCCACGCATGAAAAGAACCCAATTCCAAGAAAAAATGCAACTACAAAATTAAACACGTAACCAAATCTATTAGATATAGTTTCTGCACCACAAAAAAAGATTTCAAACATAATAAATTAATAATCCAAGCTAGCATACTCATCAGAAAATGGTTATACATTGAATCACCTACATTTTGAATCAAAACCCTTAAATCATGGTGTGAAACCTCAACCGCAACTCTTCCACACCACAAGGAAGTGAAAAAAACCCTAATCCATAATATTTCACCAAAAATAACTCAAATAAAACCCTAGGATTGGACTCTAAATTATAGAACTCTATAAATTCATGAAAGAGGTGGGAAACCCTATGGAGAAGGAAGTAATTGAAGAGAGTAACACTTACCCAAAACAATATGGAAGAAAATGACAAAACATCCACCAATATATTAATTTTAAAAAAGCCAAAATTTAAGGTATGTTTGAACAAGTAAGAGAAGATCATGAGGGAACTAGAATGGAGTATAAAGAGTAAAAATATAAGGAATTATGAAAGGATCAATTTACCCCTTCAAATCTGGGAGATTTTTGATCTCCAGATAACATTCACCCCATATCTTGAAAATATTGTGCTTCAAATTGGGGGAGGAGTGGCTGGGGGCGCACCATAGATACGAGGGCTTGGTTGAGAGTTGTAATCACTGAAAAGAGTAAAAACCAAATGATTTATTAAATAATTGAAAAATATTTTTAATGTAGGAAATGGGATTTTGGAAAGGCCCAATCCCTTAAATAAAAACTCAAATCCAACATGATTATATATTTTCAAATGGTCCAAATTAATTTTTTTGGTGTTAGTAGGTCAAGGGATTCCATGTTGGTATTTAAATGGATGAAACATTTTGAAAAATGAAGGAATTATAAATGAATTAAATTTTATTTTTAAATATGGAATTAGGCTCACGGTTTGGCCCAAATCATGAAAACTCACCCATTCCTCCAAAAATGCATGGGTAACCCCCAAAACAATGAAATAATGGCAATTAAAATAAAAATAACATAAAAATAATTTTTTATGTGAAAATTCTCCCAACCATGAAAAAATTCTGCCCTGGAAAGTCATAGCAAGGTCAAAGAACCAACTAAACCCAACTCAGAAACCAAGAGGTACTCCCTTGCCAGGTTTCACACCCAAAGGCCAAAACACCTCAAATGATCAATTAGGTAAGGATTACCCTCCCAATATAAACATAAACCACATTCATGAAACAATCAAGAACATTCATTATTTATCCCAAAATTAAAATTGTCAAACACAATCTGAACAAAACTAAAACAATTTACACAAAAAAACAAAAACATCAAACTATGTTATACTTACCTTGATATAACTAAACCATTGGGCCCTCTCGAATCTAAATGTTTACAAAAGGAAGATTTAGGTAGCTTGGTAGCTATGAAAGAGACTACCTACCACCAATCCTTGAACATGGATAAATCTATGTTACTAGTACGTGGGAAAAAAAATATGCTCCCCACCATAAGAGACAACTTATAGTTTTCATGAGGCAGAATCAGGACACTAACAGGGGGAGGCTTGAACATACTCCCAAGTTCAAAGTGTAGAGTTCCATTAAAATTTTACGATGTAACATACTAGAGAATCATAGTTGTTCTCACCACCATAAAACTAGCCATATTAACTGACCAACATGGGCCGACACAGAAGGACCCAAAATAATTTAAAGATTTGGGAAGGGCGTAGGGTTAGTCCACACGGTTTTAGAAACTGTGCACTAACCGGGAAGATCATTCATTCTGCATGGCTTCTTGGAACACAATTACTACTAATCATGCACAAACTGTGTCCTCATCACCTATATCAAAATATCCAACCATTCTCTAATGACTCAATGGAAACTAAAGTGGGGAGTGAAGGACATTAGGTGGTGACATGGGTACAAGGCCCTCCACAAATTTCCACTGAATGGGAACGAAAAAAGAAATATCATGACACCAAAGGTTTAAAAATCTTCTTATCTTTCATACTAAAGATAGAATATTGTACAAGGGTTTAAATGACCTGGGTATTTCCCCTGACATTGATCCAGCTTCTCCTCGAGACCTATGGTCGGAGCTCAAATGATTGAAGAATCTTCGGCCTCACAGTTTGGCTTTGAAAACCTCTTAAATGAGAAATCTTCTTTCGACCCCATCGGAATCTACATGACAATCCCATATAATATTTCCAATACTTAACATATTCTAAACTCTATTTACCCTAACACGATATTTCATGGAAACAAGGTCTTATAACATGCAAAAAACATCATACCTTGTTTTTTTGGATGAGAAACAATGGAAGTAAAGAACACCTATTCTCACCTTCCTCTAAAATGGACGATTTTGAAGTCCTTCCAAGGGAGACATTCTCCCAACATAACAGGGACTCTCAGAGGATTGCACGACATTCACCTTTACAGTCAATCAAGCACATGACATCACAAGGTGTCACTGAACAAGACCACTATGACTGATATAAACTATGCATGGAGAGGGACCTTATACAACATCCCTAAACAACACACAATTCTAGAAATTAGCCACAATATTCTATCATGACTATATTTTCCATACTGGTGGTTTAACAAGAAATCATGCTTCAATGAAACTATGAAGAACCTGGAGGCCCTCTTAGACAACATCAAGACACTCATCCACACTGACAACCATAGACCACTTTCACCTTCGATAAATTAGGAAACATAAGATACTAAGGTCTCTTTCAACCATCCACGAGCACTCTCCCACTTCAAGAGGATAAAAAAGGAATGGGAATAGACTAAATCTATAGATATCAAGAAAAAAAACTATTTATATTGATCAACTGGAGGATTTTCCAATGGAGAAACAATCCGGGTTGCACTTCAGTTATGCATTAACCCATAATGGGGGCACACCTTATTCAATAAGAGAACCCAAGCACCCAACAAAGCTATCCCATTGGTCAAAAAGTGCCAGAAACTAGATCCAAACACATGAAGGGAACCATAATAAAGTTTTCCTAAAACATATCTTAGAGGAGAGTACTAACCTGTCTGTCTACCCTGCATACCGACCAAACACAAACCCAAAACACAGTTCAAATAGAAGGTGTTCTTGGAATCAAAACATACCACAACATCAACATTTCCCAAAAAAGAAAAATATAAACCATCCCAAAAAATTCATCAGGACATTATGTTTTTCTTAAAAAATATTTCTTTGAAAACAAACAATTCAGTGTTTAGAACATCCACCAATGGTACCCCATGGGCCTTACACTTTCATGTTTTTGTGCCACACCGAGAACCCTCCTCATATCCATCCCAACACTTATCTATCTGTTCCATCAATCATCCATCATCCAATATAACTCCATTCTTGTGGTTTATCCTGAAAATACCAATATTTTTTAAAAAAAAATCCACTGTTCAAACCCAAAACGGTCAACTAACACATCTTTTTTCTCAAATCCGCTTACCACGAGATCAAAATCCCAACTCACATCATACAAATAATTTCAGAAAGACAAAACCATTTTGAAAATAACTCACATTAATGATAATCACATCAATTTAAAAACATATCATCCCATTAAAACACACTTTCATTGATTAGAAAACTCTATTGGAAACACTTTTCAAAACCAACTTCAATATAGTTCCTGCTTTCAAAAGAGGTGTAATCACAATATTTTCCATTTCAAAACAATTTTGAAAATTCAGTTACACCATTTCATAAACCAAACCATTGCCTCATTATTAGAAAATCATTTCACAAAAACAATACGCCTCTTAAAACCAATTCACTTCAGAACCAAAGTGCCAAGATTTCAAAACAAAAGAACAAAACAATGCGAGAAGAAAATAGTTTCAGTGGGTGACTTGGACAGAAGATTAGTGGCCATATTCCAATCAATTCACTATCACATATAGTGTTCTAGGGTATATACCCATCTCTATATGGCTTTCTAGGCCATACGAGATCACTGAGACCATTAACACAACTATCTTTTCATTTACCCTAATAATCATGAACCGAGAAAACCAAAGGACTTAGATAAATCCCAACTTCTCTATGAAACATGAATCCCATCATTAGGTGTGGTGATAAAGAACACTACCCATAGCTAGAATACCATGTCTTAAAAATCCTAACTTCTGACTATTATGACTCTTCCTAAAATAACATGACCCAAAGTGATAACTTGAACCTCCTTTGATACCATTTTGTCAAAAACTGAATCTGGTACCCATCAAAATCGGCACCCAACCCAGCCCGCGATAAGGCCAGAACGGAGTTCCCAATCCCCATGTGCTGGCACAAGTGCCTGTGAATCATAAAATTATGTTTGGGAATGATTTAATTGAGTTTATAAACATTAAACAACAAACAAACTCAATAAAACAAATCAAGACTTTTCTAGTAAAGCTTCTTTTGAAAAATTTCAGAACTGAATTACATAACTTAAAAGTATTATTAAAGACCATTAGAAAGGTAAAAAACCAAATAAGAACATCCCAAGAACTTCCACATGTCATGAGGAACCACCCTCAAGACATCTCCACAACACCGCATCATTAATAACCAGTAAAAACCCGAACCATTGGCACAAAAGTTGTAACCAAACCGGCTACAACAAAAAAAGTCTACATACACCCAGGGTGTAAGTATGTTGTGAGACAATTACCAGTAGGATACCACCACTATGAAATTTTATGTGATAAACATCCAAAGATTACAATCATTCATGTTTTCATAAACATAGAATTCTAGTTATAATTTCTAAAAGATAACACTTATAAAAATTAAAACTGTTTTCAAGTGGGCTATGATTAAGAATCCACACTCTTAAAAATAATTTCAACAATAGTAAATTTTCCAGACTATAATATAGTATGTCAATGGTAAGCACAATGTAAATAATGAGCATAAGCAATAAGAAATAACCCATAGGCACTAGCTCGTTGTAGGTCCCAGGTACCTCGTATCTTGGTGAGAGTAACCATCACAATATCCATCCTTGTGAATGAGCCACTAGTAGGGAACATACCCATAACCTATTGGTTCCCAATAATCATCATCATTGTTTAGATAGAGTTGTATGAGTCAATATTATTATGTGAAACTGAGGCCAACCCCCATGGATTCACTAGTAGACTAGTACCCATCCACCAACCTAGATGTTCGGGTTTTCCCCTTGTGCTCAGACAAGTTATAAAATTCAATCAATATACTTTTCACATGAAAATATCATTTTCACGTCCAAAGTTCACCAAAAATTCCACATGTATACCACACAATTCTAAAAATTCACTTTTTCATTCAAATGAGTTTTGATATCATACTCACACCAAAAATAGCCCATAACATATTTTTCACATCTTTCACAACTCAACAAATATGTTAACAATTTTATTCAATCATTCCCAAGATGATAAACATCACATAACATCCCACTAACATGTTATTTAATTCCCTTTTAAAAAAATGTACATTTTCCACATCACACTCACACAAAAAAACCCTAAATCATGTTCCGCAACCACATCAAAATTTCAAAAATCACCTCGACAAATTATAAAACATTACCAAATTATTTTACAACATAACTGACCAGTTTATATTTCAAAGACTCATTTTAGGAACACAGTATCACAAAAATAGTACATTAGAAACAATTTCACACTCTGTGTAACTCATTATATCATTTACAATTTTCATAAAACGGTCCCAGGAGGTGCAACCATGGTTTGTATACAAATCACATTTCATAAACATCATTCAAGAAAAAAACCATACCAATAACAATCCAAAGCAGAATTGGAAACCCTAATAAAAATTATTAAAGCACCCCAATGTTTTATACAAATACCTCAAACAATACCACAAATGGTACCCATGAAAAACTCATGTTTTCACAAAACACATTCATAAAGTACAACATGGTTTCACACATTTAAACTATTCCACAACCCCATTACAAGGCCTAGATGACATTAAGACATTAACAAACCAGAATTTTCAGCCCTTTTTCAATACTAATAACTCACTTTCATATGTTATAAAATACACCCAAACATTTCCCCAAGAGCCACATATGAAAAACACCCAATTCCAAACAAAAATGCAACTAAAAAATTAAACACTTAACCAAATACATCATAAATATTTTAAACACCACAAAAACTGATTTTAAACATACTAAATGAATTAAGCAAGCAAGATAACCCATAATGAAATGGTTATTGATGGAATCACCTACCTTTTGAATCAAAACCCTTGAATCTTAGTGCAAAAACTCAACCGCACCTCTGCCACACCACAAGGAAGTGAAAACAAACACTAAACCATAATGTTTCACCAAACATACCCCAAATCAAACACTAGGTATGGACTATAACTTATGTACACTCTATAAATTCATGAATTAAAGTGGAAACCCTAAGGAGAAGGAATGAATTTAAGAGATAAACACTTACCCAAAATAATCTTAAAGAAAACGACCAAAAATCCTATACTATCATAATTTTAAAACAGCTAAACATTTAAAATAGGTTCGAACAAGGATTAGGAGATCATGTAGGATCCTGAATGGGTGAAAACGTAAGAATATAAGCTTTTATTAAAGAATCAATTTACGTCTTTAAATCTGATAGATTTTTAAATTATATAGAACTTTTTCCCAATTTCTCGATACTATTGAGCCCAAAATTGGTGGAGGATAGACTGGGGGATTCCTTAAATAAGTGAGCTCGGGTGAGAGTAAGAATCATTGAACAAACATAAAAACTGAATGATTTATTAAATAATTAAAAAATATTTTTAATGTAGGAAATGGGCTTTCGGGCAGGCCCAATCCCAAAAATAAAAAATCAAATCCACCATTATTGTATATTTTTAAATAGTCCAAATCAATTTTTTGGTGTTCCTAAGTCAGGGGATTCCATGTAGGAATTAGAATAGATGATAAATGTTGAAAATTGAAGGATTTATAAAGGAATCAAAATTTATTTTTAAATCTAGAATTTGGATCACGGTTTTGCTGAAATAATGAAAACTCACCCATTCCTCCAAAAAATGAATGGGAAACCCCCAAACCAAAGAAATATTTGAAATTAAATTAAAAATAATGTTAAAATAAGTTAGGTATGTGACAATATATAAGTGTATTTAAATATAAAATATAATATTTATAAAATAATAGTCCCATTTTAATGATAACATTGTAATTACCTTCTTTATCTCATCTTCATAAATAAATAGAAACATTACTCATGCATACATACAACATACCATCTCCATGGTTGTAGTGTAATTAATGTTTCACAACCATCATATAGGGTTTGGTTTAAATTTTTGATTAATGTATAAAAAGTGTAACAATATTAATATTATTATTCTGAATATATTGGAATAATGATGTCTTTGTCCACATTTAACATTCTGAATTCATTTTTATGTTTTCGAACCGAACATCCTCAAAACCTATCATGTGGAATTAACTTGTCATTTAATTAATTATTAAATCAAAATTAATGAAATGAATGGTTTGATGATAAATTAATAAACCTAAAAATGGGTATTATACAATTAAATAATTATTATATGTTTATTATAAAATATCTAAAACACACACATAGCACATTGGGACTCTAGGTTAGGGGTTTGTTAACAGAATTTGTATTCATTTAATTTTATATCTACACCATTAACTATGATACCCCAATATTTTTCTGAAAATAAAAACTTATTTTATATTAATTAATTTACAATTCTTATATATTTATAAAAACTATTACTCATAATCATGATATTGATCAATTATTTCATCAATGAGGAAATTTCATAATAACTTTTATGCATAATCATGTCATTTATTAATTTTATCTTCAATGAATGATTATTCATTTTTGGTGTTATCGTACACCGTGCTAGGAATTCATTTAATTAATTATATAATGAATAGAATTTAAACATTTTATAAAGATCATGGTTAATAATAAATTAATTATAGTGAATCATAAATTTATACTAATAATCTTCATTTAGAGTAAAATATGTGATAAAGGTGGAAGATAATTAAATAACACAACCAAAGGATAATTCATTAGGGATTTGGTGAAAATAATTTATCAATCATTATTTTTGTTCATAGATTAGATTGTAATTATATTCTACAATACTAGGAGAAGGATCTAGGAAAAATGATATCATAATACAATAGATTATAAAGAATTTATGGAATTATTAATCAATAATTGGTTTATAATACTGTGATTATTGAATTTTCCATGATCATTCACTTTTTTGGGATCAATGTTCTCCATCAATTTTCATAATTATTTGGAAAATACAATTTTCATCCATGTCCAATTTCTCACATCCATATAATGTTCTCATATTTGGAAACCTAGATATGGTTTATTCATGTTATAATTTTAATTTTTTTTAAAAATATGTTTTATGATCCCTATAATTATTCTAGGTTCCAAAAATTATATTTTTAAATATTAAAAGGGATTTCTTTTGTAATCTTATTTTTTCTCTTCCTTTTTATGTAATTGATTTCGAATGGTTTTAAGTTATTAAGTATAATGATATTGTTAAAATTATGAAGATTCAATTTAAGAAATGGGGATAATATAAATCACTAATATTTTTTAAAACAACAATATATATGATAGAATAAACGACAAACAACATCTTGTTAAAGGTTTCCAAAAATATTAGTATTTAAATATAATCATTATAAAAAATTAATTCAATTTACATGCCTGTATAAACACAACTCAATTATGAAGTATATGTATTTTTAATAATAAATAATAATGTATGGATAAATTCTTTGTGAATAGTCACTCAATATTGTAGTAATATAATTTTATTCTTCATAAATACATTTTCTTAAAAAATTGTTCATAAATATTTTTAGGTGAGATTATTAAAATTTTATCTTATATTATAGAAATATTGTTTTATAAAAATGGTAAATTTTTTATATCATAATATTTAATTTTTCATAGTATGTTCTTTTTAAATTTATATTAAATGATTCATTTTTTAATGAATAGTGACATATAATGATCTTTTTTTGAAAACATATTTTAATTTCATGAATTTTTGAATAATATTATGATTCAAAATGTTTCATTGTTTCATTTGTTAAATAATGTTATGAATATTCTAGTTGATGTTAATAGAATATATTTTTCTCTTTATTTTTTTATATAAGCTTATACACTTAAGACAGAATATTTTTTTAGAAAACGTATTTTGTCTCATTTTGTATATTTAATTTTAAATTCAATGATTAAATTAGTCAATTTACTATTATTAAATTGATTCTATTTTTTGAAAATAATAATTAATATTTTCCAAATATTAACCCTTAATTTAGGTTATTATGAATAATAACCTTGATAAATAATTATAACCATAGTAAAGGTTAAATCTCATTTATTGAGGTTAAATTTTATTAACTCTATTCAAAATATATTTATATTTTTTATTTACCCTAATAGATTAGTAAATATCATACATAATCATATAAATTTATAACTTATATCAACATAGATCCATTATCCACCAATAACATCCAAAATATCAATTTTTGTAAGGAAAAAAATTCCACTTCCTTGATTTTAAATTTCTCTTATTTTTTCACGCACTGATAAAAATATTTTTTGAATGAATAATAAATGGAATTTAGATAATAATTATTTTTTAATCATTTAAATTTATTTCTATTTTTTAGTGGTTATATAATTAAGATAAACTCTTAATAAATTATGTTCGAGTGTTTCTGTAATTAGTGGAAAATCAATATAAATTGTTTTAAAAAATGTAATTTTTTTTGATTATTTATCTACAATAATATCCTAGAATTTAATTGTAATGTATTATTTTTCTCAAAAGATATTATATTCCTATTCTAGTGTTATATTGATGACATTTATTTCAAATTATATTAATAGTTAGAATTAGTATAAATGATATTTTTTTAAAAGATTTAAAATTCAAAATATACTAAATTTGAAAATTGGAATGGTAGATGTGTTATCATATCAACTATAATCAATTTACGGTTATGTTTCCATTTCTTTTTAAATTTTATTACCACTAAATATTAAAAACCTTTCACATCATGGGAATGTTAAAAGGGAAAATTATGGGAAAAAATAAATAGATATGGGTAAAAATAATTACCAAACTTTTAAAAAAAATCAGATGACAGAGTTTAAAATCATACTCATCCTAGATTATAAATATATAAATTTTTTAATTTTTCATAAATATTATTTTTTATAAATATGATATATTAAAAAAAATTCTTAGATTGGGCCTCACCTTATTTATAAAAGAGAACAGAATATCATCTCTATTTTGAACAATTATATCACTATATTACTTCAAAACCAGACCCAAATCCATGCCAGATATCCATAACAAATTTATATAGATATTATTTTTGGAATAATACCATTATTTGAGGGAATAATGTGTAATGTAAATTTGGTTGTCCAAAGAACAAGTATATCTATTAATCGAATGTTTTTGTTATATTTCCTTCTCTCTATTAAATGATAATAAACATTGTGATATAATAAAAATATTATATCATATATAAATATATGTCATTATTTTTAATTAATAACATTATTACATATCCTTTTCCATTTAATGGTAAAGGGAACTGTCATTAAGGTATACAGTGGACTAATAGCTCATGATATAATTTAAGATGATTTATTCAAATAATCTAAGGTCATGATATAAATAGAATTTTAAATTAAATATAGTATATAAGATAAATAATTATAATTATTGAAATATAAAACATCCTATAATTTAAAAAATATATATCCTTTTATAAATTACAATTTCTTTTATGCATAAATATGTATTAGCACATCCTCGAAGTGATGTGATTATTTTTTCATCACTTCATCATATAGATAGTATATATATGTGTATTTAAAGATTTAATATTATTTTTTTGATAATATTATCATTTTTAAAAGTTAAAATAATAAATACATTTTTCTCATGTTTTGCAAAAATAGAAATTTTACTCAAGCGTACATGCAACCAACCATATACATGATTATAACATAATTCATTTTTCCTATATTCAATAAATCGGTAGTCATAAAAGTATTATAAATATTTAAAAATAATAACTATTTAATTATTATTTGTTTGAGATAATTTAAAAAAAATTCATTAACCTCTGTCAACATACTATATTCATTTTGATGTTATGAACCAAACATCCTCAAAATACCTTAATTTTACAAAACCACTAATATAATTACATATTTCATTAAAATAAATGAAATAAATATTTTATTAAAAAATAAATAAACAATTAAATGTATCATAAATAAATAAATAATTTATATATTGTTATGATAATCTAGTTAAAGGGAATAGTTGGTATGAGGGGTAGTATCCCACCTTGGATGCCACATATCAGTTCCCTGGGACGATCAACAACACAAATTCAGGTTCACCTCCGAATATACTAAATGATTCCATCATGAAATGAGGGCATATCATGTGTTTATGGGGAGTCTGTGTTCTCATTAATCAGAGTTCAGCATTGATATATATAATTTCTTTGCATTGGAAGATGAATAAAAAAGCAGAAGAAGATTACAAATTTGAAATAATCCATTATAATTAATCAAGTAAAAGATAAATAATATATTGATACAAAATTACGGCAATGATAATGTATATATAAAAAAAATTAGTACATGAGTAAAAATTGGATAAAAGTATATATCAAAAGATAAAAGACATAAAAAATATTAAAATATTCTTCTAATAACATCACAATCTTATGCTCAGTCAGCTGGTTCCAAATTCCATCCAAGAATGCAGAGTCAGACATCGAAAGTTGGATACTTCCCCTTTATCATACCTACAATAATAAAGTCTCCTTGGGTACCAAATTCATCCCTTGACGGGTGTTATATATACTCAATTGGCCATTTCTAATGGTTTCTAAATCAATCAAGTCTATTTAATATAAAATGAGAATCATGTTAATTAAAATATAAAATAAAACATGAAAAAATAAATATTTATTTACATTGTATCAGGTTACACTCGAGACATCTATCCAAAACATATTACTATGTACTATGTTAGACATCTCAAAACCATGGTCTGATATACAATAATAGTCAGTTGTATGGTTTAAAAGCGTTTGTAATAAGTAAGTAAAATAAATGTGGTGGGCCATACTCAACTATGTCATTTGACATGGAAGATGTATACAGAGATTTCTAACTACACAATATTTTTCCTTAATTTAATATTTATTTTTAATAATTTAATAAGATAAAAAAATTTCCTATAGAACATGGTCCGGAAAGGATCCCATGTATTGCTATAGGGGATCAGTATATATAAACAATGTCTTGGCAGTCCTTCTTGGGTGCCCCATGAATGAGAACCCTAATATCAATTCCAACATGGTGTGATGAAAATAAGAACCAAACTCAAATTCTATATCTATTGTTAGACATAATGGTTCGATTTTCATTCAATGAATGGTACAAACATCTCTCCACTAATCCCATTATATAATTGCCCAGTTTTTATTAAATAACTTCAAATAGCATTTACAAACATACAGTATTGTAATGTTTAATGTCTTGGAGAAAAGGTAAATAAAATATAAAATCACAAAGCATTATTATATTCCACATTAAAGGATTATTAAAGGTTCATCTTATGTACATTTATTTCATCTAATAACATTGGTACATACATCAATGGATGGGTGAGCAGAATATCGAGTAAAGGAAAACACATGAACCCATTTACAAATAATCTATAAAAACATTGATAAAAACATGAAGAATATCAATATGAAATGAAAAATATAATATGCAGAATATAATAAATAATATAACATGAATCATAACTTGGAAATGAGTTTAAAATAATTTATTGTGTCATTCATAAGAATATGATGAATATTTTCATCGAGGTGTCATAACAATTTCTATCGTTATTCACGAAGGCAACATAAATCTACTCATCACAAGAAATTGAATTATTGATACAATGCATTAAAGTTATTTCAAGGTAAAACAATAATATGTTTAAATTAATTTGAGCCTCATATATCTTAATATAAAACATCAAAATAACCCATATAGAATAAAATAAATGGTTTTCAATTCAATATCATGGTGTTTTAGAATGTGCAAAAAAACAAGATCCATTTTTCATTTTAAACCAATGGAAAAGGAAGGAGTGTTTCTGGTATGTTAGTCCAAGAATTTAATTTTTCATTTTTGAATATATGTGAATAAAGCTATATAATAATTTTTATTGGGTATCACACCATAAAATAAACAGATTCTTGATAAAAAGATAAAAATTTTGAGCTAAAAATCCCACAAGATAACAGGTATGAAACATAGTTTTTGAAAAAAATAAAAATAGAAGGGTCCATGGAATCCAATTAATAAAAATATGTTAATATAGTTAATATATAGAACAAAATTTAACTAAGAAAATGAAATTTAAATTGTAATGGCATACCAGATAAAAAATAACTTGAAAGTAAAAGAAATAATGAGATTTCACATACAAATAATAGTGACTCTTAAACTATAATATTGGGACCTTGGGGGTTTAATGACACGTGGGATGACTCATTTGAACGTAATAGTTTATATATTCATTTTTAATGAATTTTTAATGGAAAAAAATAAAGGAATGGGTGGTTATTTATAGCAGAAGATAGGGATTTTGGTTATTAATCATTAAGGACACCTCAGTAGTGCTAATTGATAAACCATGGGCTTAACCTTGGTATTTTCCAATGGTATTGGGCACATGAGGAACATATTGATCTACATTAACATATAAGAGTTTAACATAATTTTAAATTAATACTAACATAATTATTACATATCTATGATGTCATTAAACATATTGAAACCTCAATGTTGTATGTTTACTATTTAATAACAATTTAACTGTATCAGAAAAAAAAATTCTATCAAACGAATTTTTAAAAATTATAATTATTAAATTAACTTCATTTTATTAAAATGGGTTTTCGTTAAAATATTTATATTAATTGTAAAAGATTAATGTTTTATAGAAATACTAATACTTATCTAATAATTTAAAAAACATTTATTTACTTATACTATCTTATAGTTATATCGCATTACCATTTAAGAATATACAATTATATTTTTAATTCTTTAAGTGTGGTTACTATTCCATTTTTCATATTACTATTCTTAAGGGTAACATAATTATCCCAAAAGGTCATGTTAATATTCACCAAAAAATAACGTTTATCCTATCAAACAATAAATATCTTACTGATCACAAATGTGTATGTCCTTTTTTTATAATCATTTCAAAAAATCAATTTTTTACTGTATAATAAATAAAATTTGAAACATTCATTATTTTTCAATATTAGTCAAAAATATGATAATTTCTTATAGAAATACTAATACCTATCTATAGATTAATTTTGACATTTAAAATTCTAAAATGTTTTATATATTACCATAATAATAATCTATGTATGATAAATATCTTAAATGTAATAATTTAATCATTAAAATCAATTTATAAACATTTGTTTCAGTTGAACACATATTATATTAAGGAAAAATATTCTTAAAATAGAAATTATAAAATAAAAATTATATTATAACAATGGGATTAAAATTTATGTGTCTAAGACCATGAATCATATCCCCTAATAATAGCCACTTATGACCCAAGGGTAAGGTGTGTGATGGAGATAACTCTTGGGGTGGCTCAGATAAAAACACTAGTGTGGTAATCTCCACTAATGTGAACCTCTCCTGTATGTTATTTTGGTCAAACATAACAAGTTGAAACTCCTATTGGGATTGGTCCAGCGAGAATCCTAGTAATGAAACCACCTTCTCAAACTCTTACAAATGGACTAATATGGACCAATTATATAAAATGAGAGAATACAATATTCTTTCTATATTTACCATTATTATTTATATTTATAAAAAAATCATAATGTTTATAGTATAGTTTCTAACGGTTATATTGACCCATGAGAATATAGCGGTCAAAATCAAAGGCCTGCATTAAAATATAATTAATTAATTTATAAAATGAAAATATTTTTTCAAGAAAAAACAAAAAATTCCCAAAAATAATTATTATTCTTAATGTTCAGGTCATTAAATTCCCGCCCACCTAATGAAATTTCATCCCTAAAATTCTAAATTGTTCACTTGGTTGAAAAAAGGTGTGGATACCTATGCCTGATAGTTTCATTCGGTTCCTATGTGAATTACTCAAATATTTGGTTCCTTCATAACAGTTTGACGATGTGGGTAGTCATGAAGTGTTGAACCTCGTCCCTATGGTCCAATATTGCTATTGGTTGTGCCTTATAAGATATACCATGTTCCGGTTGTACCAAATTTATATTCAGTGAATGTTAAGGGTCAAGTATGTGCATCCTTAAAAGAGAGAAGTGAAAAAAATCATGAACTAGAGATATATTTAGAAGAAGTACACAATGATAGTCCACTAATCCAATTTGATCAACGATCTCATAGTGTCTAATCTTCCTGAGGCTAAGCTTCTCTTTATTCCCAAATCAGAAGAATTTATTCTATAGTGAAATTCTATTGAAGACTTTTTCACGACCATCAAACTCCAAGTTCTTTCAACGGTTGTCAGTGTAGCTACTTTTCCAACTCTGATCTATATTAATGCATTGTTGGGGGGAATGAACCTTTTCTATCATCTCTTTAACAAGACCATACCCATGAATCTTTCTCTCACTAGCTTCGTCCCAACAAGTATGAGTTTTACATCGCTTCCCATATAGATCTTCATAAGGATCCTTTTGAAAACTCTAATGGAAGATATTTTTTTAGAACTAAATAATTGGGAGATAATGATCCTGGAAAACATAAAATTCCATTGAGCCTATTCTCAACATGTCCATGAATGTCTAAATTCTCATTTCAGATTGGAAATCAGTTTCAATGTTATAGTTCGCACTAAAATTCAATTTGGTACCCATAAAATGTAGAAGACTTTTCCAGAATTTGGATGTGAAAAATGGATCATGATAAGATATGATAGAAATTGGATGTCCATACAGCCTTAATACATTTTTAATGTATATCATAGAGATTTGGTCATGTGAAAAAACATCCCAAATAGATATTAAATTGTAAGTCTTGGTGATATGGTACATTATAAACCATATCACCATATTTCCATTGGATGTTTTTGGGGGAATAATGACAAAATCCGTAGTGATATTTTCCCACTTCCATGATGGTATGGGTAGTGGTTGAAAAAACCTATTAAGAATTTTTATTTTTTCCTTCACATACCGATAGACCAGGCACCTTATAGGGTAGTAAAAAATCTAAGTTTTCATGTTATCCCACCAATAATAATCACATAGGTCCTTATAAATTTTAGTGCTTCCATGATGTATAGAGAATATAGAGATTTTAGATTCATCCATCAGCTCCATACTTATTTCTAGAATAGATGGAACACATTTCCTTGTATGAAATTTTAGTACAACTACTTGTTAAATATTGAATACATGAAACTTCCCATCTATAATATCCTCTAACTTGTTCTACAAAAATTATCATCCATTAGATATATAATTAATTGAAAAATAGGGTCATTTCTACTCAATGCATCAACAACATTCTTTTATCATTCAGGGTGATAATTAATTGAACAATCAATGTATTTAAGAAGTTCCAACTATATACAATGTATAATGTTCAATTATCTTAATGTTAAAATATACAAAAAATATATATGGTTTCTGCATATATATCACATTTCTCACCATAAAGATAGTTCCTCCATCTTATTAATGAAAAAAAATTGTAGCCAGCTCCAGGTCATGTGTATTATTATTTTTCTCATAAGGTTCCAAATGTAGAGATTCATAACAAAGCACCATGTTATTTTTTATGAGGAAACACCTAATATTTTTATGAGATTCATCTATAAAAATAACAAATCATTGTTTAGTTGAGGGATGCATCATCATGGGTATAATAACTAATCTCTTCATCCTCTCCTGGAAACTTTTCTCACACTCATTTGTCCAGATGAACATAAAACCTTTTTTGAGTTAAAATGGTTAGTGGATAATAATTTCATTTATTTTTTTTATAAAAATTTCCAATAATATCCAAATAAACCAAGGAAACTATGAATGTATGTTACATTTCTATAATGATTTCCCTCTTACACATCCTTTACCTTTGTAAGGTCAACTAAGATTTCTTCATTGGTTACAATGTACACCAAGAATGGATTATATTGTAACCAAAATTAATATTTGTTGAACATTCCTAATAACAAATCATTCATCATATTTTTAGTATCACCATTATATGATCCTCATACTCATCACATATTTTAGAATATATCATAATATATTTAATAAAAACTACCAAAAGTTATTAATGTATTCCTTAAAGAATCTATTTATAATTTCAAAAAATAGGTTCATTAGACAATATCAAGGGAACAAAAAAATTGATAATTCATATATCATGGTAATAATGTGGTATTTGATGTATCCTATTTCTATACCTTCAATTGATTATATCCATATTGTAGAGCAATCATGGGGATGAATTGATCCCAACCAAGCTAGTCAAATAAATAATCAATTATTGGAAGATAGTACTTATTCATTATTATGATATAGTTATGTTCTATGTAATCAATTCATAGATTCATTGATATATCATTATTCTTCACAAAGAGAATAGGTGAACACAATGGAGACACAATTGGTCCGATAAAGCCCTTCTCCAAAAGATTATGGATTTATTTCATTACTTTATTTGGCTCGACATTTTACATTATATATGGAGTTATTGATATTAGATTGGAACAAGGTAAGAGCTCAATGGAGAACTCTAACTCTCATTCCATGGGAGGCCTAGGTAAATAATCATGATAAATTTCAATGTATTTCAGAATGATGGGGAAATTCCCTATTTGAACACTTTTGTTTCCTTCTTTATCTTCACAAATCATCTCCATAAAGAAGGATGCAGGTGGTGATTCTATAAAACAATTTAGTAGAGATGAATCTCATTTGAAATAAATGTAGCATTTCCATTCAAGACTACTAATATTTCATTGCTTATAATTTTCATCATAGATTTATACATTGAGAGATAGTCTATCCTTATTATAGTGCCGAATTCTGAATGGGAATGATTACTAGATTATTAATAAGATTTTTCTCACAAAAGTAAATACTACCGTTTCTATACAATGGTGATTCATGGATAATCAATATAGGAATATTGAATGATGACTAAAATTTTAGATCTTCTGGGGTGGATTATATATTCTTTGAAAAACTGGAGGAAATAATGGAATATATTGAACAAGAATAAACCAATGTACTTGAAAACATTGACAGAACAACGAGAGTTCCTACAACCACATCATTTTGAACTTTATCATCATCCATCGTGATAGAAAATGTATGACCTTTCTACCTTGACCTATACTGGGTTTGATTGTGGATCCCCTACACATTCCTAGGATTTGTTTAGTGATTTAGTTAGTTCCCAACCTATACACACATAAAGCATTAGAATTTGAGTAGGGAATGTACCATATTCCCTTTATCGTTTTTGTTTAGAAGTTTAGGATTCACTTCAATATGAATGTTTCGAGCGATATCACCATATCTTCAACACTGATAATATTTCCATATCTTATAAAACAAATTCCATAAATACATATTCCCACACATGTTACAAATGGAATGATTCACTTTATCTACACCTCTCCGTTGATCAATGTTTTTTCCCAGTGTTGGCTCTATAGATCTATAATTCTCATTAAATTTGTGAGACAACGTTGACTCATTGAACTCTAGTTTGACCTTCAGAGAACTATGTTTGATTTCCTCATAGCTATCATAGTATTAGTTGGATAAATTCATTTGTAGATTTTGTATTATTCAAACAAATAATGTATCAACCTTTCCATTAGGATCCACGACAATGATAGAGGTGTAATGGTAATGTCTTGTGATGTTCATCTTATATATCCCTTCTAATTAATTGTCGTAATACTTCAGATTGATTAATTCCTTTTCCATTTTTTTATAATCAATCAAGGGAAATAATTATTAACGAAGATTCCCATAAATTATTCCCATTTTATAACATCAATTTCCCATCTTGTTATCATGTTTTTTATTCTATTCTCACCACTAATCAGCTTCTCTTTATATATAAAACATAACCAAAATTACATGTTCTTATCTTATACAATGTAGTTTGAAAAGATCTTTTCATTAGAACTTATCCATTGTTCCTCAATCGATTCATCAGTAGATCGAATAAATTTTGGTGATCATTGATGTCACAACCCGCCTTCACCAAAAGGAGGGAAGGGTCAGCAGATTGCCAAGCCCTTTCTTCCTTAAGATGAAGGAGAGATAATGACCCACGAGACCCACCTTCAATAGGTCCCACAGTGGCGACTAGCACCAAGGGTATATAAATTTATCACAAATGGATGGCATTGCCCCTTTTTTTGTTTTATATGATCGAGAGATGAGATGATGAAACTCAACAACACCAAGGTAACCAAAAAGTAAAACCAAAAAAAGAATAAACCATTCCCACATGCATGTTCCAAAAGTAAATCCACAAGTAAAAAAGGTGACTACAAGGGTAAGTACCAAGGAAGAAAAACCAGAACTGCAACTGACCCAATGGTCTGAGCTAGTATGGTCTTGCGCGATCCCCGAAGTCCTCCTGGAAACCTGAAAAACAGTTTTTTATATACGTAGGGTGAGCATACAAGTACACTCAGTAGGGAAAACCAAACACTCTCGTGCACAAGTGGGGGATCATGCTAAAGTCCCATGAGAAAAAGGATTAACCCAAACACCAATCAAGTTAAACTATCCACCCCAGGCCTCACCCAGGCACACTCCCCAAATAACGCAAGTCAAGTAATATATATATAATCAGAGGAGATCGATGTTTGGGTACCCCGCTCCACTTTCCCACTGGTTATTGAGACATCCTATGCATCGGACCAATCCCACCATTTTGTCACTGCAGTCCCACTGCCACACCCGCCCGAACACACCTGGGCCACAACCACATGCAGTCCCACAGCTGAAATCCCGCCCGCACACACCTGGTCCACAAATGTAACACGTAACCACATCGGCAAACACCTAGGACATAACAACCAACACCACACCCACAGACACCTGGGCCAGAAGATCCAATCCCATGCCTGAAGACACCTGGGCCTCATCCCAAAGACGCTTGGGAAACCACCTGCCGCACACACCTGGCCAACCGTCACACCGCCCCGCCTGAAGATTCTTGGGATAATAATGGACCTCAGGCCATCACAGCCTGCCGATGATACTTGGGATATCCGGTAAAGGGAGCATAAAAGGATCTAATAACCAGCCACTAAGAATAGTGTTGGGAAAAACACCCTCCCCCATGAAATGGGGGTGTTCGACACTAAGTGCTCAACTTGGGTGGGGCACGAATAAGAAACAAAAATATACAATTATAGATATAGGTAACAAACACTCACTCAAAGTGTAGGTTTTCCCAACCAGCCTACAGAACACAACACCACTACGTCCATGTCACAAGTCACGACTCTTTCCAACAAAACCCATTTGTCCCATTCTTGTTTCATGTTCAGTAATAATGTTTAATTAAGTTCAAGCACTACTAGGAAACTATAAGGCATAGGGACATGTCCAGGAAAGTAAACAATCAATAATCAACTGTAACACCCACACCCGGTTCTCAACAACATAGGATCCCACCACAATTCGTGATATAAACAAGTACCCACCTGGACTTAAAACTCACAACCACCGAATCCATACCAACATGGGATCCTATCCCTAAATTCACAAAACCACTGAGAGTATAAATACAGGGGATCCCATCCCCTCCCACATCTCCAGCAATCGACCCATAAAAGAAAAAAACCAACTACCACCATCAACACAAGTCAGGGCCATGCCGGTATTTTCATATTTAAACGACTTAACACACTCCATGATTTCAATTTTTGTGTGTTTTAACCGGGGTTATCATAGAAGGATTGATCCTGGTGCCTCAATTTATTTGGCCGGATATACGTGATTAACCAATTGAATTTTCACAGT
Source organism: Viscum album (assembly GCA_963277665.1). Classification (NCBI taxonomy): domain Eukaryota; kingdom Viridiplantae; phylum Streptophyta; class Magnoliopsida; order Santalales; family Viscaceae; genus Viscum; species Viscum album. Next base: position 1,471,897,970 of record OY728150.1, read on the forward strand.
AGGAGTTTACAACCACAACAAGACATTTAAAACATTAGCAGGGGTTCATTAGTGCACAAACAACGACCACCAACGACCTCAATTTTCAGAAATCATAATCCATCACGACTCAAAAATATGGTCATAATATAAAAAAAATCAACGATCACATCCCCCCCCTTTCTTTATAGAATCCAGTTCATTATCTTCATTTAGGTCTAGTTTGTCTAATTCTACATAACAGAAGCACACCCACCACGCATGATACACAAAAGAGAGAGGCGAAGGAGAAATTCCCTACTTGTTGATAGATGATCGACGTTTAGGCTGGGCGCGGAACTTTATGGATAACAATGCGGCGCACCCGATGCACCAGAAGCTGTTTGTGAAAATCAGCGATCGAGGAAAGGAGAAACCATGGCTAACCCTTAGTTTATAAGAGCAACGGACGGTTGAGGTGAGAACGCGAAGCTGAATACGGTGCGGGGGTCGTGGGTTGATCACATGGCTCCACTCATCATTAAAGGGGTTAGGGTGGTTTAAACCGACTCATTAATTGATTAAGTATTTAATTAAAACTCTTATGCGCGTTACTAGTCTTTAAAACACGCTCAAACTGGTGAAAATAGGGTTTAAACCCTATTTGCGCAAAAAGGAGCGCTACTGGAAATAACCCGCGGGGTAGGCTAGAACCATTGGTAGATGAGAGCTACTGGTGGGTTACAGCAACCGGTAGCTGAGCTACCGGTAGGCTGCATCCACCGGTATGTCGAGCTACCGGTAGGCTGTAGTTACCGGTAGGTCGCGCTACCGGTAGGCTGCAGTTACCGGTAGGTCGAGCTACAGGTAGGCTACAGCTAACGGTAGGCCGAGCTACTAGTAGGCTGCAGTAACCGGTAGGCCGAGCTACCGATAGGCTGCGACCACCGGTAGACCAAGCTACCGGTAGGCCTACTACCGGTAGGCTAATGCTACTGGTAGGCCTACACCACTATTATTCCCAGACCCGAAAACCCAAAACGAGATTTTCACAAAGTAATGGACCCCAATAACCTGGGCCATTACATCAGATTTCTCTTAAACGATTCTCATCCCCGAGAATCAAAACCAAACCAGAAGGTAAGAGAGGGTCCGAACAACCACCTCGAAAGATACCTCTTAGGAGTGATCCCATGCTAACTAAAACATTTCCCCTCCATGGACCAAGCAACATACCATGCCAAACTGCCAGGGCATGTGGGTTGGGGAGTCTCTTCCCTCATGTCAAGATATTATCCGCTTTGGGTGGCACTGACTCGCCCGCACGGTTTTGATCGCATCCACCTTAATGCGTCTTGATTAGGGGTCGGGTTCTCTCCTCCCCATAGCCATGTCTTTTCACACACAATCAGAGGAAAGAAAACCATTACATTTCATAGGCAAAAGACAAAACATTCTACCACAACAGGTACAACAAGGAACAAACTCAAAACAACTCTGGGTACTGGGTACGCATATGTGCTTCCCTCTCCCACATACTCTACTCAATCCCACCATGTCTCCACAACACATGAACCAAGGGAATGGTTCACCCACGAAGCAACTTCTGCTTGCGATCCTCGATCATCACTGGTCTCTCCACAAAGGTCACGTCGTCCTCGATGTCAAGCTCACCCCAATCAATGACGTGTGAATCGTCATGCAGATACTGATGGAGCTGTGACACATGGAAGACACCATGTATCCTCAGTAGATGCGGTGGAAACGCTAGCTGATAAGCCACCTCGCCGACCCGCCACAACACATCGAAGGGTCCGATGAACCTGGGGGAAATCTTACTCCCCTTGTCGAACCTCCGCTTCCCACACCGATGGGAGACCTTCAAGAACACATGGTCCCCAACCTCAAACTCCAAGGGCCTCCTCCTGGTATCAGCATAAGAATTTTGTCGGTCCTGGGCCACCTTCATCCTTTCCCGTATGAGCTGAACATTCTCTGTTGTGTTCTGCACCACCTTCAGGCCAAGGATTCTTTCCTCTCCTACTTCAGCCCAACACATAGGTTAACGACATGGCCTCCCATACAAGGCTTCAAATGGGGCCATAACGATGGTAGAGTGATAGCTATTTTTTTAGGCAAACTCTACCAGGGGCAAGTGTCGCACCCATGATCCTCCTGAGTCCAGAACACATGCCCGTAGCATATCCTCCAAGGTCTGGATGGTGCACTCTATTTGTCCATCTGTCTGGGGATGGAAATGAGGGATAAGGTGTAACTGGGTGCCAAACGCATGCTGCAATCCTCTCCAGACTCGCGAGGTAAACCGTGCATCCCTATCCGAGACTATAGACCCTGGAACTCCATGAAACCACACCACCTCATCCACGTACTTTCGTGCCCAAGCATCCATAGTACTCGAGTCACTGATTGCCAGAAAGTGAGCCGATTTCGTCAAACTGTCCACTACCACCCAGATGGTGTCGTATCCCACTTGGACCTTGGTTAGTCCCATGATGAAATCCATCAAGATGTCATCCCACTTCCACTTGGGGACATCTAGGGGCTGCAGTAGGCCGCCTGTAAATTGGTGTTCATCCTTCACATGATAACACACTAAGCACTTGGCCACCAACTCTGTCACCGCTCGCTTAACTCCGGGCCACCAGAACTACCTCTTAAGTCCCTGGTACATCATGTAAACTCCTATATGTACCACCAAGGTTGAGTTCTGGAACTCACTGAGAACCTTGCCGCGCATCACTCCTAGAACAAACAACCTTTTCTGGAAAAGAATCTGGTTCTGACCATCCTATGTACATACTTCCGGAGCATTGCCCTGGTCATCTCGGTCACGCATCACTTCGCACTCCGGGTCTCCCCACTGAGACTCCTCCACTTGTTGAAACAGATATGACTGCACTATCATATGATATAGGCAGCCTCTGCCGCTATCCATCTTCACATCCAGGTGTAAGGCAGCCGACTCCTCCATTGCCTTCCAGGTGTCTGCCGACTCTCGGACCGCATCCTTCTACGTCCTCCTGCTCAAGGCATTGACCACCACATTTCCCTTTCCCTCAGTATAAGAGATCTCAAAGACGTAATCCTGGAGGAACTCAACCCATCTCCGCGGTCTCATGTTTAAGTCCTGCTGGGAGAAGATATACCTCAAGCTTTTGTGATCCGTGAAGACTAAAAAGCATCCCCGATGAGGTAGTGCCACCATAACATTAGAGCAAAAAAGACCGCTGCAAGCTCCAGGTTGTGGGTGGTGTAATTACGCTCATGGGGGCGTAACTTCCTAGACCCATAAGAGATCACCCCTTGTCGCTGCATCAACATGCATCCCAGGCCCTGTCCTGAAGCATCACAGAACACCTCATAGGCCACCCCTTCTTCTGGTAATCTCAGCACTGGGGGACTAACCAACATCTCTTTTAGATAGCTGAAGGCTGACTCACCCTGCTTACTCCACACGAAAACCTGGTCTTTCTTGGTCAGGGCTATCAAAGGGGCCGCAACTCGGGAGAAGTTGGGTACGAACCTCCAATAGTAACCTACCAGCCCAAGGAAACAACAGACCTTTGCCACATTCTTGGGTGCTGCCCAAGAAACAGTCACCTCAACTTTTGATGGGTCCACGACTACCCCCTGATCAGACACCACGTGCCCGAGGAAGTGCATTTCCCGTGTCCAGAACTTGCATTTCGACAACTTCCCACAGAGCTGATGATGTCGGAGGACCTCCAAAACCATCCTCAGGTGCTCCGCATGGTCCTCCTCTAATCTTGAGTAGACGAGGATTTCATTGATGAATATGACCACGAACCGATCCAGGTACTCCCGAAAGATGGTGTTCATAAGCCCCATGAACACATTTGGGGCGTTCGTAACGCCGAAGGGCATGACTACGAACTCAAAATGTCCATACCTGCATCTGAACGCCGTCTTCGGGATGTCTCCCTCCATCAATCTTAGCTGGTTATACCCAGACCACAGGTAGATCATTGAGAACCACCCTTCCCCTTTCCGCTGGTTGAAGAGATCGTCTATCTTCGGAAGAGGGTAGCGATTCTTGATCGTCAATTGATTCAGACTCCTGTAGTCGATGGAAACCCTGAGACCACCATCTTCCATCATTGCAAACAAGACTGGAGCGCCCCACGGTGACGCACTTGGGCGAACATAACCCCTCTTCATCAGATCGTCAATCTAGATCCACAACTCCTGTAGCTCTGAATGTGCCATCCGGTAAGGAGCCATTGAGATCGGACGAGCGTCGGGCTGCAGGTCTATCCCAAACTCGATATCATGCCGAGGGGGTAGAGTCGTCACCTCCTCAGGGAAGACATCCATAAAATCACAGACGATCTATGGCACTTCCACCATTTCAGCATCTACAGATTCCACTGTTAGCTCGGCCAACAAGGAGAGGAGGCGTTCCTCTCGTCTGTTTCCCTTCTGACCACCCCGCTCGCCGGTCAAGGTAACACGCCGACCGCCCTAGTCTGAGAACATGACCCTTATTTGTAAATAGTCGATGATGGAACACACTGAAAATAGCCAATGGATGCCCAGGATGACATCCTATGGCTGTATCTGTAGTAGAATAAGATCCCTAACTGACTGATGTGGCCCTATCATCAGTCTACATCCCCGACAAACAAACAACAAGTTGGTCTAACCTCCGATTGGTGTGCTCAACACCAGGGGCTCTGGAAGTCTCTCTGAATCTAAACCCAAGGCACGGTCTAGACATGGTGCATCAAAGGAGTGCGAAGCTCCGGTATCGAACAATGCATAAGCAAGAGTGATAAACAGACTGATCGTACCTCGAACAACCTTTGGCCCTGCCGGAACTGCTGCCTCTGTGGTGTGTAACTATCCACGCCCAGCTACCCTGCCCCTCGGCTATCGGCCACCTCCCCGACCACACCCCGGTCGAGGTCCCTGAGGTGTGCCCTGAGGTCAGCCTCCTCTTCCTACGTCTGCCCTCGGAGGAGGGGGAGCTCGCTGTCCCTGCTGCTGTTGGAAAGGTCTGGCTGGAAGCAGCTGCTGGGACGGGTGCAGGAGGTGTCTGCCACTGCCGTACTACACCCGGTCCAGGAACTGACTCCGGAGATGTCCAGGTCTCCCACAGATGAAGCACCGCGGTCCCGGACCCGAAGGGAAAGGGAGAGGGCCTGGGGATCGAAACTGAAATTTCTACGGTCAGTTCCCTACTGGTCGGAACCTGGAGGGTCCTGACACTGGAGGCCTGGTGCTGACGGCCTTTCCCTGTGATGGTCCCAGCCGGATCCCCTATCGTGACACTCCTCCTAGAGCTTGCATCCTCTCCACCGCTCCGGCCTTCTTCTAGACATCCAAGTACGTCGGTAGGGTAAAGGGGGTAACAACATACTGGAGGGAGGGTCGGAGCGCCTCCTCTAAACGTCATGCCCGAGACTCCTTGTCGGGAAAGAGGTCGATAGAAAAACATAGGAGGTCCTTGAACTTGATCCCTAGCTCCCTCACGGACATACTCCCCTGCTGGAGGGAGAGTAGCTCCTGTCTCTTTTATGCCGTCATTGTCGAGGAGAGGAATTACGCCTGGAACTCCCTCTTGAAATCCGCCCAAGCCACCTCAGACTCTCTCCTCTCCCCCAGGTAAAGCATCCACCACTGATGCACCACTCCCCGTATCTGGCTGACGGCCAGAAGAACCCAGTACTCAGCCGGGGCCCGAATCAGGCCGAAAGGTATAACTAGCTCCTCTAGCCAGTCTTTTGTCTTCATGTTGGAGGTTCTGCCCTCATACTTCTTGAGGGCCTGTCGCTGGAAGGCCCGAAGAGTCTTCTGCCACCGGTCATCCTCTTCCTCTCGATCAGCTCTCTGCCGATCGGCCAAAGTAGTCTCCGGGGCCTCGACCGCCTGTACCACACGTGGTCGCCTTCCAGGTGTCATAGCTACAAGGTAAACAAGGGATGCCTAAGCCAGAGTAGTGCAGAATATCGTTCTTAAAACTTCTTAAAATTTTAATTTATTCTTAATTCCCAAGATATCCCAGAAACAGAAGAACACAAGTCACTATGATGCATGTACCTTTCCTAGGGTCTCTACTCTGCAATCACTATGGCCTCACTTGGTCGTTCAGTAGGTCCAGAGTCATTGCATAGGATAACGGGGTGCCCTAAAATCTGGTGTCCTAGCCGGTCTTCCCTGGCCTAATTCACAAGCCAATGTCACCCATCACTGTTGCCTTACCATCCCATGTAATCCTCATAGTTCCTAACACCAAAATCCATCCTATCTCTCAACAATCACCTCTGATACCATTCTGTCAAGACCCGCCTTCACCAAAAGGAGGGAAGGGTCAGCAGATTTCAATGCCCTTTCTTCCTTAAGTTTAAGGAGTGATAATGACCCCCGAGACCCGCCTTCAATAGGTCTCGGAGTGGAAACTAGCACAAAGGGTAAAGAAATTTATGACAAATGGAAGGCATTACACTTTTATTTGTTTTATAATATTGGGAGATTAGATGAAGAAACTCAACAACACCAAGGTAACCGAAAAGTAAAACCAAAAAAAGAATAAACCATTCCCACATGCATGTTCCAAAAGTAAGGCCACAAGTACAAAAGGTGACTACAAGGGTAAGTACCAAGGAAGAAAAACAGCAACTACAACTACCCCAATGGTCCGAGCTAGTATGGTCCTGTGCGATCCCCGAAGACCTCTTGGAAACCTGAAAACATTTTTTTTATATACGTAGGGTGAGCATACAAGTACACTCAGTAGGGAAAACCAAAGACTCTTGTGCACAAGTGGGGGATCGTGCTAAATTCTCATGAGAAAAAGGAGTAAACCAAACACCTATCACGGTAAACTATCCACCCCAGGCCTCACCCAGACACACTCCCCAAATAACGCATGTCAAGTAATATATATATAATCAGATCACATCGATGTTTGGGTACATTGCGCCACTTTCCCACTGGTTATTGAGACATCCTACGCATCGGACCAATCCCGCCATTCTGTCACCGTAGTCCCACTACCACACCCGCCCGCACACACCTGTGCCACAACTGTCACACGTAACTACGCCTAAAAACACCTAGGACATAACAACCACCACCACACCCGAAGACACCTGGGCAAGAAGATCAACTTCCATGCTCGAAGACTCATGGGCCTCATCCCGAAGACGCTTGGGAAACCACCTGCCGTACACACCTGGCCAACCGTCACACTACACCTCCTGATGGTTCTTGGACTAATAATGGACCTCAGGCCACCACAGCCTGCCCGAAGATACTTGGGCTATCCGAGAAAGGGAGCAGAAAAGGAGCTAATAACCAGCCACTAATAATAGTGTTGGGAAAAACACCCTCCCCCAAGAAATGGGGGTGTTCGGCACTAAGTGCTCAACTTGGGTGTGGTACGGATAAGAAACATAAAGCTGCAAGTATAGATATAGGTAACAAACACTCACCCAAAGCTTAGGTTTTCCTAACCAGCCTACAGAACACAACACCCCTGCGTCCAAGTTAGAAGTCACAACTATCACCAACAAAACCCATTTGTCCCATTCTTGTTTCATGTTCAGTAATAATGTTTAATTAAGTTTAAGCACTACTAGGCAACTATTAGGCATAGGCACAAGTCCAGGAAAGTAAACATTCACGCATCAACCATAACGCCCACACCCGGTTCTCAACAACAGAGGATTCAACCCCAATTCGTGATATAAACAAGTACCCACCCGGTCTTAAAAATCACAACCACCGAATCCATACCAACAAGGGATCCCATCCACAAATTCACACAACCACCAAGAGTATAAAGACAGGGGATCCCATCCCCTCCCACATCTTCACCAATCAACTCGTAAAAGAAAACAACCAACTACCACCATCAACACAAGTCAGGGTAATACCGGTATTTTCAAATTTAAACGACTTAACACACTCCATGATTTCAATTTTTGTGTGTTTTAACCGGGGTAATCACAGAAGGATTGATCCTGGTGTCTTAATTTATTTGGCTGGGTATATGTGACTAACCGATTTAATTTTCACAGCAGGAGTTTACAACCACAACAAGCCATTTAAAACATCCGCAAGGTTTCATTAGTGCACAAACAACGACCACCAACAGCCTCGATTTTCAGAAGGCATAAGCCAACATGACTCAACAAGATGGTCATAATATAAACAACATCAACGATCACAGCCCCCCTTTCTTTATAGAATCTAGTTCATTATCTTCATTTAGGTATGGTTTGTCTAATTCGACAGAACAGAATCACGCCCACCCCACATGATACACAAAAGAGAGAGGCGAAGGAGAAATTCCCTACTTGTTGATAGATGATCGACGTTTAGGCCGGGTGCAGAACATTACGGATAACTATGCGGTGCTCCTGATGCACCTGAAGCTATTTGTGAAAATCCGCGATCGAGGAAAGGAGAAACCACGGCTACCACGTAGTTTATAAGAGACGCAGACGGTTGAGGTGAGAACGTGAAACCGCATATGGCGTGGGGGTCATGGGTTGATCAGGTGGCTCCACTTGTCATTAAAGGGGTTCATGTGGTTTAAACTGACTCATTAATTGATTAAGTATTTAATTAAAACTATTATGCGCATTACGGGTCTTTAAAAAACGCTCAAACAGTTCAAAATAGGGTTTAAAACCCAATTTGGGAAAAAAGGAGCACTACTGGAAATAACCTGCGGTGTAGGCAAGAGCCACTGGTAGCTGAGAGCTACCGGTGGGTGACAACTACTGGTAGGCTGCAGCGACTGGTAGGCCGAAGCTACCGGTAGGCTGCAGCTACCGTTAGGCCGAGCTACCGGTAGGCTGCAGCTACCGGCAGGCCGAGGTACCAGACTGGTGCAGCCACCAACAGGCCGAGCTACCGGTAGGCTGCAGCTACCGGTAGGCTGAGATACCAGTAGGCTGCAGCCACCGGTAGGCCGAGCTACAAGTAGGCTACAGCCACCAGTAGACCGATCTATTGGTAGGCCTGCTACTGGTAGGCTGAGGATATCGGTACGCCAACACCACCGTGATTCCCATACCCGAAAACCCAAAACGAGATTTTCACAAAGTAATGGACCCCAAAAACTCGGGACATTACAACTGATGCATAAATGACTCAATGAAAAGTTGTTCACTTATAATTAAAATTGGTATCTCTGATGTATTCAATTTGTTGTCTATAACTTGAGTAAAGTGATTAATCATTATCTTGATGGATACCATTATGGGTTCCATCAGAGGGTGTTCAGCGCATTTTCCATTACGCTGACCATTTACATAGGTCATCATTTTTCCCACCATTTTATAAAAGTAGAAAAACACAGTGATAAACTTGTTTCTATTAATAATATTATAACACTAAAACATTTTAATGTCTTAAAACATCATGCTTAAATTTCTTATTCATTATTATTAATTTCATTTTCTATAAATTCATTATAATAGTTCACAAAAATCATATGATTAACCAAACATAACCTCTATGAGTGCCAAACCATGATTGTAGTAATTCCCATTGTCAAGCACTAGATCTCATTAAATTACAGATTAATGTGTTGATTTTAGGTATTACCCCTAGATACATCATTTCTAGAGAAACGTCAACCTGCTCGTATCGATACATGGATTTATTTGTTTAGAAATCACATACTTAATATTTCACTAAAATACTAGTAATATTTCATATATTTAAACATTTACTTAATGTGTTTCCTGTTAGTTTGAAATCCTAATTTCCAAAAATAACAAAACCATCCTTTGATTCCAACTATGGAATTCAAAATTTTTATTACATAACATTAAATAGAATTTACAAATAGAGGATCATTTAATGTTTAATGTCTTCGAAAAGTGGTTTATAATGCAAGAAAACATAAAACATTCACCTATTAAACATTAAATGATTTTTCAAGGTTCAACCTAAGTAACTTAGTTTCATCTCATGGCATCGGGTCATAAATCAATGGATATGGAGACTAAAAGGCCCGGTAAAGGAAAAAAAGTGAAACAATTTACAAGTAATTTTTGAAAATATTAATAAGAAATATAATAATATCCATATGAAAAGAAAATTATAACATGAGGAATATAATAAATAAAATAACATGAATAATAAATTTGAAAATGTTGATACAACATTCAATTGAGTCATTCATAAGCATATTACCGAGGATTGTAACTAAAGTGTGATTAAAATTACAAATGTTATTTACCATAGTTTCGTAAGATTTGTCATCCACAGAGATGAGTTTGATTACCCAATTAATTAATGATATATTATGGAATATAATTCATATGTATTAGTTAATTTGACACAAATATGTCTTAATATAACATCTCATAAATAACCCATGGATAATAAAAGCTATTGGATTCAATTCAAAATCATGATGTTTTATAAAGTTCTTAAAAATAATAACCATTTTTTATTTTAAACCCACATAAAGGGATGGTTGGCTTCATATATGTTAATCATAGAACTAAATATATAATTGTAACATATATTTTGACACTCTTGGACAAGAAATAGATTTTTTTTATTCACAAATGAAAATAAATAATTTCTTGATAAAATTAAAGAAATTTTGAGATGAATATCGAGAAGCATAACGGGTAGGAAACATTGTTTTATAAAAAAAATAATATAAGGGTGGGAAAGGCCTTACCATTGATAATATAATCATTATACAATAATCATATAAAATAAAATGGACAGAATAAAATGGTATTGGAATTTGAATGGCATACCAAAAAATGATCTTGAAATAAAAATAGATGTATAGATTTCCCTAACGTTGAATACTAACTCATAAAACATGTTGATCAACACCATGGGGGCTTATAAAATCTTTTATAGGAATCATTAACAGGTAATAATTTCATATATTCTTGGGGAAATAATTGTTACTGACATAAAATAATGTAATGGTTGGTTATTTATTGAAAAAGAGGGGGAGTTTTTTTATTAATTTTTGAGGACACCTGAGTAGTGGTATTTGAAAAACAATGGGCATTCCCATGGTATTAGATATTTGGGACCCCTAATAAATAACTTCAACACATCAGAGTCAAAAATAATTTTAAAATAATCATTACATAATAATGACATAGATATTATGTCATAAATCATATTGAAAACTCAAAACTGTATGTATAATATTAACTGAAAATTCACCTATTTGATGAAAAACTAAAATATTCACCATAACAACTTTTCTATGTGTAGAATTCAAAAATGAACACAATTTAATGAAAATAAAATTTCTTTTAAATCATTATATTAATTATTAAACATTTTTTTATAAAAATACCAAAAATTAACTAATAATTTTTACAACCATTATTTAATTATATTGTGATATAATAATATCACATTTCCATTTAAGATTCCTAAATTATATTTATAATTCCTTTGGTCATGTTTCTATTCCATTGGTAATATAACTATTCAAAAGGGTAATATTACTTCTCCAAATAATCAAGTATTATTCATCAAACAATTTATGTTAATCCTATCAGAATCTAAATATCACACTGGTCGCAATCGCCTATGTTATGATTTCAAAAATCAATTCATAGAATCAATTATTCATTTTATAATAATTATTTAAACAAAAAATGTAGTATATTTCACTATTGATCTAAAATAAGTAAATTCATAGAAATATACTAACAAACCGTCCAAGATTAATTTTTACATTTGAAATTCAAAAATGTTGTTCATTTTTAAATAATAGTTTTCTATGTATGAGAAATATCATAAAATATCAATTTTTCCTCGAAAATCAATTTATCAAAATTTTCTTAATAAAACATAAATTTCATTAAGAAAAATTATTTTAAAAATATAAATGAGGAAATAATAACTTAATTAAAACAAATGGATTACAGTTAATGTGACTAAGACATTAATACACAACCCATTATATGACACGCAAATGATCATAGGGTAAGGTGTGTGATGGTGAAAGGCTCTTGAGGTGGTTTTGATAACACAGCCCGAGTGGTTTATCCAGTAACACAAACATCTTTTGTAGGTGAATTAGTTCACGCATAACATGTTGAATATTCTATTTGGATTTGTCCAGAGTGAATCCCAGTATTGATACCTCATTCACATGTTTTGAGAAAAGTCCATCATATGACATGATTATATAGGATGAGGCCATCAAATCTTCTCTATTTATTAACCATTATCATTTCTATTTATTAACAATAATCATGGCATTTATATTATAGTTTTTAATAGTCATAACATACCAATGGTCATATAATTCTCAAAACCCAATAGTCACATTAAAATATAAATACTTCATTAATAATGGAACAAGTTTTTCTTGAGTAAAAAAAACTCACACATTTTTTGAAAACAATTATTATTCAAAAAGTTGGGGTTGTTAGAATCATCCATGAGGTCTCCCCTAGGGAACCAATATCACTTGTTAGGAGGTAATGGAAAAAACATGATGAACCCCTCCTTGAAATAGCTTGTATCATGCAGAAATATTTATAATTCATTAAAAAATTCTCTCTATTTGGAACGACGTTCCCATCCAAGGAATCCTTATATCAAGATCATTTCATCACACTCATAATAATTTTAGTGTATGATTGACTATCATAATCATACCATTTATCACTGAACACGTTTATAACATGATTTACAGGGATTGAACTTCATTTAAAACATGAAATTAAATATATGGAATATATAAAAGGACAATACCTTGTCTAAATTACCGTTATATTGAATTCATACACCCAATTTATTTACTAAGATGGAAAATACACCTAAAAAGTTATTAACCCTTCTATGGTAAATGAAATGTAATCCTTTAAGGAGTGGCTCACCCATTTGAGGGGATTGTTATAGGATTAATAACCAAAGGGTTGATACACTACAATATTGTATGATAAAGGAAATATAAAACACTTCAATTAAATTTATAAATCATTTTTGGAACACTAACAAAAAAATTATAGAATACGATATAATGACGCATAATATAATTGAATCAAATCCTAAGGGAAAACTGCTAGACCACCTAACATAGTTTCATAGCTCTCTTCTCATCTATTGAAAACACTATAATCGATGTAAATCAATATAGATCAGATTAATAGACTAAAAAACTGAAATTAGGGAAAACCAGCTAACAAGAAAATAGATCAATAGATAGGAATAGAAATAATAGAAGGAAAAAATATAATTTGAGAGCATACCATTATAGATCTAAAGTGATTGACTATAAAAGAAATCATATTCCAAATAGAGGAGATCCCATGAATCCATGTTTAAGTATTGAGGGAATCAAGTACACAACACCCCTTCCATATAAATGAAGAAAGAACACCAAATTAATAAAATAATGGTTGTTATTCATATTTTTATGAAAATAGTTTTAGAATTTACATGTTGTATAAACTATTTAAACTGCATAAAATGATCAGGTCCACTTCCTTCGTGAAACCCATATCGTGATGTGAAATGTGTCTGTGTATCACATTTCATGTCATGTATTGTCAATACACAACATGTATTAAGTACAAATAATTTACTTTTAGTAGATATAGCCTCTAGATACTTGAAAAAAATACATTCCAAAATAAATCTAATTATCCTTCCATTGCAGTTCCTAAGATTAAACAACATTAAAATTAAAACATACCTCACTAATAATCCATGTCGTTATAACCGTAACCCCTTAAAATAACTATTCCCCATGTTTCCCTTATGATGGTTGAAAAATTAATTCTATGAAAAGTTATGACCATTGAAAATGTACACCGACCTCTCTTCTATGACTCATCCTTCACTTGGCCATGCTTCCATATCCCTCGAACATGGAGAACTAACCTTCCATGGTGATAATTAAAGCTCCAATGAACAATATGTATCACAAGGTCCTTATAGGATTCATCCCCTTCAAGCTCTATATCATAATGGTAAAATGAATAATATGGGTCAACAAGATATTGGAAAATATAAGATACATAGAATACATTATACATGGGATAGTACCTCTAGGGTAGTTACAATAGAGAGGCCACTAGCTCAAATATATCCACCATCTCAAATAGAAAAATGTAATGAGACGATAAATTTCTCTCTCTGAAACAATTTATGAACTAATAAATGAGATACTAAAATAACGACATTATGCCCCACCCTAAACTCATATGTTCTAATATGACGTTCATTATAAGAATTATTCCTATACAAATCTATAACCATATACTTCTTGATCGTATATCCTTTCTATAATGTCTCCTGAATGAGTTGAGGACCGAGAAGTGCTTCCCTACCCACCCCTAATTAGAAAAATATGTGAACAACATAGCCTTCCATAAAGAGCCTCATAAGTATCTATCTAAATAGTTTCATGAAAACTTTAATCACATGTATACTCATTGAGTCATATATGCTTTCCCCATGAACCTCCTAAATATAGGAGGCATGCCCATAGCACCTCCTCTAAGACACATTTCTTATTATTGGAATACCATTAGTATAAGGGTGACATGATGTACTCAATAATACCGGAAAAAATAGTTTTTTATGAAACCCTTTCAAAAACAGTGATGTAAACTAATCATTTTTTTGATATGATTGAATTTAAAACACTATGGTGGCGTATAATATCAATGATGTATAGCCTTCGAAGATCATAATATTAGATGATCTTCTTAATTAATATGAAGTCTATGAACTTGGTTAACCTATTAACAATAACCCTTACAACATCAAATCCTCAAGGAGAACTTTTAATTCTTGTCATGTAATCCATAGTGGCATTATTCAATCTACACTCAAGAATGGATAGTGCCTATAAATCCAATAAGGACCCAAAAGCTTCAGATTCACTTTGACAGGTGTAAAATATTGCGATAAAAACTACAATATTCCTTTTCCAACCCAGTCACCAATACAAATTACACATGTCTCGGTAATTGTAGGTAATCCCAAAGTGGACTTCCAAAATAGAGGCATGATCGTACTATATACATTATTCCTATATATCAGAAGGAATCCATACACATCCATGAAAGAGAATGATTTCATTCCCATAAGCAAACCAACTAGTTGGTTGGTTATATCTTCATATACACCCACTTATGAAGAGGTTCTCAGGATATGATAGTTGTACCATCTATAACCACTCTTGAATAAGGGATTTCACTGCTAGAGTAGATAAAACTTTATTTAGGTGTTATTCCTAAAACTCCATATGCATCAAAAGAATATTCATAAACATTGACTCATTAATGGACTCTTAGATAGAATGTGTATGAGTCTTCTTACTCAATGATTCATCCACTGCATTACCCGTACTGGGTGTGTAAGAAGTCATGAAATCAATCAACTACAAATATTCTTCCACCCTGAACTTCCAGAGATCCATGTATCACTGAGTGGAGAAGTATTTGAGTCTTTCATGATTCTTGAAAATAATTAACTAATAACCCATGTAAAAATGCCCTTAATATTTGAACACATGATACATGGATGCAATATTAAGGTATTGTGAATCGTAGTTACTCTCTTGCGGTCTTAGGTAGTGGGACCCATTCAGTACAACCTGATCACCCAATATGAGAACATATCCTAGACTGATTTGGGAAGCATCCTAATAAACACAATAGATTCTTCATAGTCCTAGAATAATCAATATCGACAATTATGTTAATATACCTTTCAACTCCTAAAATGATATCTCATAACACTATGACCTTAAAAACATAACTACCTTTTTCATAAATCCCATAATAGGAACTTCTATGTGTGAAATTTATTATATGAATCACCATTAATATCCATAAAACCCTATGAAACTATATATTTAAAATACATTCATTTAATTTTACAAAAAATATAAAACACTCTCATTCTCTGTGTCAACACATACACCTTAATCTAAAATAATATGACACAATTAGTGAACCTTATCTATCAAAAAGTGGGATTAGATGGAATTTAAAGATAATTAATTATCTATTACTGTATCTAGAATGATATCAAGTTGGTTAGTGTGGATGTTTCTAGTGCTATAATACATTGATATATCATTTATGAAGACTTCCACAAATGAATCTAGATATGAGGAGAAAAATTGAATCTTTATAGCCATGAAAATGGATGGTGTGTTCGTATAACCAAAAATAATTACTAGGTACTTGGGAAAAAATTCATACTTCAGAAAGTTGAATGTGGTATGTCAGATGATATAACATTCACCTGATAGTAGCATAAACTCTACTTGATCTTAGAGAAAATGGTTGCTCCACATATATGGTTGTAGAGGTCTTCTATATGATGCAGTGGATACCCATTCTTTAATATAAGCTGGTTAAAACATCTATAATCCATGCACAACATGAGGTTATCAACCTCCTTATTGGTTAATATGAAAGGTAAACACCAAGGAGAAGTACTGGGTCGGATAAAACATTATTCCTATGGATATTCTAACCACTTCCTGAGTACCTATATCTTTATAGGTTTTATCCCATAGGGAGGAATGGACTCTAATGTCACATTTAGAATACGATTTATGGATAAATAGACATAATTATTATAAGGAAATATTGGAAAATCTGTATGGATGGAAACATTACAATAATCCATAACTAGGGTTAATTCCTCAAGTTTCATTCCTCGATATGTCATAGAGAAAATGACCAACTGGGTGGTCACCCTAAAGAGCCATTTATATTCGGGCCTAGATTGAACTTCATGGTCATCCCATTCTCTAATATAAATATTTATTCCACCATTGGGTGGTGTCAACAACACTGTTCAGTGATAGAAATCAAGATGTGTTTGGTATGGTACAACCATGTAAATATTGATAATGACATTGATGTTGGTCATATAGAGGATGAAGAAGCACCCCAAGAAATTATACCCACATATTTTAAAGGGTAACTCCTTTCATTGGTGTATATTATCTGATTTGACCTTTAATGGAATTGATATAGACATCACACCACTAATTTACTTCATATTTAATCCCAAACAAACCAAACTTTTAGAATATATAAATGAGTGCAATGAACCTCAATCTAAAAATGATGAAACTAAAGCAGATTTTACTCAAATATTACATACTATAGTAGATGGAACTAGACTCTACTTCTCATGTGTATGTTGTATGCATGGAAATGGCCTAATCCATGACCATAACATGAAACCTAACTAGCATGAGCATGTATACTCTATTAGTACTGAACTTATGAATTCTATCAATATCGGCGGTGACCACTGTCTTGACCTGATCTGTCAGTTGAAAAAAAAATCATAGAATGTGGTGGAGATTCTTATCTTAAATTTGGAAGAGGTTTTTGTATAGATCCCCTTTCCAGGGACAATGGGAGAAATTATTGGCAGAAGTACTAAAGGTGAAGCTTCCTACCATAAGCTTGAAACTCGACCATGTTCCTCATGCATTGGGGATTTTGTTTTCCATCCCCTTCCACACTAGTTACACAACACATAGCCATCAGTGAATTCCCCCTTCCTAATCCCCCCCCCCCTTACGCACCCTGAAAATGACAATTGATAATTCTAGAAAAATAAACTCCGCAAACTAGAAACAGAAGCACTCTGCCTCAAATTGCCAAAATATCATATGTTCTGCTCATTAATGGGGGCTAAATTCACTGTTTCTGAAATGGTGGTCAACCAGAAAAAATTCACCAATGAACAAATAGTGTAGGAGATCCCATCTTGAAATCCAATCACAATTTTTAGCTTCTGACTTGTTAGGGTCAATGAAAAAAGTTATAAGATGTGAACTGAAAATTCCATCACTAAATGTTCACCTTTTTGTTGGTGAATGAACACTCAAGAATGATTTGTTGCCAATATTTTTAAAAATATGTAGTTAAGAATGTTTGTTTGGATGTCTACTGAGACAATACCAAATGCCAACCAACATAGCATCCCACCAATTGAAGGTTGAGCCATGTAGCATGTAGGTTCCTTGATTTACCCTTTTCTCTAGTGGAGTCCACATATTATTGAATATAATATCATGAACTCTAGACATGAATCAATAACCTGTGGTTCTCAATCCCCAATGAATTTGGTAGGATCCTTCTACGGAAATAATATGTCATCTTAGCCATTATTAGTAATTTTTGGGGATCACCCTGCATAGAAAGCATGATATTGAAGAAGCTATCTCATAATTTAGCATCATTTCCCAATGGAAGACCAACATGATATTCCATATGTGGAACTATAAGAGGTATCACAGGGGTGATTAGGGTCCAACACCTCTAGAGCATTGTCATCACCACCATCCTATAGTAGTCATCAGGGATGTTGAGGCAGTATAGGTTTATAATTTCCAAGAACACTCCTCAGATATGAGTTTTCAATAGATATAGAAATTGATAAATTAAAGAATATTCTCTTGGGCCTCTTAAAAAGAGGCACACTGTAATTCATTCTCCTAATGTTATGTATATGTGGTAATAATGTGGCACATAAGTATCAATAGAAATATGATTCTTTCCACTATACATTTAGTTTAGGTCTATGATATCGTATGATATTATATAGGTTCTGGTAAATAGAGTGTTAGGGTATGATTGAAAAAAACCCTACACATTGTAATTTTCATACTATTTAGTGGTAATTATTTACTTTTGAAATCTAATCTCATTCACGTTTATCATTTATTACTTACATATTGATATATCAATCTATATAATTGCATAAACAATTTCAAATTTATAAAAGATCATATAATTTTTAAACATAATTAGTACATCATGAAAATAACACCTGGCCTATAGATTCGGCATCAGGATTCAACTAGTTACTCATAGTGATTTGATTCGAAGACTACCATTCCCTTTTTTTAAATTCTCATTCTTCTTAAATATCCATTTCCATTGACCATTAAAATAAAATAATGTGAAATAATTGGTTAGTAAACATTTCATAATCATTATGTGTAGGAAAGTACCATTTTTATTGATTTAGGAACTTTAATTAGTCCAATAATAGCCTTATAGAATGAATCATTAGCAGACTTTTAGGAAATAAATAAACACTCACAAAAATCACATGTAATATAGGCAATGAATAAAGTTGTCATTATATGGCTTAGAATAATGCTTAAAATTTATGTCATATGGTTCATATCATGATGAAAAAATAATTATATTCTCTCATATCAATGGGATAGGGTAATTTAATGAAAATATAACAATATAAACATTAATAATGCACAATATAAGTTTGTCACAATATAGTGAAATCAATTCAACAATATCATGCACGAAATAGAACTACATTTACCCATCCCAGTTAATTTGTTTTTCCAACATACATGGGTTATCTACTTCCAGAACACATTGTAGTGATACGAGATGGTCAACCACATAACCTCAGGCACATCTCCTTGTATGTGAGAGGCTCGCGACTACCATTGAGGGCCTAGGGTGTGTATTTTGGGGGACTATCCCCTAATTTATCAGAGATCGAGTCATTTATATTTTTATGGTAATTGATATAATAAAAATAACAACATAGTAGAGGATTCATGATAATAAATTATCTTGGATAAATAGAAAAATATAATATAAATAATAAATAGATAAAAAATTATTATGATGATATTATAGCTACAAAAAAATGATATCCTGGGGAAATATTCGACACATAAAAATACCAAAATAATATATGAAAAAGACCAAAATAATTTACAATTAGCATCAAAATTATAGGATTAGTCCTATAAAATAATATTAAAACCTATAAATTAGAATCAAACATTAGAAGTTGGTTGATTCACATTGTCGACATCTATAATAATGAAATATACTTTGGTACTAATGGAAATCCAACTACTGTGTGGGAAATACATTGTTGGCCATCACCAACGATATATAGATAAATATATAATGTTCAATAAAAAATGTGATGTTTTCCAATAATAATAATAAATTAAAAATGTAAAAATATCTAAATAAGTGCATCATATCAGGTTCTACTGAGGACACCAGTCAAACACTACCTACTTCAACCTAATACAAATATATTTGAACCTGGGTATCCAAACCAATAGTGAGTGTTGTTGTGTATAAGTGGTTTTTTTGTTAAAGGTAACTAAAAGGGTGGGCCATCCCCATGAATGTGATTTAGAATTGATTACACATACTAGGATTTCCAATTACATAATCATGTTCTTTACATTAAAATCCATTTTTATAATTTAAAATGATGCACTCTGAGCTGGTTAAAGGTGGTATAGAAATGATCCCTAGTATTGATATAGTGTAAATTTATATATAAAATATGACATGGGACTCAATTAAATGTGATGAATAAATGAGATCCCTATTATAACTCCTAACATAGTGTGGTGGAAACAAGAATGAACCACCAAGTAAATCCATAGTATCAAACATTGGAGTCTAAGTATCACTCATGGCATGTGATAACCACCTCTTCATTGAGGTCATCGATGGGGTATCCCATATGTAACTAATTTCACTCAAATGTAGATAAATAAATATTCACAGTGGGACCATCTCTGACCTATCTTGTATCAGCTTTTCATATTTACTATTAATTGAACAAATCAAACTATAAGTCATGATGATCCTATCCAAGGGTTTATTAAATCAGTACCCTTGTATTACCCTTGACATAATGTAAGGGTATGATTGACACTCATGATTATACCATTCAAATATGATAAATTTATAAAATTATTAACAAATTTCCAATTTAATTTCAAATTAAAATTAAAATTAGGGGAATAAAGGAAATGGCCTATCCTAAAGCCAAATTCCATTTATACTAAGTTTCACATCATGATATATTATTATTGTTTAAAACACTAATCAATAGTTCAAAAAGAATATGTGGAAAAATTTGGTATGCCGTTAAAGAGAGGATCAATCAAAAGGGCGATCTTGATAGGATGACCATGAAATGGGTCGATTCGTTGCAAGCTAGGACAACAATCTTAATGAAAAAACCATTCAATTTTATCAATTATTCATTTTAGAAGAATCACTAGAAATGTTTGGATGATGAATAGTAAAATAGTGCATAAATTCAATGAAACTAGTGGGAATAAATCTATCCCACATACTTAATGATTTAACCACTCTCTTCATATAGTGGTGGCCCTTGAATCGAGCTGGAATGAGAGATATTAGAACAACAGAATAAAACCCAAAAAAATAGGGAAAATCAGTTCGCACAAAAATAGTGCAATAGATGAGATGATAAATGATATAAATAATTAATAGTATTAGGTAGATTACCATTTCATATCCAACATGACTGATGGAAAATAAAACAGAGTCCAATGGTGGAAATATTGATAAAATATGAAGAAGCATTGACGGTGTCTTGTGTGTACCTCACATTTAGTGTGGAGGAATACATTAACCCTTGATAGAAAAATAATGGGGATTATATATTTTTTATAAAAAAAATTGGGAATTAACACAATGAGTAAATTATATACACACTATGTTAGGACTTGGTTTCCCTTCCCTCGAGGAAACCAGCTAATGACATGAAAAGTGTCTGGCCAACCCGTTACATATCGTGTACCTTATTCACATCATGTATTCTAAAAACATGAAATGTCTTAATTACACACTTTTTTTAATTTCTCTATAGATATCCCCAATCTTCATGAATCCTATATTTTCAAAAACCTAATGTACCCACCCCTCTTCGTGGTTCATGGGTTTAACCAAACTAAAAAAATATTCCCTGCTGAATAGATGGGATGTTACAACTGGGTAATCAAGTTATGGTGTTTAACAACACAATTTCGATTCATGGAGTTAAAAAGTTACTTCACCTTCAATGTTATGAAAAAATAATTTTGTAAATGAACTATTGTTATATTATATTTTAATTTCACATCATTTATATGGTTTTATAATGTTCAAACATAATCACTTCATGGAATAATTTTTTCTTCAATAATATAATCTTTGTAAGGATTCAACATCTAAATATTCTCTTGTTGATAAATTTTTATGTTATTTAAGTATATTATTTTAGGTGGTTTATTTAATTATAAATTAAATTATATATCATGGATATCCTTATATTCATTATATTAATATTCTCATTTGAATTCATTACATTGTATGGACCATAATTCTAAAAATACAAAAACATTAAAGGATTTTATGATACATTATCATGTTACATAGTGATTTTATTTATTTATTGTTCATTTTTAATTTATAACTATTATTTTAATGATCTAAATCCTTATTCTCATCCTTTGGTTATGATTATTTTTGCCTCATTAATTTCAATTTCCTCATATAATTATTAACAAAACATCACGATAGTTGACAGTAAGTTAAACCAATATTATATCTCTTTATAGATTGGAAATATTTATATTCTGTATCCATGTATTCTAAAATGTTTTCAATAAACTTCTTATATACACTTTAGTAATACCATATGTTCATTTCCAATTGTCATTGATATTATTTAAATTGTAATTAAAATGTAATATTATTGTCATTGTTCCTACAACAGATTTTGATATTATTTACCAAAGTGAGAGAGGAATAATGTATTTTCACAAATAAAAAATTAAATCTATTTTTCTCAACCATGATTTTCCCTCAATTAATATTCCATTTAAATATTCTATTTTTACTCTTATGAAATAATTTTTCATAATATAATATAATTTTTTTTGTTTGATGTGATTTTTTGAAATGTGTAATTTCATCAAGAAGGTTTATAATGATATGTTAATTATAATTAAATTCATCAATGAAACCAATTATTTATATCATTTATGATAAAATTTGAAAATGATGTAATGCAACTATATTTTTTATGTAATTGATTGATTATGTTTGATTAAAATAGCTTATCATGGAAACCATTTCTCTTCTATTAGTAAGGAATGAAATGATGTAGCAATGGTTATAGTTATGTTGAAATTTGCATGCTACTCATTATTATGATCATTCTATGGTAAACAATCATTTTTATGGATGATTTATTAGTGTTTCCATTACTATAAAATGATTAGTGGTTTTATTATAAAATGAGGATGGGTGTGTCTATTATATCCCTCTACTATATTGGGTAATGACATAGAGTTAACCACACAGATGTTAAATATATTAAATAATAGAATAATGCTACTAAAAGGAGATGATATGTTTTATTGGTTATATGTTATTTTATAAATATATTATATTTTATATTGATTCAATGATAAATATAATGTGTTATAGGATATATAAACTATTATTTAATACCTATTGTTAGTTCTAATGGTAACGTTTCTCAATATAATTTTTCACATGGATCATGATTGTTAGATTATGTGAATCTTTTATTGTGTAAATTATTTAGTCCATTATCATGATTATGTATCTAGGTTTTATGTGTATGAATTCTCATATATTATGCTGAAACACTTTTATTATTCCATTATAATTTTTTCCATCTTATAGTCTTGGATCTAATCCAATTATTAATTATTATTTTTACAAAAATTAATTGATAATTTTATGTTTTCAATTTTTCCCTGTTATGTAGATTGATATTAATATAATTATGTTAATAATGGTTTAATTTGTAGTGAATTTAATGGTACATATTGATGATCTAATGTGAATTTATAAAAATGAGGAATATTGTAATGAATACACATTTGAATGCATGGGTATTGATATGATATAGTTTTTCCTAATTATTAAAAACATTTTAACTAATATAATAATGGGTATGTAAGTGATCTTTTATTATAAATTTATTTTAGACTTTTTTTATCTCTATAATAAGGTCATGATTATCTTTAACAAAGAAAGATAAGTAATAACTCTGCTTTTAGAATAGGATTTGGGAGTATGGGATTAAGGACGTGACAATAAAATAATCATGTGTAACAAATGAAATTATATTTTATAGGTTGTTTAGATTATTTATACACTAAATTAAATTATATGAGACATTGATCCACATTTAAAACTAAATTTTTAAGGACAATTTCCATGGTTTTATATAGTATAATTTATTTCAACCACAATTTTATCCATGATTGTTTGGGATATTATAATGGAATACAATTTTTTTAAAAAAATTGATATAATACCCAATTGACATTAATGAAACATTAGAATATAAACACTACCTAGTGTAATTCAAAGATTAAAATAGATTTCATATCTTCACTGTGAAGGCACTATAGGAAAGTTTATATTGGAAAATTTTCCATTCCCAAATATCTTTGTATAAATCCATTAATGGGATGATAACTTGGAAAGAACTAGCCCAGACTACCATGTCTTGAACCAGGACAGGAAAACATCTAATCTGACACCTGACCAATCCCTTAACAAGGACCGAGAGACATTTGTAATCCTCCTAGGATGGAAACTAGAAATATACATCAACATGATCATGATGGGAACAATTTATCCTAAAAATAAAATATTACAAAAAATTCAACTGTGAAATCAGTAAAAAAAGAATCCACAACACTGAATAAAGATAAATATATAAATTTTTTTCAAATACAACCACAAAAAATAGAATGAGAAAATAAAAAAATCTAAAACCATCAGGGACTAGAAAAATCTTTATGTGAGCTCATGGTTAGATCCAAACATAATGAAAACCATATCCATAGGTAAAAATGAATAGAAACGAAACCAATAAAATATATTAGGTTGACCGAAGTTAAGTAGGAAAATTAGGATGTGGGAAAAAAACTTTAGTAGTTAATAATTGAGAAATATATATATGTCCTATCGAAAAAATCCCAAAATTTATTTTTTGTAATGAATTTATGAAATTCATTTTTTTTATTTTTTATCATTTTCTAAAAATCCGGTTTAAGGATTACTGGTAATGGAACAAGCATGTAGGAAAACACAAAAAAATGTCGTGGTAACCAAGAAGTCCAATCGAATTTCAAAATTTTCAAATCACAAATATTGAGAGAAATATTCTGAGCCTCGGTCCATGCAACTCTACACGCCACGCGACCCCTCAGGACGCACATCCACCTCGAGCCGGGATCCCTAATTTCATGTGCCTCTATCATCACATCATAGCAGGTCACCAATGACACCATACACCGAAAAACATCATCGTCGTCCCGTCATCATCCTGCCATTACTCACACTGATCATCCTCATGAGATCTAAAAACGACCATAGATAATATATGCAGACACCGACGCTCAGATGATAACACACGTCATCACAGGGAAAGCTACTGTCTGACTCTCCCGTCACGTAGGTCCTCACCACCACGCCAATCAACATTTCAATCGTCATATCACATCACTGAAGACGAAGCCCAAATACCCGAAACAAACACGAACGCAATTGCAAATCCACCATGAACGCAACCAAGAATAACTTCCAAAGTCACCACCCTAACCACTGATGAAGACCTCAACAGAACCTCATATCACACAACCACACAGGTGACGACATTCAAACACTAAGATGCCACCATAAGACAACAACTAGCTACCGAGGACAAAACCATGAACACTCCGAAGAGTTTGTCGGCATCTGGTATTACACCTGTAGATATGAAATAGCATCACCATAGAAGCCCATAGTGAATCTCCACAGCATGATAGGAATCCACGAACCATTGTAGAGAGAAAAGAAGAATCTGAAGAAAAATCCACCATCGGAGGGAGGCGGCAATGGGATAAACCCTAGCGCAACCATCCCATAAAGAACTCAACCAAAAGAATCCAAGGGAAAAACCATCAACCCAGAAAAACATCACAAAAAAATGGAAGTAAACACCTCCCTTCCACGGTCCAGACTAGCTCCATCGTTAGCCTTCAATGGGACACTGACGCGTTGAGACCAACCGCGCAGTTCCACCTCACGGCCATCGAGACGACCCAGTTGAAGGAGAATCAAGACTAAGCGGCCAGAGAGGGAAGGAACATGTGATAGAGGGATAATCCTTAGTCCCCTCAGCATGAGTACAGAGACTCCACTCAGAGGCCATTCAGATGCTCTAATTTATCATTTTAAAAACTAAAAAATAATCTTCACAGAAAATACACTTTTTATAAAAATTCCAAATTTTGTCTTTTGAAAATAGATTTATATTTTAATGGACTATTTTAAGAAACCAATTTCCAAAAAAACAATCTAAGCGATCAAATAACCAATTTGGTAAATAATGGAAATAGTATAAGTAAGAAGAATCTAGCACAGTTGAAAATCAAGTGCACATGATAATATAAAACATAAAAATATGTAATAATTGAATTTTTTTAAAAATATATAGAATTTGTTCTATGATATACTTGGGTTAGTATCACCTTCTAACATTTGTGTATCTTATTAATCAATAACCAATTGGGAGCTCTAATCTAGACACACCAGTGTCAGAGACCACATGGCCTCTCAACAAATCCAAGGGGTACCATCCTTTATAATCGGCTTTATGAAAGTAATTGCTCGTCGATGCTATTGATTATGTATATAAATCCATGGATAGTAGTATAATAGATAATGTGGAACATTAAATGAATGGAATAAACTAATATCCCAAAAATTCCATTTTACATGTGTTTCCTAACCACCAAAACCATCCTTGTGAATACCCTCTCCTCAAAAGGTTGACCATAGGGTTACCACAACACAAAGAGAATTCCTTCGATCCAAATGGGATGATATGACACATAAGTTTTTTAATACACATTCCAAAACACCATAAGGTACCAACTAGGTTTAATAATTAAAAATACAACTTACTTTCCCAATAAATTTCAAAAAATGATTGTGAAAACACTACCCATGATTAAAAGGTCACAACAATGCCTTTTGAGTAATATATGTATCATACAATACCTCATGCTTCCAAAAAAAATCTATTTTTCAGAAAACATATTTAGAAACCACGTTTGATTCATTTTGAAACCAAAGAACCATTTAGAAAACCATAGGGGTTTGAAGGAACCATTTTAGATTAGAAAGGTGTTGGAATAGATGAAATGGAAGTCGATCATTTTTAGAACAATGTTCAATAGGGACATTTTATATAGATATACTTTATATTTTTTGAGCCTATCCATATGTGAACACTCTTCATTTATTTATATATTTACATACAATTAATTACTTGTGGGAATCCATAAACAAATCAACTAATGAATAGCAAGTCTCAATACATCTTGTTACAAGGGTTCACACATAAGCATCGAACCATAAAAGTATAACAAAACCAAAAAAATTGCCTAATTAAAAAAATACATGTTACATCAATAACCATGTCCAAACACAACCTAATTTGTTCAATATAAATCTAATTTAACAAACTAATTTTTTTAAATATTCTAAATAAATATACATATAGGCATAATCTGAGAAACCATTTTGAAAACCCGTTTTCTAGAAATAACCTTTATGAAAATACCCCAAAAAAATTATGATAAAACACAACATGTCATGACCCGTCCTCGGGGAACGTGTCGTGAATACCCCAAGCCCGCCTTTATAGGCCAGGGGCTGGCGACTAGCACCAAAGGCGTAAATCCCGATAACTGGGAAGGCATTGCCTTTATAAAAGTAAAAAAAACATCATAGAGTACCAGAGGAAGTAATACACTAGGTATAAAAGAAAGTGCTGAAAAGTAAGTGGGACAGAATACAAACCCAAATGAAAGTACAGCTACAACTGAACGAGTGTACAATAGAAAAGACAAACAGTTGTAAGAATGGAAGCAGCTCATGGGTCATCCTCCTCGGATCCTACCTGAAGGATAGGTACATATAACGCAACTCCTGGATCGTCCACCACGGATCCTACCTGAAGGGTAGGTACAATTAGCCTCGACAACGCTCTCACCCGTCAACCTTCTCCGAGTGTCGTCTCATCGTGAAGTCCACCTCCGGATACTGACTCATCGTGAGGTCCACCTCCAGGTACCGTCCAGTCCTCAAACACTCAGCCTCTATCAGTGCTGCCCATCGTCTGCAACCAACACAACGAGGTGAGGGCATATCCTGTGCAGGGGTGAGTATACAATACTCAGTAGGTACCCCGAGACCCTCAATGTCTCACTAAATCCAACAAGGATAACCACAAATAAGGATCTCAATAGATAACCCTTACTTAGGTATAAGCCCATGTTTATACCTAGGTTATCAAGTAACCCATCTCAATCATGAGGAAACACAAAGGTTGTGAAATCAATGGATAACCAATACCTTGGTATATGCCCATACATATACCTAAGTTATCAAATTACCCATCTCAATCATGAGGTAAACACAAAGGTCATTGACTCACCTCAAAACAGGAATTTAATTATCGAAACTGTAACTGCTGAAGAGACCCATATCTGGAGAGTATAGTGATCCTGTCATGACTCTGAGGTACTGCTCACTAACCTAAGACCGTTGAGATACTCCACCTATCGAGTACCGCAGGTCATCCAGCCAAACACACTATTACTTCCCGTCGGGGTCTGACACCCAAACACAGTAGTGCATCCCCCCTAGTAGCCTGTAGAGATACTCTCCAGAAGAGTACCGCGGGTCTACACCCAAACTCAGTAGTTCTCCGTCTGCCATGGTTATGCACCCAAACAGGTAGTGCTCTTTCCACTGGGCTAGTCGACTCACTCCAAGTCGACTCGGTCAAGCAGTTGTCATGTCACATTCAGCTACACGGTCTCCGTACTCTGTACGCTCGTCTCTGGGAGAGTCCGCACCACGAGCTATTGGTCGATACTCCAAGTATCAGAAAGTCTCACAAAGAAGTATCTCAAAGGACTGTCTCATCATAGGGGTCTCAACGCAACAGACGACGCGTCAATCAGACGCCCGATCTGTGAGTTATTAGCCTTTTCATCCTAGGGCCCCGGTTGGTTTCGTGTGTGTACCAACCAAGCCGTATCTCAACAATACCGCGAACTCTCATAGGGTATACTCGTAGGGACCGTTTCTTATCGTGATCACCAACACCACTGACGGTTTGTCAAACGGACATTCGGTCTGAAAGTTATCAGCTTTTCCGTTCTAGGGGCCCGGTTGGATTTCGTGTTCAATTCAACCCGGCCACTATCAAACTGCATCCAATCCTCAAGCGAAATAAGCCAAAAGTTCCGTCTCGAGAATAGGAACTCAACGTGACAACCGGCACGTCAATCGGACTCCCGGTCTGAGAGTTATGGGCTTTTTCGTTCCAGGGGCCTGGTTGGATTTCCGGTTCAATCCAACCCGACCACTATCCAAATATGACCAAACCACAAGAGGAGTAAGACCAAAAGTCCGTCTCACTAAGAGGAATTCAACAAAGTCGACGGAACGTCAATCGGACATCCAGAGCTCATGTTATAAGTGTTTCTGCTCCGAGGGACCAGTTGGTTTCGGGTTCAAACCAACCCGGACATATTCAAAGTTCTCCAAAACATTGAATGTAATACCAAAACAATCGTCTCGATCCAAGGATCGCATCGCAACAGACGGTGCATCGATCAGAGGTCTGTAGCCCATAATATTGGCGTTTGAACGGTTCTGTATGAAAATAGGGGGCACGAGCTTGGACCGGCGCGACCCAAAACCCCCTAGGTCAGCCCGAACCAGGTCGACCCGAACCGGGTATGGGTCCGGCCCATTTGGGCGCGGTTCAGCCCAGCTGGCACGGTTCGGCCCTGCCTGCGCGGCCCGACCCGGCCTGGGCGCGGCCCAGTGGCCTGTTGGACGGTTGGCCTGCCGCGCTGGCGCGGCCCACGTGGCCTGCTCTGTTGTCTGAGCTGAGCGAAATAGGGGGAGGGGGCACTGCCCCCATGAATAAAAAACGCGTCCCCCATGTGGGGGGCCGCTCCATCGGCCAGCGGACGCGGCCCGGTGCCATGTCTCTCCTCGGTCCCGCGCGGCCGCGGCGTGCCGGCAGGCTCTTCCGCGGACCACTGAAGTTGCTCCGGTGGTCCGTTTTCAATTCTGTCTACCCCGGTGGTCCCCCCGGAGCCGTAGTTTGCTGCGAAGGATTCAAAACGCCTTTGCGGCCTGCCTCATCATCGTCTGTCGATTCCCACATCGACAACAAACTGTGGAGGCTTCAAGTTGACTTTGTGGAACCGTTTATCGTCTCCAATCTTTCCGCACACAACGATCAAAAAATGGAGTCTTCGAATTGCCTCCGCGGTCCCGATTCCGGCCGCGGTTTCGTTCATCCTTAATGGCACGGCGCGATAGCACCGTGATTCTTCGTCATGTTCTTTCTTGTTTCAGCGCAGTGTCGTTGCATCGCGCCGCCTTTGTTCGTGCCACAACGAACAAAACAAGAAAGGGGGAGGAGAGTCGGCCATGTTCGTGTTGTCCGACCTCCTCCTGATATGTTGATAACAAGCGGCCCAAAAAATAAAGACGAATAACGACAAAGGATATTTCACGAAAAAAAGTAATCAACCCCTACCTCAAAATTGGTGACGCACATCGTCGGGTCGCGGAAGTCGAACGTCGCGGTAGAATGGTGTTGCGAAGAATTAATAGAGAGTGACGACGTTCGTTGGTGTTCATCGCTTCCAACGTTGTAGAAGTCCACCCGAAGAAGAATTGACGTCTCCTCTCTTGTCGCATGAAGAAGAGGATAAAGGGTGCATCGTCGTCCTTCGTGTAAGGGTATGTCATTCCTCGCTAGAGGTTTCGGTGTTCTTCAACGATGTTGGAAAACCCCTCTTCCATCACAGAGCACTCTCTCAAGAGGGTTCTCCCCACTATACAAATTCCAACCTCATTAACATAAGAATCCAGCTTATTTTAATTAATCTTCCAAGACATTCAAATTTTGAATAACATTATTCATTAATTGTGTAGGTTCCATTAATTAGATATGGAGTGTTGGCAAAAGTTAAAGTGAAAGAGGAAGTGAGAGGAGGAAGAGTCACATAAGTTAAAGTGGAGTTACAAAATTAATGAGGGAGGTGAGTTATCGGAGGTCAAGGGGGTTATGGGAAGATCAAGGGGGGTTAGGTTCTCGTGTGGGCCCCACCTCCCACATATCCACACATGGGAAGTTGGGTGGTTGTGGGCCCCACCAAAAACTTCACATGGTAGCATTTAACTTCCTTGGATAAGAAAAATAAAATTGTTCACAATTTTATTTATTTCTTCCTTAAACCCCAAAATTTAACTTCTTCTCCCATGAAACCGCACCTACGGTAAATGTACACTTAAGCAAATATCGGTGCTGTGAGTTTATCGGTGCCCTCCGATATCAATTCTGAACACCGGTTCAAAAAATAGAAAAAACCCGCTCGTTCGTTCACTGAACGTACCCAAGCTAAACTTTGGAAATTGATTCCGGGAACACCGGGCCTCAGAATCAAGTGTCGTCAGAAGCTGCATACTCGTAAAATTCCAACAAAATTAAGAAAAAATGTTCCTTGAAATTTCCGGGTCTTTACATTACTCCCACCTCAGGGATTTACGTCCCCATAAAGCTATAACACAAAAAAGGAAAACAAAAGTGGTACTGAGCATGCAACTAAGCCTCCCGCCCCCATGTGATCTCCTGGAGGTTCCCGAGCTGCCAGTGAAACCGCACCTAAGGAATCAACCTTTCACGTAGGACCCGCTCCTATAGATCCTCAATCCCCATTGGAACCTCAGTGTATGTCGCCCTGTCATCGACATCCAACTCCCTGAGGTCGATGATGTGTGAAGGATCATGCACGTACCTCTTCAGTCAAGGTGCGTTGATG
The DNA here is from genome assembly GCA_963277665.1 of Viscum album. Classification (NCBI taxonomy): domain Eukaryota; kingdom Viridiplantae; phylum Streptophyta; class Magnoliopsida; order Santalales; family Viscaceae; genus Viscum; species Viscum album. The sequence goes on from OY728150.1 coordinate 1,471,929,675, forward strand.
AAATCATGCACCCGGTGCAACTGGGGTGGAAAGGTCAAGCAGTAAACTACCTCGCATACCCTGCCGAGGTCCTAGAAAGGTCTGTTGAACCTCGAAGATATCTTGCCTCGTCGGCCACATCTCTGTAAACATCATTGTGGTGAGACCCATATAAGGACGTGGTCGTCATCCTCGAACTCTAGAGGCCTCTTGTCTACTTTATTGGAAGTGGTGCCGTAACTCTGGTGTATCTTTGCACAATTTTAAGTTCGTCCCTCTCCTGAGTGATCGAATGCACCCTCTTATGCATGATTCCATCCTGTGCTGTCTGGGTTTTCCTTTTCGCCGACCAAGGAAAACCCCATCCCAACGTGGTAGATAAACCACAACCTTTTTTCCTAATATAGTCAATCTGTATATGAACTGTGGATCCAATCCATACTCAGACCAACATTGTAAGGCCTCGACGCTACCACCAAGAGATTCCAACCAAAACTCTCTCCTCGTGGGTCTGATCACACTGTCGGCGTAAGTGTGATTATCGAGTCTCCTCTCAAAAGTATCTCCAGATGTGAGGGTCATGTCTATGGCTTACCGGAAATTCTACGCCTAAGACAAGATTCGTGGAAGGAATTATCTGTATCATATTATGTTGTTACATCAGCTAGTAATGGACACAGACTGTCCCTTTAATCATTCTTAGAGCAATTGGGTCCCACTCCTTGACCTCATGCAGCAACATTCTTCCCCTGCCCTCCAGCTCCCTGAGCCTGGCGGGGACTACAAAAGCAGGTGATTGTAACATGTCGAAAAGTACACCACCCCATGCTGCTCTCCTAGCTCTCCTTCTACCTCTGTTACTCTGCAGATTTTTCTATCCTTAGCATTTCCTGTTCTTGAAACATTTTACACGCCCAAGTCTTCGAGACTGGCACCTGTTTCCAGCTTTCCCACTGCTAACCTTCACTGACTGCATCCATTCAGCAAAAGAATTCTCAACCACAAAGTTTGTTTCTAGCACCCTAGCCTATGTAGGAATTCATAGAGAAAAGGTGGTGGCTCGGATGTCCGAGCCCTGAAGCACTGATCACATATCATTCATCGAGTACCATGAATGGTTTGGTACGCCCCGATGAATTCTCAGCTACCGACATGTCGTCCTGCCGAAAGTGTATAAGCTCTAGAAAACTCTCAGCCACCTCCTCAAGGCAGTCATCAGCTTCCTGTGAGTCGGGCTCACCTTGGAACTTTAGGGTATCAGCTGTTGGATCACGTGTAAGGTAGTAAGTCTACATGTGTCACATATCGGTACCGCCGGTTGTAACTGCTGACCAACAAGTAGTGTTGTATAGCTGGCACACTACCCGAAGGCACTATCTCAGGCATCAGTCCACATACCGAAGCATCATCACTATGCGGACCATCCTCATGATCATTCACTGGAAAACACTAGTAGCCAAGTACACCATCCACTCTACTGATGTCTCATCTAGGCGGAAAACTCTAGCAATTGCCTCCAGCCATTGATCTGCTGTCTGGGAATCTTCCGCGCCTCGTAACCTCGGAGGCCACTGCTATTTGAACTCGTGAAACACACTATGCTATCATGCACAGTTTTCTAGTATGGCTGGTGGAAGTTTCTGCCCAACAGGTGGTGCTGCTGCTGGTACACCACCCAAGGGTGCCAACATAGTTAAAAAGGGCCCTGCACTAGAGCCTCGTCACTCAGTGAGCCGTCAATTGAGAACTCTCTCGGAAACTCCAACTAACTGTCTGTGTGGAGACATCCTGAACAGATGTGACATGGTCAAACAATTTAATCCTGGTGAGATGACCTGGTTTGAGGTGACTTAAAGGAAACTTTTGAAACACAAACGCAATCAGTGTTTTCGTGCACAATGTCGGAAATCAGTAGTCAGGGTCCTGGTGTACGGATATGTCGGCCACCGCACCATCACTGGACTCCCTGAACTAAAAACCACACTTCATACCCTTAAAACTATTACTTAACATAAAGAAAATATCAGAGTCCTATGTTCTGCGGTAGAACCGACTCCTCTGATACCAATTTGACACAACCCATCCTCGGGGCCCGTATCTTGACTACCCCAAGCCCTCCTTCATAGGCCATGGGCTGGCGACTAGCACCAAAGTCGTAAATCTCAATAACTGGGAAGGCATTGCCTTTATAAAAGTAGAAAAAACATCACAGAGTACAAGCAGATGTAATACACTAGGTACAAAATAAAGTGCTGAAAAGTAAGTGGTCCAGAATACAAACCCAACTGAAAGTAAAGCTACAACTGAACGAATGTACAATAGAAAAGACAAACAACTGGAAGAATGGAAGAACCTCCAGGTCATCCTCCTCAGATCCTACATTAAGGGTAGGTACATATAGCGTAGTTCCTAGATCGTCCACCACGGATCATACCTGAAGGGTAGGTACAGTTAGCCTCAACAACGCTCTCTCCATTCAACCTCCTCCGAGTGTCATCTCATCGTGAAGTCCACCTCCGGATACTGACTCGTCATGAGGTCCACCTCCGGGTAAAGTCCAGTCCTCGAACACCCAACCACTATCAGTGCTTCCCGTCGTCTGCATCCTACACAACGAGTTGTGGTCATAGCCCGTGCAGGTGTGACTATACGATACGCAGTAGGGACCCCGAGACCCTCAAGGTCTCACTAAATTCAAAAAAGATAACCACAAAGCAGGATATCAACATATAACCCTTACATAGGTATAAGCCCATATTTATACATATGTTATCAAGTAACCCATCTCAATCATGAGGAAACACAAAGGATATGAAATAAATCGATAACCACTACCTAGGTATATTCCCATACATATACCTAATTTATCAAGTGACCCATCTCAATCATGAGGTAAACACACAGGTCATTGACTCAGCTCAAACCAGGATTTTAATGATCGAAACCGTACGTGCTGAAATGCCCCGTCTTTGGAGAGTACAGTGATCCTGTCATGACTCCGAGGTACTGCTCACTACCCTAAGACTGCTGAGGTACTCCTCCTCTCGAGTATCAAGGGTCAGCCACCCAAACACAGTAGTACTTCCCGCAGGGGTCTTCCACCCAAACACAGTAGTGCATCCCACCTAGTAGCCTACAGAGGTACTCTCCGGACGAGTACAGCAGGTCTACACCTAAAATCATTAGTGCTCCATCCGCCTAGGGCCTGCACCCAAACAAGTAGTGCTCCGTCCACTGGGCTAGTTGACTCACTCCAAGTCGAGTCGGTCAAGCAGTCGTTAGGACTCAGCCGGCTACACAGTCTCCGTACTCCGTATGCTCATCTCCGGGAGGGTCCGCTCCATGTGCTACTGGCTGATACTCCATGTATCAAAAATTTCGATGAAGATGTATCTCAAAGGACCGCCTCATGATAGGGGTCTCGACGCAATAGACGACGCGTCAATCAGACGCCCGGTCTATGAGTTATTAGACTTTTCATCCCATGGGACTGGTTGGTTTCATGTGCGAACCAACCCAGTCGTATCTCAACTGTACCCCAAAATCTCATAGGTTATACTCGTAGGGAGTGTTTCTCATCGTGATCACCAACGCCGCTGACAGTTTGTGAAACGAACGTCCGGTCTGAAAGTTATCTGCTTTTCCGATCCAGGGGCCCGGTTGGATTTTGGGTTCAATCCAACCCGGACATTATCCAATTGCATCCAAACCTCCGGCGAAGTATTCCTAATGTTCCATCCTGACAATAGGAACTCAACGCGACAGCCGGCGTGTCAATCAGACGCCCGGTCTGAGAGTTATTGGATTTTTCGTTCTAGGGTCCCGATTGGATTTCAAGTTCACTCCAACCCGGCCACAATCCAACTACGTCCAAAACTTGAGCGGAGGAATCCAAAAAGTCTGTCTCACTAGAATGAATTCAACAAAGTCGACGACACGTCAATCGGACGTCCGGAGCTCATGTTATAAGCGTTTCTGCTCCGAGGGCCCGATTGGTTTCGGGTTTGAACCAACCCGGCCATACTCAAAATTCTCCGAAACCTTGAGTGTAATACCGAAACGGCCGTCTTGATCCAAGGATCACATCACAGCTGATAGGGCGTTGATCGGAGGTCTGTAGCCATAGATATGGGCGTTTGAACGGTTCTGTCCGAATATAAGGGGTTCGGGCCCAGACCGTCCCGGCCCGAGACCCCCTGGGTCGGCCCGTTTGGGCGCAGACGGTCCCAGCTGGTGCGGTCCGGCCTTGCCTGCACGGCCCGCCCTAGCCTGGGCGTGGCCCGGCCTGGCCCGGCAGCTGGTTGGCCTGTTGGCCTGCCGCACTGGCGCGGCCCGCGCGGCCTGGTTGGTTATCCGATCCGAGCGAAACAGGGTGGGCGCGCTGCCCCCCTGATCGAAAAATATGGCCCCCACGTGGGGGGCTGCTCCATTGGCCAGCGGACGTGGCCCGGTGCCGCGTCCCCCCTCTTTCCCGCGCGGCCGCGAGACTGCTGTCTGCCGCTGTGGTTGAAGCCGCGACGGACCTTCCTAGCGGCGCGCCGACAGGCTCTTCCACGGACCACCAGAGTTGCTCCGATGGTCCGTTTTCAATTTTGTCTGTGCCAGTGGTCCTCCTGGAAGACGTAGTTTACTGCGAAGGATTCAAAATGCCTTTGCGGCCCACCTCATCATCGTTGGTCGATCCCCACTTCGACAACAAACTGTGGAGGCTTCAAGTTGACATTGCAGCCCCGTTTGTCGTCGCCCGTCATTTCGCGCACAACGAACAACCAACGTAGTCTTCGAATCTCCTTCGCGGCCCCGATTTTGGCCGTGGTTTCGTTCGGTCTTAATGGTGTGGCGTGACGGCGCCTCACTTCTTCAGAGCGTTCTTTCTTGTTTCCGCGCGGTGCCGTTGCACCGTGCCACCTTTGTTCGTGTCGCAACTAACAAAACAACAAAGGGGGAGGAGAGTCGGTCGTGTTCATGCGGTCTTACATCCTCCCGATAAGTTGATAACAAGCAGCCCAAAAATAAAGATGAAGAACGACAAAGGATATTTCACGAACAAAATGTAATCAACCCCTACATCAAAATTGACATCGCACGTCATCGAGTCACGGAAATCGAACGTCGCAGTAGAACGACGTTGCGAAGAACGAATAGAGAGTGATGACGGTCGATGGTGTTTGTCGCTTCCGTCATTGTAGAAGTGCACCCAAAGAATAATTGATGTCTCCTCTATTGTTGCATGAAGAAGAGGATAGAGGATTTGTTGTCATCCTTCGTGGAAGGGTGTGTTGTTCTTCGCCGTAGGCTTCGGTGTTCTTCAACGATGGAGGAAAACCCCTCTTCCTTCACAGAGCTCTCTCTCAATAGGGTTCTCCCCACTAAACAAATGCCAACCTCATTAAAATAAGAATCCACCTTATTTTAATTAATCATCCAAGACATTCAAAATTTGAATAACTTTATTCATTAATTTTGTAGGTTCCATTAATTAAATATGGAGTGTTGGAAAAAGTTAAAGTGAGAGAGGAAGAGAGCAGAGGAAGAGTCACATATGTTAAATTGGAGTTACAGTATTAAAGAGGGAGGTGAGTTATGAGAGGTCAATGGGGTTATGGGAAGATCAAGGGGGGTTAGGGTCTCGTGTGGGCCCCACCTCCCACATATCCACACATGGGAAGTTGGGTGGTAGTGGGCCCCACCACCAACTTACCAGTGTAGAATTTAACTTCCTTGGTTAACAATAATAAAATTGTTCATGATTTTATTTATTTGTTCCTTAAACCCCAAAATTTAACTTCTTCTCCCATGAAAACGCACCTACGGTAAAAGTCCACTTAAGCAAATACATGTGCTGCGAGTTCATCGATGCCCTCATAATTCAATTCCGAGCACCGGTTCAAAAGTTAGAAAAAAACCCACTCTTTCGTTCACTGAACGTACCCGAGCTAAACTTCTGAAATTGATTTCGGGAACACCAGGCCTCATAATCAGGTCCCGTCAAAAGCTGCATACTCGTAAAATTCCCAAGAAATTAGAAAAAAAAAATCTGTGAAATTTCCGGGTCTTTACACAACAAGAATGATTTTATAATTTTGAAAAGATTTATGAAATCATAATAACCAATGGACATGCTTTAGAGGGGTAATCGGTTGAAACCCCTACCTCAATGGTGTATGAACACACATAAATCCAAGATAAAGAAGAACTAATCCTATGGGACATTCCACACATTCTAATATCAATGATATAACACAAAATTACCGAACCCCACTATAGGTTTTGTCCAAGATGGATTCAAGAAAATGATTGATAAAGGACAAGTGGAGGGAGAATTGAAGAAGAGGAAAAACAACAATATTTCAAGAATAAATTGTCTTGAATTTTTGGAGGGGAAAATGGGTGAGAAGTAACCATGGTGGTGGAGCCCAAGTGCCCCCTTCATGCAGTGACTTAAAAAAAAGTGGGATGAGGGTTTTATTGTGGTTAAAAATATTGGAGGGAAAATTTTAAATTTTTACATTTTAAGACAATTGTTAGGTCACTTGGTTTTTTAAACTATTTTGATACTAAGAGCAACATACCATACAAAAATGAATTCTACACGAGCTGGCCACAGAGTCTGGGAAACCATTCACCAACCCTGAATTTTTTCCTATCACATGACAATATCTCTTTACACCATTGATTCATAGTTTACTACATCCATTTAAAAGTTGTTCTCTTTATCCATAAAACAAAATGAAGGTCAAAATGTTTCTCTTTTTCGGCTACATTCTGTTCCAAACATTCCTTATAATATGAATAAGAACAAAAAAACAAAAAATATAAAAATACACATTGTAAAATCATCCTCGGCCTTAGCCAATAGATAAAGAACATATAAATGATGAAAATACAGAAAAAATTGGGGTTGGGGTTTGAAAATTATCTTTGAAAAAAGTATCTTACCCAAGATAGTCACCATGATTACGATGAATAAAAAATGAACCCAAACTGAACTGAATGATAACCAAACAAAAAACATCGGTATGAATCTTTTAAATACAAATGTCACGGCTGAATAGATCTAGTGAAGAAAAATCCAGAAGTACCATAGTAAAGTCAAAATAAAAGGGTTTATCCCTAATATATAAATTTTCATGCAATACAGAAATGACTATCTATAGAGGAAATCACTACAACGTCACTGGTGGGTCTCCTCAAAATTTATGAACCATCGAAGTTATACCAAATCGCAATGTTCAACACAAGAAATTGAACACAATCCAACCTGGAAACTCTCTATATAGACCATCTACCTCACATGTTTCCCCAATGAATGAAAATTCAAACCATGTGAAAAAAATCATAATAATTCATTTCCAAAAAGAATGTTAATCTTCAAAATGAGAAAAAATCCAACCATAAAAATGAGAGAGTCCCACAAAATGATAATGAAAGAAAATCCGCATCATAATACCCATCAATAGGGTTATAAGAAAGGGATCCCACGAATTATTTTAGAATAAAATGTGACTTATAAAAATAAATAAAAATATAATATAGAATCTTAAATCATCTCCACTATAACATTATTGGAAAAATATGGGCCAAGGTTCCCACTTTGAAAAATTTTGGGCTTCGTGATGCAATTCACTCTGGGGCCTACAGATAGAGCCCTACCACCTTAATGAATCTGCTAACCTATAGTCAAAAGCTGTCAACCCTCAACGTGAACGTCCTCTTATGAATTAATTGCTTATAGAACTTATACTGATAAAAAATATTTTCACGTCATCAAAAAATGCGTCAGAGGAATTTGATAAAATGGATTTGAATTCCCAAAATGACCAAAGATGAAGCACGTGAGTGAGTTTTATAATGAGTGATAAGCCAAAATTAAAAATAGAGACACCTTAGGGATGGTTTGATAAGGTATTCAACTCTCACTAGTTATGGAACATCCATGGGAAATATGAGAAACTAGATTTCCAATTGCCATATAATACATTCTGGGAACCATCATGGAAAAAAAATATTCATCTACAAAATTCTTGAATATAAACTTCATGAATGAGAGGTCTCCATTATTAATCTATAAAAAAAGACCCCATATAAAGGGAGGATAGAACAAATGATCATGTAATGTTATATGTGGATAAAAAATAACCATATTCAAAAAGTTTTCATCATTAGCATTCACTGTATGCTGATGTTTTTGAATAGTCAACAGATCCATCACATTCTTCTCCTTCACCTCCTTAGGCATAAACCATTGAATAAAAGAGGTCATGAAAAATTCCCATGTCATGAAAACTTGAAATTATGGTTGGATGATCTCCATATAATGATCCATACAAGGTCCATCAAATAAACCCAAAATAACATGAACACTAATGAATTGAATATTTATCAATGAAATTAATATACCTTAAACTTATTCAATAATATTTAAATATTTTAACTAACTATGCTTTCCATGAAAATTTGGAAAAAATTATAATAACTCTACACGGACACTGCATTGGGAGTCTAGGTAGGGCTAGAAAAAAAGACGTGACTCACTGAAATTTTTTTTACTATTCAGGGAGGCATACCATAAATAACATAGAAACACAAAACCAAAACCAAAACCTCAACTCATAAATCAAAAATATCAACTCATAAATCAAACACTTCAATGATAACCCAAAATCCTATTTCCAAACCATTATCCGCACAAAAAATTCCAAATCCATTTTATTCCAAGAACACTTAGAAATACCAATATCATTTTGATACACTATCTAATCACCTAAGACAACTTTAAAAACAATAAAAAATCATCAAAATCATTTTCCATGAAAATAAATCTCATAAAAAATAAACTCACATTAAATGAAATTGAACCATAATAAGACTCATAATGAATCTCCTAGAATTAGGAACTAGTGGTTATGCCTAACCTAGTCACATGGTTTAACAGACCAAGCCCCAAGAAAGTACCAACCAGTATATCCATCTCAAACCATGCACTCGGCTCCAAATGGGTCACTACTCTACATATGTGCATTATTAAACACCAATTTTCTTTCTTAGTCATCCCCTAAACAATATAAATTATGGAACAAAACAAATTATTCAAATCGAGGACTACCCCTAAAAACACAATGCTTAGGACGAGATATAATCCATGATGTCCTTAGAAAACATACCTCTAGAGTCCGGGCACTCCTCATATCTAAACTAATTGATACACACAAAAAACAATGGGATTATATAATACCATTTTATCATGAACCTGGTAGGACTGTCATCTAACCCAAGACCCATCCCGACCCACAACAAGGCCTTAGAGGTATTCATGATTCTCTTGATCTAGAAAATAGTGCCATGAATCAATGATATCTTGATTTTAATGACATATCCAAATAATAAAATAATAAAAATTACCAAACATATAGATAATAAAACCCAGAGAATCCATAACACTCAATAAAATAAAATACAAAAATATTGTTTGAATAAGTCTACAACAAGAAAAAACCAAAAATTAAAAATAAAATAAAAAAAACTAGGACCAACATGATATAAAAATGATCTCATGGTCACCACAATACATAACCCCAACCAACTCAATTTGAAAACGTGAAATTAAATGGAACATACAAAACAGATCAGGTATTCTAATGTGGAGTGTCACAAGTAGGTTGTGAGATAAGATCATAGTAGGTATGAACCACAAAATCCATACATGTACATTCCCAAAATAGTATATAAACTCTAATAAGAAATTAATTTAATATTTTATTTTCTTTACAATTATAATGAAAAAATATCCTTATAGGAATAACTACTATCTAAAACAATACACTATTTACCCATTTTAAAAACGAAATATTTTTTTAAGACCTGAACCCAGTTCCCCGAAAAAAAACTGTAAAAGGTGATCAAATATCCCATGATGATAATAATGAAAATTGTACAAGTGGGTGGAATCTAGTAATGTAAATTATGAATAAAAACATAACAAAATAGAACATACATATATGTAATCATGAGGATTTACTAAACATCTCTAGAATAAATCCATTGATGTACTCAGCTCAAAATGACAATCCAGAATAAGGTGCAACTACATAGACATAACCAATTGGATTAAATAAACTAGAATGACAAGTGGAAAATTCCAACAGTCCTCTCAATAAATCCAGGGGTATTTATCTATCTAATTGGGTCAAATAATCCATGATCAGTCAACCCTCTAGATGACAACTACGAATCCCATGATAATACTATAAAAGATAATTATGAGGTCCTCAAACACCTACCATTATCCAATAACTCATATGTTCCACCATGAATTCCTTTTAAAAACCCCACACAATAACTATGAGATGAACCTCTCCATGAAATGACGACTATAGGGTTCTCACCACACATAGATCCAATCAAGTTTTCAACCAGACTGACATGTTACATTAGTTATTTAAAATTCCATTCAAATACCCAACAAGGAACTAATTTGGCCTTTAGATTTAAAAATAAAACTTCCTATCAAAATCATTTTCAAACATCTTGGAAGAAACACTACTCATGATTAGAAGACTTCAATCAGTCCATTTGAGTCATTTTGTTACCAAACTATTAAATAAGCTACCAAATAGGAAAATATTAAGATTTATTTGAAACCATGTTTGATTCAATTTGAAACTACAGAACCATTTATAAAACACTATATTTTTGAAAAATACATTTTAAATTAAAAGACAGATGGAAGAATTGAAATAGAAGAGGCGCAATTTAAAAAAATGGTTCAAGATGGAAATGTTCTATAAAAATCCGTTATCAGTTGTCCACATATCCATATGTAAATCTCATGCACATATTGATAATACAATATCCAGTTTCACCTTTTTTATATGTCATAAAACACGAAATTTTTCATGTTATGGGTCACTTGGATTATTTGAAATAGAATCAAGGGTTCAGATAAAATTCTGAAATGATAAGAGTCACCCAAAACCCACACACATGACCGAATTCACAAACAGACCATGTTACAAAAACAAAAACAAGTAAAATGATGACCCAAAGTGTTCAATTTCATTATAAATTACCAAATTACATTTTATTGATACACTATACATCAATATAAAAATATAAATAATCATATAAACCTATTTACAGAAATATTTTAATGAATTTTTAATGATGAAAACAACCAAAAAACTTATTACCACAAATAAAAAGTAAGATTATAACATTTAGAAAACATTTAATAATTAACAAGAACATATCAAAATCATTTATAATGGAAATGGATGTAAAAAAATACCTCAATGGTCTGTGAACACAATAAAATTCCGAGGGATGAACTAATACTGAGAGACAATCTTCACACCTTAACATCGATGAAATCGACCAACAATAGCCACCCATCTCTCTAGGGTTCATCTAAGGGTGATAAAATACAAGAAAGAGAAAATAAAAAGGGGATGATGAAGATAAGAAGAGGAGAATACCCCAAAATCCTTGAAGAACTATCCTTCAAATCCAGAACAAGAAATACTAATGGAGGAGGAGTCAATGCAGTTGCTTGGGATCCCCCTTTGTGTGCCTCAGTCACTCATGAGAATGGATGGGTAAATTTTATTAATTAATAGGGAAAGGAAAATTAAAATTTCTTCTTTTTAGGACACTAGAATGGTAACTAGGTTTGTCCACATGGTTTTCCAAATAGCACACTTACCAAGATTACCCTTCTAAAACAAGAGGAAACCCATATATGTTGACTGCGTGGTTTGGGAAACAATGCATCACCAGTGAAAAATGGTTCACACACATGACATAGCCTCCTAACAATCATTAAAAATGGTTTTCTTCTAATCGTGCTCAAGAAGTGTGCCTTGTTCCAGGCACTAAAAAGTTTCTACTGGGTTTCTCCTTAGCCTCTCACAGTTTGGCCAAATCGTTTTGAAACCATACATAGGGGAAACAAACAAAAGTCTATCAAACATAAAAAAAAATAACCAAAAACATGACTTGGTGATCCATGAAAAAACAAAGCACCCTAGAAAGTATAAAATAATGAAAAATATGTGGTCTAGGTGTAACATAATTGGTCCAGAACTAAATGAGTAGAAAACAAAATCTTTGAATGTTATACGTAAAAAATCTTGAAAACTCTACATGGAATGAAAATTAATGTAAAAAATAAATAGAAGAAAATATAAATTCAATTATAGGGCTATATTATTGTATATTTTAACCAAATTAACAGACTTATATGATTTGTGATGAAATTAAATCTCAATAAATGTAACATTTTATATTTTATTATTTTGTAAGGATTGTTTTTATTATTTTTATCCTATTCCTCCAAACAAATCAAAAGTACTTGATATTTTCAATATCACATTTTTAAAAACTAATATCCCAAAAAATGCAATTTTAATCCCAATTAAGGAATATTTTATAGAACATATCTTTTCAAATCATTTAGATCAATTTATAATGCTACAAATTAGATTTAACATGATCTGATGGTTGATATTATTGTCACCAAAGGTATATTTTTTTGAAATAGATGTTGGGGAAATTGAAAAACGTTCTTAAATAATGAATGATGATTCAATATTTTATATTATTCAAAATTATTTTTATACCGTAAAATTTTATGATCTATATTATTTTTGAGGATTGAATGAAATAACTAAAAAATATATCATAATAAATAAAAATTTCTGTAATATAAAAATAATTTTACTTCATCATATTATAATAAATCAATTATTGAGTAAAATTAACTATAAAAATTAAAAACAATATAGTAAATGATCACATACATTGGATAAATTCATTACATAAATAAATAAGAAATTTATATAATAAATTATTTTATATAACGTTACCAAAATATCATATTCCATTATTATGGGGTATCTAAGATTAAAAAAATTTCATTAACACTATGGAATGTTTATAAAAATTAAAATGAATAACAATCATTTATTTAATTTATTTAAATAAATTCTATTAAAGAACATTTTCACTGATAATTGAAAAAAAATGTCTTACTTAGTAGATTTAAGTTTACTTTATGATCATTTAAACATTAAATCAACATTATAATACGATCCTTTTCATTTATAATTGCAATTTTATGAGCATACCTCTCACTTATACCCCTATTAGAATGATATAGATGTCAAGGGTAACCCAAAAAGCTTTCCATTAATAGGTTACTAGATGGAAACTATATCCAGGGTTATAAAAACGCATTTGACAAATATTTATCCAATCTTTATAATAATTAGAAAGAAAAAATAAATAAACACCCTAATAAAAAATAATCTGATAATAATAAATAAATTTATATAATGTGGATATCCAATGAAAAAATACACCATGGTGTCACATATTTTAGTGACCACATACATCAGAACCTTTGAATTAGTCTCTATAATATGTTCAGTCTAATCATAGTGGAAAAAATAATTCTATTGGCCAATAATAAATATATATATATGTTTGGGGGATTATACTTTTATACATTGTCGGATAATACCCAAAATCACCAATAAAATTAAATACTAGGGATAATAAATAACTAATTAATAATCAAATAAATAATATCATCCCCTAAATAAGGTAAAAAATATCCCCATCACCATAAATACACAATAAACATTTAACACAAAGATGGTGGTAACATAACGATCATATATAGTTGAAAGGTACTCGACCACCTCATTCCTAATAAAATAGTCTCTCGAAAAAAATATTGTTTTTGTGCTCTCATAACCTTTCTAAATATTTTAAAACCCTGTTGGCTATTAATGATAACCAAATTTATATAAATATTGACACATCATCGTCAAATATCTATAATACTACAATATAACATGATCTAACATAACTGGAGAAAACATACACTGAACATTAAGAATCTAAAACCAATTAATACATTAAAATGTAATTACATCAAGTTGTTAGATCCTAGATTTACACACACACACACACACACACACACACACACACACACACATATATATATATATGATATTATAGAGTGTCAATATTTCTCGTATGAGATCATATCCTATAATGAGAACACAAAATATCACAAATTCTCTTTTATACATACTATATTTGTAGGTTAGAACATGTAAAGGGGATTAATTCCCCACCGATAAACATGATTATCTTGATATTAATAATCAATAAAATAATACTATTTTTGGTTGTAGCCCCTACTAAATATAATGATGGATTTTATGAAATAAAATATCATAATACAAAATATAACATAAAACATATCAAAGGGAGACTAAAATTCTTAAGAATGAATTCTGGACTAATATCCTTTATGACCCCCCATTATCCATTATGAATAAGTGATAATCTAAAACCATCCTTATCATAAAAACAATACTATTTTATTTTAAAATTAATTTTTTTGTTTAAATCTATTACCAATTAGTTTTACTTCACACCATCTGATCTAGTTTAACATTCTCTTTAATAATCAAATTTTTCAATAATGATAGATTCTGAATTATAAAACCATATTTGATACATTAACACTTCACCATCAATCCATTAAATGACTTATTCTAATGAATATATAAGTTTCAATTTTTAATTATTTTTTACTTTGGATATTAGTGTAAATAACCAGGAATCAAACCCCTCTTTAATCAGTTCAAAATTAAAAATAAATAACAATATCTTAATCATGGTTATAAGACATGAATACTATAGAAATAAATATGAAAAAAATGTTTTAAAAAATCAACATGAAAAAATAAACATAATTCCCTAAAAGATAAACAATAATCCAAGGATCTGGTATGTTAACATTAGAAAAAAATCCTAGAACCATCCCTGTCACATGTCATTGCAATCCATGCCATACCAACATCTTGAAAATCATTTAATTTCCACAACAACAGAAAAAAATATCTTAACCATCTTGAATAACATACCATAAATATTTTTTCATATTAAATCAAAATAAATTCATTATTACTCATATATATAATAATGCAAGAATTTCCCAATCTATAATTATTAAAAATGATTATTTTTTAATAATGAACCATAAGAATTTAGTCATAATAATTATTTCAAGTGTCTAACATATTTTATTGAAGTCATGATTTATTTATTTATTTGTTATTGTTTTAGGAATATGTATGAGAATAATCAATAATTAGTTGAAAAAACAATAAAAATAACCTTAATGGTATACTATAAAAAGAAATAAAAATCTATAAAATAATTTCAATTTAAATGAATATATCATTTTTCATCACCATTTATATGTAGAATGAACAATTACATAATCACATGGGATGAAACTACATTTTTTTCATCAATTTTATAATATATTCCTCCTTTGTTGTATACAAAAAATTAAACCATCATAGATAAAGCATATTATTTAAAATAATATGAACATTATAATTTAATGTTATAAAATCATGATCATATATAGAAATCTTAAAAAACACACTGAATGAAAGGAATAAACAAGTAACAACTCCAAAAAATTGATTTCATCAATCTTATAAATGAAGAATAAAAAATCATAAACACACACAAAGATATCAACACAATTCAGAAGATACATAAAAATTATATCTTTTCTTGTGAGTGATATAATGAATAAAAAATTGAAAGGGGTGAAAATGGGAACCATTTATCAATTTAAATTAATCCCCATGATCAATGGTATCTAACCATACAATGGGTTGGATGGAATGAATAATATCCTGTTTGTGGTTGGGGATCAATTGAAGAAAATTTTAAATGTAAATCCACGATAATTAAAAAATTATTATGAATTAAAATAAGATTATGCTTCACCATATTAGTGTGACATCAAACACCACCAATATGATTTAGGTAAAATACCTATAGAAAATCAATGATTCCAAAATATTTTATAACCCCTTTTACATATTGTTGTGATGTCTATTTTAATTTTTTTAAAAGAACCATGTAGTGTTGGTACCAAACATATCCCTATCATTCAAAAATAATTGTTCCCATTGATTAGAATCTATTCTGGTGTAATTTTTTGATTTATTAATTAAAACATACAATGAATCATAATTTTTTTTCCTGTTCTAATATCCAACAATGAATTCTTCCAAACACCATTCTCATGTGAATATAATGACTACAATTTAAAATACTCAATGAAATTTAAGATATCCTTAAACAATATTCATAGGATGAGAACATTTATGAAATGATTTATATAATTTAAACTTTGGAATCCTTGTGATATTATTTCCTTAAACATGTGTGTTACACTATTATATATTTTTTATAGGGTGGTTATTAAATTCCACATGACACCATGCCGTAAAAAATGAGAATTTAAAACCATATAGTCCATGTTGATTATGAAAAATGAATCAGAAGTTAATAAAGGATATTATATGTGCAAAATAATAAATTTGGGTTCATAAGTATAGAATAATGATGAATTATACTTTCACAACTCCAGATATAATGAAACCACACAATCCTAATGTTTAGTATATGTATAAGGGTTTAAAAAAATATCCTAAATGGTCGCACATGAGGTTTGCTAAAAGTGTGCGAAACTATTTCATAATAATGGATTTTATATACTATATAGGACTATAATTAACCCTCATCCTTTTATTTTAGGGTCATGTACATTCGATTCTTTATTTGAGAGAATTTGAAACTCCCAGGTTGTATAAACCCAATATCACAAATTTTCAAAATCTAAAGAATCACGATTAACACATATAAATGATAATTTTTTAATTTCAAATTTCCATGATTCTTAAAATATTTATAATTTACACAATCTGGTTTTGTGAATCTACATTCCATAACAAAACATCAAGTGAAATGCCTCTAGTTATCGTGATACATAGTGATTCACGCAACACAAAATTTGTATTAAATTATTTTTTAAATACCCCGATTTTTATACTATATACCATGAGAATAAAAAATTGAGATTTTATATATCATAGAAATAAAATTTAGTCACCCTCATATTTTATGATAATTATCTATTTCAATAAATTTTATTTCTTCAGTACCTTCAGATACAAACAACTCCAATATTAATTGAAACGTAATACTGTATACATTGATAACATGGTCCTCAAAATGGTAGGTATTAGTTGTAATAACTCACCGATGAAAAATCTATGATTTATAAATGTATAAAATAAATATATCATTAATAAATTTTTTATAAATAAAAATAAAACTATTTGAATGTAAAAGTGGTGTATTTCTAAAAAGTTTGATTTTATTTGAGTAAAATGTTTTTTAGATAATAAACTAAACTAATCACTCATTGTGAATGATTTTAATAAAATTTATATATTATATTTTGATGGAATATTTTTAATATTAATCTAATTTCTTTTTAGTCATGATATGAGAATAAATATATTTTTATGATAAAATGTATTTTTTTCTTAAAAACGGTTTTCAATTCAGTTTGAGAAATTATTTTAATATGATTTTCTACCACATAAAAAAAATTTATCATGTAATATGAATCCAATATTTATAATTAAGATATTAAATTTATTTATATATGGCCCATTTAGTTTTCTTGATTATGAACCGTAACAATGGAAATTTTTTGTCATCCTAGAAAGGGAAAAGTGGGTAAAATAGTGTTAAAACATTGAGATATGTATAAGGACCTGACCATAAACATTACATAATATTGAATGAAATTAATAATTCACATTGAGGATCTTTTTAGGTGTAGAGTTTTACAGAATTAGGCCATAACTATTACATTACAACATGAATATTACAAGTATACACTATTACTCAGTATCCATTTTTTCGTAAAATAAAAACTCTTAAAAAGAAACATGTCTAGTTCCAGGTTTTAGATAGAATGACTTTTCATTGATCCCATCGTTGACCCTATTCATCTATAAGTCCTGAGGAAAACATTTCAAAAACATTGGATGAGCATAAATATCTAAGTAAGGTTTTTAAAATAAGGAAGAAAAACATTAGCCCGTCAATAAATACAAATCAATGAAACCACACTTTTCAGTCGAAACATATCTTATGAAAACATAAGATTTATGAATAACACACAAAAATCATAAATCATAAAGGTTACATATGGAATCCATACCAAACATACATTATAACTATCACAGCTTCATAGGGAGTTACACTTGGAATAGCAATAACGGTATATTCCCTAAATCACTTAGGAGAAACATCACGTTCACCTCCGTCAAGTTACCCAATGCATTGGAGAGCTATCTCGGGCTCACCCGCCCTAGGTTTATCACGGAACCACCCATATACGTAATCAATGCCCAATAACCATAACATAATCATATCACATAACACAAGTATTATGTAAAGATAACATTTTCACATTCCAATATATCAAATAAATATATTTAAATAAAAAATGCTTTATCATATCATTTTCAAAAGCATTTAAAAAGGGATTTTTGAATCAAAGTGTTGCATACAAAATTGATGCTTTTAAGTGAGATATCATTTGAAAGAATTAATGTCCATATAAATAAATCCTAACACCCTTTTTGAAAACATGGACATTAATGAGAAATATTTAGAAGAATATATCTTTAAAACCTTTAAAATGATATTTTAGTTAAAGAGATTTTAAACAAAAAGAGAGCCACTTGAATACAAATAATTGAGGAATAACAGTTAATCAGAACTTTATAATATCATGAGAGTAATATGATTCGTGATATAATATATCAAATTACAGTATATACACCATATAAAGGTGAATTGGTGAATAATAAAAATGATGTCTCAATAGAAATGTAAATTGAGATGAAATCCCATATAAAGATGGTATCCTTAGATAAAGGATAAATCAATTAAATAATTATGTGTGAAAAATATAAATACACTCAATATGATTGGATATTCAGTTTAAATCAATCATAGGACATTCACACATATTTTTGATAAATCAACACCAATGAATACGATTATTTACTAAATAAATAGAGATTGAGTTAAAATTACTCTTATCAAGTTCATATCAATGAGTTGAGAATTTATTGATGGAGTGATTATGTGTATCAAAAGTATATCTAGATAAAGGGGATTTGAGATTATTACACAAATAAAAAATAGTGGTTCCCCACATAATCATATCATGACTTAATCAAGAATTATAAGATTAACCCAATGAATGGAAATTGGGTTAAAAGGTTTCCTTACCGATTTGGGAACTTATGAAACATACAACTCATGAAAGAAGGATCATAAAATGAAGATGTAAATACTCATAAATGAATGTATATTACACAATGATTAAAATAATGGTCATTACATACACCACAAAAAAAGTAAATAGTGGAAAATATAGCAAGAATCTCACGGGAATAAAAAGTGAGACGAAACCCTTTACCACTTTGTAATAACTGAGTCATATGACCAAAAGTTAATAAACACCAAATGAATCATGGAATAAAATGAATATAATTAGAATCATGATAATATATATCAAATTTCATTACACAATACACCACATGCAATGAAGAAGTGGCGTACAATGGAAATCTCACAGAATTAAAAATGGGAAAAGAAAATCCATTATAAAAATTCGGGAGCCTAACGACGCCACTTAAAAATTCATAAAATTAATCGATGAGAGTAAGGGGGGTATCTCATCATATGAAAGTACAAATTACAGTATGGTTAATATAAAATAACATCCTCCAACATAATTACATGGACCATAAAGGAATTGACATAAAATAGAGTACTTGAAAAGAAAGAGAGTGGTCAGATCCCTTACCTCGTGTCCGACTTGAGTCGATCATTCTTTAATCTCCTAAATAATAAACTGAAGTTAATATCTACTATATTAAGAACCCTTTTAAAATTTATTATTCCTTTTATATCAGTTATTACAATGTTATAAACATTATGTAATCATTTAAGTCAATAATGTTCGTTTTGTCGATATTTGGTACTTGACTCAAAAATGGACTTCATATAGTCACATGTAGTTCATGTGGTCACAGTTTCATTATATAAAGAATTATATTCATTATTTATATATCATATATATCTTATATATCCAGTATATACATGTATTTATAATAGTACATAACATTTATAGGTAAGAAATGTAGTGCACCATTCATGGAGACGGTAAGGCTTAAGTACGCATGAACACTACTTTCATTTCTATTTCTTATTTTAATTGAATAAAAACCTAATGATACATAGGTATATTATAATTAAATTATTATATCATATATAATGTCATTAACTCTATCCAATATACATCCCACATAATGCATTAACGATTCGCATCACATTAAGGGGGAGGTAGTCCGCACTTCCTCAAATGAAAATATCGTATTTACCAACTATGGAAACCATAAAGGCATTATATAATTGGGATGTAAAGAAGAATACTGAAATAATAAACATAATATATATCATATATAAATACATTTCCATCATAATGGCCACCATGAGAGGCGGTAATATGTAATTGAACAATCATCGTTTCGTGAGGTGTTAATTTTCCATCCACATATACATTATGTTCTTCATTCATTAGAGGGAGGTGTGTGTAAGTGTAGTACGAATATTTCTCATAAAAAAATTCTATTATATTAAGGATATTGGTGTTGTTAAAAAATAAAGAAATAAAATGAGTTTAGGGGTTGGAGATGTATAATATAAAAAAAAATTAAGAGAAATTGTTACCATTAATTTGGGTAACTCCCTTTGGTTTGAAACAAAGGACTTATTGAAGTTAGTTATGCATAAGGTAAGGCATATAGTAGGAGTATAGGGAATTGGGGAGATTAATTGGGAAGAGTTTGGATGAGCCAAATGGCTTGAGAGGTGTGATGAATTGGTTAGATGTGGTCTCCTTTTATAAGGGGGGGGGGATCTTAGGAAAATGTGGAAATATTATTTTATTATATAATGATATTCAGTTTTTAAGGGTCCACAAATTATCAAAGATGAAGATAAGATGACTCATGGTCGAAATAAAATCATCCAATAATAATTGTACAGGTTTTGGATAATATTCAAAACATTATAATCATATTTATTAAAATCATTTATTAATACGGTAAATACTGCATCATTATTATGTCATAAATAATTTAATATATTCGATGTCTAAAAATTATAAAACAAATACCATGATGTAGGAAATATTTTTATATTTACAATTAATATTTATAGTCGAATATAGGAATTATATAACACTATATAAAAATTAATTACTAAAAGGTTATTGTTAATGTCAATTTTGTCTTTATATTAAATTAATTAATGTACATTGTCATTATCACTCCTAAGTGGCTCCAATGGGACCCAAAATCTACCCAAAGGTTCCCATGGTCGTAAATGACTCAACCAATAATTGTTGGACATGTGTTAAGATAATTTGGAATTATTATAATATATTTTTAACCTTAAATTACCCTATTTATCTTTAACCGCGGTAAAAAAAAGTCAAAAGTTAATATTTAGAAAAAATTATATTCATCTTAATGAATCACATTTTACTTCATGATAATAACCATATATGTCAGAATTTTGAAATTCAATTCACAAAAGTGGTAAAATTTCATTTAAATGAAAAAGGTAGTTTTTTTAACTACTACTAAGTGGTTTCACTATTCATGAAAAATGAATTTTTTCAGAAAAATACAAAAAATTCTTCCTAAGCTATATTTGATATTCCAAATTAAAAAATGATGTCTATTTTTCCAAATTCAAAACATATAAGTGGCATTAATTAATTTTAAAATGAATTCCCGTTATCAAAATAAATAGCGTGTTTTGAAAAAACAATAACTATCAAAAGATTGATACTTGTTTATGTCCAATTTCAAAGTAAAATTAATTACAATGACCAAAATTGGATTAAATGGTAAAAATATTTTTTAATTTCACTTAAAAACAAATTAAAAAGATAAACTAACCATTTAAATAAACTAGATTAAAAGGCACATTGGAATTAAAATACAATATATTTCACTGTTCATTAAAAAAGATCTTTATTGAAAAAATTACAAAAAATTACACAAAGTAAATTTTGATGTCCCCATTCTAAAGTAAGATTTTATTTGGTCATATAGAATGTATTAAAGTGATATAAAATATATTTAAAAAGGGTTCACCATTAAAAGGTGATAAATCGGCCTTTTAATGTAAATTATGCTTAAAATTAGATTCATTCACATTTTAAGACTCTAAATTTTATTGGATAAATGTAAATACATTTAACAAAAATGTATAATCATATTGTAGTTAGTTTATTTCATTCCAGCCAATACCACGACTTCGAATTAACTTTCGTTTAAAATAATAATATATTATTAGTGTGCAATGTAAGATTTCAAAGAAACTTGTTGTTGCGTATTAGGTACGCTATCGAACATAACAATCCTTTTAAAGTAAAATTAATAATTAATTCACAAATTTTAATAAATATGAAATATTTCTTATTATTCATTTACCTAGGATGTTACATCCTTCCCCCCTTTTGGGAATTACATCCTTGTAATTTTAAAATTGCTCTCAGGAACTTCAATGAAATCCCCACATAGAAAGAGTCAATAAAACTATCACTTTAAAATAAAGAAAGATAAGTAAAAAAGGATACCCGAGACAATAGATACTAGGATTACATGAAAACATGGATATAGAGGAGAAAAAAAATAATCATGTTCTGATGGAGGGTGATAAAAAACATTTTTAGGAGAAAGATAACTACCAGATAATCTCAAACATGTGATGGGTTAAATAGTCTTTGATTCCCCAGTAGGAAAATTTAACAGAAATTTTGTTGATTAATGAAAATTTTCGATGAGGAATTTATTTATGAGCATAAACAAAAATAAATGGAAATATTCTTAATTGTCATGTAGACATTCATCTGTTACTAGATTTCAAACAAAAACTCATATTTTCTCCAAACAATGAGTATTCTTGATGACATTTTTTCACATTAAGAGTGCTATAATCAACTTCGAGAAAATCACATAATCCACAAAAGATGAACTATATATTTCCCATGTATTCAGATATTAACTAAAACCAAAACGTTTAGTATAAGATCAGATAATACCCTAAAAGGATAAACTTTTTCATAAAGAAAAACTACTCTTAATCTCCAAATTTTGTCTAACAAAACCCAAAGTTCAACAAAGACCATTCAATAAACAATTGTCCATAAATTCTTCAAACGTAATCCAAACTATGATTGTATCCCAAATCTCATGAGTATTTAATCACATAGCCTTCAAAGTTAAATCTTAACATTTATCTCCAAATAACATCAGTTACTCTTAAAGTCTCATAATGAAACGCAAGTAACCGAATCACATATCCTCCATGATAGGATAATCATTTCCATCGATAACCCAAAATCAACTTATTCTTGATTCATAAGATAAATTAACTAAAAATAATTAGTCATACTGACTAGGAACTTCACGTAGTCCAGTGGTAGGTGATAAGTACCAGTCACACTTTGGTTTTGGGTTCGATTCCCACAGCTTCATCCGATGTGACGGGTTGTCACACGGTTTGCGGGTTGTCCCTTTTCAAAAACTACATAATTTTATAGCATTCCCAAAAAGAGATTTATTCATCAAAAATAAACATAACATATTTTAACCATAAAGGTTATCTAATAAATTTTATTTTTCATCCCAAAATGTATTAACCTTTAATTGCCTCAAGTTCAAGGATCATATAAACCCAAATGGTTCTTTATTACTATATCCACAAAAGAGAAGATAATTATTCATTAAATAAAATTTCCATATATCGAACATCAGGGGTACACATGCTATAAAAAGTAATCTAATGTAATCCCATCATCAGAAGAGCCTTAATACATTTAATAATTTCACCATCCGAAATTCTACCATAACTCGTGAATCCCTTATATGTTTACTTCTAACTCATTCAACAGTCTTCATAATCCATTAAAAATTCCTTCCCAACTTACTCTGAAATACTTCTTTCCAACAAACAAAATCATGAAACATATCATAATATTTCAATAATAGGAAAAAATATGTTATGAAATAATCTATACCTTTCATTGGTCATTGTCAGCTTCTTAATCTTTAATCGGAATGGCATTAGGTATTGGTTAATGAATATTTGTATGATCCTAGTGATCCCATTCCCAAAACATATTTGTAGTACATGTGTTTGTATAATATCCTTTCACACCAAATTTAAATCATTCAATTGATCCCTCGGAAAGGACTTCTTTACCATTCATAGAGTCAACTAGATGTTTCCTTTTTTCCATTGAAGGTTCTTGCATTATGACCTTTATTTCCACATATATAGCATCTTTTTGTCCCTTTGCAACATTTTCCTAGGTATTTCTTTCCACATATTTGACACATAGGTTTTTGAACACACTTACCTTTATGATTATCAACTAAACATCCGTAGGGATTTGTTTCTCGCATATATGATGCCTTATAAAGATCACTAAGGTTTATGTGGTCAATCATGACACTAGATATTTGGTTCATAATAACCAAAATTGATCTCAATGTAGCTACCATATCATTTAGTTGGTCGTTCAAAAAACTGTCACAATTTTCTTCACATCCACTATTACATTAGTGCCTACTAGATCCATCCATTTACTAAAACCAAAAGGGCCAGTGTTAGTATATTAGTAAAATAATCATATATTATCTTATGATGAGGGTAAACACTAAGATATAATTGTTCATGTTATCTTAAACTCATTTACTTTATCTAAAAAATTATGACTCTTTCGGAAATCCTAACCATTATGGTAATGTCACTTATTCTTAAAGAATACCCAAACCTCTTAAGTTATCTAAACTGACCTCTGATACCAACTATAAGGACCCGACCTTAAACATTACATAATATTTAATTAAATGAATAATTCACATTTAGGATTTTTTTAGGTTTAATGTTTTATAGAATTAGGCCATAACTATTACATTACAACTTGAATATTAAAAGTAGACACTACTACTAAGTATCCATTTTTTCAGAAAATAAAACTCTTAAAAAGAAACATGTCTAGTTCCATGTTTTTGATAGCATGACTTTCCCTTGATCCCATCCTTGACCCTATTAATCTTTATTTCCTATGGAAAATATTTCATGAACTTGGGATGAGCATAAAAATCTTATTAAGGGTTATAAAATATAGAAGGAAAACAATTTCGCATCAATAAATTCAAATCAATGAAACCATACTTTTCAATCATATCATACCTTATGATATCATAAGACTTATGAATAAAACACACAAATCATAAATCATAAAGGATACATATGGAATCCATATCAATATTACATTGTAGCTATCATGAATACATAAGGAGTTACACTTGGAATACCCATCATGGTATGTTCCCTAAATCTATTATGAGAAACATCACTTTCACCTCTATCACCTAACCCAATGCATTTGAGATCTATCTTGGGCTTACCCACCCTAGGTTTATCACGGAACCACCTGTATATGTAAACAATGCCCAATAACCATAAAATAATCATAACACATAACACAAGTATAATGTAAAGAAAAAAATTTCACATTCCAATATATCAAATCAAGATATTGAAATAAACCATGCTTTATCAAATCATTTTCAAAACCATTTAGAAAGATATTTTTGAATCAAAGTGTCCCATACCACTTTGAGGATTCTAAATGAATTATAATTTGAAAACATTAATGTCCATATAAATAAATCCTGTTACCCATTTTGAAAACATAGACATTAATGATAAATATTTAGAA
The DNA here is from genome assembly GCA_963277665.1 of Viscum album. NCBI lineage: Eukaryota > Viridiplantae > Streptophyta > Magnoliopsida > Santalales > Viscaceae > Viscum > Viscum album. Next base: position 1,471,955,437 of record OY728150.1, read on the forward strand.
GAATAAATCTTTAAAACATTTAAAACAATATTTTAGTTAAAGAGTTTTTTAACAAAAAAAGAGACACATGAATAAAAATAATTGAGGAATAATATTTAATAGGAACTTTATAATATCATGGGAAAAAATGGATTCATGATATAATATATCAAAGTACATTATATACACTATATAAGAGTGAATTGTTTCATAACAACATTGAAGTCTCAATAGAAATGTAAATTGAGATGAAATCCCTTATGAAGATGGTATCCTTTGATTAAAGATAAATAAATTACATAATTATATGTGAAAAATATAAATTCACTCAATATGAATGGATATTCAGTGTAAATAAATCAGATGACATTCACACACATTCTTGTAAAATCAACACCAATGAATAGGCTGTTTAACTCAATAAATAGAGATTGAGTTAAAATTACTCATATCAAGTTCATATCGATGAAATGAGAATTTATCAATAGAATGATTATGTGTATCAAAATTATATCCACGGAAATGGGAGAGTAAATTATTAAAAAAATAATAAATAGTGATTCCCCACATAATCATATCATGACATAATCAAGAATTTGAAGATTAACCCAATGAATGGAAATTGGGTTAAAAGGTTCCCTTACCGATTTGGTAACTTACGAAACATACAACCCATGAAATAAATATCATACAATGAAGATTTAAATACTCATAAATTTAAGTATATTATACAAAGAGTACAATAATGGGCAGTACATACACCACAAAAAAGGAAATAATGGAAAATATAGCATGAATCTTACGGGAATAAAAAGCGAGACGAAACCTTTTACGACGTTGTAATCAACAGATTCGTATGACCAAAAGTTAATAATCACCAAATGAATCACATAATACCATGAATATAATAAGATTCATGACAATGTATATCATATGGCAGTACAAAACACACCACATGCAATGAATTAGTGGCAAATAATGGAAATATCACGGAATTAAAAATGAGATAAGAAAATCCCTTACAAAAAATCGGCAGCCTAACAACACCACGTGAATATTCATTAAATGAATTTATGAGAGTAAGAAGGGATCTATAATAATATGAAAATAAAAATTAAATTATGGTTAATATAAAATAACATCCCCCAACATAAGAACATGGAGCATAACAAAATGACATAAAAGAGAGTACTTGAAAAGAAAGAGAGAGGTCAGATATCATACCTCGTGTCCGCCTTGACTCGATCGTTATTTAAACTCCTGAATAATATACTAAGGTTAATTTATACTTTCTTAAGAACCTTTTTCATGTTTATTATTTCTTTTATATAACTTATTACAATGTTATAAATATTATGTAATCATTTAATTTAATAATGGTCATTTTTTCGATATTTAGAACATGAGTAAAAAATAGACTTCTTATAATTACTTGTTGTTCATGTGGTCAAATTTTCAATATATACAGAATGATATTAATGATTTAGATATCATATATATCATATATATCCTGTATATACATGTATTTATAATATTACATAACATTTAGAGGTAAGAAATGAAATGCACCGTTAATGGAGACGGTAAGCCGTATGTACGCATGAACACTACTTATATTTATATTACTTCTTTTAATTGAATTAAAACATAATTATACATAGGTATATTATAATTCCATTATAATATCATATATAATGTCATTAAATATATCCTTTTTTACATCCCACATAATGAATTAACGAGTCACATCACTTTAAGGGGCGGTAGACCACACTTCCTCAAATGAGATAATCGTATTGACCCATTATGGAAACCATAAAGGCTTGATATAATTGGGAACTACATAAGAATAAGGGAATAATAAACATAATATATATCATATATAAATACAGTTACATCATAATGGCCTCCATGAGATGCGGTACGATGTAATTGAACAATCATCGTTTCGTGAGGCGTTAGTTTTCCATCCACAGAAACATTATGTTCTTTATCTATTAGATGGAGGTCTGTGTAAGTGTAGTCCGACTATTTCTAATAAAAACATCCTAGTATATTTTGGTTACTATGTTTGATACAAAATTAAGTAATAAATTGAGTTTATGGGTTTGAGAAGTAAAATAAAATAAAACAATTTAAGAGAAACTGTTATCTTTAATTTGGGTATCTCACTTTGGTTTGATCCAAAGGACTTCTTGAAGTACCTTCTTCCAAAATTACGGCTTCTAGGAGGAGGAGAGGATTGTAGAGGGCTTAATTGGGTAGAGGTGGGATTATCCAAATAGCTTTAGAGGTGTGAGGAATTGGTTATAATTGGTCACCTTTTATAAGGGGGAGGAGGGGCTCTTTAGAAAAGTGTTCAAATATTATTTTATTATATAATGATATTCGGTTTCTAATAGTCCAAAAATCATTAAAGATGAATATAAGATGACTAATGGTCGACATAAAATCATCCAATAATAATTTCACAGGTTTTGGATAATATTTTAATCATTATAAGCTTATTTATTTAAATCATTTATTAATGAGGTAAATACTCCATCATTATTGTGTCATAAATAATTTAAATTCTGTGATGTCTAAAAATTATAAAGAAAATACAATAATTTACGAAATATTTTTATATTTTCAATGAATATTTATAGTCACAAATAGGACTTATATAACACTATATAAAAATTAATTACTAAAAGTTATTTGTTAATGTCAATTTTGTCTTTACATTAATTTAATTAATCTATATTGTCATTATCACTCCCAAGTGGCTCAAATGGGTCCCAAAATCGACCCAAATATACTAATGGTCGTAAATGACTCAACAAATAAGGATTGGACATCTGTTAAGTTAATTCTTAATTTTTATAATATATATTTTACCTTGAATTACACTATTTAACTTTAACCGCGGAAAAAAATTCAAAAGTTACTATTAACCAAAAACTATTTTCATCTTAATGAACAAAATTTTACTTCTCGATAACAACCATGTATGTAAGATTTTTTGAACTCAATTCACAGAAGTGGTAATATTTCATTTAAATGAAAATGTCAGTTTTTTAACTACCACTAAGTGGTTTCACTATTAATAAAAAATTGAAGTTATTTAGAAAAATACCAAAAATTCAGCCTAAGATATATGTGATATTCCAAATTAAAAAATGATATCTTTTTTTCCAAATTCAAAACATATAAGTGGAATTAATTAATTTTAAAATTAATTTCCATTATCAAAACAAATAGCGTGTTTTTGAGAAACAATAACTATCAAAAGATTGATACTTGTTTATGTCCAATTTCAAAGTGAAATTAATTCCAATGACCAGCATTGGATTAAATGGTAAAAATGTATTTTAATTTAACTTTAAAACCAATTAAAAATATAATCTAACCATATAAATAAATTACACTAAACGGTACTTTTGAATTAAAATACAATATTTTTCAATATTCATTAATAATGATCTTTATCGGAAAAATTCCAAAAATTTTCACAAAGTAAATTTTGATGTCCCCATTATAAAGAAGAATTTTTTTGGTCATATAGAATGTATTAATGTGATAAAATTGATATTTAAAAAGGGTTCACCATTAAAATGTGATAAATCATCATTTTAATGCAAATTATACTTAAAATTCGATTCATTGTCATTTTAAGCATCTAACTTTTATTGGATAAATGTTAATACATTTAACAAACATTTATAATCATATTATAGTTAGTTTTGATCATCCGTCCAACAAAACTACTAGGAGTTTACTGCCGTTTAAAATAATAATATATTATTAGTGTGCAATGTATGATTTCAAAGAAACCCGTTGTTGCGTATCGAGTACGCTATTGAACATATCAACCCTTTTAATGTAAAATTAATATTTAATTCCCAAATATTAACAACTATGAAATATGTATTATTCTTTATTTACTTGGGATATTACAATATGTCTCCAAAATTCCATAAAAAAATATTATTTATCCTTTATTTGTATCATGTTTGTCCATGTTAATATATTTATCTAATATATGGTCACATGGTTCCATTTTGTTATTGTAAACATTAAATTAATTTATGAAAAGATAAAATTTAGAATGTCACTCTATTGAAAAATATAATACAAAATTTTCTAAATATTTAACAAAGAGGATAATATTGGTAATAAATTTTTATTTAATGTTTTGTTATTTTTTATCCTTTAAATTTTTTTAATTATTAATTATTGAAAAATTACCTTAATTACTTACAGAACTCTAACATAGTATTTTTCAGTTACTTAAAAATAAAAATAAATTTTTAAAAAATAATGAAAGATCAACTTTTTTATAAATTATTTTTTTCTACGAATTTTTTGATAAATATAATATAGTGTAGATGTTTCATTAAATTATATTGTAATTTAATTTCAATCATGGTTTTTTAAATAAATTTAATTGAATAGTCATAAAAATAACAGTAGTGAAATTTAATAATAAATAATATTTTATTAAATGATATAAAATTTATGAAATCATTCCACTTTCTAAGTGATGGGATATGGTTTATAATATCATATATGTTACATTTATGTTATAATTTTATTTTTTGTAACATTAATTACCCTTAAAGTGTTAAAACATTGATTTTGTAGAAATTTTCAAAAGGGTTAATGTCAGGTTAAAACAAAATGATAATGGTGTAAAGATTAACAAAACATATAAAAATATTAATTTATGAGATTATTTGGAGACATAATCATATTATATTTTTATTATTGAAATTTTGACCCATTTTCCCCAGAACATAATTTACATTAATTTAATACATTTATTAATCCCATGATTTCTTCTCCCCTCACTTATAAAATGTATACTCCCCTCATCTATTCCTCATTCATATAGAGTTTTATATATATACCATTATAAAAACTGATACATTCCTGGTATCATTAAAAACATCCTATATATTATTTTAAATCCAAAATACAATCCTTTAAATTCTAAATGTATATTCAAGGGGAATTCTCAGAGAATAGGTATAACTCTTAACCAATCATTTTCAATATTGTTTCTTCTTCTACTTCCACTAAACTCATGTGATCCATTATAAAATTAAAAAATTATTATCTTACATATTTAGAATTTCTATTATGATAATGTTACAATATTATCCCTTTTCATCCGATTGGACGGAAGATGATAACATTTCCCATGCATACATGTCTACTACTACCACTACAAAACGATGTGTTTCATTAATAATTTATAATTTTAATTAACAAAAATAAATATTTTTTAATATAAATATATATGAGATATATGTGAAAAACATGAACCTATAACAAAGAATTATTAATAATCATTATTTTTATACATTCATTGTAAACTAAAAACACAGTTCATGTGTATATATGCCTTGATGTATCCTTAAACATTGAAAATCATGTCTCCCTTTAAATATTTTTTAGATAAATCTAAATATTTATTTAATAATAATATATATTATATTTATAATATTTAAAATTATGGATTTTACGGAATATTGATAAATATAGAAGACCCAAAACTATAACATATTATAACCAATACTCTTGGATCTTGTTATAAAAATATGATCTTTACCTTTATGGATTAATACAAAAAACCGTGAAAAGTTTTTTTCCTCAAAAAAGCAAATATGAGATCAATTACTTAAAAAATAATAATTTAGGTATATATTTTTAGATTATTACGGAAAACCATTACATAAATAATAAAATTGACTTCGAGAGGGTATTTTTTATACATTACCCATATTTTATCATTTCAAATTATGTCTTCAATAACTCCCACATAAATATTAACATTATAATATTTACCAAAAAAATTATTTTACACCATCATTCATTCCCATGGAAGTGTTAAAATAAATTGGGTGATCTCAAATTATTTGTATAAATGAACAAGATTTTAAATTATTTATTTACATTAGTTAGAATAAGATGAAAATATGTTTATGAAGACGTAATCTATGTGCATGAGTATAACATCTTTAACATCACATTACATTTATATAATGTACTGTTTAATATTTTTTCTTATTTTTCTTTTCTTTTCTTGGTAGAACTGATAAGGAATCTGGATGATACCAATAATTGTGAAGACAGATATTTTTTGAAATTTTCTACAAAAAAACAAATAGGTTTGGTAGTCATCTGGGGATTTACACACATTGAAATGTTGTAACAATACATGTCATAATTCCCCAAAATATTCCATTAAACTGGAAAAATGTGGAAGGATACACATAATTTATATTTTACAAATTAGGTATAAATAAAAGTACATATTCTTTAAAAATATGTCTTTTTTATTTGTGTGAAACTCCATAATTACACGACTTGAATTTGGGTAATATATAATGTAATAAATTGAGTTTCAACATTAAAAAATTATATTGGATGAAAATATTATCTCTTTTGACCTTGTTTCCTTTCACCCTATGTCTACATTTAATTCTCCTTACCACAATAGTGATTTATATATTATCTTGGGATTTATTGATCTAAACTACATGTTGATGAATTTTATTTCTAGGATAATTCCCTAGAACTTTTTCACCCTCATTTTTGTTAGTGGGTCTCGTTGTCGGTGTTGTGTTTTCTTAAAAAAGGAATATTGTTTTTTTAAGATGGAAAATTTATGAAAACTATATTTTTTTGTTGTTTAAAATTAAAATTAATTTTATAATGTATAAATAAATTTTGAAAATAGAAAATTGTATTTAAATTGTATGTATTTTGGGAAAAAAACCAATTCCAATGTAAATTGAATTTAGTGTATATGTAGAAATTGATGGTAATTATGAAATGATTTGAAATGAATATTTTTTTTGGAATATGTATCAAATTTAAATATCAATTACATATGGTTGGTTTTCTTGTAAAATTCGTTAATTTATGAAAATGAATACTATGTTTGGTTTTAGAATGAAAATGGGTTATTTAATGTAGAAATGGGGCAATTTAATGTATACCTATTTTGAAATGTTGTTCCCATTCATGACTTATTGAATTAGTAATTGGGAGCCCAGGGTGTTAGAATGTTATTTAGGAAAAAAACCATATGATGGTAATTCCATGGAAATGGATTAATTATTTTAAACTCTAATAAAAACATTGTTCGATAGATATTATCTCTAATGGGATGTTGATGGGTCCTACTCGGATGGAGGCCGAGGTATGTGTGTGTATATTTCTATGATTTTAGATATAAGTGTGTGAGGACCTCATAATTATAAACTATCATACCTATTGTAATATGAACATGTATCTTTTTTGTGATTTCATTTATTATATATTAATCACATTGTTTGTGAAGCTACCTTTTCTCAGGTCTAATGAATCATATAAAATTATTTATATAAATAGTTTTTTAATCCACTTTTAAATTTTTTTCCATCATTTGAAATGGAAAGCATGTATGGTTTAAAATATATAAATTTACATCCCTATAAAATTTTTTAACATTGAAAATTTATCATAGTATATTTATTATGGATAACATGGCGATAGACTGGAAGGGATTTATCTAACACCGTACCCATGACATTGAGAACTTATAGTTTTCCTTTTACAATGATTTATAAAGGGGAATGCACCACTTATAGGTGGTGGTTATGGAACTAATGGTCATGAAGTGTTTTGTTCTTGGGACCAGGGTTGTTTATCTTGTTTTTTTATACTTTATGGATGTAATATTTGTGTTTTATTTTTATAATTTGACATATGGAAATGTAATCCCTATATATTTTTTGTTTTGGAACATTGACTTGTTTTTATTTATTATGCAATGATGTAGATGAATTGTTACATATTTTTTCTTATATGATTCCAGGTGGTAGTCTTCAAACCATTGGTATCTAGAATTCCCATCAGGTTATCCTTTTTCTAGCTTAGGTATTATGGTACCAGAGTATCTGAGATAGTTTATGTTTAAGTGGTATAAGAGTCCAGACTAAGCATCTTACCTTGATTTCAGTATGTAGATTGTGATATTGTCAGAACATAGTGATAATTTTTACTGACTTCATAGTCATATCTCTTGGTAATGAGCCTTAATTTACCATGCACAGTTTTCTAAAGTTATACTGAGGATTAATTCTGGTCTTTTTTTAAATTTAAATTTGTATTGGTTGAAATCCAAATCTTTTTTCCAACATGATGGAATCAATTAACTTTTTTCTACTGATAATCTATTTATATGTGTAATCTTATGAAATATTGAATGGTTTATTCTAATGTTGTGTATCATCGTGCCTCTATGAAGACATGTGATTATGATATTTTAGGAATATTTTGATTAACCATTGTGAGAAAATATTACCTTATACAATAATATGGTTGAGGTTGTTGTGCATTCTATCTAAGCCCTGGTTTAATATCCTACACACATTACCATTTAAGATATAACTATATAACCTTAGAGGTATAAATATAATAATAATTCTCTGGAGTTACTTATTAATAATCCCCCTAATTTCAGTATCTATAATGATCCTCAAGATGCTCATGAATGGCTGAGAAATATTGAGATCATCTATGTTTTCTTAGAAACACATGAAACTATTAAGGTGAAGGGTGATACCATTAATCTTGATTATCCTAGAAAGAGTTGGTGAGAAATAATTGTGATAGAAAATAATAAATATGAATTATAGTGGATGTGATATAAGTTTATATTAATTGACAGAGTTTATATCCAGAGTCTACGATGTTGGGTAAGGCTAGGTTGTTTGTCCAACTCAAGAAGGATGGATGTACAATGAAAAATTATAGAAATTGTTTTTTTGATGTTATATATTTTCCACCTTATATTTTATATAATGTTAATATTAAGACATTATAGTTCAGTATGGTATGTTGATATGATATTATCTCTAAGGTTATGTTGATGAATCTCTAGTTATATGTTGACGTGTTGGATAAAGAATAGTTTTTTGATCATTTCCTGGGCTGTATGTTATGGTTTATGTGATTTTCATTTTTCCCAATTGCCTTTATATGTGTTCCTATAATGGTAAAAGGATGCATGGTGATTCTCTTAGTCAATTTTGATAATAGGGTTCTTTTGATCTCTTGATGTTCTCAGAAGAGGGCCTCTAATTTTATACAATTGTGGAAATCCTGGGCACTCGAAATGGGGTTCCACTATGAACCCCATATATGTGGTTACTGTGGATATTAATATCACTTTTATATGTTTCCATTGTCTCTATTCTCCATGTAGTGTAACTATTTCATAAACATGAAAAATTATTATAGTGCAATTAGGTTTGTCATAATGTTAAGGGTTCCAGCCTAGACATCTTATATGAAGCTTCTTCATTTAGTGGAATATTGTCCAGAGGAAGAATATATGAGTCCAATGACTATGAGACATACCATCTCAATTGTTTCATCTGTGGCAAATAATTTTTTAGATACTAGTTCATCTCACTCAATTATATCAACTCATATTGTGAATACACTAAATCATCCTACATATCATTTATATGATGTAATGGATATTACAACACCCAACCATAATTAAGAGAGTGTAGGGTATTTGATGTATGTATTATGTTTTTTAATACCCGATTTGGAGTTTTCTTGAGGATTTATATTAATAAACATGGAACATATTGGTGAAATATTCAATATGGATTTGATCATTATTTGCAATGCCTAAATTGATGGATATCTTCGATGGGGATCATTTACTATGCCTAATCTGATATGTTGTATATTTCCAGGGAAATAGTACCCATGTTCTAGTAGATATGAATTTCTTTTTCCATTTTTGGGGAAATTTGTATCAATTTCCATTTTTGAAATGGAGTGGGAAAAATTTTGTGTTCATCCCCCATAGTTTTCATTGATTTTCATGACATTTTTCTTTCAGAATACTTTGGTGTTTCAATGGTAAGTGGTGAATATTTAAATTGATTTGGTTCCAAGTACTCAACCAATATCAACTAATTCAAACCAGATGGAACTAATTGAATTTAAATATTTTACAACTCAGATAGATTATATTTTAAAAAAGGAATTTAATGCTAGAGTGTGTCACATTTGGTAGAACATGTTCAATTTGATAAGAAATATGTTAGGTCTCATATCCTATATGATAATTACAAAAATCTAAATCATTTAACATTAAGAAAAAATTATTTATTTTGTGGATTGATGATATATTTGAGAAATTCAAATGAGAAAATTTGATTTGAATGATTTATCATCGATCTGGTTATCACCAGTTGATAAGAAAATAATCTTATGTTTCAACAACTTTTTTATGGAGTAGGTATGGCCATTTTGAGTGTCCTATCATGCCATTTGGTCTAACCAATGATCCTATAGTCCTTTTGGATTTTATGATTAGTTTATTCCATGAGTATATCAATACAATCATAGTGGTATTTGGGGATGAAATCATTGTTCACTCAAAGTCATAGGGGGATTATGTTCATCATATGAGGGTAGTTCTATAATTGGTGAGAAATCACCAAATTTTTCCCAATCAATCGAAATGTGATTTATAGATTTGGGAGGTAATGTTATAGTGACACATGGTGTTAGAACATGGTATTTATGTTTATTCTATTTAGGTTAATAATGTTATTACATCAATAAAACCATGAAATATCCTCGATATGTAGAGATTAGGGGGTTTTCTTGGTGTTACCACTGGTTAGTAAAGGATTTTTCAATGTTTTATTCTATTAAGAATAATCTAACATGTATGAGAGTAAAGTTTTCATAGGATAAAAATACCATAATTTTTCTATAGTGTTGAATCTTCTTTTGAATAATGTGATGACAATGACTCTTATGAAGGACAAATAATCCTTTTTTGTGATACATTTGGTTCTAGTTTGGGGTGTGTTCTTATGTAGGGTGATCACATTGTTCCCTATAAATCGCAGTAGGTTTGGCTACACCAAAAACATTATTCGACACATGAAAATGAACTTGAATATTTTATTAATGCATTTAAGTGTTTAAAGTGTTAACATTTTGGAAAATGAATTACCATATATTATTACCACAAAATGAAGAGATATATATTATATAAAAAATATATGAATATATTCTAGAAGAAATAGGTAAAATTATGTAAATATTTTGACTTCGACATTTCTTATAAATCTGGGAAAGACAATTTTATCACTAATGCCTTGAGCATGAAGCTTCTGAGCCAGGTAGTAAAGGAATTAATAAGAATTGTGTTTGATGAAGGTTATTTATTCATTGTTTCATTTTGTATTTTACGATACAATGGAAGACGTTTTCATGGAAAGTGTTCAGTTGACCTCCTTTTTTATAGAGATGATTCTTCAAGAAAAATCACTTGATAATGTATTTTACAACATTAGAGACCCTATTCATGGTGGGAGACCATTATTATATATTTTCTTCTATATTGGTATTCTATGTTTCTAATACTGGTACATTATACTTTTTCTATTTAAAATATATATGATTGGGTATTTTTATAATCTCATAGGGATGTGATCCCTAGAAAATTATTTATGCTCTACAAAACATGATATTTATTCTAGTATCTATGTATGAGACATGTTTTAGATTATTTTTTCTCTTTTTGTAATATATTCCAAGAGGAAAATGTTGAGAACGTGAATCCTTCAAGTTTAACTCTGAGACATCAAATGCCAATTTTTATTTGTGATGATATCGCTTTATAAATTATTTGTTTGATTTCCACATTCTCAGAGAATGAAAAATGTGATATGGGTTTTGACTGATAAGATGACTAAATTGGATCACTTCTTACCTGATTCAAGATACAACCAAAGTAGAATGGTAGGAAAATACCTATGTGGGATGGATTTTTATTTTTAAAGGAATTCAATCTACTATAGTTTCTTATCGAGATCCCCATTTTACTTATTTATTTTATATATATTTTATGGATGAACTGTGATCTAAGGTTCGTTTGAGTATGGCCTAGAATCTATAGATAGATAGCCATACTAAGAGGGATATATGAATTCTTGTGGATATTATTCATTCCAACATATTGGACTATGGAAGGGGTTTGGATCACCATTTGGGGAAGAATGAATTTTATTATAACAATATTTTCAAGTTTTTTAATTAGAATGGATATGTTTGAGTCATTTTATGGCCATACTTTAAAATCTCTATTTTACTAGTTGAAAATTGGTGAATATTTATTTTTCGGATCAAGTTTGCATTTGGAGAGGACTATATTGATGTAGTTCATTTTTCATAGTATGTTGACCAAAAAGTGATTATATAAATATCATTCTAATTATCACATTGGATAATTTTAATTTTTAGATTGTGATCCGGTGTTCTTGAAATTTTCACTTTGTTTGAGTTATTGGATTCTTGGGAAGAAGGAAAACCTTTATACTTGTTTTATGGGACACTTGAGGTTTTTTAGAATGTGGGTAATGTTTCGATACATTTCTCACATAAATGAGTTTTTATGTCTATTATTTATGTGTTCCATGTATCACAGTTAAAAAAATTTCTTTTTGATCCATCTAATGTTTGAAGCTGGAATGATTTTTATGTTTACCTTGATTTAACCATGACAGAGCATAAAGTCAGGATTTTTTATTTTGAGCCCAATGTAATTTTCATTAGGAAGATAACATTATTCTATGTTATATTTATTAATAATTCAAATTCTCTTGAGATATAGGATCATGAGGCGGTGATGGGAAAGAAGTGGTATAAAAATTTCAAAATTAATGCTTTTGATATGATTTTTGGGGACAAACTATTTTTTTGTGGAAGATAGGTTGTAACATCCATTTATCTCCCAATTACATGTGATTTGAAGAATTTTCATGGTTTTAATTTTTTATGTGAGTTGTGAGGTTTAGGGCATGGTAGGATACCTGTAATGGTGGTTGGGATTTGATGTAATATTAACTAGTAATCCTATGGGTTCTGTAGCTTGCTGATGATTTGTATGTAGTGTAATGTGGTTACACTATGTATAATCATCACCTGAAATATATCATGAAACTGTTATATTGTTTGATAGGACACAAATATTGTATATTATAGATTCATTTTTCAATATAAATATTAGTATAAAAAGTTAATTTTTTTTCATATGGTGGACTTAATAACTAAGCAATGTGAATTTGGGTTACATATAATATAATGTCTTGAGTGTTAGTTTTAAACATGCTTCTCAGATGAAAATATTATTCCCTTTACTCTAGGTTTCCTTTCTCTCAACCTAGATCTATCACCTTGTTATTTTTCACCCCTCTAACCCTTTAGTATCATTTCATTTAGCTATTTATCATTGTTGCTATTACAGTGCATCTCTCAGGTTATGCAGTGTCCCAATCTATTTAGCTCTTTCAATTATCCGTTATGTAGTTTGATATATCATATTGGGGTTGATGGATGTAAAATTTGTATTGTGGAATCTTGTTTTTCAGTTGAGTTCCTATATCATCTACACCCTCATTCTTGTTGGTGGCAAACTTTACAAGCATTGAGTTTTTGTAAACAATTTAGGTTATTCCAATTAGGATGTACAATTAATTAAACCTTTATTTTCTAATTTTTTAAATTTATTTAAATTGTGTTATGAAGGTTTTTTTTTTTTGTAAATTGGATATTAAATTTTCATGGTATATATTTTGGGAAAAAATCCTTAATTAAAATAGATTTTGAATTTGTTGTATATGTTGAAATTGATAGAAATTGTGAAATGATTTGAATAGATTCATTTTGTGGGAAATGGATTAAATTTAAATTATTAAATACTATAGAATATTTTATTAGAAAAGGTATGAATTGATGAAATGAAAACCTATGGTAGTTTTTTGAATGGAAATGACAAATTGAAATTGGAAATGGGGAATCACATTTGTAATTGATTTGGAATGTCTCTCCCATTATTGACCAATTTACTTTGGAAATTTAATAATGGGTTGTTATTATGTTATTTGGGAAAAAAATTAATGGTTTTGAAATTACCCATGAATGGGTTGACTTTTTAATACTAAAAAAATCCACTTTAGCAGATCTTATACCCAATGGGGTGTTGATTGGTTTTATTCAGCCGGATCCAAAAGGACTTGTTTGAACATTTTCATGATCATTGATATGAACATGTGAGGATATGATAACTAGAAACTATCGAACCTATTGTCATATATCTATGTTCTTTATTTTCATTGTTTTCATTATATATATTCCTTTTTTTATGAAACTAATTTTTGTCTTGCATAATAAGAAATGTAATGTTTTTATATAATTTTTTTAATAGATCCATATTTCTCATGTTTTCCATAAATATATATTAAATGAATGTTCTCTGTTATTAATTAATATTTAATGTTAATCCTATATTTTAAAATTGATATTTTTTTGGTGTTTATTTCACATGTTATTATAGAACACTTGTTGAGTCCATACTTGGGTTTTATCTTACACCCTACCTTTTCTTTCAGTAATTTATACATTTACTTGTTCCAGGTTTGATCGAGGTGAAAGCACCACTTGGTGGTGGTGGTGGTTGATCTTATGGCATTGGAGATCAAAATTCATAGTTCCTATAGTTGATTATATAATATTTATGGTATATTAATGAATAAAATTTGCAATTTATCTTCCCATTAAACATCTAATATTTTTATCCCTGTGGATATTTCCTTTGAGCATACATCCTTATTTTAGTTTCATCCACTACAATGTGGAAAAATATTCTCCTATTTATTCAAAATGATTCCGAGTATTGTTCAACATCCTAGGGGGACGTAGAACACCCTTCAGGCAATGTCAAGGCCTACTCGGGTATTAAGTTACCAATGTATATGGGATGATTTATGTCAACATTAGATTAATCATAGTTATCAATACAAATATCATAAAACATGAAACCAAAAAGATTCCTGGAAATAAATAATCAAGATCCATGTTATTTTTATAAAAATCAAAATAATCATTAAAAACCAATATCAATAATTTTTTAAATGTATTGGTATCTTGGATCATTATATTCATTTAACTCTTTTAAAAATAATAACCATTAAGGTTGACTTCTATATTTGAAGAACCTAATGTACTGTGTTTCTATAATGAACCTATCTTCTTGGGTGTAAAATTTAACCACCCTTCCATTACTAAAAATGTAACATACCATCCTTTTTTATAATATTAAAAGACATCATAATAAATAATATCGATGAACTGTATCATGTAAAAATTATATTAATCTAATAGAAACATTAATTATTACTTTCAAAAAAATTATTAACCATTTAAAATGAAAATATTTCTATAAAAACCTGGCTGAAATAGTCATAATTCATCCCAAGAAATAATAATGGAAGAATCATTAAAAAATAATCCCATTGTAGAACAACAGACATCATGTTAAAATTATGCTGATGATGGAAATACCATTAAAATATCATGAAAACAATTCTTATTGAAATTTACCATTTCACATAGAAAATGATTTTTGTAATGATAAAATTCCAAAAATATTATGAATTTTTTTAATTGAAAAATAAAATTAAAAAAATATGATTTTTTAAAGCATTGAGTGTTCATACTGGTTGAAATTCTTTTAATGTCATGTATGTTATAATAACATTCATTGCATATTTTTTTAAATGTGACAAATATCATAATTTCATAAATGATAGAAATATTACTTTTGAACAATTTTTTTAATATTAAAACAATGGTATAATTTAATTTTATCAATCATAAAATGAAATTAAAAACATTATTCAAATAATTTTATAAAAACATGTACATGGAGGAGAATGTTTCCTGACTAAGTTGAAAATCAATTTCATTCTTCCGTAAATAATTATTTGGTTATTATGATTACATAATGATGGGAAATATAATTAAAAACATTTATTCCCAATAAATAACTGGAGAAGAATAAATTTAATTAGTTCTAGAAAAGGTATATAATAATATTTCAATTTTAGAAAACTAATCATAAGTAATCTCAATTATCAGTGAGATAATATCATACGAAACTACAACATATGTGACTTTTGAATCATTAACCTCATAAAATAAATAACATCAAATGTATCATTAAATAATGTGAACATAAGAGGATATATTTTTAAGTATAAGATATGGGCTCTATATACCATATAATAATGAATTAACTAGGGAATATGTCATTTATCTTCCAGAAGATAATTTGGGAAGACAATTCATTTAAAAGATCATATCATTAAATTTTGAGTAAATAAATAGATAATTTTTTAAAAAAAAATTTAAATCCTCATAAAACTATTGAAAATAAAGAATGAGAAAAAATATCCATTGAAAACATATCCTTTGAATATTAAAGGATATAAATAAGTAATGTAACTAAATGGAAATGAAATTGAGATATAAAATTACATACCATAAGGTAATGTTCAATTAATATACACTAGGTTGAAATGATTAAAATTTATATTTAAAATACTATAAAAATTGAAGGATAAACGAAATTACATGTAATAGTGAGAGTATAAAATTATATAAAAGGAAGTAGGTTATGACAAAAAATACTTTTCAATTAAGGTAAATTTAGAAATTCTCCCATAACTATAGTTTAAATTTCAATTTATGTCCATAGACTACTGTATAATAATATTATATTAATTATTAAATTTATTAAGAAACGATTCTTGGTTTAATACAATATAAATAAATCATTTATTTTATTTATTTTAAATCGTATATTTAAATACACATGTAGTTATATCCATGTCAATTGATGATGATGTTCTGTTCATTGTTTCAGAACAACATCGTTATGATGACTATTGTCCAACTGGTCATTATTTCAACATATAAAAAATATAATCCAGAAAAAATTATAATTATTATGCATAAAATAGTCTTTTAAAACCAACCAATAATAATGTTTATGAAAATTGATCTATGTTATAATCATTGATACGGTTGGATGCACATACACATGAGTAACAATTCCATTTTTCAATGATCATTATTTAAATAATTTAATTAATATTTTATATTCATATAATTATCATATTATCATAAATGTAATATAATTTCGTTAAATACAATTTAAAAATTTATCCATATTCTTTGGTGATGAAATATGAGTCACATTGATTTGTGGAGGCGGTAGTCAACATGTATGCAAAAACAACATTGTCATCATTCATGGGATGGATGAGTTTGAAACATTAATACATATTATTATATTTGAAAGATAATTAATTTATAAACATCATATATAAACATCAATTAAATCATCATAAATAGCTATGTGATGCGATGATTGAAAATTAATTACATCTATCCATGAGGCAGTACACCACTGTACACAAAAATTATGGTGTTCTTGCCCATGTGATGAAAGAGGGGATAAATTTAGGTAATTACATTTAAAAATTAAAACATCACTATAATGGATATATTAATGTTAATATTTCAAAAAAAAATTATGAATATTTCAAGGAGGTGGATGGAGAATAAAAAATACTTGGTTATGAACAATACCACTTCCTCAAACCACCTCTTCTGGATTATACCTAAATCCATAATAAACTGGTATTGTGATAAAATTCCAGTCTCTATGATGTTGAATGTGATTAAAGAATGGATTTCCAAAGAAAATAATTTATCCAATATAATTTGGGAGTGTGAAGTGGAGAGGATAGTGTGTGTCATTTTATATTAGGGAGAGGGGACATATTTGATATTTTTGTGAAGATGAAGTGATAGAAATGTTTTTTACATTCCAAAAGGAACAAAAATAGACCATTTGATATATTCAGATGATATATAGATTAAATAATGACATGAAATATATTTAATACATTTTTAGGTCATTCAAACTCTTATCATTTTAGTTTATCCACTGATAAACATGATTTAACAATAATTGTGACATTGTTTTTACTATTTTAAAAACTAATTATTACCAAATATAATTTTTACAATATGATAGAATTTAAATAATTATAATTAAAAATAATGAATTGATTTAAAAAAATAAATTCATATATGTGGAATATTTTAATTTAAAATAAAACGCACAGATTTGATGAGAAAGAATCTTCTTTATAAATGTCTTTTTTAGTTATATGATGATTATATAAAATCTATATAAAAACTGATAATAATTTTATTTATTTAGATTAATTTTTACCGATAAATTAAATATATTAAAAATTAATCAATCCTAATAATGTTTCCTTTCAAATAATTAAATTTCATAAACATTATGCACCCTAAAATAGTTTTCAGGATAATGTGTTTTTATGTATAAAAATAAAATTATTCTAAAAACAACCATATTGAAAATAAAATATAATTAATTATATTATATATAACTAATAAATACATATGTAACATTAAATCAAGTTAAACAAATAATGGTTCATTTATATTAATTTATTTATTGAAACGATATGACCATTTCACAAAAATCGGTATCTTTCACATTTCAATGAAAAATATATATTTCCTGAAAAATATAATTTTCTATGTGAACCAGATCTGAGTATCTGAGAAAATGTGTATTATTTATTAAATTAGAATAATATATAATAAATCACTTCTTCAATAACCAAATATTTTTGTATTTAAGGTAAACATATTACATTCATGATTCCTATAATAAATTTGAAAACATAAATTACAACATAATTTATTAAAACAATAATTATTCCCTCTAAAATATTCTTAATTGTCAATCATAGTACAATTTATTGATTCATACGAAAGGTAAAAAATAATTATGAGATCATTTTCTCAATAAATTTTATGAATAATGGAATCTATCATGAGTAATTAATCAATAATGAATATAGAAATTTAAATAACCAAACACACATGCCACTTAATCAATAACATTGATAACATAATGTGATAAGAAACAATCAGTATAGAAACTTGAATATCTGAAAAAACATTCCATTTATTCAATAAAATGATAATTAAAATTTTGAATAGCAATTTTTACTGAAAAATATCAATGATATGAGGGTATGACATAATTAATATCGTAAGGAAAATGATTGAAAACAGGTGAAATTTAATCAATAAATTGAAAATTAAATATATCTAAAGATAATATAATGGATAAAACTCATGGATAGTGATAAAATAATTATGAAATAAAAAAATACATAATTTATGGACTTCCTGATCCTAGGCATCCTCATAGATTTACCATCTGGAGCATTCACTAGATAGTTTAAAACTATTGGTAGAAAACTTTTTAATGATAAGAAACTGATTTTCCTCATGAAAATATTAAATCATAAATATGATATATAATTCGGAGACCCACCCATCATTTAAAGTCCAAATAATTCTTTATATATCAAATTATCCATTTAATTTATGAAAAATATTCTTATCATAAAATATCTTTATTGAGTATAATATACATGTATATAAATATTTACCCTGATAAATAATTATATTTTAATATATAACAGACTATGTGAAATTGAAACATATTTTATGAAATATTCATATTAATAAGAAATAATATAAATATTTTTTGGAAAACTGTATTTCTAATGATCATAAGATAGTGAATATTTTATGGGAATGTTAATTACTACAGAAATTAATCAAGATTTTGAATTTTAATATTTACCTTCATGATATTGATTTTAATTCTACCAAATAAAGTGTATGGAATGTATCGATCAAATATATAACCATTAGAGAAATAATTAATTTCTTTTCATTGAAGAATCTAAATAACATAAATAAAACATTAAAAAACATTTAGTAAAATACCCTCTTTAATTAAAAAATAACATTTTAAAACTAAAATTTCAGAAAATATTATCATTGTATTAAAATAACGTTTTATACATAAAAATAAATCTATAAAACAATGTGTGGTGAGGATGTAATGAAAGTATTCACATTTACTGTACATGAATATAATGATTCCATTAACAATTTTTCATAAATATAAGACCAGATTTTTTTAAAAACAATATGAATATTCCATTAATTTTTTTAAAAAAATGGTTAAACTTTTAATTGAAAAATTAATAAAAAATCTTAAAAAAATTAAAACATTATTTGTGAAGAAAACTGATTTCTGATTAATGAGAGAAATGATGTAAAAAAATTATAATATTTTCTCAATTACCAAACGAGTGAAAAATGGAAATATTACATTAAAATTTATTTAATAACAATCAAAGAATAAAATTTAAAACTTTTATTTGACAAGAATGTAATTATTTACATCAATTGAAACACAAATACAAGAAATCTGGATTAAATAAATATTGTGAAATAAATAATTTCAAAGATCTTAACATTAAAGTAATAATTAACAAACGAATTGATTATTTGTGTCAAATTTAAAAAATATTAAAATAATATTATATTAAATATAATATTTTCAAAATTAAATTAAAAATTATTACATAATATCAATGAATATCTAATTTAATCCAGTGAAATGAAATTGAGTTATAATATTATTTACCACATAGTAATATGCGTTTCAAATCCTCTTGAATAAAATAATTCAAAATGACACCCAAAATAGAATTAATTATAAATAAGTCATGATATTACATATCCAAGGGGAATTATATAGTTCATATAAATAAAATTATGTGCATAACATTACCATATACCTCAATGAATAGAATTGAGATGAATTCCCATTTAAAGATCACATCAATGATGTGAGGATTAATCAATTTATTGAATATTTGAATTCAATTTTTTTCTAGATAAAACATTCCACAATACAATATTAAATATTAAATATTAATTACACACATAATGTTATAATTTCACAATCAATTAAGTAAACATTAATCCTAATTAATTAATATTCAATTAAGAAATGCGTTACCCAATTCTTCCTGTTAGTGAAAATTGATTTACATAATAGTATATTTGTTTTAAAAATTATATTAACTTATAAAAACCCCATGTTAATATTTATAATTTAATATATGACCCTTTTATAACATATTAATAACTTTTTTTAACAATATATTATTATTTTCATTATTTTAGGTGTTATTTATCTTGTTTTCTCATTCATGATTTTTCTTGAATGCTGTAGTTCATGTAAATATTAAATTATTTAATCATCTCCAGAAAAATAATCATCAGCTAATTATCACATTTATATATCCCTTTTAATTTTAAACCCAATCATTAATTTTTTTTTGAGAAGTGATGTTTTTTAAGTTCTAGGATAACATAGGTCGTACAAACACATGTGTAACACTGCCATTTTTCAATGATATTTACTGAATAGTGGTAAGTGATATCTTTATTTTTAGATAATGTTAATATTATATTTAATAATATATAAATTATATATATATATATATATCACCCTCGTGGTGTGGTGGTAAAAAGTGAGTTACATCTCTCTATGAAGGTGTTAGTCCAATCATACACGAATGATGGTACCATTTTTAACTCAAGGAAAGGATTATAAATAAAATTATATATTTTCATCTCATAATGATTAATATTTAACTTATTTAAAAATTATTTCAGGTATATCAAATATATTTATTAACATTATCTTTATTACATTCAATTTAGTAAATTACTGAAAATATTACATCGCTTCACGGGGCGGTAGTCCACTCTCCACATGAGAAATTTTATTATTTCTCCTAAAAATGGAATATAAACAGGTTTATAATGACCTAGTATAAACAAAAATTAATTTTACACCATTTAGACGAATATACATCACATTACAAAAATATATGCCCGAGGACCGTAGTAATTTATTTTATTTGAAACATGAAAAAATAATCATCTATCGTTGTGAAGGAACGTTAACATATTCCTTAAATATTTCACCTTTAGTAATAATACATATAATATTCCATCCTAACCTAGGGAATAGAAACTTAATAAATGGGTGGGATCAGATGCCCAATAGGGTAAATAAAGGGAGAGATATAAGCATTACATGATCATAAGGATATGATAATGTGATCATAACATTTACAGATCATACAAATCATATTAAAGATTATAACCAAGAATCATGATATAAATATTCATTAGATCATAAGATATGAATCATAAGGAAATCAAGAGCATAATCCATGGGATTATAACATCAGAATAACACATGCGATTGTGGTTGACGCATACCCATAAAAAATGTTTTCTATAGTACTCAAGGGTTAACACAATGGGAATATTTGTGGAACAATTTTACTCCCCATTCTATATTAGTCATCAAGGTTCACTCCCATGACCATATTAGAGAAAAAATTCATTTACTAAACTAGATTCACCCCCATTTAATCCTTGTATTATTGAACCTATTTCACCTCTCATCATAGAATAAAATCATACATACATGTTCCATAAAACATTCATATTATCATAAACATTAAAAATAGGTTTCTTAAAGTAAATATCCTCATTGATCCATTATTTTCTAAAAATATAATGTTTGAAGTGTTCTGGGAGGTCATAATATCTCATTTCAAGTGTTTGTAAAAAACATAGTTTTTCCAATGGTGAGTCAGGATATATAGGCGGTGACAGTAGGTTGAAATGGTGACATGCAGTGGTGGGTCAAGACCGCTGGTTCAGGACTACTGAGTGAGGATCAGTGATTAGGAATAGTGATTTACAACTTGTGAGTCAGGACCAGATAGTTTGTATTGGTGAGTCAGGACTGAGGAGTTATGACTGGTGAGTCAGGACTAGTGATTTAAAATAGTGAGTCAGAATGGTGACTTGAACTGGCGACATTCAATGGTGAGTCACTTATTGTTGGTCACAATGGTAGGTTGTGGTGGTAGGTCTTAATGGTATGTCACTAGTGGTGAGACATCCAACAATGAATCATCCACCAGTAGCTCATCAAACAGTGATTCCACCAAAGGGTTGTCAGCAGGGCTATGTGATGTGGGTGCCATGGGTCGTGTAATGGAATCTCATGATGATAGATAGATTTATTGTGGAATATATGGTTAGTGTTTTACAAAGGGGATCCTGAGTATGGTTGTGATGAAAGGTGTTGGTGGGTGTGGCTGTAAGTTGGGTGTTTGTTCTATTGAGATGATTGATATGGTGGAATGAAATTGAATATTGGTGATGGTGGTGGTTAGTATTGGTGATTCCCCTAGAGTTTTTACATGAGTATAATGCCCAATGATCCCCTTCGTTCTTCTAGTTCAGTTTTTTTATGAAATGAATAGATGTTAAACAAAGAAAAATATATGAAGTGGGATAAATTACCAAGGATCTTATTCCTATATGAGTCTTTTTTTGTGTATATTTTTGATTTATATACTTAGTAGTTTCTCATATATCAATGGATCAAATAAATTATTAATAATGATGATTATATGTTAAATGAGTTGGATGGGAGTATGATTTGAATTTTTGTCTCGTTGTGAAGCATAATTCATTTATAAACATGAGAAGTTTCCTTCATTAGTGATGAAAATCCATGTGGAGGTAGAAGTAATTGTGAATTCCATATGTTGGGCATTATTTCAGGATACTATATATATATATACATACAATATATTTTTCATGTGATTTCTATGAGCACCCCACCCTTGTTGAGAACCACGTTCCAAACATCCCGATTTTCCTGAGGGATGGTGTATTTCACAAACATTTCATTGGGATGATTGATGGATTTACACCTTCCCTTTCCTAGTCCCTCTTCAAAGTGGTGATATCTCATGATTCATTGGATAGGTTGTGGTATGTGAGTTCTATGTCTGTGAGGGCGAGTGGTGCTTTTATTGTGTCTTCAGAATGAGGCATTTTGTGGCCCAGGTGTCTGTGGGCTGGGTGTGTTTTGGTATGTGGATCAGGTGTCTATGGGTTGGATATGATGAGAATAATTTTCCCTGGTGACAGGACTAGTTATGAGGCCCATGTGTGTGTGTGGTCGGGTTGTGATAGGGTACATTCAGTAGAGGTGGGAGTTTCATGACTTTTTTTGTTAGGGTGTGAGAGCGGATAATCAATGGGAATGTTGTGTTGGTTACCCTATCATCGGTGTGCTTAAAATATAACATTACATGACTTTCGTTACATGGTGATGTGGGGATGGTTAGTATATCTTGATATCATTAGTTTTTTATTCTATTTTATCATAGGATCATTATTATTCCTCTCCCACTAGTGCATGAGCGACTTCAGTTTTTCTACTGAGTATACTTGTATCCTTACCCAACCCAAAAAAAATTCTTTCCGGTTTCTATGATGAATACGGGGAATATGCAAGGTGTTACTAGCATAGAATTTGGGATAGTTTATTTTTTTCCGCATAGCATTACTTTTGGTTCTTATTTTGGAGTTTATTTATATTTGTACCAGTTGTGTTTTAAACACGAATGTCGGATGGTTTTAGATTTCATATATATATATATATATATATTTGTTTGTGTGTGTGTCTTTGAATTTTTTTCATGTTGAAAGATCTTATCTACCACTCTTCGATACAATGAAAAGGTTAATGCAACCAATTTTTTGAGTTTTGTATACCCTTGGTACTGGTTTCCACCCTGCGGCGTATGGAGGCGGGACTCAGGGGGGGTCATAATCTCTCTTTCTACCTTTCCAGCATAGTATGGGAATCATTGGATGGAGGTGGTCATGAATTAAAGTTATTAGATGTGATTTTTGAGGGATGTGATAGATTTTGGAGTTATGCATAGTGATGATTTCACAGGTTGGTAAGGAAACAGTGTCAGGTGACCATGGTGCATGACATGGGCTAAGGAAGACCAGCTAGGACACGTGAATTTTGGGCCCTGATGATCCAATTAAAGGACTCTAAACCTACTAGTGACTAAGTGAGGATTCACTATTTTTACGGGTAGTTACCCTTGGAAATGTACATTAATCACAATGATTTTTTTTCTAAACGGAATTGGGTTATTTTTGGGAATTTTTAATTGATAAGAAATTGAGGTAAATGAGTTGAAATTTATTATAAATAAACATCCATAATACTCAGGCTTAGGAATTATTTATATACCATTCATCTATAAAAATATGTCCTTTTCCACATGTGTCATAGGCATTGGTGGCTTAGTCGAACGATCCAATTGATCAGTGGAGGTCTGATCCGTTGGAGGAAGATGACAGGTGGCTAAGAAAATTATGTGCTTTCCAATGTGACCCCTTCAGAAAGTATGAGGGAAGTGCTTCATACATGGATACAGAGAGCTAGATAAGGGATCTTGAGATCATGTTTTGTTTGATATGGGATCTGGTGTAGTACTGGGATTCATCAGTGTCGCGATAGATGCAGGGAGCTATGAACCAACAGTGGACATTTTACCTGTGAGAGAGGTTTGGGATGATGTTCTATGGGATGATTTTGAGAAGGATGATTTTAGTAGAATTCCCATTATCGACTATGAAGGCTAGGAAGTCGTAGGAGTTACACTCCCTATAATATAGAAGTATGTCGGTACATGATATAGGGATTATGTTCAAGTACCTTTGTCACATCACCCCTGATCACTTTTTAGAAGAGGAGTCTCATACAACATTCCTAGTGGTGGCACTTCATCCTTCTATCATAAACGTGGTTACTCCCTTTACATTTCTGACATGCTTGGAGGTTTATAATAAGTTTTATGTTATTGAGTTTATGCCCTCTATAGGAGGTCTACTACGAGTTGTGAGTCGGAATGGATCTTCAAAGGTAAAGGTTATAAAAAGTCGATCTCAGGCACTAGGGTCTTCGAGGTTCTGACTGGTATGGGAGCCAGGCCTTGTCATTTTATGTTTCGATCTTATGCTCCCCATTATATTCTCGTCAGTATGGGGATGAAGAGTTCCGTCCATGGATCCCATGGAACCTTCATAATTAGTTCCCAGTATCCATTCAACCTCATTATTGTGGAAGTTGGAAGGTTCAAGACCAACCACAATAGCAGTTCCTAGCTACCTCATTTCAGTAGCATGTGCAACATGATCCTTCTCCACCAAGGGTAGATAGAGTAAGCATAGGATGACCTCTGGGTGTTTCGTGGGGACGTCTTCCTAGGTGTGGTTGTAGATTAAGTCATTAGAAAAATGGAATAGGATCTGGGTGTGGTCTATTGGATGCCATAGGGATAGAATTTCAAACTAGGCCAGAGATCAATAGAGGTACAATCCGCTTTTTTAGTACCCTTACATTTCATTTTGTGATACAGGAACCTCAAAATCATTTATTGTACCCAATATAGCCCATTATGTGGGTCTATATTTTGAGAGGTTTCACGATACCCTATTGTTTAGAACACCACTTGACTAGAAGAACAAATTTTTTGATGTGTGCCAGGGATGTAGATTGATTATGGGACCACATCATTACCATGGGGATATTTTATTCCTACAGATTCATCCATATGATGTTATTCAAGAAATTATCCTGTTGTATTCTAGGCATTCTGTTATCGACTACTTATGAATGAGATATTTTTTTTTGTATATGGATGAATGGCGTGTGGATTTCATTGGAAAGAGGAGTCATCAGGTGGTCAGTCAGTGTTTATAGCCTCTTCTTTCCATGTTGGATAATCTATCCATGGAATAAGTAGGTTCTTGGATAGTGGTGATTCCTATAGTTGTTGGGGAGTTCTTGGATGTTTTCCTAATGGAATTTTTGACTCTACAACCCAATGTGATAATGTGTATGATATAGAATTAATGCCTGATTCTTATCCAATTTCAATGCCTCTGTATCCGATGAAACATTATGGGTTGTGATATTTTAGGATATAGATTTATGAAATTATGAACATGGGAATAATATATCCTAGAGTGTCATCATGGGGTGATTTGGTGTTATTTTCATATAAGGCTGATGGTTGTATAAGGTTGTGCATTGACTAATGATGCTTGAATCATGTGACAGTCAAGAACTGTTACAGTCTCTAATAGATAGGCGATATTTTTTACTAGTAGATAGGATCATGTTGGTTTTCCAATATTGATAAATGTTTTTGATACAACTAGTTGAGTGTGAAGTTGGGTGATATCTCAAAAAAAATCTGGTGAAGTTATGGGCACTTCGAGTATGTCATCATGTCGTTCAGTGATACAAACACACTACCATGTTCATGAGGATTATAAAATCCATTTTCATAAGTTCCTAGTCTGATTCATCGTTGTTTTCATTGGTGATATATTTCTTTTATATAATTTATAGGAGGATACATAGCATCTTAAGACTATCTTGAAATTTCTTCAATGATACCATCTTTGTAGAAAAGTTGTCCATGTGAATATTTTGGACATGATAGGTGCATTTCCTTGAGAATGTGGTGTCACAGCATGGTGAATAAGTGGAACCATAGAAGGTTGAGGTAATACTTTCTTTAGAAGCATCCAAGAGTGTAATATAGGTTCAACGTTTTCTTGGTCTGGCAGGATATTACCTGATAATTGTACCAAATTTCTCTCAACTTTCTCCTATATTGACCGATCTGACAACAAACGACAATGAATTTTGGTGGAGTGAGTAGTTCCATGTAGTGTTATACTATTATTAGGTGAATTTAGTCAGTTCTCCAGTGGTCTGGTTTTCATTTTAAGGGGTTATGATCTAGGTGTTTTGTAATTCATCTCCTCAAAGTTTTGGATGCATGCTGATGCCATAGTTGGGAGTTATCTATTATGGGTCTTGGAAATTACATCCCATTGAATGTAATTATTCCAACCATGATATGGAGTAGCTACTGAAAATATTTGTGATGAAGATATGGTGGTTTTTCCTCGTTGGGGAGTTATTTGTTGTTCCTACATAGCAGAAAATGACGATTTATATCCTTTCCTTGGGATATTCAAACATTCTATAGTGTACTTGGATGTAGTTTCCCCTGGATTAAGATCTCATGATCACTTATACCCAAGTAAATGGGAATTTTTTAGCTGATGACATGAGCCAGAAGTCACAAAAAGTGGTATTTCGGGAATATTTAGAGGATTGGAAGGTGATGGAGGTGTTTGAAGCCTTGCACTTATGTGCTTGGGGGATTTCATTAAATGATTCTTGTTTCAGATGAATGTGTAGTCCTGTCGGATGAAACATGTTTAGGAGTCTTATTAGTGAGAAAAAAATGAAGAAGATTTGTGTGATCATGTTGAGTAAGGTGATGCTTCATATTTATGGTCGTAGGATGGTCCAAAACAGGTGCAATTCCATGGAAGGCTATTTGTTCCAGTGGTGATGCATGAGGGAATCCTATGTGAGATTCACAACCTACCTTTATTGGTGAACCTATGAGTTTCCAATATTTACCATTGCTTGAGGTAGAATATTGTTGGCCTAGGATGAATCCAGAAGTAGTGGAGTTTGTGGTGAAGTGTTTTGTGTTCTAGTCGGTGAAGTATGATCATCATGTTCTCGATGGTTTGTTAAAGCCTTTAGATGTCCCTGAGTGGAAGTTGGATGAAACCCATTGGATTTTTTTAATAGGGTTACCTAGGGATGAGGTGGGATATGATTCCATCTTAGTAGTGGTGGATTAACTAATGAAATCATCCCACTTATTAGTGATTAAGGAGTCGCACATAGTGAATGGCATGGCAAAGAGGCATATGGATGAGGTGGTGCAAGTTCATGGGGTTTGAAGATAAATTTTCCATGATTGGGATACATGTTTTGCCTAATGGGTATGGTGGGTATTGGAACATTATTTTTTCACTCAATTACTCCTCACCACTATTTCCACCCTCAGATAGATGGTTAAACTGAATGGACTATGCAGACACCGGAGGATATGATGTGATCTTACATCATGGACTTTAGATACTTTTGGGTGTGACACATATCCTTGGTAATGTATTATTATAATAATATCTATCTGCCTTCCATTATCATGGATCTATTTGAAACATTGTAAAGAAGAATGTTTTGTTTATTTTTTTGATTGGCAAGGGTTAGAGATATAGCGGTTCTTGGGCATAAGGTAGTATAGATAATGAATGAGAATTTACATCTCTTTCGTGAGAGGATTAAGGAAATGTATTATTGATAGAAGGCATATGTCGATCATAGGATGAGACACTTGGATTTTGATGTTGGGGACCACATGTTATTAAAGTGTTCCCCTCGACCTGTGTAGAAGAGGATTGATAGAGGGAGTAATATTTATCCCAGTATTATGAAGCCATTCGAGGTGTTGGGATGAGTTGGGAAGGGGGAATAACAGTTAGCTCTTCCACCATAGTTACAGAGGATCCAAGATGTCTTTCACGTCTCTTAAATTTTTTGGTATCTTCACGATGACTCACATGTCAACAAATTGGAGAGTTGGATATTGATGATGACATGATGTATGTGGAGAGGCTAGTAGATATCTATGATTTACTAGAAAAGGTGATGTGTGGGTGGATCATTCATATGGTTCACATGTTTTGGAGTCATGGTGGCTTGGAGGAGAGTCCATGGAAGAAAGAGTTTTATATGCATACAGAGTTCCTGGAGATGTTTTGAGTTTTCTATGTTATGTTTTGTTTAGAAATGTAATGTTTAAATGTTTTTTATGTAATCCATTTATTCCTTATTCTGTGATTTGTGATAATTTCCTGACATGTGATAATAGGTGGACCAGATTTCTAACCAAGATGCAATAATTGCGATGAAATTAAACCTATATGAGAGATTTCATTCTGCCTAGAGCAGATAATATTTTGACATTTAGGACCGGATTCTCAGATTCATGTGTTCGAACAATGTCGTTGTTGTGATTGTGTGGTGTGTATTTTGTTTAGTTGGGTTATAAGATGTTGGAGGTGGTTTTCGTGGATATTGAGGTTTCAATCCAGGTTTCGAACAATATAACGTTGAACATAGATGTTGGTAGTAGTGTTTCAAGTGTAGAGAGATCCTCAAGAGGTGTCTCACGTTGTGGTTATTGGAACCCCTGTATTCATCATGGCATTGGTTTTGAATTTTCAAGGTGAAAAAACTATTTGACATGTATCAAATGTAATGGCTTGGACCTCTAAGGTCCATTAATTTGTGGATATCTAGTGTTTGGAGTGTTTTGGGTGGTCATGGTTATTCATTTCACGATTTTCCAAAAAAACATGTTTTTTTAATGGTGATTCGGGACAGGTAGGTCGCAATGATAGGTCAAATAAGTGACTGACGATGTTGATTCAGGACTGGTGAGTCTGTACTAATGAGTTAGTACCACAGAGTTAGGACTCGTGAGTCATGATCGGTGAGTAAGTGTCGGTGAGTGAGGACCGGGTAGTCTGGACTAGTGATCTAGGATCGGTATGTTAGGACCAGTGAGTTAGGACTGGTGAGTCAGCACCGGTGTGTCGGGACTGGTGAGTTATGCTCAGTGAGTCAAAATATTGAGCCAGAATGGTGATTTAAACCGATGGCTCACAATAGAAAGTCGATGATGGTAGGTCGCGATGGTAGGTCACCATCAGTGATTCCCCCAATGGTGAATCATCCAATAGTAGATCATCCAATGGTGAGTCACTATATGGTGACTCATCCACTTGTAGCTCTTCCAATAGGAGTCTCCCAATGATGACCCATCCACATGTAGCTCACACCAGTGACTTATCCACCAGTGACTCATCCACCAATCACATAAAATGAGTTTAAAATAAAATTTAATGGTTTTTTGAGCTGTTTTGAATCATATCACACTTCTAAAAAATTATGCTTATGTTGACTTCCAAATTACATGGTCATAGTCATGATCTACCTTTGGTGGCCTTTAAAACCCATTCATTTCCTTGATATAGGATATGGGATTTCTAAAGATGACATCCTCTCTTCCTTGTGCACTCCCATTTTCTCTAGGTACAACCCTAACATTTTACCCTCGAGTATCCATTTGTTATTCTATAGACATTGGATAATGTTTTCCCTTGAGGTTTTTCCAATTGCTTAAAAACCCCATATTTGGTGTAATAAAGATGTGATGATCTTTTTTTCTTCCATGTAGGAATTCATTTGTCTCTCTTTAATCTGGGTATCATTGATGCCATGTGAATGATGTTTTATTTTGTGATGAAAACATAATTCCAAATAAATAATTATAATTGAATCAATTTAATATCCATATAAAGGGGCTAGGATAAATTAATCCATGCATATATTATATTAATTGTTTTTTATATTTTTCTTTGCATGGGATTGTCACCCACTGAAAATCATGGTCATTGGAGGTCTTTGTATGTGCACGAGATGATATATGGAATGAATGATGTTTGTTATTTAATGAATGTTTCAACATGAAAACTATTAACCATGTATAACTAGATAATAAATGGATTCCTCATGGTCAAATATTTTACATGATAACCCCTACATTAAAAATATGAAATTGAATGAGGAATAACTTAATAAATTTGAGTATGTTTTGACTTGGTCTTTATGGTGGTGTATTATGTTTGAGATTTTTCTGACTCATGATGTACTATGTTAGTGGGATTGGATGCGTAATGTTGTGTCACTAAGGTGGTGTAATGGAATCTCAGGTGGATATATTGATGGATTTTGAAATGGATGGTAAGTGTTGTGCTGCAGGGATGCTGAGTATGGTTGTGATGAAAGTTGTTTCTTAGGTCAGCTATAAGATAGGAGGTTTGTTCTACCGAGAGGATGGATTATGTAGAATGAATTTAACGAATGGTGATGGTGGTGGTTTTTATGGGTAATTATCAAAGAGTTTCCCCATGAGTAGTATGCCCAAATATCTATTATGTGTCTTGAGATCTATTTTGTTAGACATTAATGGGTGTTAAATAGAGCTGAAATATGATGTGGGTTATTTTACCATGGTTCTTCTTTGCTTGTGATAAATTTTTTGTGCGCCTTATTATATTCTATACATGGTAGTTTCTAGTATAGTGATAGAGGAAATAACAACATATGAATTATGATAATTAGTTAATTAGGTTGGTTAGTGGGCATTATTTGATATTGTGGTTTGTTGTGAAGACACTTTCATTTATCTACATTGGAAGTGACCATCATTAATGATGATAAATGCTTGAGGAGTTAGAAGTTTTTTTTTGAATCCCATAGGTTTTAATTGAGTGATTAATACCATATATATATACATACACTGTATTTTCTTTATAATTTACATGTCCACCACATTGGTGTTGAGAACCATGTCTCGAACACCCCCATTGTCATGGAAGAATGGGTCTTTCCCAAACATTACATTTGGAGGATGGATGGTTGGACACCTACTCTTCCATACTCCTTTGTCTAGGTGGTGATAACCATTGATTTTTTAGTATGGTTTTGGTTTGTTAGGCCCAAGTGTTTGGGGGAGATTTGTGCTTCTTAGGTGTCTTCGAGATGAGATGAGTTGTGACCCATGTGTGTGTTTGAGGGATGTGGTGTGGTATGTTGACTAGGTGTCTATGGGAGGGTTGTGGAGAGCTATATTTACCCAAGTGATGGTACTATTTATGAGGCCCAAGTGTTTGTGGGTGGGTTGTGATGTGGTACATTCAAAAGAGGTGGGAGAACTAGGGCGTTTTCCATTACGATGTGAGAGAGGCTTATCAGTGGCAATGTGGTATAGATACCCTATCACTAATGTGATTAATATATTACTTTACTAGACTTTAATTACATGATTAGTGTTCTATGGAGAGGTTGGAATGGTAATTACACCTTGATAGGTTTTTTTGGTTATGCTATTTTATCACAAGATCATTAGTATGATTCCACCTTTTTTCATGAGAGACATTGGTTTTCATATTGACTATACTTTTATGGTCACCCTATTCTATAATAACACATTTAGAATTTTAGTAGGACTATGGGGACCATGATGAGTGTGACAAGATTAGAATTTGGTATAGTTATTGTGTCACAACTTCGCTTTACTTTTGGTACATTAGATTTTTTTTATATTTGTAGAAGTTTTGTTTGAAACATTAATGTGGGATGGTTTTGTAATTCATTAATATATATGTCATGGAGTTTTTTTGAGGTCGATACATCTTTTCTTATGATCATAGTTACTATAAAAATGGTGATTCATCCCATTTTTTGAGTTTTTTATACGCTTATTTCTGGTCGCCACCCCGAGGTCTACTTGAGGCGGGACTCGGGTGTCATTTTCTCTCATTTTGCATTTCCAGCTCAGGAGAGACATATTTGGAGGGAGTGGTTCATGACAAAGAGGATTGATAAACAAGAAATCCTAATCCATAAAATTTAATGTGTTTAATAAAAATTTAATCATTTTTTTACCTATGGATAATACCTTGGTTTCAATATCATTTCATCCTAGAATACCCAGTTATAGTGAGAAGGATTCCTATGTATTTATCATGGTATTCCCTATGAAGAGAAAAAAGATTCATAAAACTAAATCCATAAAATCATAGACCATGTTGAAAAATAATATTAATGATTCTGATGAATCATATACCTTTATAGTTTAAACAATTTCAATGATGTCATAATAGATATATAATTAATTTGAAGGATCAACTGGAACCCAACCTTTTCATTTAAATTTACATTTAAAACCTATAACTGTTATGAAATGCCATTTCCTCGAAAAATCTTTGAAAAGATGTAATGAAATCATTAAAATATTTCGAAAAGTATTTTCATTAATAATACATTGAAATTTTTAATTTAAATATTGAAAAAAACATGACATCATTTTTTGGAAAATATATTTTAAAACATTAAACGGAAGCCTTGAAAAACAATTGTTGAATTAGAAAGAATTTTTGAAAAACATACATTCATATAAAACAATTTTATAATCATCAAAATTCTAGAATATTAGGGAATGTTTTTTTTAAAAACAACCTTCTAATCATACATAGTAAGAATCATGGAAATTATAGTCATGACTTTGGGTAAGTCTGTAAATACCAAATAGTTAATTTTCACAAAACAATGTTTAAAAAATTTACTTGATAATAAAACAAAAAAAATTGTTTTTTATTTTTTACAAAGGTAAACATGAAAAAAATATAATTTTAAAAAAATAATATTATTGAAAATTATTTTTGAAAACATTTTTATAGAACACATTTATGAAAGAGAAAAAACTTCTGACTTAAAGGATAAATAATATCATATTTTCATAAAACTATTTTCGTAATTTTGAAAAGTAACCAATAGTGAAAAAATTGTAATAATACATGAATATTCCATGTATTAATATTGTAGTATAAAAATCATGAGTATTATTTATATTAGGATCATAATATTTTTCCAATTGAATCATAATCATAAACAACCCCAATAAATGATGTGATTGTGGGAATAAACTGTTACCACTTTGGTAACTTTGAATTATAATATCCTTGAAAGAATAAAATTATATAAATATTAAAGTATCCTAAAATTCATTAGATTCATTCTATAACAAGTCAATTGTCATAATTTACACACCATATAAATATTTAGATTCACAATATGGAAAGTATCTCGAAGAATGAAAATTTATAACAAAATTAATTTATAGATTTGTAACTATTGAAATGTAAACACCCTGAAAGATATATCATAAAATAAATATGTAAATACCAATAAATTTATTTTTAAAAATTAGATAATACATACATGGGTAGTATACACACCACATAAATGAGATATGATCTGAACATGGATTTTGTCTCACATAAAATAAATGTGAGATGAGAAATCCCTTACTAATTGAGTGACATTAAAATCACGATCCCCATGAAATAATTACAGAAATTTAATATTTCCATATAACTATTGAAATTAAATTAATTATATAACATTTCATAGGGAATTATATTAACAACACAAAATAAACGAGAGGTGAATATGACATGTATTTCCTTGAAATAAAAACTAAGATGAAATTCCCTTACCTTAAGTCATGACTCACATTTTACATATTCGAAAATCATGTGTAATAAATATTGTTTAATTTTAAATCTAATAAATTAACATATTATTATATATAAAACCAAATATTATTCTATTATGAATTTATATCACCCATTTATTAATAATTTCATATTAATGTATTATTTCAGGAAATGTCCACATTATTTTTCGTATATATATTGACGTGTTATTATTGATACTATTAAATAGATCATCATTTGATTATATAAATATGGTAAAACATGATATATGTATAATATTTATTCATTATATAAAATTTTATAATATTCATTAATATTTTGAATTAGGATTTTTAAGAAATACTTCATCGAGACGAAAGATCGTATGTATACATGAACATTATTTTTGTTTTATTTTTTTAGTAAAAGTATATAAATGAAATATTAATATGTAAATATATATAATAATTATTTTATAATGAAATTTTCTTATATATAATATATTTTAACTAAACACATTCTTAAAAAATTCCATTTAATGTTTTAACGAAACAACTCGCTTTGAGGAGGCAATACTCCACATGTCCACAAACAATGTTATCGTATTCACACAATATGGAAATCATGAATCTATGTTTTTTATAATAATTGAATAAAAAATAATGAAAATATATATATCATATACATCAAATAGAAACTTATTTTTTATCAAAATTACCAACCATGATAGGTGGTAAAGTAAAAAATGAACAACATCATTTCGTGAGGTGGTAGTTCACTATACAGAAGAATGTAAACATCGTTACCCATTAGATGGAAGTTTTTGTAACTATTGGGACAACCCATTTATCAATAAAAAATTTCAGTATATTTACTATACAAATGTTATTATATAATATTGGTACAATAATTTATTTTATGGTGCAGAGAATGAAAAAAACAAAAAGGCTCTTAAGAGATGATGTTACCTCTTTTTTGGGTAACGCCTCTTGGTATCTTCCAAAGGGATTTCTTGGAAGTATTTATTCCCAAATATATTATTATATATTAATAGAGGTATGTTTGGAATTTATTTTATTAGATTTTAGGTGTAAAAATGGTCTAGATAGGTGGGAATAATTTTGTGTGTTGAGTTCATTTTTACAGTGTTAGAGGTCTGACACTCTTGTAAATTAATGAAGTTGGAATTTCTCCAAAGTTTTACAAATTTCAAGTCTGTCAAAAAATTTTGAAATTATTTTAAATGTATTATAGGTTCTATATAATTCTATTAAATATATTTTGATAAATTATATTTTTTATTTTTTCCTTTATGTACAAGGGTTAGTCCTTTGTTAGGCTAATTTATTCTTAATAACTATAATTAATTTTAATCACATTCACTTATATTTTGGGTCAAAATATTTTTTAAACATATTAAAAATTGTAAATTATGATGATTGAAAATTATTAATTCATTTTTCTATAATATAACATATGAAATTGAAGAAATAATTTTAAATTTAACACCGGAGATGTGACAACAATGTGAGTGTTTGATGTAAAATCATCCAAAATATTGAAATGTTTTATTTTCCATATTTAACGTGAAATAAGTTCCAATGATCTATATTATATTAAGTTACTTATAATTGATATATTTTTAATTTTAAACTTATTTATTAAATTATTTAAATATTTAAGAAAATTATATGAAATGATGTTTTGAATTAAAATACAGTGTTGTTCACTGAACATATAAAATGAAATTTTATGAAAAATACCAAATAATATTTCAATTTAAATTTTCATATTCTGATTATAAAAATGAATTTTATTTTTTAAAAAAATTATACGAGTTTATAAGGTCATATTTAAAATTGGTTCTCCATTAAAAATGGTAAAATTAAATTTTAGAAAAATAAAACTTTTTATTCATAAATTGGTATTTACTCATTTCCCATACCATCATTATATTTTGGATGAGTATATGAAATATTGACTTAATAAATAATATGTAAATTATATTGAAAGAATTAATAAAAAGTGTTTTTTAAATTTTTTGGGGTATTTTTTCATCATATAAAAATATTTTTCTTATAAAATTAATTTCTTTATTTCTAAAATGTTATTACATTGAATTATATTAATTGATAAAAAGGGTAAATTTTATATACAAGTGAAAATTTAATTTTCAAAATGTTGTTACTCTTATTTACAAATTACATTCCAACAACTAGGTGGTAGCTATAATAATATTTATATATTAATTTTAATAGTATATTGTTGTTTGGTAAAACCTGGCCTTGCGTGTGACAGAAGTTATCAAAATGACTCCTTATTATGTGTAATACATGAAAAAATGGCATTGTATGCTCTATAAGATAATATAATTATTGTGTTTAGTTCAATAATATCATTGTGTTCTATATAATAGATGTAAAAAATAATTATTTTGTATAAAAAACTATATTTAGTGTTTCTTGAAAAGAAAAATATGAAATAAATTGAATTAATAAAAAAATATTTCACAAATGTTTTGGGGTGTTACATTATACCCCCCAAAAATTGAATTCCACACCCAATAATATTTCATGTTTATTAATGTTTTAATACTTGAATGTTCCTTTCATAGAAACCCATGTGGTAAAAAACAATACTATAAATTAATTTAAAAATGAAAATTTAGAATCATAATGGTTACCCAATGAAATAAATAACTATGTTTCCACGTATGAGACCATAAGTGTGAAGTGAAATCATATACATTGAAGTGAAATATAACAATCATTTTATGATGTCGAGTGATAGAAACCGTGATATGGATAAATTTAACAATCACAGTATCATAAATTTGTGATGTTCTATTGGGCCATTTG
Organism: Viscum album; assembly: GCA_963277665.1. Classification (NCBI taxonomy): domain Eukaryota; kingdom Viridiplantae; phylum Streptophyta; class Magnoliopsida; order Santalales; family Viscaceae; genus Viscum; species Viscum album. The sequence continues at coordinate 1,471,993,071 of OY728150.1, forward strand.
ATTAAATGGAAATACAAGTACTAGGATAACATTTTTGTTTTCGTGATCCTTTTTTTGAATGTAAAATAATTTTCATAAAATGATATAATTGCATGATTTCCGGACAACATTGCCATTTTTTACAAATTTATCAAATTCCTTTTCATCAATAATTCCGTGAAATAATGTTTAATTTTTGTTCATGATGAATTAACTGATAATAAGATCCATAAGTAGAATAATATTTCATTCAATTTTTTTTCACAAAAAATTGTTTGAAAAAATAATCCAATATACATAAATCCTCATATTTGGTGATATTAGCTTAATATCAAAAACAGTATCTAAGGGTTAACATTATCCATTCCATAAATGTTTAACCTTATAAACCTTCTAAAATATTAATTTCCAAAAATCATGAAGGAATGTCAATAAATTTTAAAAAATCATGTTATCATTGATCATCATTATATCGTATAGTATATTTCATCTTAGGCATACCAAAAATGAGAATACCGTCATCATGTATTCTTTTGAAATAAGTTAATTAAATGAATTAACCAAAAAAATTATTTAAAACCATAATGTATCATTATTACGATTTATATTGGATATATTACAAAAAATCAAAAAATATTGTAAACATCGTCAAAGATAACATAAAACACTTGTCAACCACTCCTTAATTTCTTCCAAGGTAATAATTTTTTCAAATTTAATTATTAATATCCAACATATCATTATCCAAAAAAAATTATCATAATATAAAGAATATATTAATGGTTATCTTTCACTTAATTAGGTGTTATCCATGAACATCAGATTTCTATTAAATAACATTTCTAGTTTATTAGAACCATTCATCGGATTATTGTGAATACTTATTGAAAAAACATGAATTGATAAATCCTTATATATTTCAACATTTGAATAACATATTGATTGAATGAAGAAACAATAACACTTTGATTTTACTCCTCAAAATTAATCCATTGACAAGGATTCATCTTCTAATTAATTACACATTCCTATAATATGAAATATGAATTATGTATAAACAATTATCATAATAATTTTAATCATTATTATAAAATGTAATATCATAAAAAATAAATTTCCTATGAAATTTATGGTCTCTACATCATCAATAGATAATACATTACATGTACCATCTTTCTGATTCTGTTTGTGAGGCTTCACATAGGACATTGATTTTCATAATTCCCATAATTTCCACATTGAAATAATTCATCAATTGATAATACCATAGAGAGGCTAATATTCTCATCCATTACATCAACTAAAATTTTAATTTTCCAATTTTAATTAATTTCATTGTGTCCTTTTTTTACAGTAAAATCATATTCATGTTCTTATAATATATTCACTTGGGTGTTTCTTTCTATATCATCGATAAAAATAAAATTGAATCTTCGTTCCTAAATGGTATCCATTACCCTAACTCTTAGTGAACATTTTCCAATGCTTCATTGGCTGGTCTGATTGTTATTTAACATATATATTGATAATCATGTTCCATGAAAACTAATTAGGCATGATTAAAACATCCTTCACTCTAGTGATCATCCCATTTTACTACTCATCAGTAAATTGGTTATCGCACTCAAGAATAACCTACTTAGATATTGTTCAATACATCAAATAAAATAAGAAACAATATTGTGAATAACACTTATCAAAGATAAAAACTTTATAATAATGAAAATTCACTTATAAGATGTAGAAATAATGAAACCATCCTTTAAATCTAAGACCCATTTGTCTTATTGTTAATGATATCCCTGGACATATCCTTCTAAATATCCATATGGTTCTCACTAATTTTTTCTCATATAGGATTCTATGTTTTGAATAAATATTTATTTTGATACCAATTATAGTGACCCAGGTTTTCCATAGATATATATTGCATAATTTAATATGAATATTAAACACATTAAAAAAAATACATTCCTAAGGACCATAATAGTTTATGTCCTTGGAAGCATGGAAGCATAATCATTAACCTGGGTGCATGATCTTCAATATATCTAATAATTATATACCCATATAGCAATCATACATAAACCATATCTTTTTAACACAAGGAAAGAAAACACCGTAATAGAATGAGATCATTTGATCAATAAGGGTAAATAAGTTAGATATGTAAGCATAAGATTATCATAACTAGATGAAAATTTGATCACGAAAATTTAAGTTGATAGCCAACCTATCGACGATCATATTAAAATTTAATGACATAAATTTTTGTTAGTTAATAAAAGATGAATCATAAGTAGATGAAGATAATATTCCCTGATATCATTAAATAATCATAATACATGTGATTGTGGAAGACACATAAACATATAAAATTATTTCCATTTTATTCAAGAATTAATGACAATAACGTATTTCTATAATGTATTCATCCCAAACCATAATATTAGTCATGGTTCATTCACAATCCATTATCAAAGGAAAAACTCCTTTACTAAATCGGGTTCACATTCCATTCCCTCCCAATATTACTGAACCTTGTTCACCTCCCATCACATAATAAATACCTACACACATGTTCCATAAGAGATTCATCTTATCATAAACCAAAAAAATATGTGGGTTTCCTAAACATTATATCCAAACCCATTAAAAAAATCGGTTGAATAAACATTTAATCATTCTATAACCTATGTAAAATATATAGGAATTGTAACACCCTGACCCCAGCGAGCCTGAGTCAGTGCATTATTTTAATATATTGGCATAATTACATGAAATCAAGTCCCAAAAGACTGATCTATTTTTCAGCCTTAAAAAATATATTACATTCTTGAATGTTACATTACACATTCAAAGATAAAAAACATAAATAATCTGTTGTGAACGACTTAATTCCCCATGATTAACCCTGCAGATAAAACAGATACAATTATTTGAATCCTATGAAAAATAAAACACAGAAATGGGTGAGCTCATATGCTCAGTAAAGATAAAAATATAGCAAAGACGTTCATAAATAAGAATAAACATTCAAGGCATTGTATTAAAATAAAAAAATCTTTTTAAACATAAAATTCATTATAATATGGAAAAGATAAATCAAATAATTACATTTAATTATTCACTTGGTTATTCTAATAGTCTAATAATCACATGTAATATCAATAGCTAATTTCATAATGTTTGAATGCATAATGCTGGATATCATTACCATACAGTCAAGGGCTCGTGCCAAGACTACAAATATGATTTTTTCAGGGCCTTGGGCCAAGACACATTTTTTATTATGGGGCCTACCACTGAATCGAGGAGCTATAGCGCGATCCACCCATCATTTACTATGTCTAATTCATTCCTTATATAAAAAAATTTAATCGTATCATAATCATTTATATTAAAACCGGCATACGAAATAATTTAACCATAAGTCATGAATTGTATAAAAATAGCACATTCATAGTCAATCATATCATAACTAATTCAATACTATATTCTAGATTGTAATTATAATAAGTAAACCTCAATCAAGAATGATATCCTAAATGATGTTGACATAGATGAAAATGATTAGTAAAACTCTTTGAGAGAATTATCCATTTTTCATAAAAAATTTATAAAGTAACAAAATTTATAAAAGAATAAATTTAAAATACATTTTTGAATCAAAGTGTCTCATTACACATAGAAAATTTTAAAATAAATAACATTTTAAAACATTCATGTTCATATAAATAAATCCTTTAAAAACAATTCTAAAAACATATACATTAATTAGAATGATTTAAAAGAATAAATAATTAAACTGGTAATATGAAATATTTGTTGAACAATCCCTTAATAATAATTTTAGAAACTCTTTTATCTTACATGGAAATTGATAATAAATATCTCCAGGGAAATACTTACACATAAACAATCTCGAATAATAATGACATTGAGAAAATTAACCCTTACCTTGTACTTTTCATTGGTTGAGGGTATGTTAGACTTCTATATAATAATTAATTCATTGTTATTAAATTATACATGAACCAAAAATATAAATATTATATCATATATGGTCTTCTAATATTGCATTGTTAATAATATTTAAGTAGTATAATTGTTTCGAATGTTAACTGATTCATTTTCCTTTATATGTTTTGTTACGTAAGACATTTTTTTAGTCATAGGATGTATTTTATGCATATCTAGAATGATATTATGTTCTTAAAAATTATTTTTAATTATCAAATAAAAATTATTCTCGAATATTAACGACGGGTAATGAATCCTTTCGTGTTCATAGAGATGGTAATTCGTACGTACACACGAACGCTACTTTTATTTTTTTTATTTTAAAAGGGATGAAAACCAAATTATACATAGATATATTATTATATTAGTTTAATTTAATATTTTATATATGTTACATACTTTCACTTAAACCACCCTTTATATGTTCCATGTATAGTATGAACGAGTCATATAACTTTGAGGGGGTAGTGGTCCTCACTTCCTCAAATGAAATATCATATATATACAACATGAAAAAAGTAATGATATGCAATGAAATATAATCACATAATATTATAGATAAAAAATATCATATATTTCATATATAATTAGAGTTCCATCATAATGGTATCCATTATATGTGGTAGTAGTTGATTGAATAATAGTCATTTCGTGAGGCAGTAGTTCGGCATTCACATAAGCATTATGTTCTATACCAATTAGATAGAGGGTTCTGTAAGTGTTTTTCAAATCCTTATCATTAAAAAAACATAGTATATTGAGGATAATAGTGTTATCATTTAAAAAATGAATGAATAAAGTTTAGGTGGTTGGAGATGTAAAATAAAAGAAAAGAACTTAAGAAGAGATGTTACCTTTTAATCGGGTATGTCTCATTGGTTTGAACCAAAAGGTTTCCTTGAAGTGCCTTCTAATGATGTTAAGGCTTATAAGAGGATTAAAGGGATTTAGGGAGCTTAATTGGGAAGATGTTGGATGATCTAGGGGATTTAGAGGTGTGGAAAATGGGTAAGAGGTGAGGGATTTTTATAAGGTGGTGGAAGGTCTCTTTAGAAATGTTTACAAATATTATTTTGTTATATAATTAATTTCGGTTTATGAAGGTACAAATATAATTAAAGTAAAATATAATATGACTCATGTTGGACATAAAATCATCCAATATGAATTGGATAAGTTTTGGATATTTTTTTTTATTTTTATAATCTCATTTATTTTAATTATTCATTGATGACATAAACATTGCATCATTATTGTGTCATAAAAGTTTTTATTTATTTGATGTCTATAAAATATAAAAATGTAAAATTATGTAGGAAATATTTTTATATTTAAAATTAATATTTATAGTAAAAAATATAACTTGTATAACCCCTTTTAAAAATGTGTTTTCTAAAAGATATATGGTTAAGTCATTTTTGTCTTTACATTAAATTAATTAATATAAATTATCATTATCACTCTCATGTGGCTCCATGTGGTCCCTAAATCTATCCAATGATTCCCATGGTCGAACACTTATAAAACAATAGGAATATGAGACATGTTAGGCTACTTTAATATAATTATATTAATATTTGATTACACTTATTTACCATATTTACACATTAACCATAGTAAATAAAATATTTAATAAAGTAATTATTCATAATATTTAAAAATATAAGTTATGTACATATAAACTAATGACATCCAGATTCCAAATATGGAATCCATTTTTCCAAATTCGAAACATATAAGTTGCACAAATTAATATAAAATTAATTCTCGTTGTAAAAAACATCGGTTTTTATGAAATTATAACTATCAAAAGATAGACACTTATTTATGTCTTGTTTAAATCTAAAATAACATCAAATGAGTTAATTTATATTAAATGATTAAAATATATTCTATTGATACTTCAAAACCTCTCAAATTTATAATTTAGCACTATATATTATTTCAATTAAAAAAGTTATTTTCAATTAAAATTTAGTATTTTTCACTATTCATCAAAATATGAATGTTTTCGGTAAAAGTATAAAAAAATTATCCAAACTAAATTTTTATGTACTACTTGTAATGAATATTTTAATGTCCTTATATTTAATATATAAAAGATTCAAATATCGGTTTTAAAAAAGGATCCCCATTAAAAGGTAGTAAAATTACATTTTTTTTGAAAAATACACTTTTTATCTAAAAAATTAATTTTTCTTATATAATATCTAAGAAACAAACAATATAGATTGATAAATTATATTGAGTACATTAAATTCAAAATTTAGTTATTACTATTCATAACCTCTTTTTGAACTACATGTTTTGTAAGTCGTGGTGTGCTAGAAAGCTGTGTTGCACGTAGCGCATGTTATTGGATTGTTTTGAAGAGATAATGTCCTATGAAATATTGGGGTGTTACATTCTCCAGTTCATCAACATGTTTTGTCCTCAAAATTTGAAATTTTTCTTTGAATGTAAAAGGATAAAAACAGAAAAATTCATTTGTGAAAAACCTACATCGGAAATTGGGATAATAATATTTATTCTAAATTCGAGGGAAAGGGAAATAGAAATGTCACCACCAAATTATGATATAGATTTTATGAACAATGATGGAAATTAAAGACACATAATTCGATGGAAACCATAAATATTTATAGGAGTGATTTAGGGAATCAATCATAAACAAGTGTAAAATTGAGGGCCTCAAAGCAATCAATCTATGATGATTTAAAATATAATTGGTTCCACGCAACATTAGGAATTTTGATAACACATTTTTGTTTTAATAACCCTTCCCAAACGTTTAAGAATTAATTTATTCATATTATAAATGGAAAAAAAATATACTTGACAAGTATAGTTTCACTCTTCAACTAATTCCTACCAAAAACTCATCTTTTACTCCAAAAGATAATATAATTCAAAAATATTCTATTTATCCAGATAGTATAGGGTTCCAAAAATAATGAATTTATAATTCAATTTCCAGAATATTTAAAAAAACGGCATTATATAAACTAGGACATCACATAGGCTAGTGGTAGGTAATGTAACTTTGTCACCCTTCGGTTGCAGGTTCATGTCTTGCGGCATAGTCGGACGGGACGTGTTGTCGCCCGACCCCTGGGTCGTCCTTTTTATGATAATCCAAAAATAAACATAATAAATTATTCAATCATAATAATATTATCCAATGTAATACTGAATGTACTCCAAACATTATACTTATCCATAATACTTATGTCTGAGCTCACACTCCAAAATTTATAAGGAAAGTCGCATAATATACATGTGAATACATTAATTGTGTATTCTCTTAAAATGTGGTAATAAACTGATTTTCCAGAAAACAATATTTAAATAGGTATGTACATCCTTATTCCTTCCGTAAATCCTAGAATACTAGATATGCATCTTAAATGAAAAAATTTTGTAATCACCAACAATGATAGAATAATAAAATGATTCATTATTTTAGGGTAGTCCATAATATACCATATAACTTATCCAAATAAATCTTCTCTTCTTCCAAAATCAATACCACTGTATCAGGAACATATTGATGTTTATATTTCCTTCAAGCATATATTTCCCAAAATTTTAACTTTCTATTTAGTCACATATCTTGGTACCACAAAATCTCAAATCCTTATTGAAATAAAACAATATTACAATCCTTATATACTTTAAAATTATTATAACCAGTTCATCATTGATACAACAATCAAATGAAATAATTCATTAATATCAATATAAGAAAACTAGTAATTACTCTTCATATGTGGTAATATAATAACTTGATTATTATCCAAAATCATCATTTTCGGTATACTCTGATGATTGGGACCTTCATTCACGTAGTGTCCCAACTCCTTATAGATGAATCATAGTACATTTGAATCCTTTTTCCTAACCATGAAATCACATACTTGGTGTTCTTTTTCTCTACACTTATAACAAACTCCCGTTATCTTCATGCATTTACCAAGGTGTTTCCTTCCATAGTTATCACATATGGGAAAATCAGGAATTCCATTATTCTCTTTATGAATCTTTCTCTCTTCAATCCTTTTCTTCTATAGTATCCCTTCAAAGCCATAGGATTTAAATAATTCTATACTTATCTTATTAAAAAATGATACTATTTCATCATTCTGATGATAATATGTGGGAGAATATTTCCTTTCAAAATGGAGGCTTAATATAATGAAAGATACGATCTTTATTACTCTTTGGATATTTCATATTGATGGATTTCTCATTCCATATACTGGGCTCGACTTCTAAACAATGGCATACACTAGGATAGTTTATGATCCGCAATGCATAAATCTAAACATGTGAAATTCCTAACGTAAATTAAATGATTATGCATATAATCATTAATCCTAAAAAATGGTTTCATTGAGAAAATATTTACTCTAAAATCCTTCATAATGGGATTTAAGGAAAATGTTAATTATCCAAAGCATATCCCCCAGGACTGTCGTAACCAAAAATGAAGCATGGCCCATTGTCCTGTACTATGACACCTCAGGTCTTTCCTAAAACTCATTGTTAGAGTTTTCACTTTTAGGTACATCTGTTCTCGAGCCACCTCAACCTACTTGTATCTAGATATGGATTTATTTCATGGAAAATTCACAAAATCGATACATTACCATAATTATAGGATGTTTTTATATACTAATACATAATGTCTATATTTGTTTAATGTTATCTAATTTTTTTTTTTATAAATCTAGATTCTAATGTTATTTCTTAATGTCCTCTTATACCAACCGTAACACCCCGAACCTAGTTACTAATTGTCAATGAATTATTTTAATATATTGGCGTGATTACGTGGAATCATGTCCCGAAGGACCGATCCATTTAGCAGTCTTAAAAAAAAGATTTCTAACATGAATGTTACATTACACATTCAATCATAAAACACAACATAAATAATCCATTATGAACACCATTATTCCACTAGATTAACCCTGCAGATCAAATGTAATACTCTTCTTGGAATCCTGAGAAAAATAAAACATATAAAGGGGTGGTCTCATATGCTCAGTAAGGATGGAAATATAGAGGATACATTCATATATAAGCATAAACATTTCAGGGAATGTAAAAAACTAAATCAAAATCCTTCTAAACATAAACATCACTAGAATATGGAAATGATAAATAAAATAATACCATTTACATATTCAAAAGGATTTTCTATAAGTCTAATAATCACATGTAATATCTATAGCTAATTTCATAATGACAAAATTCATAATACTAGACATCATAACCATATTGTCAAGGCATTTTTCAAATACTACGGAAAATAATTTCTCAAGACCTTGTGCGAAGACACAACATTTCCACATGAGACCTTCCAATGCATCGATGAGCTATACGGGCTCCACCCGTCAAATAATATATAAAATCCATTCATCATATGAAAATATTGAAACATAACATAAACATTCATATTAAATCTATAATATGAAATGTCAATAATTTAACCATAAATATAGAATGGTATAAAAATAGCACATTCAGAATCAATCATATCATAAATCATACAATAAAATATTGATGATTATATTTAAAATAAATAAACCCAAATCAAGAATAATATAAAAAATGAAGTTGAAATAGTTGAAAATTATTAGAAAAAATCTTTCAGAGAAATATCCCATATTCATGAATACATTTAAAAGTCAAACTATTTATAAAGGAAGAAATTTAAAAGCCATTTTGTAATCCTAGTGTCCCATACCACATTGAAAATTTTGAATGAATTAATATTTTCAAAAATTCATGTCCATATATATAAATCCATTAAAATGATTTTTGAAAACATAAACATTAATTAGAATGTTTTAGAGGAATAAATATTTAAATTGTTAAAATGATAGTTTAGTTGAATATTCCCTTAAAAAAATATTTTTAAAACTCTATTATCTAACATGTACATGGATAATAAATATGTCCTAGTAAATACTTACACATAAACAATCTCAAATAATAATAATATTGAGGAATTAACTCTTACCTTGTACTTTTCGTTAGTTAAGGGTATTTTGAAATCCTGTATAATAGTTAAATCATTGTTAATTATTATACAATAACAACCTACATTCATATGATATCATATATTATCTTCTAATATTGCTTTTTTAATATTATTTTATTACTATCATTGTTTCGAGTGTTATCTAATTAATTTTACTGTATATGTTTTGTTATGTAATCCATGTTTGTTATGGATAAGATTTATTTTATTCATATCCATAATTATATTATGTTCTTAAACAATATTTTAAATAATAAAATAATAATTATACTTGAACTATTACAATTGGTAAAGAATCTCATCACGTTCGTGGAGATGGTAATCCGTAAGTACGCACAAACGATACTTCCATTTCATTTTTAAGCAAAATAAAACCAAATGATAAATAGTTATAATATTATTTCAGTATAATATAATATTTTAAATATTTTACATATGTTCATTAAAACCATCATTTATATGTTCCATGTATGTTAGGAATGATTCATTTCTCTTTGTGATGATAGTCATCAACACTTCCTCAAATGAAATTATCGTATATATACAAAACGAAATAACAAAGTTATTTTATAAAAGACAATTAATGAAGACTATAGAAAAAATAAATGTCATATATGTCATATATTATTATAGTTCCATCATAATGGACACCATTGGGGGTGGTAGTAGATAATTAAAGAATCATTATTTCGCGGGCCAGTAGTTCGGCATCCATAGAAACATTATGTTATATACCCATTCAATAGAGGTGTGTGTATTTGTTGTTCAAATAAATCTTATAAAAACAAAATATTATTTTTGGGATACTTGTGTTGTTATAAAATAATGGAATAAAGAGATTTTAGGTTTTTTGATAATTAAAATAAATGAAAAGAACTTAAGATGAGATGTTACCTTTAAAGCTCGTAACCCCATTTGGTTTGAACCAAAAAGCTTCCTTGAAGTGCCTTATACCTAAAATAAGGCTTCTAAGTGGAATAAACGGGATGTAGGTAACTTAATTTTCCAATTTATGGATGAGACAAGGGGCTTGAGAGGTGTGAGAAATGGGTTAGAGGTGAGGGATTTTAATAAGGGGGGGGATGGGCTCTTTAAGAATGTTTGAAAGAATTATTATATTATATAATTATTTTCTGTTTATAAATGTCCAAAACTCATTAAAGTAAAATATAAGATGATTGGTGTTTGAAATAAAATCACCCAATTAGAATTTAATAGGTTTTCTATATTTTTTTATATTTTATAATCTCATTTATTTATATCATTCATTAATGAGGTAAACATTGCATCCTTATTGTGTCATAAATAATATATTTTATTTGATGACTAAAAATTATAAAACAAATTCCATGATTTAGGAATCATTTTTATCTTTCGTATTTATATTTATAGTCGAAAGGGTAGTAAATATAACCCCTTGTAAAAAAAATTTTCAAAAAGATATATTTTTATGTCATTTTTTACTTTACATTAAATTAATTAATATAAAGTGACATTATCACTCTGTAGTGGCACCATGTGTTCCTAAAATCGACCCAAGGATGCAAATGGTCGGAAATATATCAACCAATAGGGATAATACAAATGTTATAGATGTATTTTGAAATATCACATTGAACGAAACAGTTCATTGAAAATCACATTCCAAACATATAGCATTTTCAAATTGCTTTATCCTTGATACCACTTTTAAAATTTATAATTTTATCCAAAAAAAATTTTGAAAACTATTTTCATAAAAATGAAGTAAAAAAATTCAAATAAATATGTATTTTTATGAAAAAAATTTCTTTGCAAATATATTTTAGAACATTTAATGGAAGTATTATGAAACACTTCTTGAATCATAAATTAGTTTTTTTAATTTTTTTTAAAAACTGTTTTAAAATCATCAAATTTCAATCATATTATGAAATAAAATTATTTTAAAATATAAATTTATTCTAAGAAATGTTTCTTTATGGATATCAAGGTAATGATGGTAGTTGTTTTTGTACTTGTCAAATATTCATTTTTAACCTAATTATTTTATAGAAAAGTTCCTGGATAAGAAAATGAATATAATATTCTTTTTAGAATAATTTTTAAAAAATTTAAATCATGTTTAAAATATTACTTATCATTGGAAAATTTTAAAACATTATATATTTTTTAGATGACATGTTTTTTAAATAACACATGTTTCTGAATGAAATGAGAAATAATGTCATGTTTTAAAAAAACATTTTTTTAATTATATTTATTGACGTTGTTTGAAAAAGTTCTATCATTACATAAATATTTGTTAGATAAATAGATGAGAAGAAAATTTATTTGTATTCTAGAGTGTTATAACAAAATATTTCATCAATGGAAACATAATTATAAACAATCACTATAAACGACTAGACTATGTTAATAAACTCATTACACTTTTGTAACATTTAATCATAATACCCATGACTGAATAAAATTATGTAAAGCATAATATATCATGAAATTATGGATAATGATGATATTAAATTTCAATTAGTATTATATACAACCCATAGAAATATATAGGTGCATAACATGTCATGTATCTCAAAGATGGAATGTTGACACAAAATTAGTTACACATTTGTTAACATTTGATCCAAAAATTATATGAAAGAGATATCATAATAATGATATAAAAATACACATAAATTTAATTATAAGAATTATATAATATATAATTGGATGTATACTCACCACATAAAATAAATATGAGGTGTACATGGCTTGTTCCACATGAAAAATAAAAGTCAGATGAAAAATACCTTATACATGAGTAACATTTGAATCATGATCCACATGAAATAATAATATAAATTAAATATTTCAATATAGTTTAACTAATTAATATAATAAAAAAATTAAAATTTCAATAAATACATGACATAGAATATGTGAGTGGAGAATATGACATGTATCTCATAGAAATAAAAAGTGTTACAAAATTCTGTTTCTTTATGTTATGAATTTCAATTTACACTTTTAGAAATCATGTATAATAAGTTTTAGTTTTTTATAAATCTACCAAATGATTATATTATTATATCTAATACCAAATATTATTTTATTATGACTTTTAATATCATATTTTTTTAATTATTCAATGTTATGTTTTCATTTCAAGGAATATTTGCGTTGTTAAACGTATTTATTTTTACTTGTTACTCATGGAACTTTTAATTAGATCATTATTTAATTATTTAAAAAACAAAAAACATGATATAATTATAATATATATCCAGTATTTAAATATTTATAGTAATAAAAAATATAAAATTATGAAATGGAACACACCATTCAAGGAGATAGTAGGTCGTACGTATGCATGAAAAACAATATTCGATTTATTTTAATACTAAAACTAAGAAAGTAAATTATATATATATATATATATAATCATTATAGTATAATTATTATTTTATATATATCATTTAATTTCATTAATCCCATCATTAATACGTTCAATGTAATGTGTGAATGACTCACATCATTTTGAGGATGTGGAAGACCATACATCCAAAAATGAAGTTATCATATTTACACAAAATATATGTAAAAATGGAATGTTTTACATAATAATAACATGAAAATATAGAGAACATAAATATCATATAAAAATATATTTTAAATCATAACTACCAACCATGAGATGTGGAAATTGAAAAACTAACTACATTGTTTTGTATGTCGGTTATTCATTGTATATCAAAATGGTATCACTTATTTGGATGTTTGTGAAAGTGCTGGTTGGAACCATATAACAAAAGAACTATAATATTTAGGATAATTTTGTTACAATATAATCATTGAATATTAATAGTTGGGGTGGATAAGGAAAATAAAACAAATGAGCATGAGGGAGGATGTCACCTATTATTTGGGTGACTACTTCTAGTTTTCAGCAAATGGATTCCATGAATATATTTCCACAAAATGTGAGAATTATTCTATGAACATAGGGGTTTTAGGATCTTATTTGAGTATATTTTTACATGGAAAATGGATTTATTGGTGCAAATAAGTGGGATGTGTTGGTTTCTAATTATATTGGAGGGGGAGTGGCATTATTATAAATTTTGTAAAAGATAATTATACATAGGATTTTATAATGTAATTTTGATATAATAATGGTAAAAAATATATTATGTGGAGTATAGGGTAAAAATATATCCCAAAACTGTATTTTAAACAAGTTTCTAGGTTATTATAGACTGTTTTTATAAAGTTTAGACTTCTATTAAGATTATTTTTCTCTAAATCACTGTAATTAATTTTAATCAATTTCACTGATCATTTTTGTCAAAAAAAAATTTGAAGATTCTAGAAATTGAAATTTTTTATGATAAAATATTGTGAATCTATTATTCATATGTTTACTCAAATAAGTGGACAAAATTAATTTAAATTTATTTGAGCAGATGAGACAACTAAACCGGTTTTTAAAGTGGAAATGTTTAAATGGTTGAAATGCGTTTACATTCAATTTAAATTTTTAATTGTTTCCAATGAAATTAGTTAGATTAAGTGATGTATAATTGATCTAATTATACATTATATGAAATTTAAAACATAATATAACTATAAAAATAAATTATATAAAAAATAATTTTGAATTAATATTCACTGTTTTATACTATTAAATAAAACAAGAAACATCTGTAATAAATTCAAAAAATTATCCCAATGTAAATTTCAAGATTAATATTTTATAAATTATTTTTTTTTCTTAATAAGAAAATTTTTAAAAATCATATTTAAAATAGTGTAATAACCTTATAATTATTTTGAGGTAAAATTTTCTTCTATCAATTTTCCCTGTGTTTTTTTGAGAAACCATGGGGAAAATGGGAAATTGATTATTTTAGGGTTACATGCCATGGAATTCTATATATATTCTCTATAGTATAGGTTTATATGATAATGATACATGGGATGCGATCATATGGTATGGGAGAGAAGAAAAATACACTACACACCATGTACTTCAAGATACACGTCATGTAGTCATGTGGTAGGTCAGTGCGGGACGCGTAAAGTATGTCAGCAAAATCATGACTGATAAAATGATATACGGACAATGTATATGAAATTAAATGCCTTTTACTTATGTTTCTTCTTATAAAATGGATAGTAGATCCTATATTATGCAGTTTGGAATGTGGGCATGCTTGGATAGCTCAAGAGGGCCACAAGAATTCAACCTCATCCTGATTGATCACATGAACACTGAATTAATCTTTGTTGGTCTCATTTGAATCCTCTTGGTGAGTTCATAATTAACCTTGAGCCTTTCCTGGTAATTTATATTCTTGGAGGAGTTATTTATGGTCGAATGGTTATATTTGTTTCATAGATTTTTATCGTTCTAGCTTGAATTGGATGTCGTGGATGAACGAGGAGATTCAAATAAGTTGAGGCAATTGGTTTCATGGTAATTTCTTAACATCAAGTTTTTTATGTGTATCGTTGTTCTGCGGAACTATGTTTAGTGTGTATCTTAATTGAAAATTTGACCATATAAACACCTAATGTCATTTTGGTGCTTAAGTATATCAATTAAATCATGGTTAGGCTTTTTTGGTTTGATTAAGGGCCACCCTATTGGTGTGTTTTCCCTTGGTTGATAACTGTTTTACAGTTTGGACTAGGATACCTATGAGCTTACATTTTTTCCCTTTTGAAGAGGGATTTTATAATTGAATTTGTTGAATAAATGTTACAATGTGAATATGATTGTTAAAGCTTTGTGATAGTTTAATTCACATGTTAGTCTTATTAAAAAAAATTCACACACAAGATTATTATTGATAACAATATAACAGTGTAATTTACATGTGTTATTTACTATTCTGAAATTATTATACACTAGTCTTGGCCCTGAGTATTTTGAAATACTGATACAATGGGAATGACAATGATAAATTCTGAAATTACGATATACCAATGTACTCCCAGATTTAAATATGCTGAAATGATAATACATCGGGCTTGTCCCTAATTTTTATATGATGAAATGATTATACATCAGGCTGGGCCTTGAGAAATATTGCAATGGAATGGCTACTGTGGCATCTTCCAAGCTAAACCACATGCTTGGATTCAGTCGACACTACTATTTTATGATACCCTACATAGGTATATGTAGTGTTTACTTCATATAGGGGATTGACAGGCTTAGGTAGTATCCTGAGACTTATATAATTTAATGAATTAAATTGATTAAAGGACATGAAATGAATGATAATTAATTATAGTACTTGTGTGATGGGTTACTTTTTTGTACCTACCAGTTTACTGCATTTCACTATTGTACACAAATTTTGTATATACTCATGGACAGATTGAAACCAACCTTTGGTTGTTGCGTACTTGGATTTATTTCTCACACCATGTTTAGGTCATGTTTTTAGGCCCAAACAGACTATATTGATTGAGGTGTTGGTAGGGGTAACACTCCCTATACAGGAATATGACTTCTACTTAGGAGCAGGAAAGCACGAGAACAATCCAAGGATAGCGATGCTACTGATTGCTTTTTGATTTATCATACATTGTTATTTTATTGTACAAGATTCTAGTGTATCATAATTTCATAGTTTTTTTTGAACATGTGACATTCTACATAATTTTGATACTGAATAACATCTAGTTAACATATACCTTTAGTGTTCAGTTGGTTACATCTGTTGCATGTTGTTTACTGCTTCGTCTATTTGTTAATATTTATTCCGATGTGTTACACTCTTCTAAATAGGGCATAGTTTCCCAACTATCACACCATATGCCCCCACTGCTACTTGGAAACCACTAAATTTGAGGAAATGCACTTGAGGCCATGTGGCCAACTAAGTGCGGGGCACCAATTGAGAGGATTCGTGACCTTGGAAGATACAAATTGATATCGAAGGGTGGTTTTATTGTCTTTATTTCCTTATTATTTGGCGATGTTAAATGATATGTATTTTTTTAATTATATGTGCCTAGGAGATGATACCCCGTGTATAGGGAAAATCAAATTTTCCATGAATTAAAATGTACTTACTAATATTGAGCTATTATTGTTTATTTGATTTCACCATTGGGTGATGCACTTGATTTCTGCTATTATTATGATTCAATTGTAGATCAATTTAGTTTCAACCCAATGAGATGTGGGTATTCCATCTCATGAATTATAAAATCACTTGTTATAATCACATTCCATGAATTATGCCATACTATCTTTTATGCATTAGTAAATTCATCCTATTGGGATAGTTGATGTGGTAGTTGTTCCTACTGTTGTGTTAGTTGGGTGTTGTAAATAATTGTGTGATATCATCTTTCAACCCATAATGAGTATGAGAACGTTTAAATTGGGAAATGATAAACCAATGTAATTTAGGGGTTAAATGAAATTATCTTATATATGGTTTGAATATGATGAACACATTATATAATTGTTGTGATATATTATTCTTTAGTTCCAAAAATTTCTTCATGGGGGTGTGTGGGCCCTCACGGTTCAGAATTTCTCATCCCACTAGTAAATTTTTCTACTGAACAAGAGACTTCTTGGAAAACTACAGTTCTATACTGAAAACCCAATATACATGGCATTTATTTTATACTAGCACTCCACGTGTTCTTCCTATTATGGGGAGATGGTGATTAAAATTTTAAAAAGAATAGGAAATGTACCAGGAGTTATTGTAGTGTAAAATCTTACTGTGTAATGGACCGTGTGGGAGAAAACACGAGCCATGTAGTATAGATTAGAACTTGTCGTGTACAACTTATACATGCCATGTAGTATACATTGGAATAACCTATGTAGACATAGCCATGTGGGTGAATATGGTCGGGAGGATTGTCCAGTGTACAAATTTTGTACTGGTGGAACACTCCATGTACTTGGGGCTGATACACTCCCAGGTTAGTGGATGCACATGACAATGTAACAGAATAACGGTACACTCAGTGTAATCTTTATAAATTTTGTGTAGTCCTTTTTTTCCAAATTTTTTGAAACATTTCTGATTTCATTTTTGGATATTTTGAATTGAAATCCTTGGGCTCTATGTGCATACTACTTCTGATGTTATTATTCTATAAAATCTATTAGGTCTTATAATGATAGGTTTTCATTAGTGTAAGGAATTCCCCCTTGATATTGGTGGATGTAACATTATATGGAACCTCAATTTCACAAAGATAACATAATTTTATTTTATTCTCAGAATGGAATGGTTGCCTCGTTTTCGAGAATTTTTTTATTGCAATCGTCATAGGGTGAGTTTCACATCACCAGGTGGAAGATAGATTCTACATTAGGGTGAATGGAATGTTTAAGAAAGACTATTTGGACCTGAATGTTGTGGGATGGGAGGAATGATAGCCCAGATTGGGAGTTTATATCAAGATGAACAGGTAACATGTCTTTCATATTTCCCTCTAGTGGTTGATCTCTTTAGAAACTTTTTTCTCGATGACTTCTTAGAATTACACCTGGTCATAGATGTGGAGTTCATTATCAAGATAGTTCTAGGAACTTCATTAGTATCCATTCTTCCTTACAAGATGTCTATGAGGGAGTTTCAAGAGCTCAAGATGTAGTTGGAAGATCTGGAAGTTAATGGGTTTTTCTGACCCAGTACTTCGCTGTGGGGTTCACCAGTCCTTTTTTCCCAAAAGGTGGACAATAACTGTAGTCTCTGTGTTGAATATCAGAAACTGAAACAGTTGACGTTTAAAAACCGATATCCCTTTCCATAGATAAATGACCTATTTGTTCCTCTTTGGGGAACTCTAGTGTTCTTGAAATGTGACCTAATTTCAGCATATCACTAGGAATGTGTTCAATTGAAATAATACCTCGTACATCTTTTCATAGCAGGTGTTGCCTATATGAGTACATGGTTATGCCTTGTGGTCTCACGAATGCTCCAGTAGAATTCATGGTGTTGATGAACCGAGTGTTCTATCCTTACCAATATTATTTTCTGGTGGTTTTCATGGATGATATCTTAGTGTATTTCCGCAATCATCACGACCAGGCCAAACACCAGGATTGCATTTATATTACATTGAGAGAGTATGAGATATATGATAAGTTTTAAAAATACAACTTCTTGTTGGGTCATATTCACTTCATGGGACACATCATCTCAGAAACTAAAGTATCAGTGGACCAAGAGAAGGTTAAAGCGGCAATGAA
The DNA here is from genome assembly GCA_963277665.1 of Viscum album. Taxonomy (NCBI): domain Eukaryota; kingdom Viridiplantae; phylum Streptophyta; class Magnoliopsida; order Santalales; family Viscaceae; genus Viscum; species Viscum album. The sequence continues at coordinate 1,472,012,333 of OY728150.1, forward strand.
TTAAAAGTATCCATAGATCTGTTTTGATAAATAGAGTCTCGGGGGGATTGTTTGTTACTACATGCGTTTTTATAGGACTTCTCGCACTTAACATCGTTGTTGACTAGCTTGACAATGAATGGTGTAATGTTTGATTGGTCATACTCTAGAGATGTATCCTATCAAGAGTTGACGGGAGATTATTCTTCAGTGCCTATACTGATATAGCTAGATCTAGACAAGTGTTAAAAGGTGTATTTTGATGAATTAGTTATTGGATTGGGATAATTCCTTATGTAGGGGATCACGTTGTTGCGTAAAGGTATCTGCTATTAAGGCCACATGAAAGGAATTACCTGATGCATGATCTCGAGTTTTCTATAGTTGTTCAGGCATTGCGCTATTGGGAAAATTATTTTTTGGGAGATTATTTTATGGTGTACACAGACAAAAGAAGATTCAAATACATCTTTACCCAGTGTGATTTGAATATGAGAAATTGATGGTGGGTGGAATACCTTCAATCTTTTGATTTAGAGATTTCCTATATTCCTAGAAAAGGAAATGCTTTGGATGAACCACTGAGAAGGATAACATTGAATCCGGAAGTGTAGTTTTCCAATGGTGAGTGGAATCATATGGATTTGTTCTCTGAGATATATTTAGGGGTGCACAACAGTAAGGGAAAATATATCTTTCATCTACTATAGTTACCTCTACCATACTGGACAGAGTTGGGATGATGAAGCTATCAGATTATGAAGGCATAATTCTACGGGAGAGTGTGGTAGGAGAAGTCCATCCTCCAGGGTGGATGGTAGGGAAGGATGAAGTTATTTTTATCCATGGATTTGTTTCTGTTCCAACCGATATACGTTAGGAACTAATGAGCGAGATTCAAGCCTCATCTTAGGTTGTGCATACCAGAGTCACCAAGATGTAATGTGACATGCGTTGTCATTGTTGGTGGTCGTCCATGTAGTGAGATGTAGCTGGTTTAGTTATTATGTGTTCACCATGTCAACAGGTGAAGTCAAAACATTAGTGGTATGGTGGAATCTTACAGCAGCTACCCATTATTGGGTGAATGTGGGATGATGTCATGATAGGTTTTGTGACAGGGGTACCAAGAACACCTAGGGGAAATTATGTTATGTGAGTGATATTTTACATGCATACAATGTTTCCTCACATCTGTATGACCAAGGAGATCTTTCTTGTTGATGATCTTAGCTAAATCTATATCTGAGAGGAGGTACTACTTCCTGGGGATCCTCATTCTATCATTTTAGACAAGAATTCCTACTTTCCGTCTTGTTTTTGGATGGGTTTTTAGAGGGCCCTGGGCTCATAGATGCTTTAGATCAAAGCATACCACCCCCAGACAGATGCCAAGTCAGAGTGTATGACACAAGTGTTGGAGGACATGTTGTGTGTATGTGCCTAGACATTGGGTGATCTTGGGAGAATCATATACCCTTGGTTGAATTTTCTTACAATAATAGCTTTCAAGATACCATTCAGATGACTCCATATGAGACATTTTACGGTAGTCCATTTCGATCTCCCCCTTTATGGTTGAAAATAGGAGAGGCAGCTGTACGGGGACCTCGTCTTGTCAAGTAAAATACTGAGAAGGTATTGTTGATTCAGAAGAAGATTTCAACAGTGCTAGCTCGTCATAAATATTATGTCAATTTTCATAGACAGCCTTTAGTGGTCGAGGTCAAGGATCATGTTTTTCTATATGTCTCACTGGGATTGGGGAACAAGAGGTCCATGATATAGGGTAAGCTTTCACTGAGTTATGTCGGACGAATTGAGATTCTAGAATGAGTCGTGTCAGTTGACTATCAATTACAATTAGCTCAGAAGAACATATACATTCATGGTTTTTTTCATGTATCTCACCTTCACCACTATCATTTAGTCCCATCTCACATTTTTCATCCTGAAGAGTTTGAGATTCATGTTGATGTATCCATTAAGGACCATCCAATTTGTATAGTTCATAGGAGCACAATGGATCTCCAAGACTTATTAGTTCCTCTTGTACAGGGTGCGATGGTAGAATGGTCGAGTGCCGAATGAGTATTGGGATAGTGATGCTGATATAAATTCTCAGTGACATTTTCTATTCTCATATATTCCATCACCACCCTTATAATTGAAACTTCGGGATGAATTTCTTATTGGAGCGATGTTTTGATGAACTCGGTTCTTATTTTGGGGTATAATTTTCTTCAATTCTTTTTCCCTAAGTTATTTTTTAGTGGACAAGGGGAAATGTGGAAAATGGGTTTTTAGGCTTACATTCAATGTAATCCTATATAAATTTCATATAGTATGGTCATGTTGGACAGGGATACCTGGTGTCTGATCATATGGCATCGGAGAGAAAAAAGCCACTATGCATTGTGTACCTCCTGATACACATCGTGTAGTCATGTCGGCAGGTCATTACAGGATGCGTAATGTAATTCGGTGAAACTAATAATAGTAAAAAGATAAACATTCTGTGCATATGTAATTGCATTCCATGTACTTGTATTATTCATGTAAAATGTGCAGTAGCCCCTCCATTCTGTAGTTAGGATAGTGGGATCATAGGGTGAACTCAAGGGGACCGCTGAAACGTCAACCTCTTCCATGTTGATCGTGTATTATCTAAATCAATCATCATTGGTATCATTTGAATCATCTTTTTGAGTGCTCAATTAATCATGATCTGTTCATAGTAATTTTGTATCATGGAGAAGTTATTATGTTTGAATTATTATCCTTGTTTCATATTGAATGTCGAGGCTAGACGAGGAGAGTCATACTATGTCGAGGTAGGTGGTCCTGTGCTAATTTCTTAAATTCATGTTTTTTATAAGTGTCATTTTGATTCACACCCATGTGTAGGGAGTCAGAAGATTGAGAATATGACTATGTTAATAGATAATGCCATTTAGGTGCTTGTGTAAATTTATTGATGCATGTTTTAGGCTTATTGGGTTTCATTAAGGGCCACTTTGTGGGTGTGTATTCCCTCATATGACCATTGTTTAGCTATTTGACCTATGATGCTGATGGGATTTACTTTGTTTACAATTTACAAGGTCTTCTTGAAATGAAATTCGTTAAATAAATGTTTCCATGTGAATATGATGTTAAATAATTGTTATATTAGAATTTTCATATTAGTCTTGTTATATAATTTTTCCAACGTGAGTTGATTTTTTAAAACCATTTAATAAAGTAATTTACATGTGTGGTTTACAATGATGAAATGATTATACACCTAAATTTTCCCCCGACCTACTGAAATGCTGATAAACTGAGCTTGGCCCTAATACATGTTGAAATGCTGAGACACTGGTTTACTCTATGATTTAAATATGATGAAACGCTTATACACGGGGATTATCCATGATTAAAATATGAAGAAATGTGTATATCTGAAGCTTGGGCATGTGATAGATTACAATGGAATGAATGAAGAATCATCGGGCAAGCCATACCATATTCTTGGATTCAGACTACAGTACTTTGTTCAGATAACCTGCTGAGGTATCTTTTGTGATTAATTATATAGGGGATTGACGGGCTTAGGTCCTATCCTGGTACGTATATAATTTAATGAATTGAATTTATTAAAGGACTTGAAATGAATATTAGATAATTCCAGTACATGTACTATAGATTAATTTTGAGTACCTACTGGTTTACTAATGTTCAATATTGTACCCTATTGTTGAATATACTCACTAACATATTTTCACGGCCATTGGTTGTTTCCTACATGGATTTATTTCTCAAACCGTGTTTGGGTCATGTTTTGGTTCCCAAATAGACTATATTTATGCTTGTGTTGATAGGGTAAATGCTCTCTATACAGCTACTTGATTTCTTCTTAAGTGTAGGAGAGCATGTGACCATACCATGGCATGTGATGGTAATGTGTTTCATTTTGTTTTACCACACTTTGTTTCTGTATTGTACTTGATTGGAGTGCATTATATTTTAACTTGTTTCTTAGAACAAGTGACATGCGACATCATTTTGATATCATGTGCTTTCTGATTAAATTATTCCTTCAATATTCAGTTGTTTACTTTAGTTGCATGTTGTTTATTGCTTCCTCTATTTATAAATATTTATTCTGTTGTGTTACACTCTTCCATTTAGGGCATTGCTTCCCCACTACAACACTCTATTCCCTCACATCTAGTTGGAAACCTCTATAATTTGGGGAAATTTGCTTAAGGCCATGTGGGAAACTAGGTACAAGGAACCAGTTGAGTGGCTTCTGGACCCGTGATGTTACAAATGGGTTCTCCATTAAAATGCAGTAAAAGTAAATTTTAGAAAATACATCTTTTTTATTCAAAAGTTTTAATTTATTATTATCATATTCATATAAAATATTTTGGATGAGTGTAGAAGAAATTGAATGAGTATATAAAATTTAATTTTTTTATAAAACATTAATGAAAATTGGTATTTTTAATTTATCAGTTTAAAATTAATTTTTTACATAGAAAAATAGTTTTTTTAGAAAAGTAATATCTTTATTTTCAAATAGTTATTACATTCATTTATACTAATTGATCGTAAGAAAATTCAATTTATATACAAGTTTAAATTATATTTCACAATTTATTTAGATTATTCTTAATATCTATACAAACATCTAAGGGGTAGATATAATTTTATTTTAATAATAATATTAATAATATATTTTTGTTAAGTAAAACTCGAACATGCATGTAACTCAAGCTATCGAAGGGACTAATTGTTATGTTTCATAAATTCTTTCCATAGTATTTTGTGTAAAAAAAGATAGTCAAATGGTTTAATGTATTAAAATATTAGCTTTGTATCGCATATAATGATATCAAAACATACTTCTTTTATATAAAAAACAATATTCATTTTGTGTTAAATGAAAAATATCAAAAAGTTTAAATTAATTCAAACACTTATTTCATAAAATCATATTCTATTACTTGATATATATGATATAAAACTACTAAGGTTTGAATATGTTAGAAATTTAATATATATATATATATACATTATATACATCAACATACCCAAATGTGTGTAGTGATAATGGAAAAATGAATTACATTGGTCATGAGGTTGTGGTCTTCTGTACACACCAATTATGATTTTGTAATCCATTTTAGGGATGTGGGAATGGGTTATATAATAAACTTAACATAAAATATACAATTATGTGAATATAATGAGGTTATTATATCATCATAGTGTTTGAAATTGGTGGAGGTATAAATAAAATAAAATCTATATTTGAATAGAGTAACAATTATTCAAGTAACTTCTATAGGATTACACAAAAAATAGTATCCTAGGTGGGATATATACCAAAAACAAGACATCTGGGATTAGTGTAGGGGTATGGGAATGTTATTTGGGAAGGCTGTCTCTAAAAACAGGATTTTATGGGGTGAAGATTAGAGGCCCTAGGTATCCATTTATAAGGGAGGTGAGTGGAACACTTGTAATTATTTAAAAGAAAATGGTGTACCCACATTTTAAACAAACCAAAATGGTCAAAAATAGAGTATTATCTACCGTTAGAAATAATGGAATCAAGATATATCCTAAAAATATATTTTAGACTATTTTATATGTCAATTTAAATATTATCCTATTAGATTAAACCATAGTAAACCCATTTTCCTTAACATTGGTATATAATTTTTACCCTAACCATGGTAAATAATTTTTACAATTTTCACAAATCATTTTTCTCAATAACTTAGTTGGAAAAATTATAAAATATATAGTATATAGATTCCATGATTGTAATTGAATTTTCAATATTTAATTCATATATATAGAAGAATTTAATTTAAAATTAATCCTATAGATGCGTAGAGAATTTGAGTTTTCAAAGAGGAAATGTCCAAAACATTAAATTTTTTTATCAAAATTCAAAATAAAATAGATAAAAATTACATATTTTTAAATATTATTTAAAAAATTTAAATAATTTTACATTAAATATATTTATAATTATAAATTTACTTTATTAATAATATAAAATAATATGACTTTCTTAATTAGAATTCAATATGTATCACTAAGAGTCATTTTTTTGTGAAATCCCAAAAAATAATCCAATGATGTATTTAAGAATATTATTTAAAATAATATTTTTATATATCAAATAAATATAGTTAATGTGAAAAAAAAATAATTTGAAATTATTTTCTTAATGCATGACTATACCATCTTTTATAACATATTCTATTATTACAAAAAGAAATATATTTTACTTTTTTATTATTCCTATTTTATTTATAATTAATATATAACAATAATATTCATTATTTAGTTAGTTATATTATGAAATAAAAATTTATTATTTAGGTTTTAAAAATATTTTATTTTGTGTGTCCTTTAAACTCAGGTTGTTTTTTCTACAAACTATCAATGTGATTAAATTTATAGACATTTTTTGGGTTTATAAGAACGGTGTGGTGTTCCCTATACTGACTGACTGACAGTTATTATTTTTTATTAATAAAAACTTTTAAGGAAATGTGAGAAACCACAAATCCCAACCTCACAAGCAAAAAACCAAACCCAAAAGTAACTGAAACAACATACCAGAACTGCCTCACCCCATTATTTGTAACGTGGTATGAAACTTTCACCAATGCCATGTCACTCGGCTTGCTGTACCATGCAAGGATGAATGGGCCTGGTACCGATGGCAAAGCCATACCCTCTCAGACTTCCATATCCAAATGAGATGCATCGGTGTCAGAATGAGCTCAATCCCCATCTGAAGCAGATCCAAGCATATTTCCAGCTACGAGTGAAGAAAAGGACAACACCACAAACTGTACAACACAGAGAACCAAACATTCCAGACCGAAGAGACCCCAACCCAGATATGAAAACCCACCAAATTAACTAGGATAATTGATGATTAAACTATGATTACCAGAGACCATATCCCAAAAAATTTCCAAGATAAAGAAGAAACCTCTATGTTTGGGGAATCTGACAGGATCTTTTCAAATTCTGAGGCCATTTGGTCCCATGATTGTATATAGTCCTCAATGTTGATATTCCCTTTGTTGAAACCCCAAAAAAGGATTAGGTCTTTCTTGTTAATCCAAGCATATTGTTCCTCATTGAAGGTTTCTCTTAAGGTTCTCCCCATCATGGAAGCAGGTTAATAGAATCTTATTTTAATAAGGAATAAAGGGGGAATTAAAAAGGTCACACAACATGTAGGTTTTCCATTTTATAAAACTAAATTAAATTAATTTATAAAAAATTTAAAAAAAAATTATGATAAGAATAATTGTTATATAATTAATACTGAAATAACAATTATATATGATTTTTAATACGATTTTCCTCAAAAATTGTAATAATGTTAATTGACTATTATTATATTTTCATTATTGAACATATTAACCAAGAAGATGATTTTTTTCATTTAAATTTGTATCTATAAAATGTAAAGGCATTATTCCTAAAATAACATTTCCACTAAAACATATCACTGTCATATATTTCACCAAAAAAATCCCTTTATCATGATGGACTCTCAATACATGAAACCTAAACAAGGGGATTTTTATGACATTGAACATATGTTCAATCATAAATCCATATATCCATAATCTTATCCATAAAAATTATGATAATGAAGAAACATATTCTTCTAAAATTTAACACAATTCAATATTGCTTCACTATTCTTATAACTAAAATATCATTGGTAAAAATTCTTCAAAAATTTAATTATTTTATACCAATAGATATATACTTCATCTATTTTACTTCAACATTGATAAAATAAAAGCCTATGGGTCAAAAATTATAATAGGGAATTTTCATAGCTAATTTCCATGTTACCTATATTCAATACTAGAAACTATAAATGGATCCCATTGATTGAATTTATTTCCTTCCATCATACTATAAAATATAATGGAAAATTCATTATGTTACGACCTTATTATCTACCCATAATGTTTTTTATCAATATTTTGATACACTTTATTTTCAATGCATGGTAAATTATGTTTTACCTTGGTCATTCATTTACAATATCTAATTAAATCATTTATAATGGTTCGTAATGAAAATAAAAATTACCCTAAGAATATCACCTAGTAATTTCAAACCATTTTCACTGAAATTCCCTTTGTCTTTCATTATGTGATGATCAAGTCAAGACCAACATTCGCTTTTTGGAGTTACTACCCCAATTTACATCTTTTTTAGAACCAAATACACTTTTATTATCTAAAATGGGTGGATTTTTAGGAAAACCTGAATAATATCAACCATATCAAAACCTTTTAATGTTGTTATATACTTATTATCATAGAATATCAATGGGTTTTTTCCCTACAAATTGATTTTATAAACTTTATTCCAAATGATTATACAATACATTATATGATACCGAATTTTGTGACCCTAACTATAGTAGCCTAGAGTAGGTGTCTGATTTATTAAATTGGAATATGATATAAGGAAACAAATATTGAAGGATCGAATAGTTTATTTGTATTGGATAACTAGATGAATAAATAATTTCCATATTACATTTGAAAAAAAAATTAAACATATTTTTTTGAGAAAATAATTATAAACTCTAGAATATCAATTCCTATCAAGCATAATAAAATTAATGGATTCTTATGAAAGGAAACAAATTAAGGGTGATCTAATATTTTATGTAAGGATTATTTATAGTGGATGATATATTGAATCAATAAATAATAATCCATATGGAATAGAAATTAACAGGATGAACATTCTATTTAATCATTAACATGGGTATCATAATATGATAATGAAAAAATCAATATAGAATAGAAGTAACTAAGAAGACATGTCATTTAATAAATAAAATTAGAATAAATTTCATCTATATATTATTTCATTGCACAAATTTCATTGATAATATTATAATAAATAGTCAATTTGGAATGGTAAACAATATAAAATACATACCATTTAATCAATAAATTTATAACGAAAAAAATCCCTAGATAATATCATTATGAAAATATCATGGATAATAATAACAGAACTGTTAATGAACTAAATTCTTAGTTATTAGATGACATGAACTCAACAATCATGATACATATACCATTAACACCTTTCAAAGTATGGTTCTAAAAGATACGTTGGAGCCCGATTAGTTCTAAATTACTAATTTACATCATTATATTCTCAATGCATTGAATGGTTTATATAATTACGGTCCCTAATTATTAATATATATCTAAATAATTCCTCAAATATAGAAAAATATAATTAATTCATAAACAATTTTACCTATAATTAAATATCCCTATTGAGTAATGAATATAGATTTTTCAATATTTTCCCTGATAAAAATCCTACATTAAATGTAGAAAAATATAATTAAATATGATATATGGTTTATTAATCAAACATATCCATGATATATAATATTTTTATTTAGGGTATGTTTAATGTTCAATTATCAAAGGAAAGTGATTATTTAAACAGAATGTTATTGAAAAAAAAAATTGATTGAAGATTGTGAATAGAAATAATTATCATGGTCATTATGTTAACAAACCATCCATATAAATCATATATATGGTATAAATCCATCATACACCTGTTCTAGATAGAATAACTGGTTTTTTTCATTGATGAATAGAAATACAATAAAAATATATTTATAAACATTTTGAGAAAAATATTTTTTTAATTATGGAAATGGCCTTTAAAAAAAGAAAAAAAAATTATTCTGAAAATAATTTTTTGAAATATATAGTGAAAATTATAAAAGGAATATTTTAAAAATTGATTGGTCAAGATGGAATAATAGATTAGACATACAGAGTTCATCAATGAAATAATTGTTTACTATTTTTTGAAATGTCAAATTGGAATAGTTTTGAAAATCAATATAATATTCCATTTAATTTTTTATGGAAACTAAAATGGATAAAAATGGAATTAATAAATAATTTGGAGAATGTTAAAAATTATATTTTAGAAAAAAAATTTGAACACATTATTTTTGGATGAAATCAGATGTCAGACCAAAGAGTGAAATGAATTTGGATTTTATTAAAAAATATCTATTAACGTTTTTATGTAACATAGTGTATAAAAATGTTTCCATTACTTTTAGATTTCATAGAAAACAAGTTTTCAATAATATTAATGGTTTTCATGTACAATGATGAATAATTTTCTACCATGTAACCTCCTGTAAGATTAATTTTAATTAATAAGAGATTTTGAAAAAAAAAATCTACAATCATAATGTTGTAGTGGGATGTAACCCATGAATCAATTATGTTTAAAAAATAAAAAAAAAGTAAATTTTTGGATATAAAACATATTATTCTCAAAATTAAATACCAAAAAATCATTGAATATCAAATAATGTGGAGATGTAGTATATCCCAATTAAAGGAAATTGAGTTTTGAAATTATTTGTAACTTGGTTACAATCGTTTCAAATCTACATAGAAGAAATTATTCAACTTGAAACATAAAATACCAATAATTTATTAAGGAATCATGAAAATTCATTTTAAATGGGAAACATATAAACCATATAAAATTATTTAGGTGCATAATATTACAATATACTTATATAAAGTGAAATTGATACAAATTCCTTCAAAAATATTACATCATTGAAGTGGGGATTAATCATTGAATTAATTATATGTGTCAAATATATATACATGTAAACAAGTATAAACACAAAATAAAATAATAAATCTTCATTAAAAAATAATCTTATCATGACAAAGTCAATGCAGTATATGTTTAACCTAATGAAATGAAGTTTATTTAAGAAATAGGGCACCTCACAGTACATTTCAGTTGAACATGATTTCTCTTTATACATAGAAGTTTTAAAATGTTTAGTAACTTATACATGAATAATATATATTGTTATTATATCATAAATAATTTCATAATAAAATATTATCACCCATTCAATGATAATCTTTTATTCATTTCATTGTTTTGGGTGCAAATTGCCTTGTTTTTTCAATCATGGTTTTTCTTGAATATTCTTACTCATTTTCATATTATATAGATTAATCATATCCAAATCATTAATCATGAAATAATTACCATATTTATACATTATGTATACTTTATATAAGTATCATGTAATCTGGTTTTGGGAAATGAAGTATGTTACAAACATTGAGATCGTAGGCCATAACTAGTCTTGAATATTGTTTACATTTTTCAAAAATCATTATAGAAATGATATAAGTAAAATTTTAACATTAAATGATGATAAAAATATCGTAAATACAATCTTATTTGTTAATATATTCTTATATAATTCATCAATGTGATTTGATTTTGAAAATATAGTCATATGTATTCCTGAAGGCAGTAGTCCACATGTATACGAATGATGTTTTCATATTTATAAGAGTAAATTCGTAAGAGAGAATGATTCATTATTATATTAGAATGATAATTATTTCATAAATATCTTCACTAAATTATTTACATAACATATATTTATTTAATTTAACCTTATTACCTTTCATGTAAAAGGTTAGTGAAAAATGAATCACATCGCTTCACGAGGTGGTTGTCTACCATACACATAATAACAATTATCATATCACCGAATTAATGTATGAAAAAATTATATATATAGTATAATAAATCCATATATATAATAATTCAATAAATATAATATAAATAACTTTTATCCATTATCACACGCAACCAATAGAGGTGTTAATGGAAAAACGAATGACATCAGTTCATGAGGCGGTAGTGCGCTATACCCAAAAAATAATGATTTCATAATCCACTTAATGTTTGTGGGTATAATCTATGTAATTACATTAATAAAAGAAAATATATGCTTGTATAATATACTTATGTTTTTATATTATCATGGTTTAATACATATTTACTAATGGAAATAATGAAATAAAATTTAAAATATCATTGAAGAATGTTACATCTTTTTCAGGTAACATTTTTATGATTTCAAAAAAAAAGTGTTCCTAGGAATCGTATATTCCAAAACCAATGCAGCTAGAAGTTTTGAAGGGATTTTAGGAAGTTATTTAAAATGTTATTGAGAGAAATGTTTTTTATTAGATAATAAACAGATGAGTTTGGGTGACCTTCTATAATTTATTTGTGTGGCACATGTGTAATATTTGAATAGAAAAAGGTGTAATGACATTTTAAAGAATAAGAAATAGTAATACATAGAGTGTTATAGATAAATATAAATTTTAGTGTATATTTATGGATAGAAAATATATTTTTATAATTTTTCTTAGTCAATTTAACCATTATCTATTTGGTATAACCCCTAGTAAACATATTTTTACTTTAACCGCAGTAGATAATATTTACTTTTTTCCATATTCAAACTGGTCCAAAATTAATATTACCTTATAGGATTATATAAATTATGAAAACTAAATTTAGGGATTATTTTCATAAAATTTACATCCACTAAAGACGAATATGTTTATTTAATGTTAGTTCCATCGACGCAATGATAAAGAAGAATTTCATAGAAAAAATGTTCAAATGTATACAATGCTGTTATATCAAAATTACTTATGAAAGTTGTTATGAAGAATTAATTGGATTAGTAGATATATAACTGAACTAATTTTACGTTATAAACAATTCAAATATTATTTTTCATTTATAAATATATAAAAAATGACATTTGTCCAACTATATTCATTATTTATCATTTTTAATCAAAAAATAAATTATTTTTGTGAAATCCAAAAAACTCAAACAAATAATTGTTCATTATTATGAATTAAAAAATAAATATTATTTTTAAAATAGATTATAAAAAATTGGTAAAAAAATAATTTCAAATTATGTTTCCAATGTGTGACTTAACTATCATTAATGAAAAAGGAATTTCTGTAGATTATTTTTATTTTAAATGATTATTATTTTATTTCTAGTAAATAGATAACCATAATTTTCAAACCCCATTTATTAATATTTATAACCATCAGTTTAAAATTTATTTTTTAATGGTGTACTATAATATTTCTTTTTTTACATAGGTTGCATGTTCATCAAGCTATAAAAAAGATTTAATTTAAATAAGTATATTTCATGGGATGATTAAGCTCAGTGTTACGTATAACACATTATATTTAAAAAAATTTAGTTATTTTAGAATTTTGGATTGTTAAAAATTGAAAGTATTTTATTTTTGATCCAATAAATAAAAAAATTATGTTCGTTTAATCAAATAAATATTTTTGTGAATATTAGAAATATAGCATATCATATCAATTCTCAACATCTATTTTCATATAATCATAGGATGTTCCCTATCTCTATGGGTTGGAGACTTGAAAACAAGAATCAAGAATAACCAGAGAGAATGATTTCTCAAAACCAATGGATGAAAATGAAATATATATAGATATTAATAAACACGCACACCTAATCGGAATAAACTAAAAAAGAAGAAACAACATATATTTATTATAGAAAATAGTATAAGTGAAACAACTCAATGGAAGAAAACAAATATCAATGAGAAAAATCCATCAATTAAGGAATACAAAATCTAGAAATATACCCTCCCTATGATTACATAGGAAAACTCCCACTATCTCACAAGCATCCACTGAGACACAACTGAAATAAAACATTCCACCTCTCTACATCAACTCGACATTACCTACATCAAATGACATATAATGTTCTATAGAATTCTGAAGGGTTTTTCCATGTATAATAAAAAATCACTCAATTTTATCATGTCCAGGTCTTCCATAAACCATTTTGGAACAACTATAAAATGTTTCAACTTTAAAATAGAAGAAAGGAATAATAAATATTGAAAATGTTGGACCCATATCATAAATATCCATGTTCCATTAGCATAATGATATATAAAATATATAAATAAAAATATTCCACATTTCAACAGAATGAAAAAAATAATGCCTAAGGCACTAAAATATTCTAGATTGTGGAAATGACTATGGGTCTATGAGATACCCAATATCCAAAATCAAAACATCAACCTCTAGAATACATTAAAACTCTTTCATGAAACACCCAATCCATGAGAAAAAAATGAAGTGTTTGAAATGGATTGGGACCTTACATCAAATGAATTATATATTATTTGAATACATATTAATTAATAAATATCATTAAGTACAACAGAAGAGAGGTTATATAATATAAAAATCCCACAAGAGACCTCCAGAGATCATGGAATAACCCAAATACACTAACTCGTCCCAATCAAAGGGAGAATACACATAAAATTTAACTCTTATAGATCAATAAAACCAAGGGTCATGAATAAAAACCCAAAAAACTATCTTTATCTATAGTAGGATATAATTTTATCACAAGGGAATCATGTTAGAAAGGGAACTCCTCAAATCCATTATGTCACTATATGATGAGAAATAATTAAATAGAACAAATACATAACATATTATCCAGAAATACAAAAATTTTAACATGATTTTGTAAATAACATTGAATCATTATCAATATATATCACACCATTTTCAGTTATATTAGAATAATTATAATGATTATAATTTTTTTACCTTCTAAATGAATCATTGATATGATCCATCAACATATCATGTTCCATCTAATATGATACATCATTAATGTGTTATAAAACCATGAAAGGAATAACATATTTTTCAGAAAGATTACTTTCATTATTAAATTTCTTCTAAAAAATTATTCGGATATCCATAATAAAAAATGATATCTATTATAATATAATATTATAATCCTCTTATACATTCCATTATACTTTTAAAAAATCATGAAATTTTATCATCCAATCAAGATTCAGTAACACATTATATTTCATACTCTTCACTAATTCCTATATGAATATCAAAAAATATCCAAACTCTTTAAAAACTATTAAAATGGCAATTTGCATCCATAAAGAAATTCACATTGTGAAATATCTAGAATATGTAAAAGAAACATAACATTGAATATCATAATACACTACTCGATCTAACAATCCCTCTATGTTTTAATTTATTTGATATGTAATATAAGGGATACGTTGGTTTTTTAAAGAAAAAAACATATAAAATGTAAAATAGAGATCAGGATCAAATATGATAATATCTAAATCCTCATTGATGGTTAGGGAATCCCAAAAATATTACCTTGATAATCAATACAATATGTGTGACTGTTTTATCATAAAGGAATTTATATATATTATATAATGGTTTAGAAAAACTAACAGATTTATATACACCTTATCAGAGTGGTAGAATAATCATGAATCCCAAAAAAATGTCATCCCACATCTTCTAAGGGATATTATGAAAATGATGTGACCAACTGGAGACATAATGCTTGGGCATCATATTGTAGAAGACATAACATAGAGACACTAACTCTACATCAATCCACATAATCGCATAACATATAAACTAACTCATCATTCAATGAGATAACATAGGTATACTGATATATAATCCCATGTGACATATATAGAACCTTAGAGGAGCCACCTCTAATATTTTTATGTAAAAGTGATCCTACCATATATAACTACCCAATTATAATCATAGTATATCCCTTAGTGGAATAAAGTCCCACCACAAAATTAACAATCTGACGCGGATACACATAATTTACAAAATATGAGTTTATTAACATCCAGAATATTAAAACTCAATTATTAATATACATTATATCATGGTATATTATTTAAACGATTGTCAATCACTCTCTATTTTATTTGGACTCTTGAAAAAAAATTCCTTTTCAATTCAAAATTTTTATGTATGGAAAATCATTCCCCTTCCAAATGTTCTTGTAAATCATAAATTTATAATACAAAAATAAATTCATCCAATTGTTTTTCAAAAGCCCAAATGTCCTTAGGAAAATGAATTGGTTAAGTTTCAAGGGTTCATGGAGAATGGAAATCACCACCCAATGGGTTAGAGGTTATATAACATTAATGAAAACATTATTATAAAAATATTGTGATAATTTGTTTCATATTTATAATATTGGTTTTTATCTAATGGAAACCATAAGAGATGACTACTCTTTATAGTATTATAAACATACCAATACCAAGGTATAAAGTATAGCAATATATATCAAATATATCACATTACTATATAAAATATAAAACATGACTACTAATGATAATCCAAAATAAATAATCCAATAAATTTTAAAAAAATTTATTCTATTTGATCGATATATTATATATGGTCATGGAATTCAACTGATCCATAATATGAGGGAAATTGGAAACAGCTGCCTTGATATTTTATGGAAAAAATACCACATTTCTTGGAGAGAAAGATGTTTGCTTGAAATGAGTCCTAGAGTCATAGAAAATAATCTTCAACAACTTCACATATATGAAATGATTCCAAATAACAACTTAATTATTGAATAGATTATATGAATTTTCTTTATTATACTTAGAATATAAAATTATTTCAAAACAAGAACATTAAAACATACTAATCAAGAAACTCCCAAAATAATGTTTTATATGTCTAATGAACACATTCAAAGATTTCATAATGTCAAAGGGAATTACAAAATACTTATATTAATAATAACAACAATTTAATATGCTATTGAAAATATATATATAATTTACCGTCATATAATGAGATTTTATACAGAAGTAAATCATTACAGAACATATATAATAAATTAATGGAAGGGAATACTATTTCAACACTATAACATAGTTGAAATGACTACAGTCAATATATTATCACAAACAATCATATTACTTCTTACTAAATAATTAATTAGAACAAAGGTAAACAAAATATACTAAAGTGACTATCTCAAAAAAATTTCTACTATCTGAATTTGTCAATAATAAATGATTTGGTAATCCACCATATATTTTGATATCAATTTCTATGTTACATCCATTTACAATGCTATCTTAAACTCAGTTTTATCCTAATATCATAGCGCCATAACCACATTAGGAATGCCCACATTCTTCTTTTCATTATCCAAAATAAAGGAAGATGACTAATCATCTATTGATATTATTATCAATGAAACTATAATAGAATATTACTACTTACAATGCCTTCATATTATCCATTAATCACACATGATAAAGATAAAATATTTGTCACTCTCTGTATCAATATATATAAGTAACCTAATGATATAATTTTTTTATTCTTTAATAAATAAATATAGTCTATATCAATGATATGATGTATAGATATTTCCACAAACAAAAAAACACCACTAAAATTTAAATACATTCCAGACTTGAACATACAATACATATATAATAAATTAAATCAAACATGACCCCCACATAGAATATTTAATTCATATGGAACTAAAACAGTCACCACCTCATATCCTAAATCATGGATATAGGAGAAGGAAATGACAGAGTTTGTATCTTATGGATAAAATGGGGAACATATAAAATTATAATATACAGAAATGGTACCTTTCATAATATCGGGATCACCTGGCTGTGGATACTCATTTTCATTCTTTCAAATGAGTGCTAGTCTGGACGTATTTAGACATAATGAAGAAGACATACTGGTAATTTCTCTTATATACCCCCATTGATGTGGGGAATCATTTTGTATTCCACTAATAATCCATCCTGTTGCAAATGAAGATAGCCGAGAGAACCCAAATGATTCTTCTTCCAGAACATATACCATTTAATGTGTGATCATAATGTTTTCCACCATTAGAACACTATATACCAAAAAATTTAAAATACAAATTTAGTTATTGTCTAAAAAATTTGTTTAATAGGGGAAAATATTTGATACCAAAGTTGGTTTCTGATAAAAACCACCACATTCTAAATGTGATGATGATTGATGAAGTAGAATCTCCATTATTTAAAACGTATAATAAATAGAAAACTATTTACCCAATACTAAAATGTCTACTCCTTTGGTGTTTCAAAAATAATTTATCTGAAGTTGATTGAATCTATGATAGTATG
Organism: Viscum album; assembly: GCA_963277665.1. Classification (NCBI taxonomy): domain Eukaryota; kingdom Viridiplantae; phylum Streptophyta; class Magnoliopsida; order Santalales; family Viscaceae; genus Viscum; species Viscum album. The sequence continues at coordinate 1,472,030,331 of OY728150.1, forward strand.
ATCTTAATATCATATATGTTGATAAACACATCATTTATCCTCACATTGTCAATGGTTTGGACAAAATCAATATATTTGGACATTCAAATCCTTGAAATAACACAACATAATGAATTCAACATGAATGATATCTCAAAAAATCCATAAGGAGTTCTTCATATGAATTAAAATATCCCACAAAATGGGTAGTCCAATGAAAAGTGTAATAAATTTATATTTCTTATGTAATAATATCCCTTGAGGAAGATAAAAAATACAGAAACTAATCACAAAACATCTTTAATGAATATTTTGACACCCCAATATAAAAAATCTACAACATCCCATTAATTAAAGCTGTATATAAAGAATAACATCTAATGAAATTTAATACCAATTATAATCACGAATACAAATAATGGAATCCATATATAATACTACCAATGACTCTATGTACTAATATTAATAATATCTCTCATACATATATGTTCTATACTACTAAAATATATTAAGTATCATCCTCCAAGAATCTATTTATCATAATTTAACTCATTAGATAACTTTTTTTGTATCCTACTGAACTTCATGAAAAAAAATTTAAATGAGGACATCCAACATATTAATTGATCAAAAAGTAGAATATATATAAAAAATAAAAAATATATAATACGGAATAATATTAATTAATGACAAAAATTTGTATACTAAAAATTGTTTTATCTACCAAATTCAATAAAAAGAACCAAAAATAATGTTACTTGATCCCAACAGAGGTTTATAAACAACAAACAACAAAAATTCATTTAAAAAATTTACTAAAAATAATATCATTCTATCATACTATGGTGTAAAAAAAGAACACATGTTTTCCTATCTACCATTATTCAAGAACACAATAATTCAATATCATTTTGTTTCACTATAATCAATTAGAATTATTTCTGATTCATATTCGTATATCTATCATATATCTCAAGAAAATTCTATTATACCACTCATCAAGAAAATACCACCTAATTACCAATCATGGGACAAATATGATGTATGTTATGAACCCCATAAAACCCTATCTATTATCCAACATGTTAGAGAATAGCATTTCTGAAAATAATACACTCATATAAGATAAATTACTATCCAAATCACTAGGATGTTATAAAATAACCAAAAATAAATATTATATGATTTAATGAAAATATCCAAAAACAATAAATTTCATATGATGGAAATCCAAGAGAATCATTCCACTATAAAAATTATCAAAACTGAATACCAATATAGAAACTTATCTGTTATTCTACCAATATAAAAAATGACAAACTCGGTCCCCAACTAAAAACATATAGATATATATATATATGTGTGTGTGTGAAAATAATTTTATTCTTAATATGATCCTCCCAACAATCCATTTCCAAAATAAAAAATTTGTATAATATTCCCCAACGAAGTAATTAGAGAAATAAAATTAGTGTCATAATAATGTAATCTATATTCTGATTCCATTTATATATATTAGTCTCCCTGTAGATCATATATGAAGAATAATATGTAAATATACAAGAAATGTACATTTATTACAAATTCACATAAATAAAATTCAAACAATAATCCATGGACATAGAACCCAGTTATCTGAGACAGTCACTAAATATTCATGAACAATTATTCAACTATATAATATCTGCATTTATAGTATCACTACCATAATATATTCTCATATCCATACACTTTTATTAACATATTCTTCATTATAGCGCATATAAAATTATAATACACATCATGATGTTGAAACCCATGGATACAATAACTTGTAACAATCAAATGACATTAAATATTATATACATGTTTATGAATACATTAATACACAAAAAAATCTACTCAAAAGTAAAATATAAATTAGATTCATTATATCACTTTTTTGGATCATATATCTTCTAAAAAGATCAACAAACAACCCAGATATTCCAAAATAAAAAATACACATAGATGAGATTGTGGGTCAGTGATATACTTGTCCCTCTATGACCATTAAATCATGAATATTGGGATAATTTAGGATTCCATGTAAAAATTGGGTGTTAATAAATCAAAAAAATTCATCTATAAGCTCATAATAAATATCAAATGATAATGAATAACATTCAGGAAATAAATTCTACATGAAACTGACCTACCAACGACTCTATAAATAGTGAACATAGATAATAAATTCCATTCCTCAAAAAAATTAGATGACCATATTTTAATTAATAGTTTAGTGTTAATATATTAAAAAACATCATTAAGAATCCATGATAAATTATAGATTAATGTCTTCCTAATTAATCTAATGATGTGAGGCATTAAAAATATGCCTTTAAATTTTATATTCCATATGGAATTTCATTTTAAACAATCCCATTTCTGATATATATACATGACCATACCATATTTATTGATTTATATTATACCAATATCCATAAAATATTATTAATTCATTAAACATAAATATATTATCCCAAACATTTTATCCATATACATTACATCAATTTATACGAATATTCAAGACATAACAATACAATACACACCAAAACTATTATGGTTTATAGTATATGGACATTTGATATAAATTTTTTTTATTTAACGAAATATATTAAACATCACCCATAAATATCTTCCATCATAAAATTCTTCATAAGAATGCCTTTCGAAAAGGATTCATTATAAAATAAGGAAGGGAATAATAAGAAAAAACGTGATCCTAGATGCTCATTTTGGGTAAAAAATAGATATATCAATCATTGATCATATATAATCATATGATATGTATAAGGGTAAATGATAATGACCATAATATATAGAGAACAAACCTATAATAACCAATATAATAAACATGATTTATGGAATAAAACATTAGTATAAAAAAATAAATCATTCATAAGAATGAAAATTAATCATAACATAATCAAGAACAATAATTTCATGTAATTTATATGCATGGAACCATAATAAGTTTAGCATCCACTTCATATGTCATGTTTGATATCCATGACTATTAGATCAATCATGAAAACTATTTTCTCATAGTATATCATGCACATCAGCTTGTTTCCCATTGCAGTTCAAGCATGTTAACAATACTCCCTTAAGAGATCAAGCACATTAACATTTTTCTCATTATAGTATCATGAAATATTATTCTATTAACAATACAATGTATGCACATACATGTACTACTATCAAATAAATAAAACTATACATATGTGTTCCATAGGACTAAAAAATATTCATTATATTAGAACCATGAAAATAAATTTATTTCATAATCATTTAATATTTTCATATTAAACATAAACCATACAGAAAAAAGAATAAGGATGGTGTACAAGGATAAAATCCTCTGTAATATGTAATTACCATAAAATATTTTCGTCTAATGTTGAAAATTTTTTAGAATGATCACTTTGAATAACTACTGAGTAAAAAACATTTCCATTTTATATTCACTTTTCATTTTAAAAAGTGACACACACATAACTAAAAATATTTTATAAAAAAAATAAACTTTTCAATATTTAATATAATCCTTAAATCATCATGTTTTCATAATAGAGTGAAAATATAATCATTCCCCATAATTTAAAAATACATTTCATCTATATTTTTTGCTGGAAATGTCATAGAGTACGCCATTTGAAAAACCAAAAAATTATACCATCCATTTTCATTAAACAAGTAACACTGTAAAAAAACAATTTTAAAAACATTATGAGAATATAAAAAAATTTAAATATTTTTATAAAACATGTAATTTAAGGTAAATATTTCACTACATATAAATAATGATAAATAATTTTTAAAAAGGATGAAATTCTAATAAAAACACTTACTTGAAGTCTCACATGTATTCATTCATGTTCAATAATTCGATATAATAAATATGAATTAATTATAAATGTATTCCATAACAATATTAATAGAAAAAATACTATTTAAAATATATTTATAAAATATTTTCTCCCATTTATAAATAATTTGTTATTAAAATCACTGATATATGTGATAAGTGTTCATTTTTAAAGCATATTTCTGTTCTATTTGATAAGTTCTTGTTTTCCACGAATTTTTTAGTTTGGATGCCCATATCCATATACTTTCATCATGGTACCATCATATATAGAATTTTAATATTGTTATAAATATATTTTATATTAAATTAATTTAAATTTATAATAATTTTTAAATATTAGAGACAAAAAATGAATTACATCCTTCATGAAGATGGTAAACCATATTTATATATGAAAATTGTTTCTAAATTTTGACTGCAGGAATTAATAAAAGGAAAAAATTCACCTTTAATAGATAATAATTATTTCATATATACCATGTATATTAATAAAATTAATCCATAATACCATCCATGTGTAATATATATGAAGAAAAAATTACATCGCATTGTGTATATGGTTGCCCGCATGTATGTACGAATGACATTATCATTTCTCTATGTATTGCATGGTAAGAAAGTCTGAATGATATTACCATACCTGAAAAATAATTCAGTCATAAATATCATATATAGAAATAAAAAACATCATAATATCTATCAATAATATATGGTGATGTAAAATGATTTGTATCACTATGTGGAGACGGTAACACATACGTACTCATGAAGGTCACATTCACTTATATTTTGATGGGGAAATTGTTGTATAATTGTTTTTTACAATAGAATTATATATTTTAGGAATATTTATGATACTAAAGTATTTAATTAATGATAAATATCCAATATTTATAGGAGGTAAGGAACAATAGAAAAAAGTATGTGATCAGTTATCGATATTATCTCTTCATTGAAATGACTCCAGTAGATCTACTCTATTGGGATCTAGGGTTGGGATTTTGGGAATAAAAGTACATATAGAAAATAGATAAGAATGTTTAGAAGGTAAATTTTTAGATCATTGTAGATATAGGAGTCTCCAAGTGGTGTAAATATATTAGAGAGGAAGTTTCCTATTACAGTAAAAGTATGTGGAAGTCTATGAATTTTGTAATCAAATAGAATTTTACAAAACTATTAATGAAGAATATACATAGAATGGGTCATTAATTAGAAACTAGGGTATGACATGGTTTAAATATCATAAAAAATAAAATTAGGATAGGTTTATGTGGTATTTTAAACCTTATGTTTTGGTATAATCCTTTAATAAACCAATTTTTACATTAACATTGGTAACATATTTTAACTCAAAAAATTTATAATTTTTTCTATATGGTATGTATTGACTCAGAAATAGATAAGGGTTGACATTTTAATCCATATATTGTCTCTATTTTTCATATTTTATAATTTCATTCTTTTTAATAAATTTAATAAAATTTTATTTTTAAAAAATATAATTATTTTCTATTTTTAATAATATTCAATATTATAACTTTAATAAGATTATAAAAAACTGAAAATTCAAAAACAATATTTTAACCTATAAAAAATTTTCTTATTCCTGTAAAAAAATTCTTCGATCATATTAATTATATAAATTTTTTTTACTTTTAATATCTTAAATAACATTTATTTAATTTTTCTATTAATAGAATAATTATTAAATCAGCATTGTGTACGTATTTATGGTAATTAATTTAACAGTAAAAATTAATAAAAAAAATTCACGATAAAGAGAAATATTATTTTTTTCAAAATACTATTTATAATATTATATATCATCTAGATATCCCCATTATAAAAAAATTATAGTTATTAAAAACCGTAGTATTACATGTTATACTAATCTTCAAATAAAATATTATAAAGGACATGATGTGACCTAATTGGACATAATATTTAATATAACCTAAACATGAATGAATATGGAAGAAATTAAATCCTAAATAAATATTAAATTTTTTAGGGTAATTTTATATTTCTAATCATTTTATTTTTAATCCTAATTACATGAATTACCTTATACCATATTAACAAAAATTATTAAGGTTACTATTCATATTGAACAAAAATTAAATAGTGATTTTTTCTAAATAAGAACATTATTATTTTAAATATGGGATCAATTTATGATAATTTAAAAAAAATTATAATGTAATTTAAAATTAAACAAGAAAAAATAATGAAATATAATTTTTTAGAAAAATGAAATTTTAAATATAAAATATATTAATACAAAAATGAAGTATAAAATGTAAAAAATCATAATTAAAATTAAAATAACTATTTAAATATTGAAACCAATCCAAAAAATAATATATGTATTTAAATACATTAAAATAAAATTAATTTTTCAATAAAAATAAAAAATATGTATTCATTGAAAAATCAATCTTTTTAGAAAATATTATATAAAAATAATCCATATGTAATTTTAACCTTACGATATCAAATATTAAGTTCATATAATCAAATAAATTTTCCAAATATTAAGTAAAATTATTATATTATTTTCTAAAAGAACAATAATAATCAATTTTAAATAAATAATATTTTTGAAAAATCATGTGAATTTACAATAAAAGTATTCTTTCAAATAATTAACTAATATAGTAAAAATTATGAGGAACATTATATATTTCAGAATTAAGTTTTTCATATTCATATATATTAATTTATTATCTATGATATACCTGACACAAAATATTTTAATAATGTTTTTTGATTATAGTAAACATAATTTTTTTCTTAACACGTGCAATCAGTTATATTAAATTATTGAATGAAAACATTTTCCTTGAGATACCTGGGTGTTACATTAAACCCCCATAAAAACGAATCTATACCTTTAAATTCGTCACTCATATATAAATAGAAGAGAATAATTTTTCCTCATCACTCATCAGAATCCTACACAACTTCTTCAAATTGGTGTTTTCTCCATAAAATATATACCATGACAGTGGTGTTATTTCATATAAATTCCTCTATATGATCCCAAATATATACAATTTTTTCTTCATAAGAATGATATTTCTCTATCGGTATGATATCTGTGATTAAGATATGTGAATGATTTTTTATTTACATCATCAAGAGGTATACCTAGAACACATCATGTTCTTAGTAGAGATTTAGTGGAAGGACCAATTGATAAGCTAGAATCCCAATAATATCATTAATTTCAGAAGGAATGATAAACCAAGGGCTTAAAATTCTCTTATATTAAAATTTCATCAATCTATAGAAGAGATATATTTATAAGAATACAATATCACCCCCATCAAACACTAGTAATTTATAAGGATTGTTAGCCTTAATTTTTTGTCAACTCTAAGCCATTCTTATGTTCTTTTGAATTAATCTATCATTTTCTACCATTTCCTTATCTAGATTAGTTCAAAATATAATTATTTATACTACTTAATTTCAACATGTTGTAGTTAATCACTACTTACCATAAATGTATTTATAAAGAATTTTTTGAATATAAAAGTGAAATCCATTGTTTTATGAAAATTATTGCAAAATAAGGTGTTAAACCATACCATAGTAGAAATACATATATAAATCTTTCAACATTCCCTACAGAGTATTAATGGATCTATTCGACATACCATCTATCATATGATATTAAGGAGTTATTAATATTAACTCATTATTCATAATGTATAAAAGAATTCCCTAGAATGTCATGGTAAACATAAGATCCAGATCAGATAAAATGATATGTACTACTCCACAAAATTCACAAAATAATTGATATATATTTTGGAAATATGTTAATGAGATATTTATTCTCTAAGAGTATAGAACTGTGCTGACTTCAAAAGGTGTACAACTATAACACTTTAAACATTATGGGCTTTATATTTTTTTGGGGAGTCTAATGAAAAAATACATGATGATGTTTTACAATGTCCATTCATGTATCGATTGTCACGACCCGTCCTCGGGGCCTGTGCCATGACTACCCCAAGCCCGCCTTCCATAGGCCAGGGGCTGGCGACTAGCACCAAGGCATAAATCCCGGTAAAAAGGGAAGGCATTGCCTTTTTAAAGTAAACAAGCACCACATAGTAAGCAAGCGGAAATGTAAACACTATGTAAAAACAAAGTACAACTGTAAGTGCGGAAAAGTAAATGGTCCAGTATACAAACCCAAACTGAAAGTAAAGTACAACTCGAAAGGGAAAACAACAACTGTAAAGTAAAAGCCGCTACACCGTGCTGTCCACTGGGGATCCCACCTGAAGGGTGGGTACATATAGATCCACTGCTCCTCGGGTCACGCCATCTGCTCTGAGTACGTCCCGCCCAGTGGTCCACCTCCAGGTATCGTCCTTCTCTGCACGCCTCAACCACGATCAACGTTGTTCGTCGTCTGCAACCAACACAATGTAGTGCGGGCATAGCCCGTGAAGGGGTGAGTATAAGCTACTCGGTAGGGACCTCGAGACCCCTGAAGGTCTCCCAAAATCCACAAAGGATAAACCACAAAGGAAAGAAACAATCACGAAGTAACAACCGACACTGCTTAGGTATATGCCCATACATATACCTAAGTCATAATTTCAATACGCTCCAACCTCCGAGCCCAAGTACAACTCAGTCCACACAGGAAAGTATAAGTATTCCACATAGGAAAGAAAAACGTAATGCACACAGGATAGCACATCACAATCCACACAGGAATGTAAACAGGATTCATCTCACACAGGTATAATTCTTCGGTAGACGATAGAGATGATCACTGATCCATCTAAGTCATCGGACCCCCAAAAGATCGATAGGTACTAACCCCCGCAAAGACCCACACAGGATCTGTAGGCACTGGTTCACACAGGACCGCTGAGCGCTGACCCACACAGGATCGGACCCACACAGGATCGGTAGCACTGATCCACACATGATCGCTGAGTGTTGTAGTCGTCGTTGTCGAATCCACTGAGGATCTATGCACAGTTGTCGTCGCAGTCACAGTAGCAGTCGCAGCCAGCTCTAGGGTTCCCGCACACAACAAGCTCGTTCGGGAGGGTCCGCTCCACAAGCCGAGAGGCTGATACATCAACTGTCACATATTCTAGAGTTGATGTATCCAAAAGTTCTGTATCATCAACCAGAACTCAACGCAACAGATGGCGCGTTAATCGGACGCCCGGTCTGAGAGTTATTGGCATTTTCGTACCAGGGGCCCGGTTGGTTTTTAAGGAAAAACCAACCCGACCGTACTCCACCTGCGTCCAAACCTCGGGAGGATTATGCCAAAAGATCTGTCTCACTAAGAGGAACTCAACAAAGCTGACGTCACGTCAATCGGACGTCCGTAGCTCAAGATATGAGTGTTTCCGCTCCGAGAGCCCGGTTGGTTTCGTGTACGAACCAACCCGAACGAACACAAATTATTCCGAAACCTTGAGTGCGATATACCGAAACGACCGTCTCGATCCAAGGATCGCATCGCCGCTGACGGCGCGTCATTTGGAGGTCCGTAGACCGAGTTATGGGCATTTGAACATAACAGTTCGGTATCAGGGGTTTCGGGCCCGGGCGGACCCGGTCCGAGACCCCCCCGGCTGGCCTGAACCAGGTCGACCTGCCCCAGACAGGGTCAGCCCGGCCCGGCTGGGCTCAGCCTGGCATGGCGGACCGGCCAGGCACCGGTCCGGTTTAGCACAGCGCGCTGGGCGCGCTGCCAGCTCGGCTTCGGTCGAGCTGATTGAAAAAAAAACGGGGGGCGCCTGCCCCCCCTTTGTAACCGCGGCCCCCCTAAATAATGGGGGGGCGTTGAGATAGCTGGGGGAATTTATTTCCCTCGGTTTTCTCCCTTCCGACCGGCCTGACCTGGCCGACCGGATCCACCTCAACGGAACCAGCAGTGGCCGGTCCCTTTCCGGCTCCAACACCGGCGGCCCGGCTGGCCGCCGGTCACCAAGCTCCACCGCGGCCTGGAACCGGCCGCGGCCCTTGTCGTCCGGCGCGGTGCGATGGCACCGCACCCCTCCGCCACGGCCCCGCTCCAGCCGCGGCGCCTTCAATTTCCTTTGACGCGGCGCGACGACGTCGCGTTCTTGAATTTCCATCCATGGCGCGGCGCGACGGTGCCGCGCAATACTTGCCGAATGATACCCGCGTGGTGCGACGACACCACGCCATCTCGTTCCATCCGCAAGAATCAATTTTTAACAAAGTAGGGGGGGGTCGGCCGTGTTTGTGCTGTCCGAACCCCCTCTCATTTAATGATAGTATTTATTCGATTATCCACGAAGTTCGACATGCTAGAATCAAGAACGGAATAAGTAAATAAATAAAAAAAATTCCCCTACCTTGGTTTCAAGAGCGGAGCATGCCAACAAGCCGCGGATGACAAGCGTCGCGGAGTTCGGGCGTCGCGGTAATCAAATGTCTATTCTGTTGACGTCAAGGTGCGTCCAAATAGGTATCGTCGCTGGAGAAGCTTCGTAAGCTGACAAAGAAAGTCCGAGGAGGAAGCGGCGTCTCCTTTCGTTGACACAGGAAGAAGATTGCAAGAAGCGGCGTCGTCGATCTTCGGAAACACACCGGCTGCGAAGAAGAGAAGAGACGGCACGTCTTTCTCTTCATATGGTGACAGCGTTCTTCGTCGGAGTCTAAGTGTTCTTCGTGTTCTTAGTCGTGGTTGAAGAAGATGAAGAATGCTTCCCAAATTCTCTCAAGGTGGCAAGAGAAAACTAACCAGGATAAAATAAGCTTAAGCCTTATTTTATTTACACAACTTCACCTCTTTGAATTTCGAAAGTTTGAAATTCAATAACTCATCTCAATTAAAACTCAAGTTGTCAAAATTAAATTGAGTGGAGTTATTGGGAGTTTAAAGGGGAGTTGAGGAGTTAGGGTTCGTGTGGGACCCACCACACATAATCCTATGAAGGGAGGTTAAGTGGATGTGGGTCCCACCTCTAACTCCCTTTGGGAGGATATAACCAACATGGTTAAAAAAAATAAATTGTGTTCACAGTTTATTTAACTTCTTCAAATTTTTCCCCAAAACTAACTTTCATCCCGCATAAAACGCAACCTCGGAAAAGGTCTCCATAAGTGAATATCGGCACTGCAAGATCATCGGTGCCCTCAGAATTCGATTCCGGGCACCGGTTCAAAAGTTAGAAAAACCCGCTCGTTCGTTCACTAAACGTACCCGAGCCAAACTTCAGAAATTGATTCCGGGCACACCGGGCCTTGGAATCAGGTGCCGTCAGAAACCGAGTTCTTGTAAAATTCCAAAAAAATTAAGAAAAAATTTCCCTTAAATTTTACGGGTCTTTACATTACTCCCACCTCAGGGCTTTACATCCCCGTAAAAATACATCAAAACTAGGGAAACAAATGAGGGTACTGAGCACGCATCTGAGCCTCCCGCTCCCAAGTGCTCTCCTGGAGGTTCCTGTACTACCATCTGATGCGCACTAGAGGAAACGACCGTCCACGTAGGACCCTCTCCTGTTGACCCTCGATCTCCACTAGGACCTCCGTAAAAGTCTCCCCATCGTCAACGTCAAGCTCTCCATGGTCAATGATGTGCGTCGGGTCGTGCACATATCTCCTCAGCTGAGATACGTGGAAGACGTTGTGCACCCAGTGCAACAGAGGTGGTAGTGCCAGGCGATAAGCCACTTCGCCAATCCCGCTGAGGACCTGGAAGGGTCCGATGAAGCGTGGAGATAACTTGTCGCCTCGGCCAAATCTCTGTATACCACGTCGAGGTTAGACCCGCAAGAAGATGTGGTCGCCATCTTCGAACTCTAGCGGCCTCCGCCTCCTGTCAACATATGACTTCTGCTGGCTCTGAGCTATCCTCATCCGCTCCTGGATGACCTGGACCTTCTCTGTCATGGCATGGACCATCTCCGGTCCCACAAGTGCTGACTCCCCATGGTCTGTCCAGCACAAAGGAGATCTACAAGGTCGGTCGTACAACGCCTCTTACGGTGCCATCCCGATTGTGGAGTTGTAGCTGTTGTTGTACGCAAACTCCACCAAGGGTAGGTGGTCCTCCCAGCTATGACCAAAGTTGAGGACACATGCGCGGAGCATGTCCTCGAGAGTCTGAATGGTCCTCTCCGTCTGACCATCCGTTTGAGGGTGAAAGGCTGTGCTCAGACGTAGCTATGTCCCGAACGCCTCCTGTAATCCCTTCCATAGCCGGGACGTAAAGCGAGCATCTCGATCGGAGACGATAGATGATGGAACACCGTGAAGTCGCACAATCCCCTGAATGTAAATACATCCCAAACTCTCTACTGAGCCCTGCTCTCAGATGGGTAAGAAGTGAGCCGACTTGGTGAGTTGGTCGACAATCACCCAGATGGAGTCGTGACCTATGGAAGTGTGTGGAAGTCCAGTCACGAAGTCCATAGATATCCCATCCCACTTCCACTCCAGAACCTCCAAGGGCTGTACCAAGCCTGCTGGTACCAGATGCTCTGCCTTCACCTGCTGGTAGGTGAGGCATCGAGAAACGAACTCTGCCACAGCCTTCTTCATGCCTGGACACCAGTGCTGTCGTCTAAGATCCTGGTACATCTTCGCCACTCTGAGATGTACCACCAAGGGAGAAGTGTGAAACTCTCTCAGCACCTCCTCCCGTAAAGCAACTGGTACCATGGTACATCCTCCGAAAAGGATGTCGTGCTCTGCTCAAAGGAGAAACCATCAGGTGCATGTCCTGGGGATATATGTGCACGCCACGTCTCATAGTCAGCGTCCCCACGGTGCGCCTCTCCGACCCATTGTAGAAGTGGAGGAGTGACTATGAGTGACTGAAGGAAGGTTGGTCCATGTTTATCCATAAAGGATATTTGCAAAGAGGCTAGCTGCTCCGTCGCCTCCTCAAGTAGCTGAATGCCCGTCCTCCTGCTGAGGGAATCGACTACTACGTTCCCCTTACCAGGAGTATAGACTATATCAAAGTCATAGTCCTGGAGGAACTCGATCCATCGCCACTGTCTCAGGTTTAGGTCCTTTTGTGAGAAGATAAACCTGAGACTCTGATTATCATAAATGACTGTAAAGCGCTCGCCCATCAGATAGTGTCGCCAAGTTTTCAGAGCGAAGACCACTACTGCTAACTCCAGGTCATGGGTAGCGTAGTTCTTCTCATGCGGCCTCAACTGAAGTGATCCATAGGTGATCACTACCCTCTCCTACATCAGGACGCAACCGAGTCTGGTCCCTGATGCATCACAGTAGACTACGTACCTTACTCCCTCCTCAGGCAACCTCAAGATAGGTGCGCTGGTCAATCTCTGTCTCATCTCCTGGAAGCTCTACTGACATCTTTCTGACCACACGAAGGGTTTCCCATTCTTCATCAAAGATGAGAGTGGTGCCGCAACTCTAGAGAATTCTGGCACGAATCTCCGGTAGTATCTATCTAGTCCCAAGAAACTTCGAACCTCCGACAAGCTCCTGGGTGGCTCCTAAGCGAACACAGCCTCGATCTTCACAGGATCCACTGCAACTCCCGCCTCAGAGATAACGTGTCCCATGAAGTGGACCTCACGTATCCAGAACTGGCACTTCAAGAGGTTACCATAAATCTGGTGCTCTCGGAATGTGTCTAGTACAACCCGCAAGTGGTAGGCGTGTTCCTCCTCAGTCGTCGAGTATATCAAAATGTTGTCGATGAAGACCACGACAAATCGATCGAGGTATGGCTGAAAGATCCTGTTCATGAGGGCCATGAACACTGATGGAGCATTGGTTATGCCGAAGGGCATAACCAAGAACTCATAGTGTCCATACCGACATCTGAAGACCGTCTTCTGCACGTCCTCGTCTCTAACTCTGAGCTGATGATAGTCTGACCTGAGGTCTATCTTCGAGAACCACCGTGCTCCCTTGAGCTGATCAAAGAGGTCATCAATCCTCGGTAGTAGATACTTGTTCCTTACTGTCACTTGGTTCATGCGACGATAGTCAACACAAAGTCGCAAGCTCTCATCCGCCTTCTTGGCGAATAATATCGGGGAAGCCCAGGGTGAAACACTAGGTCGGATGAACCCCTTACCCTGCAAGTCCTCCAACTGTACCCGTAGCTCTCGAAACTCGGCGGGGGACATCTGATATGATGGAGTCAATATTGGGGTTGTCCCGGGGTACAGGTCAATATAAAAGTCTACCTCTCTACGAGGAGGTAACCCTAGAACGTCGTCGGGAAAAACGTCTGAAACCTGATCCACCACTGCAGGAAAACCAGGACTCCGCACGTCAACTGCTCCTAAGATGAGGCTAGCCAACTGATGAGTGATGTGTTGTCGTCTCCTCTGCGGAAGTCCATCCTATGCTGCAAAGGCTCCCTTCTCGCCGGTGAAGGTGAACCTGCTCCCATCGGTGCGTACACATCGCACCTTGCGCCTAAAATAGTCAATATGTTCATGGACCGTAGATAACCAATCCATGCCCAAGATGGCGTCGTAAGGCCTCGACGCTACTACAAGAAGATCCCAGTCGAAGCTCTCACCTCCTAGAGTAAGCTTACACTACCGGCACCAGTGCGTAATCGTCGAGTCTACTCCCTTAAAAGTATCTAGCCGTAAGGATTGATCCAACGGCTCTGTCGGAATCTCCAAGCTCCGAACAAGGGAAGCGGCTATGAAAGAGTGACTCACTCCTGTGTCTATAAGTACTGCAGCAAGGGTGTAATAGACACAGATAGTACCTCGAATCATCTCGGGTGCGCCGTGGTCGTAGGCCTCTACTGCCTGGAGCTGTACCTGTCTCTATCCGCCAGCTCCCTGTGGTCCGGGTGGACCTCCTAGTGGTGGTGGTGGTAGAGCCTCAAAGCGTTGCCCACCACCTGCTGCTCGGCCAGCTCCTCTGCCTCATCCGCCTCCTCCATGCAGACCGCCATGGTCGACCCTCTGCCTCTGCCTCAGTGGTCCCTCAACCGTCTGCTGCTCCTCGGCACGACGAGTCGGGCAGTCACGAGCCATGTGGCCCTGCCCGCCGCACGAGTAGCATTGTCTGCCTCTCGAAAGACTCGCTCTGCGTTGTGTGCCCCGCACAGCTGAGCCAGTTTCCAGAGGTCATCTGCAAGAGGATCTGGTCTGCCTAGACCCATAAGTCATCCGTCGACTTCCTGCTACAGATGACTCTGCCACGTTCCGCCCTACGGTGGGTCGCGGCGCTGGTGTACACTCAGCAAGAAAGATCTCGATCAAAAGGGCATGATCTACTACTCCTTTCTGAGTCGGAATGCTAAGGGAGATCAGTGATGCCCTAATCTCGTGTCTCAACCCCTGCTCGAAGGTTCGAGCCCAGGAGAATGGGTCCCGTACCATGTCGGTTGAGTAGTGAGAGAGATCGGTAAATCTCGCCGAGTACTGAGCGACTGTCATGCTACCCAGCCGCAGCTGAAGAAGCTCCTGAATGCACACCGCACGGAGGGTGGCTGGGACGAACTCCGAGCGGAAGAGGCTCTCAAAGTCCGTCCAAAGTAAAGATGCCTCATCGTGCACCTAGAGCATCAAGCTCTACCATCGGACCGCTGTTGCATGCAGTAGGCTCATAGCGAGGATCACTATGAGGTCTGCTGGTGTCCTCACTAGACTGAAAACTCGTACGACTGCCTCCAGCCAGTCCTCGGCTACCTGGGGGTCCGTCTCCCCATGAAACCTGGGCAGTCGCTGGCACTGAAACTCATGCAGTGCGCTGAGGCGATGTGCATCATCAGCGGCTGGTGCTGGAAGTATCGGTGGCTCGGCGGGTAGTGCTACCGTCGGTGCCACTACTGACAAAGGGCCCTGCACCGAGGCCTCGTCGCTCGGTGGGCTGTCGTCACGCTCGACTCTCAGAACCCTAGATGGCTGCCGTCGTGGGGCCATCCTGAAAAGGAAACAAGTGTTCCACAGTCAGAAAAATATACCTGGTGAGCTGATACAAAGTAATCACAAAGAAAAATTGAATCACACACAAAATCAATGTTTTCGTGCATTTAGTCGGGAATCAGAAGTCAGGGTCCTTGTGTACGGATACGTCGGTCGCCGCAACAACACTGGACTCCCTGGACTGATAACCACACTCAATACGCTAAACATTATTTCTTCACATAGAAAAGATCAGAGTTCGCGGTAGAACTGAACTCCTCTGATACCAATTTGTCACGACCCGTCCTCGGGGCCCGTGCCGTGACTACCCCAAGCCCACCTTCCATAGGCTAGGGGCTGGTGACAAGCACCAAGGCGTAAATCCTGGTAAAATGGGAAGGCATTGCCTTTGTAAAGAAAACAAGCACCATAGAGTAAGAAAGCAGAAAAGTAAACACTAAGTAAAAATAGAATACAACTGTAAGTGCGGAAAAGTAAATGGGCCAGTATACAAACCCAAACTGAAAGTAAAGCACAACTCGAAAAGGAAAAACATCAACTGTAAAGTAAAAGCAGCTACACCGAGCTGTCCACTGGAGATCCCACCTGAAGGGTGGGTACATATAGCTCCACTGCTCCTCGGTTCCCGCCGTCCGCTCCGAGTACGTCCCGCCCAGTGGTCCACCTCCAGGTACCATCCAGCTCTGCACGCCTTAACGACGATCAACACTGTCCATCGTCTGCAACCAAAACAACGTAGTACGGGCATAGCCCGTGCAGGGGTGAGTATAAGCTACTCAGTAGGGACCCCGAGACCCCTGAAGGTCTCCCAAAATTCACAAAGGATAAACCACAAAGGAAAGATACAATCACGAAATAACAACTGACACTGCTTAGGTATATGCCCATACATATACCTAATTCATCATTTCAATACGCTCCAACCTCTGAGCCCAAGTACAACTCAGTCCACACAGGAAAGTATACGTATTCCACACAGGAAAGAAAAATGTAATCCACACAGGATAGCACAACACAATCTACACAGAAAGGTAAATAGGATTCAGCTCACATAGGTATACTTGTTCACCAGATGATAGAGATGATCACTGATCTATCTAAGTCATCGGACCCACAAAGGATCGATAGGTACTAACCCCCGCAAAGTCCCACACAGGATCTGTAGGCGCTGGTTCACACAGGACCGCTGAGCGCTGACCCACACAGGATCGGTAGCACTGATCCACACAGGATCGCTGAGTGCTGTAGTCGTCGTCATCGAATCCACTGAGGATCTCTGCACAGTCGTCATCGCAGTCACAGTAGCAGTTGCAGCCAGCTCTAGGGTTCCCGCACACAGCAAGCTCGTTCGGGATGGTCTGTTCCACGAGCCGAGAGGCTGATACATCAACTGTCACACAGTCCAGAGTTGTTGTATCCAAAAGTTCCGTATCGTCAACAGGAACTCAACGCAATAGACGGTGCGTCAATCGGACGCCCGGTCTGAGAGTTATTGGCTTTTTCGTAGCAGGGGCCCGGTTGGGTTTTAAGGAAAAACCAACCCGACCATACTCCACCTACGTCCAAACCTCGGGTGGAGTATGGAAAAAGATCTGTCTCACTAAGAGGAACTCAACAAAGATGACAGCACGTCAATCGGACGTCTGTAGCTCAAGATATGAGTGTTTCCGCTCCGAGGGCCCGGTTGGTTTCGTGTACGATCCAACCCGGCCGAACTCAAAGTATTCTGAAACATTGAGTGCGATACACTGAAACGACCGTCTCGAGCCAAGGATCGCATCTCTACTCACAGTGCGTCGTTTGGAGGTCTATAGCCCGAGTTATGGGCATTTGAACCTAACAGTTCGGTATCGGGGGTTTCGGGCCCGGGCGGACCCGGCCCGAGACCCCCCCGGCTGGCCCGAACCGGGTCGACCCGCCCTGGACAGGCTCGGCCCGGCCCGGCCTGGCGGACCGGCCAGGTGCCGGTCTGGTTCAGCGCAGCACGCTGGGCGCGCTGCCAGCTCGGCTTCGGTCGAGCTGATTGAAAAAAAAACGGGGGGCACCTGCCCCCCCTTTGTAACTGTGCCCCCCCCCCTCAACAATGGGGGGGGCGTTGATCTAGCCGGGGGAATTTATTTCCCTCATTTTTCTCCCTTCCGGATGGCCCGACCTGGTCGGCCGGCTCCACCTCAACGGGACCGGCAGTGGCTGGTCCCTTTCTGGCTCCAACACCGGCGGCGCGGCTGGCCGCCGGTCACCATGCTCCACTGCGGCCTGGAACCGGCCGCGTCCCTTGTCGTCTGGTGCGGTGCGATGACACCGCGCCCCTCCACCGCGGCCCCGCTCCAGCTGTGGCGCCTTCGATTTCCTTTGACGCGGCATGACAGCGTCGCGTTCTTGAATTTCCTTCCACGGCACGGCGTGACGGCGCTGCGCAATACTTGTCGAATGATACCCGCGTGGTGCGACGACACCACGCCATCTCGTTCCATCCGCAAGAAACAATCATGAACAAAGGAGGGGGGAGGGGGGGTTCGGCCGTGTTTGTGCAGTCCGGCCCCCCCCCCCTCTCGTTAAATGATAGCATTTATTCGATTATCCACGAAGTTCGACATACTAGAATCAATAACGGAATAAGTAAATAAATAACAAAATTCCCCTACCTCATTTTCAAGTGCGGAGCATGCCAACAAGCCGCAGAAGACAAGCGTCGCGGAGGTCGGGCGTCGCGGTAATCGATCGTCAATTCCGTTGACGTCAAGGTGCGTCCGAAGAGGTATCGTCGCTGGAGAAGCTTCGTAAGCTGAAGATGAAAGTCCGAGGAGGAAGCGGTGTCTCCTTTCGTTGACACGGGAAGAAGATCGAAAGAAGCGGCGTCGTCGATCTTCGGAAACACACCGGCTGCGAAGAAGAGAAGAGATGGCACATCTTTCTCTTATTATGGTGATGGCGTTCTTCGTCGGAGCCTAAGTGTTCTTCGTGTTCTTCATCGTGGTTGAAGAAGATGAAGAATGCTTCCCAAATTCTCTCAAGGTGGAAAGAGAAAACTAACCAAAATAAAATAAGCTTAAGCCTTATTTTATTTACACAAATTCACCTCTTTGAATTTCGAAAGTTTGAAATTCAATAACTCATCTCAATTAAAACTCAAGTTGTCAAAATTAAATTGAGTGGAGTTATTGGGGTATTAAAGGGGAGTTGAGGAGTTAGGGTTCGTGTGGGCCCCACCACACTTAATCCTCTAAAGGGAGGTTAAGTTGATGTGGGTCCCACCTCTAACTCCCTTTGGGAGGATATAACCAACATGATTAAAAAAAATTGTGTTCACAATTTATTTAACTTCTTCAAAAATTTCCCCAAAATTAACTTTCATCCCGCATAAAACGCAACCTCGGAAAAGGTCTCCTTAAGCTAATATCGGCACTGCGAGATCATCGGTGCCCTTGGAATTCGATTCCGGGCACCAGTTCAAAAGTTAGAAAAACCCGCTCGTTCGTTCACTGAACGTACCCGAGCCAAACTTCGGAAATTGATTTCGGGCCTCGGAATCAAGTGCCGTCAGAATCGGCGTTCTTGTAAAATTTCAAAGAAAATTAAGAAAAAATTTCCATTGAATTTTATGGGTCTTTACATCGATAATTGTTGTAACTTAAAATAAGAATTCTATCTCTCAGCCTAAACATTATTATACACTAATCATTGATAAACATAATCTGTTATATTCCTCATCATTACATACCTATACAAAAATATTTCAGTTCTCTATAAATAGTATAAGATATAAGATGTATAAAAAAGGATAAACTATTATCCTCATCCAGCATCTCAATATATAAATCTCGTACAATTGTGAACCATACATGATTCTTTATCCTTATTATTCTAGAAAAATTAGGGATGAACTCATGAAAAGTTGTCACCTTGTTTTGTATATCAACAACTTCTTTCTATGACTCATTAGTCTTCACATGGATAGATAGTTGAACATTCATTTGAGCCACATAATATTTTCCCCCATTATTTATGATTTTTTAGATTGTCATATTAATTTCCATAAATATTGGACCTTTTGTGATCCTCAATAGTGATATGATTTCACAATCCATTAATCTCCAATTGTATAACACCTTGTTCAATTTTATAGGTTGTTAGTGTTTGGAAAATTCTTGATCATTAATCAGCTCCAACAATCATATTTGGAACATTTTTAACCATTTTTTTTATAAAATATAATTTATGAATTTAAAATCATTCTATATGTTATACTTTTTTGCTCAGAGATAATTCATCTATATATTTAATGAAAAATTTACATATATTAGCTTCAATTAATGACTAGGAAAATATTTCTCATGGGGATTAAATTAACATGTGTAATAAGCTATGATCATATCATTTTAAGAGAAAAAAAGATCCCAGTCACTTAATTTAATTAATCTCTATAGAGAGACAACCATTATCCACAATAGGATTTTGTGAGAATAGGTTAACCGACAAAACTTCATTTCTACTCATTTAAATTCTCTTACCTATATCCATTCAATATTAAATTAACTCATTTATTTGTAAACATGGTGACTGGTTTAGATAATTGTGATAAATATTTCACAAAACATCTATAATATCCATCCAACCCATAAAAAACTATAGATTACTTTTAAATTTTTTTTATCAGCATTTCATAATAACTTATTTAATTTAATGATATAATGATATACCCTAACTTCAGAATATATGACCCATTATCAATACATTCAAAATCAAGGAATCACTATTTGTAAACATTCCAAAATTTATCTCCTTCCACATGTTCATCAACACAGTCCTCAAGTGATATTCTTTCTCTTCATTAAAAATTGTATATAAAAGATAATTTCCCATTATGAGTACAAAATATTGTTCAACAGACTCTAGAATGTTTTTATTAAGTTTGACTTTGATTATAGTGCAGTAATTAGTTAGACTCAAATGAATCACATTATTTTCATAGTCTGTATACCTTGTATAAAATTTAATCTTGGGTTTATAATCTTCCTTCATACTTAGATGATTATATCCAGAACGAACACCAAATATTGAAAAGTTTCATTCTCCATGCAGTTGATCAAATAAGTCATCAACACAAGCAATACAATACTTTCCCTTCATTGAGATATTGTTATGTTTCCAATAATCAATACAATGTTTCATTGCTCAATCATTCATTTTAAAAATGAATATGTTAAACCAAAATTATGTACTGTGAAATATGAATCCCATATCAATATTTTCTTATTGTTTCTTATAAATTTACATAAAATATATTTGGCTTATTTTATAAATAGTATTTTCAATACAATTTCATTAGTTATTATTTGTATTAAAAAACTAACATCATGATTTGGTGGAAGACTCAATAATTCCTCCAAAAATGAATTAATAAACTCCAATACAATAGATCATTAATGTTGAGCTTCTACTTAACATTATGAGATATATAACCATTATTTATAGTAATTAAGACCCAAAATAAGAGAACAATTTCCCTTGGAATATCATATGCTTCATTGAATCAATAATTTATCATTGGTACATTTAAAATTTTAAATGAAACTTACCTTAGAATAAATTTGATACTTATTCCATATATAGAAATGAAATCCATAATAATTGTAACATAAAATTCAATTAAAAAGATAATAATAATAATTATAGGAATACCTTTCACAAATACATTAACTTGAGAAGAAATATAAACATGAGACATAACAATTGTGAAATTATGATTTTTCACAGATGATTCAACATCTCGTTTTTGAGGTTATATGATGATACCCATAGAAATCATTCTAATACTAACTAAGTGGGTGGATATTGTATAATATAAAACATTGTCTTCTCTCAAGTGGATGATTATTTAACCTTTCCCTATGTCATTTTCATAACCCCCTTTGGAAATCATGATCACAAGATATTTTCCATTATCATTAGGGAAAAGAGAATACTGATGTTGATCATAAATAACATTCATATCCATGAACATGTTTCAATAAATCCAATAATCCAAGAAGATTAATCATGAGAGAGTCGGTAGTTGAATAGTTTTAGTATTATTTTCCAATATTTCATTAACCATCATATTCAAAAACTTTTGAAATTCCTGATATTCACGAACTACTATTAAACTTTTAAATCATGTCCCAATTCTATTCAAACACATCCAATGATTTTTTATCCAACATTTCTATCATGTAGAAGTCTATAATATAATTGGACCACATGATTTATTTGAGATTTCATGATACTCAATAATTATATTCTTGTGAAAATCAAGGGAACGGTGGGAATCTCATGTTTCCATTTCTATTTAGAATTAATATTGAATTTTTTTCATCATATCAAATGAAATATTTTTTTTATATATAATTTCCAATATTTTTAGGAAAAAAATAATTGACCAATTTTAAATACATGACTAATACTTTAACTAGATTCATACCTTGCAATCGCTGAAGAATCATCCTGAAAGGTACCAATGGATTCATCATACTTTGGATTCAGCCTATGAAATTCCTTCTCCAATTTAGTACATAGAATATTAATAATGTTATTACTATATAATATTCCCCTAAAATAATTAATTTTCATAGATTCAATTTATTCTAATTTATTTAAATACTATATAAGATTCAATAATTGATCTGCCTCACCCTACATATCATAAAATTATATAAAATTTAATTCATGACTGAAGCATTTAGGGGATTAAAAGATTTTATCAATGGTATAATCTCGTCACATATCTACTAGTGGGTTAGATGATACAATAATATATGGTCAATTTTTACTCATTATGTTTTCAAAAATATGTTCCCCTCCTTCAATCATTTGGAAACTCATCATTATTGATTTCATGAAAATTTTTAATGAGAATAGTAGCATGATTTTATATTCTAGATATTATAATATTTGTTTTCACAATTGGAAGATATATCAATTTTACATCATATTCATCCTTAATACCATTCATAGGGATTCCACTCATTCAATAAAACAAAAATCATAGTGTGATAATAAAAAATCATAGTTCACAACCACATAATTCTGAAAAATCGTTTATAAAATGTCTAATCCAAGGAACCATCTTCTATGAATCCTTATGTGTAACCAGTGATATTCATGATTGTTACAAAACAAATTGGGATTATATTCTATAAATAGTCTAAGACCCATAGTTTTTATATAACTTTAATAACCCCAATATAAAATTATTGACTAAATGCTACTCTAATGAGAACAATAATAGACATGTCCTTTTATGAAAAAAAATATTACATCTGTATATATTAATATTTAATATATAATAATATGATCCATTCTAAGACTATAAAATATTAATAAATTTGAATAATATTTATACAAATTTCTATTTTTATGAAATATCTTTAATATATCCCAAAAATATCTTCCATAATATTATTTTCATAGTCCCACCATACTAAAAACATTCTAAATAATCTGGGGATAGGAAAAATAAGAAAATGTTGAAATAAAATTAACAAGAAAGGTAAATATTGGAGAAATAAATTAAATATTATATGTATGGACATAATATTAATAATGGTATGTAATTATTAAGAAAACAATAAAATTTTATATCAAATTAGACTATTATGATAAACACGAGTTCTATATTAAAACAATAGAATTTAAAAAAACAAAAATCATTAGAATAAAAATTAATTATAAATTAACCATGGACCATATGTTAATGTCAAATATGTTTTTGAAACATCATATTTTTAATAAACATTTTATATGTCATAGTTAACACCCATGATAATGAAATCTAGACAGAACACCTATTTCTCGTAGTGGATCAAGAATATGGACTTGACTCCAATCATAGGTCAAGATCATCAACTTGTTTCACATAAATGGTCAAGAAAATATACTTGTCTCCAATAAATTTTTCATAAGATATGATACATTATAAAATTAATTTATGGTGATACAATTACTATTTATTAAACAATTAGAAAAAATTATATGTGTTCCATAAGATCATAAAAAATACATCATATTAGAAACCATGAAAATAAATAGATTTCATAGTGATTTAGAATTTCCATAAAAAAATAAACAGCAAAAAGAAAAAATAATTAATTTATCATTGTAAATATCCACTTTAATGTATAAATATCATAAAAGGATTCCATTGGAAATGGAAAATATTTTTTAAATGTCTCATGGAATAATTCTTGAAGAAAATAACATTTTTATTTCAAAATAAATTATTTTTCTAAAAATATTAAAACTTATAAAGGAAATAAATGTCACTAAAAATTTTAAAAAATTTAAATTATGATTCATAAACTTTTGTAAGCATGATGGTGATAAAAACCACTCATTCTATATATGTTATAAAATCATTCCTTCCACATTGTTGTTAGAAAATTCACAAAGTAATTCATCTATAAAATGAAAACAATATTACTTCTGCCCCATTTTATAAAAATTATAAAAAAGGTAAAAATGATATTAAACAGCTGTATTAAAATATTAAAAACCTTTTTTAAAATAATTTTATTGCTAAATTGATGTTGAAAAGAAACGTTCATTAGTAAATACTTAAACATAAACAATCCTAAATAAAAATGATATTGTGAAATAAACCCACACCTCAAGCATTTTATTTGTTCTTTCATTTAAAAATTCTATTTTAATAAATATGCATTTTTTTAATATGTATATAATACTCATATAATTTTCAATAATTCCATTTACAACTTATTTATAAAATAGTAAGTAGTTGATTATTAATTTTTTTGAAAATCAATGTTATAGATCACAAATGATTCATTTTCCAAGCATTTTTTGGATCTATTATCATGATCCTTATCAATTGATCATGGTACCATCATTTAAATAATTAAAATAATTATATAATGATAACATAAATTATATATATTTATATATATTTAATCATTCATATAAAATAGGGATAAATTAATGAATTTCATTGTTCATAGAGACTAAAGGCCCTACGTGTGCATCGATGTTGTTTTCATTTTTGAAAAATAGAATGAAAAAAATAAAAAAATAATTTAAATAAATAATTATTATGATATCATATATATCTTATATGTTCATAAAATCTGCCCTTTTTACCATTAATGTAAAATATAAATGATAAAATAATCTCATCACGTCATACATGTGGTTTTTAACACCCAGGAAAGAATAACGTTATTATTTTTGAATATATTGTATTGTTAGAATATAGAAAAGAAATTATCATTCCATAATTAAAATTATTTAATAGATATAATATTTATAACATAAACAGATCATAACATCCATTCAAAAATTATGATCATGAAAAATTAATTGCATCTCTATGTAGAGATGGAAAGTCATACATACATATGAGTGATATACTAACTACTTTTTTGATGGGAATGATAGTGCGCAGTGGTATTTTAATAATTATAAAATCATTTAGAAATATTTTGGATACTAAAGATTTTTTTTTATGTCAAATATAATTTATTAAGTTGAGATAAAAAAATAATGGTTTTTATTAAGGTTACATCATCTTCATCGGAACGACTCCTTAAGATCTATTCTAAAGGGTTAAAATGTTTTTATTTGGGAGGAAAATCATATCTATAATGTTCCTAGTTAGTTTTAGAGGAGGACGTTTTTGTGTTTTTCCAATATATAAGGATCGTTGATGTGTAAAAAATGAGGTATGAGGTTTTCTCTTATATGAAAGGGAAGGGACACATTTGTAATTTCAAAAAATCAATAATATAGAATGGATACTATAAATAAAAATATATATAAAAGGTAATTAATTCAAACCTAGATTATAATATTTGTTAAATAACATCATAAAAAATATTTTGGAGAGGGTTATGTTCTATTTAAGTCATTTTCTTTTGGTTTTACCAATTAATTTGTCTATTTGATCATCTACTATAGTAATATAATTTTCAACATTAATACTTTATAATTATCATATAAGGTAAATATTTAATCCTAAATAGATAAAAAATGACATTTTTATCATATATTATCCCATTTCTTCTTATTTCTGATATTTCAGTATTTCTAATAAATTAATGACATATAATTTTCATAATCATTCATTTATAAAAATTATGATAGCATTCATTACATTGACTTTAATAACATCAAGAGACCACATAAACTCAATATAATTATTTTAAAACATCAAAAAAATGTCACATAAATATTTGAAACACATGTATATTATTTATTGTCTAATATAATAATACTGTTAATATTTTTAATATTGTTTATTTTAATTTCCCTTTAATGGATTAATTATTGCAACAACATTTTGTAAGCCTTAATTGTAATTATTTTTTAACTAAAAGACTCTAATTAATATTCATGATGATGTAAAATATTTTATGTATAAAAATAATATTTATATATTCATATAAAATTTGTATAATCCAATATGGAAATTGTTATAGTTATTAAAAACAAGTCTGCAACATGTTCGACATTTCGTGAAATTAAAAATTTTAATGATCATAATCTATTCTAAATGGAAATAAAATGAAATATAATAGAATAATGGATGAAAAAAGATGAAATATAATAATATAATAAAATTTAGGAATGTTTTGGGGTAATTTAACAAATATTATCATTTTATTTATAACATTAATTACTCGATTTACCTATTACCATGGAAAAAGAATTTACTAAGGATGCTTCTAAAATTAAAAAGTGGACCTATTTAATAAATATAGACCTCCTAATTAGAATTATTTGATATACTATAAATTTAATGGAAAACCATTTTCTCCATTAATTTAAAATTAAACATGAAAATTACAATAGAAAACGCTATTTCAGAAAAAAAAAACAATTTTAAATATAAAATGTATTTTTAATAAAATCAATTATAAAATCAATTTATTGGAACGTAATTTTAAAAAAGGAAATAATAAAATTTTATGAAATTTCATGAACATAATTTTAAATTTTAATTACTTTAAAATAAAATAATGGTCCAAAACAATTTGTATTTTTTTCTATTCATTCATTAATTATTATTTTTTGAATATCATAAAAAAATTCACCGTAATATAATTTTGTTATATAGATTTCCAAAATATAGTTTAATTAATAAAATATACTTTCTAATATTAAAATTAATCAATTATATTATTTTCAATCCAAATATTAAAAGAATCATTTTTACTAATTCGGTATCTTTGATGAATATAATTAATTTACTAAAAATGGAGCTCTTATTAAAAAATAATTAATAAATACACAATTAATGAGTATGAAGATTATATATTTCACAAATAAGTTATTCTAATTTATACTCCCCAATTTAATTAATATGTTATAATATACCCATAATAATTAAACAATATTTTTCGATTCGATTAAAATTGATGTGGCATGTATCACAAGGTCTTTATGATATAAAATTATATAAAGAATTTTTTTTGATTAAGATCTTAGGTCATTAAAATCAAATTATTTTATTATTTCATAGTTATTTATCAATTTTCAACCAATAATTTATTATATAGGACATAAAGATTCCATATATGAGGAGGAAACTTACAAATGAGTGAAAATACCAGGAAACAAAAATGTAAAAAAAATGAAGATAAACTGGAAGCAATTTGGAATAGATTTTTAATTAATCTATTATTCTATCATTATTCCTTATATATTTTTTTGTGTTATCTATATTATCATATAATCTAACACAATATTATTCCACCACAATGACATCAATAATGGTTCATACACCCTTAATAATTGAAACAAAATAGGTTATATTATTCAATAATAGAAACTAGTATGTGGTTATCATAAATAATCATTGTAGGGGGTCAAAAACAAACAATAATAAATAATAATGGAAAGAAATATTTCATTAATCTATGATCATAATCTAGGGAAATTTTTTTAAAATATAATCATTATTATTAATTCAATTATTCATCAAATTTAATTTCAATCAATATTTATGAGTTTATTATACGTAGTTTTTGTAATAATAAACATAATAACAGAAATTTATTTAATGAAGTAAATATTTGAAAAAAATATTATTAATGGACTTATCTATCAACATAATAAGTTTTATATAAAATATTAATTCTCTTGACTGATTCATTATACATTTTCATTGAATTCCATATTTATATATATTAAAAATATATTGAATAGAAAATATGCATAAACCATAAATAATTCATGAAATAAAATTTATCAAAATCTCTTAATATCACATGGAAATATCCTAAGGAATAATATAATATATTATAAATAGGCTCAATTTCAATTTCATTAATTAATTATTTTAACATAATATAATAGTATCATAATTTTTGTATTCAAGAAAAAAAAATAATTTTACTGTGACATAGAATCCAAATAATGATCAAGAATCCCCAAACATGATAAAATCATTGGGGAAAAACTAGCATTTAAGTAATAAATATGGATAAATCTCTATGAAACATGATGGATATTACCTTCAAAACTATTCATAATGAACTATCTCAATACAAAAATTGAATATTAATTTTAAAAGATAAAAACACAATATTATTACCTATTATAGGTGAAAAAAATTTTAAATTAGATAACATGTTAAAGGATTGGTACAATGAATTGAATGTGATTAATCCCCATGATCCAAGGGGAATTAAATCCATAATAGAGTGAGTAAAAGGAGCTACAAAGGGCACGGGGCCTACTAGGTTTTAATTCAATGAATAAAATTTAATGCAAGGAAAACTTGAACCCCATTTTTTATAGAATACATGATTTCCCTTCATCATGGTGTGAAGGTATCACACATAGTTCAAAAATTGTTAACACAATATTATTAGTAGTTATTTCTTCAATTTTAAATATATTTCAAACCGAACCTATATTTTGATGGTACTCAAAATTGAGATAATATTCCCCAACCACTTATCACATGAAACATTACACTTTATTGTGTGTAAATTACCTTTATTATTTTAATTTTACAATGGATTTAAAAATGTTAATTTCACCTTTCTGTGTTTTTCATAGGTAAATCTAATATATAAGAGAGAAAAAATGATTCTATGAACCCAATATGATGTGGTAAACCCCACAAAAATTGTATCCAAATGTAAGTGTCTACTTTATTATATATTCATAAGATACAGTGGATCATAATTCAACTAATAAATCAGATTAGTACTCTTAAAGAACAGGATACAAAAAAAAATTATTTTAAAATTGAAATAAAATATAAGTCCTAAAAATTTAAATAATTTTCTTTCTTGAAACAAGTTCAATTATTCCATCAATTTTTTGAATAATATGTACACCTTCCAGAAAATCGGGCCCCTTTATTAATAAAAAACAATGAATCAAACAAGTCTAAAAGAATGAAATTTAATTTTGTCCCTATAAAAAAGAGATAAATCCAAAAGAAGTCAGTCAGACCAAATGAGATTGTTTCACTTAATACCATTTTTGGAAAGACTATCATCCAAATAATTTCCCCCATGGAAGACATGTGCGATAATATAATCAATGGTTGAATGATAATATAAGAAATTAATCAATCAATTATCAAGCTGCAAATGAATATAAGAAGATCTAGATCTAATACTATGCACAATAATGTAGGAATCACACATCAACCATATCTTATTCTGGCCTATTTGTTTAGAATGATTTAATGAAATGATAACACCAAGAATATACACTTTCAATGAGGAGAAAAATACACAGGGAGCATAAAGGCAACCAACAACACTCCCAAAACTATTCCGAAAGACAACCTCGTAACCTGGTCTGAAAGATATTTTTTTTATTATTTTAAAGGATAACAAGAGGAACCAAAGAATTCCCATCAAGGGGGGAGAAAG
This sequence comes from Viscum album, assembly GCA_963277665.1. NCBI lineage: Eukaryota > Viridiplantae > Streptophyta > Magnoliopsida > Santalales > Viscaceae > Viscum > Viscum album. Next base: position 1,472,060,003 of record OY728150.1, read on the forward strand.
TGGCGCAAGCCACGGGCATCCCCTTGAACCACACATAAACACTCCAGGGAAAGAGAATAAAGACTATCATAATCCCAAATATTGTCCTCCTGCCTACCCAAAGGAGCAAGCGATTCAGCTGAAAAGTTGGATTCCCTCCAGCTATGATGAATTAACCTTCCTTGACTTCTTTCCGACATGCAACTTATAATAATATAAGTTAAGTCCCATGGAATCCCATAACATCCCTGAACATCCCTAACCAGGACCTCTGAACCTGATTCAACCTCTGTCACCGTCAAGCCCCTCCTATTGAAAACCATAAAGCCAGAAAGGAGAGCTCGAGCCTCCTTCCCCAAGGAGTTACCAGGACCGTAAAATACACTAAAGTAAATGTACACCGAGACCCAACAGTCTCGCAGTAAACCTCCTCCCCTCATCACTCCCTCCACACAAGACCCGTTGTTATTCAGTTTCATCCTGTGGCTAGGAGGCTACGACGTTACCTAGAAACTAACCATCATTTGAAGCATGCATGGTCTCTTAAGGAAGTTACAGAGCAAAAATGAATCACTCCCCCCTTTTACCAAGGACGCCAGTTCCACAATGAGAGATTTAAGCCTAATCAAAAGAGACAAATGAGATCATTTGGAGCCCAGCCTAACCTGGTTACGTGCCTCCCAAATGACCCCGAAGAAAACAATCAAGATGATGGTCCTAATCGTTCTTTCCATGGCCCTGTTATGAGTCCCTGAGAACCAAGCTAAAACAAAGTCCCGACAGGTCCAAGATTCACCGTCTTCAAGTGGAGAGTGTGTGAAGGAAGACCAAAGAATAGGGGTCCATTTCCCTTAGAAGAAAAGATGAACCGCTGTCTCAATACTGGGGTGCTCACAGCAATAACACCGAGACGCCAGGCAGAACACTTTTTTCTATATATTCTCCTCCATCGGTAGAGCTCTTTTATTGACTCTCCACACCAAGAAGATCATCCTCACCAGAATTTCATTACACCAAGTAACCTATCCCCCTTCCACCATGGGTCTCTTGCTCCGAATTATTCTCCTGTAGTCGTGGACGCTGAACCAACCGGAAGCAGCCTCTGTGAAGAAGCATACATCTGGTTCCTCGTTCATCGCAATCCCTTAAAAAATTCTCATCTGGGTGTGTTTTAATGCTGCATGTATGACATCATACCAGTTACAAGATTCCTTGAAAGAAACGTCAGGAGACGAGCAGCCTTCAAAGGCCATCATTCCACCCTCCCAGTTTTCATTCCAGAAGTTAATATTCCAATGCCAATAATCCATCTGGAGTAACCATGCAATTCATCCATACGATAAAACATACACTTGTCCAACCACGTCGCACCTTGAGTGTTGACCTCATAACTCCAGATGTAATTCCCTCTGAAGAATTTTTCCCACAGGGTCTCCACGACGATAATCTCCCATGAAAGACGAGCCTGTAAACCAAGGATGGTCTCATGAATGTCATACAGGACGAAGCCTCCTTCAGCAATTGGTCGCTCCATCCGCTTCCAAGGGCCCCAATGACATCGCCCTTCGGCATTGGCATCCCAAAGAAATGCAGTAAGGATGCTTTCCATCTTTTGAACCATACCCTTCGGAGCATTAATAACTGAGAACACGTACATGGGAATAGATAGAAGCACGCTGTTAATGAGCATGACCCGACCCCCAAATGACAGGATCCTGTTCTTCCAGTTGAGAATCATCCCAAGCAGACGATCCATGATTCCATTAAAATGTTGATTCATGACCCGACTAGAAGATATTGGTACCCCAAATACAAAATGGGCAGACGTTTCTGCTTGCAACCAATAGCCCTATGTATATATCTACACCTCCTTCCCAAACATTTGTCAAATATAAAGACATGACTCTTCGAGTAGTTGATGGCTTGTCCACTGAGCTTGTTGTAACTGGACATGATTTCTCTAAAATGGTTTAAAGATCTCCACCGGCTGTTCATGAAAAAAAACATCATTAGCAAACATCAGGTGGGTGATGTTCTCCATATTCCTTTTGCCAATATATGGTTTCAGCATTCCCTCTAACAAACCTTTTTTGAGATTACTTGGTAGAGCGTCTTGTGCCATAACAAACAAGGTTGGAGACAGGGGATCACCTTGAATCACACCGTGGATAATTGTGAAAAAACCAAAGCACATCCCCATCATAGCTACTAAATGCCACAGCGAGGAATAGCACCTGAGACACAAATCACAAAACCATTCCTGGAACCCAAACCCCCTCATAACCTTGATGATGAAGCTCCATTCCATTTGATCATAATCCTTGTTCATATCAACTTGAAGAATGACATTTGACCCCACCGTGCGCTTGTTGATGTCCTGAACCAACTCACTAGCGATGCCAACTGCCCATGTATATTTCGACCCTGTATAAACCCATGTTGTTCTGCCGAGATCACTTTGGGAATTATTCTTGAAAGACTCATCTCAATCACCGTGGCCAAGATCTTATAGGATACAATATAAAGAAATATGGGCCAGAATTGGTTGATGAGCATGGGATCTTTGAGTTTTGGAACTAGAACCACCCTGGAAGAAGATATACCCATGTTCAAGTGCCCCCCTCTGAAGAAGTCCTGGATAGCATGCACAACACCTGGCCCAACAATGCCCCGGGAAAAACTGTAGAACGAAGCAGGGAAATCATCTGGACCGGGTGCACTACCCTTGGGCATGTTCATCAGGGCCTCCCTAATCTCCTCCTCCTATGGAATAGAGGAGAGATGCCAATTATCACCATCATTCACTAAAAGCGGAAGACAACATAAGAAACCAGTGTTATCCATATCATCCCTCACATAACCCGACATGGACTCCACAGTTAGGAGACCCTCGAAATGTTTCAATGCCATATTTCCAGTAATATTCACATCTGTAGTGAAAGAACCGTCCCCCATCTTGATATTTATCATTGTGATTCTATTTTCCTTAATGCAATCTTGAAATAAGGCATTTTTACGGTTGCCTTATCTACGCCATTTAACCCGAGCCCGCTCCTTGAAGACTATTTCCAACTCTAAGAGCATTTCAGTAAGAGAGACCTTCTTATCAAAAAGAATAATAAAAGTGTTATCATCCCAGGCCAACTAAAGATCACCCTCCAAACACTCAATCTTAGTCTGCTTTCTAACCACCCTGTTAGAGGAGATAGGTTGATTGATCAGCCAATCCCTGATGTCCTACTTAAGTCGTTTGAGGTGATTTAGCAGCCCTTTCCAAGAGCATTCTCTCTCTTCCCTAAGCCAAGAAGTTTCCAACAAGTGAGAAAACACAGGATCACAGTGCCACTCCCCCGAGTAGTGGAACGACCTGTCCATAACCACTTCACGTCTAATCTCTATTAAAATAGGTGCATGGTCTGAATGAATATGAGTTAGATGAGTGACCAATGTTTTCAAAAAGAGATCGAGACCTTGCATGTTGGTGAGGCATCTGTCCAGCCGACTCCAGATGCGACTCAAACCTTTACGATTGTTGCACCACATAAATTTCGATCCCATGAAACCCAAATCCATAAGCCTAGCATGTAACACGAACTCCTGAAACTCTAAGATACCCTCTTGGATAAACCCTGAACCGCCTTTCTTTTATGATGGGTCCGCAATAGTGTTAAAATCCCCTCCCACGAACCACGGGAGAGGGCCATCTTGTGTTGTTTTCAAATGATTCCATAGTTCCCTTCTTCCGTTGACCATAGAGTTCGCATAGATAAATGAGAATAACAAATGAACTGCACCAATGTCAATCCAAGTATCAATACATTGGGGCAAGATATTCATCACCTTCACCGATATGTTATTTTTCCAGCCAATCCATATCTGAGTTTTAACCTCACCTCCATGCGAGGAATTCGGGAGCCCCATCCTCTTAGAAACCCATGTCAACTTGCTTGGATCGAGCTTCAGTTCCAACATGACCACCAAAGAAACATTTGATTTCCATCCTTCTGTTGCCAAAAACGCACGCTTGGCTTGGGTACCAAAGCTGCGTGCATTCCAAATGATAATAGAAAACATTACAGAGCTCCCTTATGGGCCTTCGGGTTTGACGAGAGTTGTACCTTGGATGGAGGGGGGGGTTAAAAATACCTTTTCCCTTGGTCATGGAATGAGTAAGAGGCCCTGACAAACTCCCTTCGCGCAAGATCTTCTTCGGAGATAAGATCACTTTCTTAAAATAAGCATCACCATCCTCCTGGATAGACGCCCTTCCAGAAGGTCGGTAGCCCATAGAGTCTGAACCCAAGTCCCCTTGGACTAGAGATACCAAAAATATTAATTGTGGGGATAGACAAGAAATCACCATATTCTTTTCCACTCCAGATTCCATGCCATCCGAATCCCCATCGTCTAGTAAATGCTTAGAAAGATTACTCACCTGGGACTTCAGAAGAATTTCCAACGACAGTTGAGAAGATACCAAGAGAGGAGACGCAGGGGGAGACAGAGCCCGCAACGTACCGCCCACTGAGAATGCCAGGCAGACCTCTGCATCCCTCTGAGGAACGAACTTGTCTTCACAAAACGGAACCTCAACCTGCACATCTGAAACTGGCGACTAGGAGATAAAATCCCTGCAATCCGAAAGGGGAGCCGACCACCAGGTGATCGTGTCAGTAGCTGTCTCACCACATACCAAATTATCTGTACCATGGTCCACTGAAAATTTTATATTTTAAAAGGAGCATGGGGCAACTGAAACAACATCCATTCTCTTTCCATCCAAGGCGGGCGGGTTGCGACCCGAAACCACCGTCGGGCCCCGTCAGGAGGGTCCAACTACCTCCCTACGCTGCCAGAAGGTTTCCTCTAGGTGACCATGCAAGCGAGAGAAGGTGAAAAATCATGGAACCTGATGATAAAATAACCTTTGTTTCTAGGAGAAGACATCACATGCTTCTATCCAGACCGAAGACAGACGTTGCAAAGCCATATCTAAGTCCACAAATATTCTAGGGTTCCCCGCTGCATGAAAGGATCTAGTTTTCTCGTCATCACATAGAAAGGACCCAAACGAGTTACCAACTTCCCTGAGAATCACCGGGTTTGGAAGAGGGAGAGGTAACCCTGGGAGCGATAACCACAGCGCATCCAAAGATGACTCACGACCAAAGTGGCAGTCCCATGACCACCTAGAAAGCGAAAAACGCCAAGAGCCACATCTTATGACCTCTCTAGACCACACCTTGATAAAATCTTCCCTGGACACAAGATGAATGCAGAAAGACACCCGAGATAGCTCAGAAACAACCGCTGGATGAGAAAGGCCCCAGAAATCCACAAAGCTCTGGAAAAACGACCAAGAATGTTTGTTGTTGCCGAAACAAGCCACCAGTATTAGGTCATGGAAAGACGCAGCATCCCTATGCTCCAGAGCTGAGAGACTCACAACAGGAACCCCCTCAACCTTCTTAGTGGTTGAATGCTTCCCATAATCTTGAAACAATTGATAAACTATAATTCATCTATTGAGTTCCAAAAATACAATACACAGAGGACTTTAACAGTTTGTAGAGATGTAAAAATTCTTGCCAAATTAGTATGGGGCTTGACGACAACTGCATGATGAAGATATATATTCCCCTCCATCAAAATAATTTTAAATAACTCTTCCACTAACACCTATATAAGTTTCAACAAACAATAGATAAAGGGGTTCACAAAATAGACCTTCAATTTTGTCATTCAAAGATAAATATCATTGATAATGATATTCAAACACTTTAATGGTGGCTTTCCGCATTATTGATGTAGTTAAAACACATAGGAAGAGATAGTCCAGATCCTCACAATGATGTTGGACTAAAACACTGATAGATAACAAGGAAATTATATGATCATTGAGAGAATTATCTATTTGTAATTTTCCATGAACCGTCTCCCAAGAAGAGTAATCCCAGAAAGAGGAAGAATGTACTTTTTGAAATTTAATACCCATTGATGTCCCAAAAAATTAGCAATGGAATGAGATTAAAAGGACTTTCAGTGAATAATACTAAACTAATTTAGCTCCAAAATTCAAAAATCACCCACAGAGTTAAAGAAATAATCATTAACAACTTGCTTAAAATGATCCAGAACATCATCCATATCAAAAATATAATCCTTTGTTTAAATATCAAGATCAATTTTTGGTACCTCATAATTAAGAGTGTTCATAAGAGGAGCACCAATCCAATTAGGTTTCTATAGCTAAATAGGGGAGTCTTTACAGAAAGACTAGTGAACATTATTGTCAATTAGAGAAAAAGTGTGATTGAGGGATGGTTTAACTGAAGAGTCCAAATGGTGTTAAAAATTAGAATTGTGATTTCCTAGAAGCTTGGCTCTCCAAAAAGTAGAGGCTTCATAATTTTCATTAAACAACCTCTAAACAAAAGAAGGATGTAAATCATGATTAAGAATTTAGAGATTTCTTAAATTAATCACCCCCATATCAAATGGCTTGCGATAATTATTCGAATCCACAATGGACAATCTTCATTCCAAAATATTATCGGTCTAGATGATGTTCATTATGGCCACATTAATTGATTTGGTATATAAAGACATCTATTTATTATCTACACATTTGTAGAAAAATTTAGTTGTAATAACATCTTTTACAATGAAAACACGACATGCCATGGATATGGATTTTAATTTCAAAGAAGATATTTTTTAATCTGAACAAAAATTCCTGATAAATAACAGGACTTTGGATTACCCCAAATTATAAGCACAACAAGCTTGGTGAAAGGAAAAATTCTTTCTCGAATCACCATGTCATTAATAATATCATCTTTCCTGACAGAGGATATATTTTAACCAATATAAACAAATGATTGTTCCAACTAACTTGATGACAAGAGACCTGCTCATAATTCCAACGGGCCTTCTTGATATTTTGAAAGTTCTTATTGGTCCCCTGTGTGAATAAAATAAGATCATACACATAAAGATAATGATTTAGTGTAGAAAGACCTCTTCCATGACCAATGGACTTCAACTTCCAATTAGTATCCATTATGGAATGTAGTCTTCTAAAATAATACTATGAGATGGAGAAGATTATATTCGAGAGGGGGTCACCCAATCAAACCCATATGGAACAAGATATATTACCCTTCAATGTTCAATTCACAAGGACAGAAACATGAGAACACTCATAAAGAGTCTTTATCCATCCAATTAAAGTATCATAAAAATCAAACATGAAATGGATTTTAGATATATCATTTTAATCAATCTTGTCAAAACCCTTTAGAATATCATGATTGAGCACAATATTCCAACCTCGAATAGGATTTTTGAGGATATTGACACACTCCAATACAAAAATAACATAATCATGGACTTATCTCCCTTTGGTAAATGCAAACAAATTAGGGGAAACTATTTTACTAGAGATGGGTGCCAATGTACTAGAAATATTATTTATAATAACTTTAATCAAATTATTGATTAAATCCACATGCCTAAAAAGGTGGATTTCATTGGAATTATCCTCTAAATGAATTAAAGAATTTTATTGAGAATTTAAAGCACGAGGTAAATTTTCTCCATGAAAAAATGAATAAATATCTTGTAGACATCATCATGAATAATCTCCCAGTTGTGTTGAAAAATAATGTTTTTAATTCCATCAGGACATAGAAAATTGTCATATATAAGACTAAACACCGTAGATTTAATCTATAGTTCAATGGGAATATAGATAAGCCTGGAATAATCCTCTTGATTAATATTATTTGGAATAATTCCATCCATAGGAGGAAAAATAGTGTTAGAACCATTAATGTAACCTTTTAAAAAATAAATAATATGCCCTGAAAGATCTTTTCTATTATTAAAAATTTTATCTACACACATAATATAATCATTGTAAGAACCCAGTTCTTATTCTTGAGGGATGGGTTTTGTCATTTCCTTCTCCTTAAGTGTTGTTTAGAAAATAAGGTAAATGTTGGAAAAATACAAAATTTATGGGTACATTCCATGTACTTTTGCATACACACCATTTACATTGGCCGTTTATGATGAAAATACTTGTTGTGTATGCTTATCGGTGATTCAGGGTGTAAAAAATAACTACACGCCATGTACATCGTAATACATGATGTTTAATTAGCAAGCAGATGAACAGTGAGGTGGTGTGAAGTAGCCGCTAGTGGAACAGTTAAAAAAATATTACATGTAAGGTACTTGAATTTATATGTTGTGTAGTTATGTTTTATCATTAAAAATAGGTAGTAGCCTCCTCATTTGGCATAGGCGGAATAGGACTCACCAGGAGATGAGGGAGAGGAGTCCGAGACTTGGAAGGGCTCCCGATCACTCATGGAGACTCTGATTCTTCTACTGTTAGTCTCGTTTGAACCGTGTGGGTAAGGTCTTCCCTCTCCCTGAGTCTCTCCTTCCAGTTCTTTCCCTAAGGGAAGTTATTTTGTTTTGAGAGAGTAATTTTTTATATCTGATTTACGTCGTTCTTGGTCATTTAAAAAGATGACTTCCACTTATATTGATCATTGGAGATCGAGGTAGGTGCTCATGTGTTTATTCCCAACTATCAAGTTGTTTTGTGTACCTTTGTGCTATGCACCCATATTCAGTTTGACGTATAGAGGAGGCTGTGACTTCTATGATACCTTGAATTGCATAGGTAATCTAATGGGTAACATAATTTGATGTTTGAGATCATTGCTTTGATCTAGGGCCACCCCGTGGCTGCGTTTCCCTTGTTTAGATGTTTGGCTAGGATACCTATGGGTATGCCGTAATTATATAATGATTTTAGTTTTCCTGATAGGAAAAAAATATAAATTTCTTTTTATGTGTTGGGCTCGGTCCATTGACTTTCTTTTCTTATGGAATGCCCGTGGGAAGTGTTTGGTTTATCCTGAGGGCAACGTTTCTTATATATGATTGCCGTAACATCCATGCCTAAGTGTAATATCTTGTATGCCTAAGGGAAATATTCATCATTCCTGTGGGTAGTCACCCGTGGGTTTCGATTTAGTATACCTAGGGGTAAGGATTTGAGTGTCTGAGGACAATGTTGACATTCAATATTTACTGTAGTGATTTCCTATATTGTACTTTACAAGCTAAGGCACTTGTTTGAAATTGAAAAATAACTAGTAAATGGTAATGTAAATGGTAGAGATAGTTACTTTGGAGTACTTCCTAGTTTACTGAATTTTTTTTTCACATTGATGTTGCACATTTTCACATACAGCTGGGAAAGGGCCTTCGGTGGTTGCCTGCTGAGATTTATTACACACACCCTATTTGGGTCATGTCCTGGGCCCAAAGAGATTATATTGTTTTAGGTGTTGATATGGTCAAGAGTCCCTACACATGTACATGATTTTTTAGGGGAGTAGGAGAGAATGGGACTAAGATTATGCATGTGATGCTGCTGAGTTCATTTTTTCATTGTTTTTGTTCTGGTTAATGTACTTTTGTTCCATGTGATGTACTATATCTGATTGTAGTGTATCCTGTTTTGGCTTCTTTCTTATTATTAGTGACATGTTGCATTATTATATATATATATATGACAACATGTTATCTTTTACTTCAGTTGTCCATTTTTGGTTTATTTTTTTTACGTCTTCGGCTTTTTCATGCTTATATATTTTATTCCACTCTGCTACACATTGAAAAATGAGGGCATAGTTTCCCCACTATTAGTTATTGTCCATCACTACTTGTCGGCAGCCTCTGGCATTTGGGGAAATGCGCTTGAGTTCATGTGTCCAACCGGGTTCGGGGCACCATTTTCTGGCAACAAGATCCGGGACATTACAAAGTGGTATGAGAGGGAATTTCATTTCTTTGACTTATTTATTAGATCCTATAGTCATGGATATGAAAAAATTGGTATTTGGTAACAATCTATGCTCAGGAGTAGGAAACTTGTTTATATGGAAAATCCAATCTACCTCATTTAATTTCAATTTATCTAGTTTTTAAATTTTACAATTTATTTGATTTTCACCATTGGGTGACACACTTGTGGTGTGATTTTTATATTTTTATATACATGGGTTCTATTTAGTTAAAACCTGATGATATGAGGGTATTCCATCACATAAATCATATAGGAACATGTTATAATGAAATTTCATGCATAGTTCTATTCCATGTAGGTTCATTAGAAATTTAATGTTGTTGTGATAGTTGTTGTGCTAAAAAAATTCATGTTGTTGTGATAGATGCCTTGATAAAATAAAAACTATTTGATTGGGTATTGTTATGTAAGGTGTTGTAGATAAATGCAAAAAATTGGTCTTATAGGGATATGGTCCCCCATCAACCAGAATTTGGTGGATCATCGACTTGTTTATTTTATTATAACATTTATTAGATTCCAAGATTTGGTTTACTGGGAGAATGGGCCCTCACGGATGTGAATTTGGCACTTTGGTGTTCATTTTAGTGGGTTTTAAAACTCTTGAGTAGTCTCTGAGATCTACTATATCGAAACTCAAACAGAATGACATGTGGGTCTATAGACACATGCCATATGCAATTATGTTTTGGAAGAAATAAAAAAAATTAGGTACACACCGTGTAAATTATATATGCGCCGTGTAGTATTTAACTATGTCATAGGTCTTGTGGGAAGAGACTTGGGATATGGAATTTCTTATGGGAAAACACCGTGAATAGTTTGTACAAACTGTGTAGTCTGACCCAGTTACCCGTCCGTGTCACTAACAATACAGTATGGTGAATCTTGTGGAGTACACGTCGTGTCTACCTTGAATACGTCGTGTAGTGAAGCCTGGGTACATAGGTCATGTCACTAACAACACAGGTCGATGAATCATGTTGAGAATACTATGTGTCTACCTTGAACATGCCATGTAGTCTTGTCTTCAGAGAGACGCGTTGCATATCCTTGTAGAAGTACTCGGGAAGGGAATAAATATTTAGGTACACGTCATGTGTTAAGACAACACGTTGTGTGTTTGGGGTGTTACACGACCAGTTTCTGCTGATGTACACACCCATTTCAATGGCTTATGGGAACACACCATGTAGTAGTTTTCCACGTCATGTAGTCATGTTTTATACAACTAGAGCACCTTGCATATCATGATTCCTTCTTGGTCTTCTAGTTTTCAGTCCTTGATAATCTAGATATATGGTGTGTGTTTGACCTTGAATAGTCATGCTTCCATGATGACCTAGAGTTTTTCACTAAGAATGTTGTGATGATTATAATCTAGAGGAGGTATGCCAAGGGATACTGATGGATCCTCCAACAGTGCCAGATGTGGCTCGAGCCATTTTACCGAACGTAGGCGTGGTTGCGCAGTTCTGTGAAGGCTTCTTGCAGTTCATGCAGACCTTCCAGGGAGAACCGTCGTTTGCCACATCTATGGCGAAGCTGACATGTATATTCCAGCAGCAACCACCTATATTTTCTAGGTGTGGCAGACCACAGGCTGCGGAGTCATGCTTGGGTTCTATGGAGACAATCTTTGAGCATCTGGAGACAACTCCTAGGAGGAGGGTCAAGCACGATACTTACATGTTGCGTGATTCCAACAAGAGATGGTGGGATGTCACCAACATGTCTAACCATCAATGATACATGGAGTAGGATGATTTTCTGGATGTCTTCTATGAATTTTTATTTCAGAGACTCTAAGGGAAGATCGAGCTAGAGAGGTCATGAATCTGCAGTAGGGAATCAGGTCAGTGATGGACTATTCTATCCACTTCACCAAGCTACAGTGTTTTGCACCTGTTCTGTTGGGTGATGAGACTTTGAAATCTAGACACTTTGAGGATGATCGTTGATATGAAATCTGAGCACTGGTGAATGCTTCCAGGTTTCCTACAATGCATTCCATTGTGAAACAGGTGTTGATTACTAATCGGAACCTACGGGAATCTTGTGGGGTGGACCAGGGTGGTTAGACACAAGTGTCTAGTTCTATGTCCACCTCCAAGAGGATGAGGCAGAGGGATTTCTCTTAAGGTGGTAGTACTGGCCAGAAGTATTCTTCAGGTGGCCAGGTAATGTGGTAACAGTGTGGTAAAGAGGGGAACAAGTGACCTCATTTTCCACGTGACATAGTGGAGTCCCAAGCATGTGGCAATATAGGTCATCCATAGAGTTTTTTCAGGGCCTTTCCACTAGTGACCAGTGAGAGGGGTTCTGCGCAGACTCCGTATTTAGGATCCGGGCCAGCAGCTTCTTACCAGTTAGGGAATTAAAATACATCAGGACGTACAGGTCAAGGTGGTGGGCATGGTCGTTGTAGCCAGACACTGGGATCACATAGACAGTAGGGTGGGTCAGCTCAGGGTAGCCATGCTATGTCGTAGGGTCACGACACTGGATAAAGGTATGCAGTGAAACAGTCCTAAAAACAGTAGGATCATGGACCTTCCACTGTCATAGGTACTAATCTAGATGCTTCTATTTTATCTTCTGCACTTTTTGATAATGGTGATACACAAAGCTTTATATCTGTGCCTGTTGTGGGGATCCTTGGGCTCTATATTTCTTCATCATCAGATATCATTATTCTAGAGATTCTAATTATAATTAGAACGACAAGTGTGCGTCAGTGCAAGGAGTGACCCCTAGAGTATGGTGGGTGTCACTTTCTATGGGACCTCATTGTCAGGGAGATGATAGCTTATGATGTCATTCTCGGTATGGACTGGTTTGTACCCTTTAGAGCCTTTGTATATTTCTATCATTGCAGGGCAGGTTTCACATCACTTGAGGGAAGAGAAATTCTATACAAGGTAGAATGGGATGTCCATGTGAACTGAGCTAGACCCGATCATTGTGGTAGAGGTGGAGTGTCATCCCAGACTGTGAGTTTATATCTTGAGGACCAGGGAGATGTTCAGAAGGATTTTCCTCTAGTTGTAAATAATTTAATAGATGTCTTCCCCAATGACTTTTCAAGTCTACCTTCGGAGCGGGAGGTGGATTTCTATATTGAGCGTGTTCCAGGAGAGGCACCGACTTCATTCTTTCTTATAGGATGGATATGTTAGAGTTAAAAGAGCTCAAAGAAAGTTTGATGAGCTATAAGAAAATGGTTTCATCTGACCCAGTACTTCTCATTGGGGTTCGCTGGTCTTGATTAAAAAGAAGGAAGACAATACCCTCAAATTTTTTGTGGATTATCGGAAGCTGAACCAGTTGAAGGTTAAGAACAGATATCCCTTACCGACGATTTGATGATATTTTTTATCAACATCGAGGAGAATGAGTGTTCTAGAAGATAGACTTGAGATCCAAAAATCACTAGTTTAATGTTAGATAATCAGACATCCTGCTTGAATCCTTTTAGAGAATATATGGTCTACAAAAGTACTTGGTCATGCCATTCAGACTCACAAATGCACCAACAGTTTTCATGGCTCTGATGAATTTTGTGTTCCACCCAAATATGGATTTTTTGTGGTAGTCTTCGTGGATGATATCATGGTGTAATTTCACACTTGACATGAACATGCCACCCATATTGTAATTGTACTGACTACACTGAGAGAGCATCAGTTATATGCTGAGCTCTCGAAGTACCACTTTTGGATGCACGAGATTCAATTCCAGGGTCATATTATCTTAGAGGCTGGAGTTGTGGTAGACCTAGAGAATGTGAGAGAATTAGTTTCATGGGGGAAGCCTAAGAAAGTGTTTGAAATATAGAGTTTCTTGGGACTATCTAGTAACTACATGAACTTTATATAGGACTTATCCCGATTATCAGCACCATTGAAATGTTTGACTAAGAAGGGTATGAGGTTTGTTTGGTCAGAAGCATGTGAGATATCCTTTCAGAAGTTGATGGAAAGGTTGACATCAGAACCTATCCTGATATTTCCAGAGGAAGGGAAGAGATATATAGTTTACTATGATACCTCAGGTATTGGTCTGAGAGTAGTTTTGATACACTGCGATTGAGTAGTTGCCTAAGGGTCTAGGCAGTTGAGGATGCTTGAGAGGAATTACCAGATGCTTGATCTCGAGTTGGCTACATTTGTTCATGCATTATGCGGTTGGAGACATTATTTCTTGGGAGAACACTATGTGGTGCTTACGGACCACAAAAGTATTAAATACTTCTTTACCCACTGGGACATAAATTTTATATAGTGAAGGTGGGTTGAATAACTTCAGTCCTTCGAATTTGAGCTTTCCTATACACCTAGTAAGGGTAATGCAGTAGATGATGCATTGAGTAGCAAGACTCAATTACAGTTGTGCAAGAGGCTAGTGGTGAGTGGAAGATTATGGATTTGTTCTATGAGATGCATTTGGAGGTGCACAATAGATAGGTATGAACCTATCTTTCATCCATAACTATGAATTCTACAATCATGGATAGAGTGAGGATGAGAAAACTATCAGATTTAGAAGGTCTAGTTGTACGGGAGCCTGTGGCAACTGAGGACACTCTTACTAGTTGGAAAATAGGCAATGATGAGGTACTACATGTCCAAGGATGAGTGTGGGTTCCAGGGGATATACTATAGATGTTTATGCGATAATTTCAAGCTTCATCATGGGAAGTGCATCATAGAGTTACCAAAATGTACTGTGACTTGATAAGTCAGTATTGGTGGCCAGGTATGAAGAGAGTGGTAGTTGTTTTTGTTATGAGATGTTCAACCTGTCAGCAAGTGATGGTGGAGCGTCAAAGGCCAGCTAGGCCATTACAATAGTTACTCATTCCGTAGTGTAAATGGGATGATGTCGTGATGGACTTCATGAACGTCTTTCCGAGGTCACATCGAGGCAATGATGCCTTATGGGTTATTGTTGATCGAAATACAAAGGTGGCTCACTTTTTTCCGATCAATGAGACCTTCGCTATTGGTGATCTTGGGAGGTTGTATATCCTAGAGGTAGTACGTCTTCATGGGGTCCCTCGTTCTATCATTTGAGACAGGGACACCCATTTTAGGTCTCATTTTTTGGAAATTTTTTTAGAGCGCACTGGGTACACAGGTGCTATTGAGCATAGCTTACCACACTCAGACCGATGGCCAGTCAGATCATACAATACAAGTGCTAGAGGACATGATGTGTGCATGCGTTCTAGACATTGGGGGCTCTTCAGATAAGCACATACCCCAGGTCGAGTTTTCCTACAATAAGAGTTTTCAGGAAACTATTGAGATGGTACCTTACAAGGATTTATATGGTAGGCCATGCTGATCACCTTTGTGTTGGTTGAAGGTAGGTGTGGAAGCTTTAATGGGACCACGTATCGTGCAAGAGACTTCAGAGAAGGTCTAGTTGAATCACAAGCTGATGGCTACTGCACAGTCATGTCAAAAAATTTATGTTGATCATCGTAGATGAAACTTGGAGTTCATGGTTATGGATCAAGTTTTCCTTCTTGATTCACTAAGGATTGGACACAGACGGATCAGAAGACATGGTAAACATTCAACAAGGTATGATGGGCCGTTTGAGATTCTAGAGAGAGTCAGGCTAGTTACATATCAGTTTCAATTACCACAGTGGTTTCGGGCCACACATGATGTCTTCCATGTATCTCAAATGTGTCGTTATCACTCAGACTCGTCTCACGTTTTTCATCCCAATGAGGTCGAACTTATGTTTGATTCATACATTAAGGAACATATCATTCGTATTGTTCATAGGTGCGCAATTGATCTCTGAGGCCATTCAGTTCCTCTCGTATGATTGCTATGGGAGCATGGCCAAGTGGAGGATGGAACCTGGGAGCGGGAGGCCGACATACGTACACAGTGGCTAGAATTGTTCTCGACATTATCTTCACCATCCTTGGAAGGAAAATTCAGGGATTGATTTCTTTAAGGTGGGATGTTTTTAAGAACTCGGTTCTTATTCTTGAGGTACACGGTTCATCTTTCCTTTTCCTTAATTGTTTTTGAAAAAAGGGAAATTTGGGAAAGATCCCAAATATATGGTTATATGTCATGTACATTTGTATACATGCCATGTACTTTAGCCTTGTCTGATGATATTACTTGGCGTGTAGGCTTTTCAGAGATTAAGTGTTTAAAAAATAACTACACATCCAATACATTGTGATACACGCCATGTAATCCTTCTTTATTTGAAGAGTGAGGTGGTGCAAAGTAGCAGCTAGTGGAACAATTTAAAAAATACTACACGCCATGTACATGAATGTAAACGCCGTGTAGTTATGTTTTTTCATTAAAAAAAGGAATTAGCCTCCTCATTTGGTAGAGGAGGCCGAGGACTCACTAGGAGTTTCAAGATAGGAGGCCGAGTCTTACAGGAGCTCCCGATCACTCACCGAGACTCCAATTCTTCCGCAGTCAGTCTCTTTTGAACTGCGTGGGTAAGGTCATCCCTCTCATTGTGTATCTCATTTCAATTCATTCCCTAAGGGAATTTATTTAGGTTTGAGCAAGTAATTGTTTATATCGGATATACGTCTTTCTTGGTCGATTCTGGAGGTACATTCCATGTATATCTATCATTGGAGATCGAGGTTGGCAGTCTTGTGTTTATTACAAAATGTCAAGTTGTTTTGTGTACCGTTGTGCTATGCATCCATGTTTGTGGTGTCGTATGGCTGAGGCTATGACTACTAAGCTACCAATAATTGCATATATTATCTAATGAGCTATATAATATGTTTTTGAGATCATTAAATATATCTAGGGCCACCCCAGGGGTGTGTTTCCCTTGTTTATCCATTTGGCCCGGATACCCATTGGTACGCCATGATTATAGCATGTATTGATTTTTATTGAGACGAAACATATATAAATTGAATATTTATGTGTTGGGATTGGCTCGATTACATGAGTTTCCTAGAGAATGCCTAAGGGGGGTGTTTTTTTATACCGAGGGAAACGTTTCATATGTCTGAGGTTAGTCGCATTAATGCCTAAGGGAAATATCTCGTATGCCTGAGGGAAATATTCTTCACGCCTTTGGGCAATAACTGGTGATTTTCGATTCTATTTACATGAGGGTACAGATTTGCATGTCTGAGGAAAATGTTTACCTTGAATATTCACTATGGTAATTTCTTATGTGGTACTTACCAAGCTAATGAATAGGCTTGTAAATGAGAGATAATTAGTAAAATGTTAATTTAAATGGTAGAGATAGTTACTTTGGAGTACTTCCTAGTTTACTGCATTTTATTATTGCACACTGATGGTGAAAATTTTCACTGACAGTCGGGCACGAGACTTTGGTGGTAGCCTACTAGGATTTATTTCTCACACCCTATATGGGTCATGTCTTGGGCCCAAACAGATTATATTTCTACAATAGATGATAAGGGTGAGAGTCCCCACACATGTACATGACTGTTGAAGGGGAGTAGGAGATTGGGGGACCGAGCTTAGGCTTGTGATGCAGATGAGTTCCTATTTCACAATTTTGGTTTTGTTTTCTATACTTTTGTACCTTGTGCTATAATGTATTTGATTGCAGTGTATTATATTTTGGATGCATTCTTAGAATTGGTGTCATGTTGCATTATTATATATATATGACAGTTGGTAATCTTTTATATCAGTTGTTCATTTCGGGTTTATTTTGTTTACTGCATCCGCTTTTTTATGCTTATATATTTAATAACACTACGCTACACTTTGACAAATGAGGTCATAGTTTTCCCACTATCAGTCCTTGGTCCTCACTACTAGTTAGCAGTATCTGGAGTTTGGGGAAATGCTATTGAGGTCATGTGACTATCCAGGATTGGGGCACCCGTTTTGTGGCAACCAGATTCAGGACATTACAATCATGAATCTGAGAGGTCTTCCTAGCACTAGAGAGTGTGTGAAAAAACATAGTATTCATATCCCCATCATTGGTCCACTTTTCCTTAAAATTATCTCTTTTCATCGAATCTTTCTTTTTTATAAGATTATTGAGTTTAAGAGTCAAATATGTTTCTAAAAAGACAATACCATAAAAAAATCATCTCCAGTACACTACTCCTAAAAACTCCGAAGGGAGGTTTCAAATATGGAGATATTCTTATCAAGGTTATTGAATATATTCTTACACAAATGTTTGAGATTACCCATGAGGATCATTAATTTGAGGTTGAAAGAGAAAACATTACCCTAGTAACCCACTGACCCCCAAAAACCACTAAGAAGCTTTTCAAAATTAGGATGTAAACACATTCCATATTAAATATAAAAGTTAAGGGAGGCTTATAATCCTTTCTTTTGAGGTCAACCTTGATAGGGTGATGATCATAGTTGAGATGAGATAAAGTCATGTAAGAGATGCAGTCTGAAGAAGACAATGAATACTAATTCACAAAGTCCCAATCAATTTTACTAACAACCATACCGATAAGGTCTTTTCTATACCAAGTGATATTTTCACCAATAAGATTGACTTCAAATAGATCATTTTTCTCAATGCATTCATTAAACACCTTTGAAAAAATATAATTGTTCATACATTCCATTTTTTATTAGTGTTATGAATCGAATTAAAATCACCAAGAATGATCTATGATACATTAATGATGTTATTATGATATGTGATAGTAGACTAGAGACATCGATGATCCAGATAACTGTTATTGGAAATAAATAAAGAAATAGACATTCTTAATTCCCATACCAGAAAAATAACAAATAATATGATGAGGTCCTTAGTTAACCCGAAGGGGATAATAAAGAAAGGAATGAGCCATAATCCATAAATTCTTGTCCTATGATAAATTGTTGTTCACACCAATCAAAGTGAATCCCAAATTTTCATCACATAAATGTCTTCTTGAAAAACTAGTTTATGAGTCATCCAACCCTATCAATATAGGTTTATGAAAATTAATATAGAGTTTAAGGGACCTGAATGTGGCTTCATTAGCCATTCCCTGAAAATTCAAGAATAAAATCCTCATTTGGAACGATTTTTTTAATTGAACCCCTCTTATTCCCACCTCTTTCATTCTTTATAATGAGATTAGGATGTCTCCCTACCTTATTCTAAGGAACAATTGATGTTTGAATCATACTGGAGATTTTCATTGACTTAATCTACTTGTTTTACTCTTCCAAAATATCCTTAGTATCATTAATGACTATATAATTAATAATAGGATCCTTTGTATCCTATCTCGATTATATAGAACATGTATATTCATGCACTTGATCATCATTGAAATCATCCATGTACGAGGGTTGTGAAGCCCTGGTATAATCATTATGTTAATTTTACTCTTTTTGGAATACATAGATGCCATCCCATCCCATAGAATGAATTACCAAAACCTTCACATCATGTCTTGATTCCTTATAACCAGTATTTTCATTCACATTATCAGCATTAAAGTCATCCATTTCCAAGGAATGTGAATCACTGATAGAAATAATATTATGTACCAAACTAGATTAATATAGGCCTACTGTATTTGGTTGAGATCCTTCAATATTCCATAGGGAAACATTCGGTATAGAATCCTTATTCAGGTTGATGGTCGTAGGATCATAAATCTATGTTGTCTTTGGGAAAAAGGGTTACTTATGAATCCTTGCAACAAAGTCAGTTATGTCTTTAGAAATAGATTTCCAAATAGAGGGATCTTATACATGTAGTTTCATGTTGTAAACCAAGTCACTAATATCTTGATTAATTTGAAAAGACAAGAAATCATCATTGCTAGCACATCCAGCAGAAATATGGAACATTAGGAGACTTGAATAACATGGATGTAATAGAATATTATGTTCTTCCTCAGTAACCTTAGATCAGAAATTATTCAATGTGATCCATAATGATGGATGTAATGCTTGTGACCCTCAATCCAAAGGCTGGTATCCAGGCTTCTTCCCAAGGGGCTAACCATTGTTACTATGGTATGTTTTGAGTTCCTTAAATTAATAAATAGTAAGAAGAAATCTTACATTATTTGGAATCACTCTATACGTTATTCAGTCTTTAAATCTCGAGGAATGTGAAAAAATAAGGGGGATATTAGATTCTATTTAAGAGTAAACATTAGAGTTGTTAGTTAATGATCATTTGTGTATGTCAGATAATCATAATGCTATGAATAAGTGACCATAATATAAAATATTCACACCTATTATGTAAAGAATATTTAATATTTAGTCACATAATAATGTTTTTTCAGTCAAAATCAATGAGATATTGGATTGTGTAATAATCAATAATTAATCATTACAACTGATGACATATTAAAATCATATGACATTAATTTTATGAATATATATAAGTAACTAAAAACTATTTCTTAGTAAATTATAACTTCCAATGGTATTATAGTGGATTAGGTTCAATCCAGATTCCATCATTTCATTAGTAAAATATGACTCCTAAGAATATCATAATGGATAGAGTCATGTAATGTATAGTGTATTATCCATATACCATTCATCATAATCTCATGAGTTATCCATCATTAACCAATGCATGTGTGTGCTATATAATTCAGGTTCCAACCATAATATAATGAAAAACAAAAATATGTGAGCTAGAAGATCATAATGAATTCATAAAATAGGATTTTATTATCCCAGGGAAAGGAAACCTATTTCATACGGATTTTATAATTTCATTTTAACCTATTGAAAAAAAAATGATTTTTAAAAGGATTAATCATAACTTATTTATCCCAAGAGAAAAATTATGTTACATTGTATATTCAATATACCATCACAATAATCATCAATCAAGCGAAAAAATATTGATGGTATTATAAGAATAGTTCTACTGGGACTCATAATCAATAAAGAATATTTACAATGATTAAAGTACCATTATAAAAACATTCAATCCTTTATTTAAAAACATAATAAAAAATTTATTTTACGTTGATAAAATTTGATCTAAAAATAACTTGATTATTAAGAAATTTATTTTCTTGTACAAAAACCAAGAAAAAATAAAAAGTTGTAATAAAATCATATAAGGGTCAAGATGGAAGTAAAATCAAAAAAATCATATATGATAAAAGAAAACATTCCTTCCACACCACTGGAAAATGACATAAACAACCTCATAAGAAAAACTTTTTTATACAGATATTAATTTTCAAATGCATTATTAATAATGTAAAATGTGGTGAAGATAATCATTTTAAAAAATTTCAACAATTTTTAATAACATTTAGAAATATATTTTTAATAATATAGACATAGATGAAAATGTTAACCGACCAATGTTGAAATAAGGTTTTCTGACAATTAAAAACACATATAGGATTATATTAATTACCAAAGTGAGTAAAATTTTAGTAATTTTTTTTATAAAAGAATATAAGTGAATAAAATATATTGTTATTATTTCTTAATATTCATATAATTTCTCTCAATTTATATTTTTCATAAAAAAATCCCAAATAGAAATGAGATTGAAATATAATTCCCTTATCATATTGTTATTTTTTGAATCCTAACACGTTAAATTTAAATATAACCAAATGGAACCTAAATACCATTAATATTAATATATTATAGATATATCATATCAATTTATTAGTATATACACATAATAGTCAAATATATATCTATAATATCCAACATGTCTTTATAAAAGAAAATTTATATGAATGGCACTTACTGGTTTGGTAATATCACAATGAAAACCTCATGAATGATAGAATCATATGTGGATTATAATATCCATACTATATTCATGGGAAAAAATTAAATTCATAAATTTTTATTTATATATACAACACAAGTAAAATATTATTATAATATGTTAAATTCCTTAAAGAAATAACAGTTTGATAAAATCACTTACCTCAAATCTAATGTAACATTGAATGTGTTGAAACCTATAATATAGTAAATATATAATTTTTTTAAATATATTGTGGAACCATAATTATATTATTAATAAAATGGATTATTTATATATAACATCTCAACACCCATTTAGAATTCCTTAATACAGTCACTATTTCGGGTGATAATAACTTTTGTTTCATGGTTTATATAGTTCAACACTTCTTGTACATGTACTTTGAACATGACCACATCATATAATAAATCATAATAATTGAATATCTAAAATTTTTATTCTTCCCATATAGTTTTATTAATATTCATTTGAATTGGTGACTCAAAATGAATTACATCACGTTGTATAGAGCTTAGTCTATACATACACAAATGTGAAGATTTGACCTACTGATGGTTCGAATGAAAGAATAGTAAATACAAATTCATATTTATAGAATAATTTATATATCATAAATTTAATATATATTAATTAAATATATACATATTACCAGCCATTTAAATTTAAAATGAAAAATGAATCACATCGCTTTGTATAGGTGGTAGTCCACACCTCAGCACAGGAGATGACATCAACTTCCAATAGAATGGATTAAAAGAAGGTATATGAAATGTTATATTTACAGAAGAATTATTATCCCCTAAATAAAATATATAAAAAATAATTCAATGATATAATCCATAAATCAAATATGGTGATGAAAATGAATCATCTCTCTTTGTGGAAGAGTTAGTCATCACACATGCAGAAGTGAAAAGTTCATTTCTAATTAAATGGAGTAGTTGATGGATAATGGTGGTTCCATATTCATAAAAAATTTATTTATATTAATGATTCATAATTTATTGGTAAATAACAGTTATTTAATGGAGGTTTAAGATTAAATAAAATGGTCAAGGTCGCGTAAGATAGTGATCTATTCTTTGATAAACCACCTTTATAGCCAATATTAAGGCCCCCTTGGATGATTTTTTCTGAAGAACAACAAATCTAAATCATGGATAAGGAATTTTAAAAAAGAATTTGTCAAGTAATTATTGATCTATCTGTTCCAATATAGTGTAAATAAATTATAGGATGGGTGTATTTATAAAAGGGAAGTGGGACATTCATATAATATTTTAATGGATTACAATATTATGATGTAATTTTCTTAAACTATTGTTCCATAAAAAACTCATTTTTGTGAATATTTGATAGAGGTATAAATTAAATCATCAAAAAATAATTAATATGATAAATTTAGTCCTTATAACTTAGTTTTTAACCATGTTTACATCACTTACCAATTTACCATGGAGGGACATTTCTGATTTTTTTTATTATTTATTATGAATAAAAGTTAAGATTAAATAATGAAAAAAAATTAAATATGATGATTAATATAATTGAATCTATTTTATATGTTTCAATTTTAATTTGAGGAGTACTCAATTATTAATAACATTACAAAACTAAATGATTTTATTAAAAACACAATCATAAGAATATAACATAATTCTATCATATCCATGCCTTATAAAAACTATAATTTTAATTTTAAAACAAGTAATTTGAAATATAATATATAAATTTCATTGGAATAACTTATAAAAAAAGGTTAATATAATTTATTATGGTAAAAAAACTTTACAAAGATTGAAATGGTTTTTTAAAAAAGTTTTTCTATTCCAAATATTGTTCTCATACAAAAATAAATTATAATTATGATTCATATGATATTTAAAAGATAATTTATATTTAATCAAGAGTTACATTAGTTTGAAATAAAATAAATTTTTTTTTGGATTTTTACATGAAAATAAATTATAACTTAAAAAATGTATTTTTTAAGTATTCACTACAATGTAAATATTCTTGGAAAATGCAAAAAAAATTCTTCAAAATATTTTATTGAAATTTTATTTTCAAAAATGATATTCACTTAATCAAGTAAAATTTATAAAAATGGAAAGAATAAATCATAATTTAAAATTGAAATAAAAATAGTTTTTTAAAACATATATTTGAAATATGAAATAATTTCAAAAAAATGAAATCCTATTTTAGAAGAATTAATATTTACATTTAAATTGTGTAGGACCATTATATGTATATATCATGATGAGGTTACATGTTTTCATATACCAAAATTCAACAACTAGGTTATGGATGATATATTGGAAAAATAATATTTTAATAATTTATTACAATTTACTTAAATCATTGTGCTTTGTGTTATGAAATCTACTAAGAATACAAATATTTTATAATATTTGTTATGAGTGTGACATTATACCCCTAACCAAAAATAAATTATTCCCTCATAATTTTATTTTTTTCATGAAAATTTTATTATTT
This sequence comes from Viscum album, assembly GCA_963277665.1. Taxonomy (NCBI): domain Eukaryota; kingdom Viridiplantae; phylum Streptophyta; class Magnoliopsida; order Santalales; family Viscaceae; genus Viscum; species Viscum album. The sequence goes on from OY728150.1 coordinate 1,472,084,121, forward strand.
AAAATGAACATTTTTTTTTGAAAACGTATATAATACAAAGTGAAAAATAAATGCACTAAAAAATGGGATGTTTAAAATATATAGGTTTCGTAAAATAACACATAATATGGTTCCAAGAAGATAATAACATTGTTATGATGTTATTAAACAAACAATGATGAAAAATAACATCCAATGACTTGTGTGGGTGAAAGAAAATATGGTCATTTTAAAGTTAATGAACCTAAAACAAAAATCCTTAAAGGGAGAAAAGACCATTAATTCCATAGAAATAAAAGAAAAAGAAAAAAATTAATATTTAATAATCCTTTTCAACATTTTTATAGATATATTTAATATAAGTATATATATAAAGATAAAATATAAATAATTTATTTATTTTTATTTTATAACCACAACTTCTTCGTTTCATTATTCTTTCATTTCTTTGTATTTCATCTATTACTATTTGAAATGAACATTATAAAAGTTATTTTCATTCTTAGAGAAATAAAATTATCTTATAATGGGTCATAAAATCCATATAAAATGAAAATTCATTTACTCTTTCTTAAAATATTTACCAATACCAATATTGTTTGCAAAATTTTCAAATATAGATAATATAGAATAAATTAATCCCTAAAACATCAAAAATAAAAAAAACATATCAACTTAATCTATTCTATAAATAGTTATAGTTAATGTTCCTCTAAAATATTTCTCTTCAAATTCAAAACCCAAAAATGTATTAAAATTTAATTACATATTCTTCCAAGATTAATTTAACATTTATTTGAAAGAAACTAGAATCACACATAATGTTATATACCAAAAATTCATATAGCTTATAACATATTGTAACTTATATGCCAATATTTCCCATTAGAAAACAATATCACCATATTTAAATATTAAAATCGTATATGTATATAAAATTTAAAAAATCATTTATTAATGAAATAAAATCCCATCTTAGCCGAAGGTTTTTCCACTTAACTTAATCATATGATGTTCCCAATATAGCGATGTTCTAAAAAATTAATATTAATATAGGATTGTCAAAATCACTTTTAAATCTTTTGGTTATATTTATGGTATAAAGTCTATTGAAAAAAAATGGACAACCCTATCATTCAAAGTTACTAAATATTAAACATAATGGTTATCATTAAAATCTATCTTATTCTAACAAAATGTACAATATTTCTTCCTCAAATATCATTTCAATTAAAAAACTAAACCAATGAAATGTGTTTCTTGAAATGAATATAAAGTTATATTTAAAAATCATAAACATTTTTTGAACAAAAACCAAAAATGGGTATACAAGACATTAAACAGAGGAATAACCTTAGATATAAATACACATAAATCCTTAGTTTTATCCCAAATTAGTGTACATATTCATTGGGTTTCAACATATATATCATGTAATTCATAATGACGGTCCATAATAAAAATTTAAAATAACATAATCTTATATTCGGAGAGTGTCTATCTATGTATATCATCTTAGGATTACTCTTCCTACACTAGCCACTATTGAGTTAATACCCAATCCACACTGTTTAGGGTTCCTTACCCCATGTACATCAAAATCGTAACTGAATCTACATTCAAGTATCCATAAAATATTTTATATTATCCTAAAAATAAACAATATCTATTTTATTTAAATATATGTTATCACCCTTGTTGTAGACTTATCCTTTATGAATTTCAAAGGGTTATGTTATTTAATATATATTTTCATAAATATACACATGACATTAAACAAAGCATTGAATCACAAATTCTAGAAAAACATAACTGTTATATACTTTATCATAGTGTTATACAATAAAAGGATCACATCTCCAATGAGTAATCACTTTATAATTGTTGATGAACTAGATATCAATATTATTCCAATTTGGTATTTGAAATAATGTATAAAAAAATCAATTATTATGCATCCCATATTCTCCTTCAATGTTTACATTTTCATATCATGGGGAAATAAAAATAAAATAAGGGTGATCTCAAAATCATTTTAAGGGTTAGAATAGAAGGTATTAGTTGTTTATCATATTTGATCTTAAGATATGAATAAGTAAATGATAATTATATCATTTAGTAAAATAGTCATACACAATCAGTTAATGATATTTATTCCCGAATCATAAAATAAGGGTTTTTCACATAAAAGTTATATGAATTTTTTTAATCATTGAAAACAAATTATGATTAATGAGAACATGTCATAGGAAAATGACATAACATTGTGGAATAAACATTAGCATAGAAAATAATTTCAATATTTTGGGACCATTAGTAATGCTATAATAGTATACTTGGTTCAGTCTATATTTCATAATTTTCATAGTCAAGTTCATTCCCAATACTATCATAGTGGAAGGAGTTACATACTAAACATGGTCCACTCCCCAATACATTCCTAATTTTCTCATGAGATATCCATAATTATATAGGGAATTTATTGGATACAAAACTCATCACCCAACCATCACATAATGAAAACCATATATATTCCTTCTATAAGATCATAAAATATTATATAATATCATCATTATGTCACCCTTAAAAAGAAAAAATATTTAATTAGAATGTAATAATTTCCTCCTAACCTATAAAAATGAAAAATATTTATTAATCACTTAGTAGTAACATAATTAATCCATGTGAAAGAAAAAAGTCTCATATATTCATCATTAATACAGTCACTATAACAATAATTACATATATATAATGTAGATGGTATTATAAGATCATAGTGATAGTGAATATTAACTATCCTTAATGTATGTTTATGGAGATAAAAAATAAATTAAAAAATATTTTTTAAAATTTCATTGAAGAATGAGTAAAATATAATTTTATTTTGATATAATTGTAAAATAAAATTCTATGAATATTTAGTAAATTATATGATTTGAAAATAAATATTGAAATTTCCAAATAAATATTCATAGAAAATAAAAAAATTTAACATAATAAAATATGATCATCTAGTATATGTACAGAAAAAAATTACTATCAAATGATTTTAAAATTTAAAAAATATATTTAATAGGGACAATGTAATTTTCCCTACTATCCTCAATACTGGATACATTAGTATTTAGTCCATTACAATTTTTATCATTGAATGATCCCATGAAATTTCTTTGTAGATGGGTAATGGGAATCAATGGACATATATACCATACCAAAAACCCTATATACCCATATGTGTGACTCATGAACATGTTTCCTAGAATGACATCTAATGGTCATGCCATTACTTCCTATGTCTGGGAAGTCGGGTTGTTAAAACTATGTCACTAGTAACTATGTAACGAACTATATTTAGGTGGGAAAAAAGACATCCCGCTCATCACATTTCATATAGACTAAGGTTATTCATCCATTTTAAACCACTTTATAATACCAAATAAGTAGTCATTATTATCAACAACATTTTCTACTTTAGGATATAGTCTTGCAGGTGTTTTCTCTCATGGATTACTCTTATAAAAATTCCATTTTGATTGGTAGGGTGAATCAGGTGAATTATATATGATTCCAAAATATCTAAATTTAATAATGTGGGACTTGGTACCATTTTTATTAATTTAAAAACCTACAGTTATACAATGAAATCAAACTATAGAGAAACATGTCTATTAAACGCTTTTCACATGAACATAATAAATTAGATGTATTCATGTTGGACCAAAAAACATGTTTATAAAAAAGTATAAAAAAATATTAATTTTTAAATAGTTTTAAATAAAATAAAATTTAGTGAAAATTTACTTTTTTAATAATTTAATGTATAGGTATGAATTATTATAAAATAATTTTCCATGCATGGGTTAGAAGAATGTTTGTTTCAACTGAAGAGTCAATATGTTTAAATAGTCATTAAAAAATTATCAAAATGATTTTAGTTAACAAAGACAGTAATATTGATCAAAAATATAAAAACAATATAAATAAGTTTTCCAAAACATTTTATGTCGGTTTTAATGGTTATAATTTTTATGGATTCCCTCATGGAAAATTTAACATCTTGAATCCCATAATGGTATTAGATTGCAACATTATCCCCAAATAACTTTGGTATCTTTTGAATAAATAAACCTATAAAAACAACATGAAATAAAAAATTATATTATATTAATATTAATATATTCAGGATATAACATATCGATGGAGTAGAATATATTTCTTATAAACTCAAATATTTTTAAAACATCAAACCCGTCTCAGTGAAATAATATTGAGAAAAAAACCATTACTACAATGGTATTATCTAAATAAAAACATAATTTTACATATAACTATAAATTTAGATTTAAATAAACATTATTTTTATTATATTCATCATTAATTTAATTAATGGGAAATATTTATACCACACAAAATAATTAAATGGTCAATATGGCATATGTATCATAGAAAATAATGTGACTTGTCAGACCCTTACCTATAGTATCCTCAAGCTTCATATGTGTTTCAGAAACCAATAAAATGAATATATATATATATTATGAATTTAATATATAACATTATATATATAGCATAAAATATATGATTCACATATAACTACTTATAAGCCTTTTAATAATAGTTATTTATTAAAATCACTTTTCATAGTGGTAATTATTTTGCTCGTCCAGCATGTTTCAGTTCTATAATTCACATCATTGTACATTTAACAATGTTTAAAATTTATATTTTATTAATCGATAGATAATATTCATATTTATTATTTATATACACTTTTATAAATATTTATTTAATGTTCATTTGAAAAATTAATTGAATCACTTATGGGAGATGATATTACGAAAGCATGAAAGAGCATTGTTTCCACATATCAATTTTAATAATGAATGAAAGGTCAATAGTAATGCACTGTTATATAATTATTATGATATTATTAATATAATATATATATATACATAACCTTATTACAATACATGTAAGTAAGAAATTTAAATAAGAACCCCATCACATATTAGAGATACTAATCCACACATACGCACAAGAGCCCTTATCTCATTCTAAAATAAGACAATGATATAATGTAATTAATATATTATAATTTTAAAATCATTATAATATAAATAATATAATATATAAACATTATATTCAAATTTATAATCATTAATAAATTATGGTTATAAAAAACGAATAATATCACTACGTGGACGAAATTCCCCACATATGCACTATTGAAAATTTAATTTCCCATTTGATGGAAATGATGGGTGATAATGGTGTTCTATAAAAATAATAAAATTTTATAATATTTATGAAAAATAATATTTTTTTTATTACAATTAATAAAATATATTTATATCATGTAGATTAATAAATAAATCGAATGTTGTTGGGTAAGATGTTTAACTCTTCTTCAGTAGACATCCTTTATGCCGATTCTTAAGTACACATGGAAATTTAATTTAAGAGGAAAATTAAATTTAATTATATTTTATATATATTTAAAATAGAGTTATAATGGGATTGGTAAATCTTCGTGGCTCGTGAAGGTGTAATGAAAATAGAGTAGGAGTGTCCACTGATAAGTGTGAGGAGTGACACACATTGAGTATTTTAATGGCATAAAATATTATTAATTTATCATTATTTAAAACTATCCAATAAATAATATAACTTCAATAACCTGTTTATAAGGTTCTAAAAACCATCATACAATAATAATTAAGAGGAAAAATCAGGTCATTACGAAATAGTTTTAATCTTGGTTAACCTTATTTACACTTTTACCTTGGTGATTTTATTACTATTTTTATTATTAATTATGTCTAAAAATTTAGTTTAAAATGTTAAAAATAACTTATTATTTTGGTAAATAGTCAATTAAATTTTATTTTTTTTATTTTCTATATGTTTCATATTATAATACTAAATGAGAATGAAAAAATAAATGAAATTATTTTTTAAAATAATTTCTTTTTAAACACAGAACACAATTTATATCCAATAGATTCCTTATAAAAAAATATAATGATATATGATTTAATATTAAATATTTAAATTTAACTAATAAATTAATCAACTGAGATTACATCATTTTAATAATATCAAAACACATTTTGTTATATTAATATTTTTTATTTTCTTTCATCATGAAAATTATCTTTTACTAAAATCATGTATAATGAAGATTAATATGAAATTAATTAAATTATTTTTAATAAAATTATTCTTAGGGAACATATATATAAATTTTAAAATAAAATTGTTTTGTACATTCTAAAGAATTATTATTTTAAAATAACTAATTTTCACTATTCATTAAAAAATAAATTATTTTTGAAAATATCAAAAAAATCACCATAGGATAATATTCAATCATTTATTTAAAAAATGATATTAATTACCTAAAATAATATAAAAATATTTTTTATGTTAATCATAATGTATTTTTTTGATGAAAAACATTTTTCATGAAAACAGATTTTTTAAACATAAAAAGACAAATACAAACTAAGTACCTATTTACTCTAAAATATTAAATAATATTTAAAAAAGTAACACCATTATAAATTTATTTCAATATGTGATTAATCGTGTTCAAATCTATATATTACATAGGTTATCCATAAATTGAATTTAAAAATTGATATTGTGATTAAATAAAATAACTCACATAAATTTCTGTATTGGGTCTAATGCTGGTTATTGAGAATAATATTTACATAAATAAAAATTTCTGGGTGTTATAAGTATTATTTATGAATCTGATCATATTATATTAAATATCATTCCCATTTTTTCATTTAATATGTCTAACTACATGTATAGGTAACTCTAGATTCCTTGTGATGTCATTTTCTTCAATATAGGCATTTTGACTGTCACCATTTTAAAAAGTAATATCTCAAAATTCTCTCAGAACCACTCCAAAAAAAAGAATTTATCAAATTAAGATACACCATCTATCACAATGAAAAAAATCATGACTAAATTCTTAAATCATCCCTCTCACATTTACCACCATGGGAATTTCAGACACTAGAGTTTTAAAAAATAAACCCTGTTATTGGACAACATTAAATTACCCTCTCTTCTACACAATTTAGAAAATAAAACAAGTAAGGGTTGAAAAAGAATTATATCCATACATGTCAAATATATATCTCTTATTATATTTATTTAATAACATATTGAAATATTATTATTTTTTTAAATTTTAATTTATAAATAATGATTGGTATAAAGGAGATTATAGTTGTATCACCTCTTATTGTTGGTATGTAACTCATTATTTATGATTTCAATTATATAAGGTATATGGGTGAAATACATAGTTTTTATAAAATGTGTGGAGGCTTAATAAAAAATGTGTCATTTTTTTCATTTTTTGGTTAATGAGTTTTGGAAAGGTTAGTGAATTGTTAGGTAGTCATGAATGAAAACTCTGTGAGGGTCATTCTTAAGGCTGCGACTAACACATGTTTAGCTAAATTTTTTCTTAATCATGTGTCTAAATTATTCACAACGTGAAATTACCTTCTTAAAAAGTGGAAGTCACTCAGTTTTCCATTTTACACACTCATTTTTCTTCATATGTGGCCCAAACAAAGGAATTTTCTTTTCCAGTTACAATGGGAGGTCCTCTCATCGATCTAGGGGAAATCCAAAGGCTTCCCTAGGTAATTTGAAGTTGTGTTATAACAGTAAGTCATCATTCATGATGTTCTATTATATATTCATCTCTCTCTGTCTGTTTCTTAGATCGATGTCCATTATCGGTTGATATAAATTTTTGAATTCAAAATAGGTTTATATTAATTATTTTTGTTGATAGAGGAAGAGGTAAAATGTAGTTTATAGATTTAACTAGTATTTTGAATTTTATTAATGACGTAATTTGATTTCAGAAAAAAAAAGATGTAGGGGAAATGAAACATAAATCCTCCATTTTTGAATGTTAATACATTGTTTCAAATTGATTACAATGATTGAAATTGACTGTTAATTTTCAGTGAAATAATTATTGAAAACCACTTGAGTAGAATATTGAAGAAATTGAGAAATTGGTGTGTTATTGGAATGTCATTGAAATAAAATAATATTAAAATGTAGATTTTATAATAAATTATAGTTTTGATTTTTTGAAAAAATAGTTTTCAACATAAATAATGATGTTTTATTTAATGGTTTTATCAAAAATTAATTTTTCCTATGTTTTCATGGTAGTTTGGTGTGTGTTCATATGCAATTGGATGTATAAGGGCATGATGTTCCCCTATCACAATTTTTAGAAGAATATGTGCATGACTTACGCTCAACAAAGTGGTCTTCTATATGACAAATTAGTGGAAGGATAACTCAGAAATCCTAATTATAAGGAGTTCCAGGGGTTACATGAATGGATATATAATAGGTTTTGTAGAAAGGAATGGGTTGTACCAACATAGTATTATAAATTATTTAAATAATTTTTTATCAAATTTACTTCGAATTGATTACTTTGTGTTTTGTTTATATTTTCTATAAACTGATTAGAAAATTCATTATATAAAATTCTTATATAAAAGGTTATGACATGTTATATTATAGCAGTGTGAGTTGGGAAGTCATGGGGGAAAACCTAAAGAGGTTTAATACTCACCTCTAGATTGGAATTGTGAGGCTTTTGCAAATATCATCTATCAGTATATGGGAAAAGTTTAAGAATACACATCTTTAGTACTAATTTATGAAACATGGTTAATTTTATGGAGTTGGATCTTAGAGTATGTGGATCATTATATTTATATGGTTTTTATTGAGTTTTTATAGTTTTTCATTTTTTTATTTCCTTGATTTTAGTTTTTCTTCTGTTATGGTACTCTTTGGGTGGTTATGATATAAATAAATCGTTTCAGTTGTCTTTCTCTATTATCATTAATCATTTAGTGTTTTATTTTGACTGTGGATTTTTTTTTTGTTTCTTATCCTTAAAGGGAAAATCATCCTTAAAATTGAAAATGAATCCCATAACATTTATTTCTATAATTTAGTGTCTTATGTATGCTCCTTACGGCCTAAAACAATCTTACCAACATCTCAAGCCAATGGGAAGTGGCGGATTGTTACAAATTGTAACTATTTGGTTTATTCCAAAATTCCCTCTATGAAAAATTGTTTCCGGTTTTTTCAGTCCAAAAGTATGTTAGATATATGTGGTATCATCATTGCACTTTCCTTGTGGAAAAAGTAGTCACCAGTTCTTTATGTCTTGGAGTAGAATTTCATTCTTCCATATTCCTTGAGATGGGGTTATAAAAATGATTAGGATTGTTGGAAGATAGAATTTAAAGCATAAAAAGATGTAGTTATCCTTTTTAATTCTATACATTAATTTAAAATGGAGTTGGGTACCTATGTGTTTTGGTGACACCTATAGGATTGAAATATCATTTACATGGTTTAGCTAGTGGGATGACCATGAAATGAATTTGAGAAATTCTTTCCCACGAGAATGAACTACATCATTTTTTGTAATGATTTATGATTTTGTGAGAAATTTCTCAGTTTTAAAAAATTGGGACATTCTTTTTCAAATGAATGATTTTGAAAACGAGAATGGTTGTGGTATTTTTTAAATGGATTGATTTTCAATAGAAAATCAATATTTTTTTCAAATATTGTTGAACGTGGATAAGATTTATTTTGAAAACAAATGGTGTGATAATTGATGTGATATAATTTGAACTATTAATACATCAGTTTATAGAGAGTGATACTTATAGTGTCTATTTCTGTTTGTATAGAAAATGGAACCCAGTAGTAATTTTAGATACCAACCCAAATATGATATAGATGATGTGTCTTCACATGAAATATATTTGAACCAAAAACTATATCAATATATTTTCCAATCTTTTCTTGATGAGGAAACATGGAATTGAAAGGACGAGCCATGACATGTGGATCATTCTGTCCATTTCTAGAAGTAGAATCCATCAATAATTTTGGTTGATTCTAAAATGGAAAGGGAATATGTGTGGAAAAACATGATGAATAAAATTATAGATTTCATCAGCACACCAGAAAAGATGAAAGTCATGGTAGAAACACATATTCTAGAGTATATTGCATGCAAATTATGGGATCTTACGGTGTAGGATAAAGTAGATCAAGGCCTTGTTTCGTAGGATTTTGAGGAATTTTTTTTTTAAAAAAATTATATCCTAGCATTTTCTAGATTCTAATAGTGATGGAAGTATTCATCGTGAATTAGTAAAATCTCTCCCTCACCGAGTATCCAAATACATTCATCAATTTAGTGAGAATTTCTCCTATGTCATCTTCTAGTGCCTCCTTGAAGGAATGCTCCTTTCAATTAAGGAGGATAAAACAAATTCACTTGAAGATTATTGGGATCTATATTATGGACTATATTGAGATAGTCAATAACAAGATAGTGGTTGAAGGTAATTTTAAAGTGCTATGGGAGGAGGAATAATGTTGATACCCATGGAAAATTGTGGGAACTATAGTGTTGTGATAGAGAGAAATAGGGACACCTATTTCCTGGTTTGGAGCATGAATTAGAATCAAATGGTTGGATCAGTGAATCATCTTTAAAGACACATGAAAATAGTGGGATGTTTCCAATGTAGTTAAATTGACCACATAAAGTGAGAGTGAAAAACACCACCAAGAGCACGCCATAAATGAAATAAGATGAGACATATTTAGTATGATTTTTGTAGTTCTACAAGGTCGGGTGAATGAGACATTTTTCAGGTATCACGTGCATCATATGCTTCAATGGGGAGAGGACTACAGAATCAATATATTTTGTAGAATAGAGCTACTCATGGTGATTCTAGTAATAACATGACCCTTTAGGAAATAAAATATCAAGAAGGAAACATAGAACAAAGTGAAACGATGAAGAAATTTTATGGAGCTCAGGAGGTGAATGTTGATAATCAAGATGGAAAATCTACAATGAGGGTGAGATTCTTTAGTTTTTTATAATAATTTATGTTTGGTTTGATGCATGTGCATTTTATTCCTTTATTGATTCTTATATTGATTATTTGATAGAATAAAATTTGAGATAAATTTCTATGTGATAAACCTCAAATGCCTCTTGGTGAAATTGAATGTTGAGCCTTTATGTGTAGAGTGTTTTCTATAACAGTTGATGGGTCTAAGATGATATGGTATTTTTCTATACTGGATATGGATGTCTATGATGTACTCATGGGTATGGAATGGTTGGAAATGTTCATGTCCAATAATAGATGTCATGAGAAAATAAATAGTTTCGGAACCAGGATGGCACAATGCATATATTTAAAGGAGAAAAGAGTATAATGTTAGGTGAAATAGGCTTGTTGGCACCAGTAATTGGAATAGTCTGTTAACTTTTGGAAGCATTTAAGTTTTCATCAATGGAAAAATCAAGGATAACAGGTTTTCAACATAGGGGGATCTGTTTCCTGATTTTTTCCCAAAAAATTTCCCTGGGATTCAACCTCTAAAATAAATTGAGATTATAATTGATATGCTTATAGGGACAAGTCCTATATAACATCCATCTTATTTAATGGAACAAACCAAATTAAAGGAGCTGAAGTTTCAATTGGAAGGGATGAATATCAATGGATTCATTTGTCTAAGCACGTCTCCGTGGGTGGAACCGGTCATGTAAGTGATGGCAGAATATAGAAATATAAGGGTTTATGTTGATTATCATAATATTAACCAGTTTATAATAATGATTAACTATACCCTTTGACACATTTATGATCTATTCCATCAACTGAGGGGATCATAGTGGTTCTTTATGAATGAATTGTGACCAGGATACCACCAATTGTATGTTCAAGAAGAGGATATTCCAAAAATATCTTTCAAAAACAAACATGTCCATTATGAATATATGGTAATGTATTTTGGTCTAAAAAATTAACCAAAATTATTTATGGAAATTATGAATAATATATTCCACCAATATCTACATTTTTTTGTTGTTTTTGGATGTCATATTGGTGTATTCTAAGACAAGTTTTTATCATGAGGAACACATGGTGATAGATTTGGCAATACTAAGAAACTATCATTTTTATTCCAAATTATAAATTTGTGAATTTTGGATAGAAGAGTTTTTCATTATTTCCCATATAATTTCAAAAAATTTCTTTATGTGGATCCATTGAAGGAATATGTTGATATTTTTTTGAAACCTTTGAAGAATGGCTTTGATATATGATGTTTTCTTGGGATTTTTTGTTCTAACTGATTATTTTTCTATGGATTTTCATGACCAGCTTATCCTATGATATCCTTAAATAAGAACAATGTTAATTTATAATAGGAATTGGAATGATAGAAATCATTTTATGATATAATGGTTCCCCATAAATATGCGTTGTTCTTTATTTTTTCATGAATCGAGACAAGGGTATATGGTGTATTTTGGTGATTCCAAATTTGTGTTGGGGTGTGTTATCATTAAAATAGACCATGTTATTACTTATAGTTCTATGAAATTGAAGGTACAAGAGAATAACTATCCCAAATAAGATTTGGACTACGTTACATTTATCCATTCTTAAAAAACATGGTGTCATTATATCATTGGTGGGAAATTTATTGTGTTCATAGATCAAAAGATCTTGAATTAAAATTTATCAAAATTATATTTGAATCTAAGGAAAAAAAGGTTGATGGAATAAAACCAAATTTTCAATAATGACACAATTTATACACTCGATAATGTCAATTTAGTGGCTCATGTATTATGTAGAAATTCATACACTCAGATATAAAAACAGGGTTCAAATGAATGGTAGCTTATATTTTTCATAGATTACATGCATGTGGAATTTGATGACCGTAGTGACTTTTTAATTTTATTTTTAGTTGTCATGGTTATTGATTAGGTAAATATGAGAAATGTGGCAGAAATATATAATTCATAAGGTTTTGCAATGAGTTCAAAACTCAATTAAGGGGAGACAAATTAGGGATAGAGGTTGGATGGGAGTTCAATATTGTGGTTTTTGAGATAGGATGGTCACACCTATGTCTTGTCTATAAAAAATTCTATATGCTTACTATCATTAGGGATAAGATTTCCATCCTGTAATATAGAGTATGTATATGTTGTAAAATAAGAAATATAGGTGGGTTTGCATAAAAAGGAAGGTGGCTGAGTTAATTTTCAAATTCATAAATTTCTAGAAAGTTAAGGAAGGGCATTAGAAAAAAGTAGATATGTTGCAGTCTACATATAATCTTGTTTGGAAATGGGAGAATATTGGTATGGAATTTTTTATATAGGTCCCCCATGAATGGTTAGGAAACACAATTCCATATGGGGGATTTTGGATGAACTCCCAATGCATGACCATATCATTTCTATTTTTAAGTCTCATACAGTGGAGGATGTGTCCCAAATCAATATTCGTGATGTGGTAAAGATGAATTATGTACTATTTTCGATTTTATTAGAAAAATACACGAGGATAATGTCTTGTTTATAGAAATCATTATAGATATCCCTTGGGACACAGTTGACTATAAGTATGGTGTATCATCCTCCGACAGACGACCAATCTAAAAATAGGATTTAAATGTTGTGGGACATGTTTCAGGATTGTGTAATAGATTTTAGTGTCTCGTGGGAAGAGAATGTGACATTCACAGTGTTATAGTATAATGATAACCACTAGGCCCTGATACACATGGCTTTATATGATTAATAGTATTGTCATCCATTTCATTATCCACATTTTTGGGTGGAAATATGAATTGATTTACTAGTTTGGACAAATCATGTTAAAGAAATTAATGGAAAAGATTCTGCTGATCAAGAAATATATGGAAAATCATAGAGTTCCTAGAAATAAAATATGGATCTTCAAATAAATCCATGTTCATTCATGGCTAGTGATCATGTTTCCATTTTTATCTATCTTGGGTTAAAAATCAATTTTTTTAAATCAGGGAAATATATATCCATGATATGTAGGCCCTTTTGCGATAGTCTAATGGGTTGGAGAGGTGGTATATCATCTAGAATTGAAAAAAAAATCATTTCACTACATAACTTGTTCCATGTACCATAATTGAATATGTAATAGTATGATCCTAACATGGTGATAATATGAAATCAAATATACATAGAGTCAGATGGTTCATTGGTACATGTCTCGGTGTAGATTATATATAGGAAAGAGAATGTATTGTGTGAAAAAATAAATAGTATATTTCAGGTTTTCTAGGAATCTTTTCCAATTAAGAAATATACCTAGTAACATAAGATGGAATTAAAAGAGAAATTTCTTTAACAAGCTCATTGAAACAATGGTTTTCTGATTTTGGGGAGGGAAAGAGAAATGGTGGGGACAATAGCACCCCTAGTTTCTGGTATAAAACCATTTATTTATACACTATCAGTATATAATGTATATGAGTGATGTTTTGGAGTGTTTGTAGAAACATATGATTGTTTTTGTATATTTTCTATAGATTTATTTTTGGTGCCCATTTTTTTGAAACCGTGGAATACATACAGAAAAATATACATAGTTAGTTACGGGTAAAAGGGAAGGCACATAGGCTATATAGAGGTTTTCCAACCCATACAGAGGCCAAGAAGAAACCATGTTATGTTTTTCATTTATTGGATATTGAGTTTTAGCATAGTTTGTGAATTGTTTTGTATCTATCTGAGACAACCAATCAAGGATCATCCTTAAGGTAGGGGAAAATCATTTTTATTGCACGATATGCCAAACTCTGTGACTAAACCATGCACGGTATGAAACAAACTCATTTAAAAGTGAGTGTCCCTTAGTTATCCCTATTGCATACTCATTTTTACTCATATGATTCCCTATGTCATGATTTTTATTTCCCAAAGGTCATGGAAGGATCTCCCATCAATTTGGTGGCAATTCAAAAGGATTCCCTTGGTGATTTGAATAAATATTTTCATGAAATGTCATTATTCCTGATATTCTATTAGATCTTCATTTCTCTCTATTTTGGTTTTTTTGATCTACACTTGATGTGTGTATATATAAGGATATGTATACTAAATATTATTATGCATTATATCGATTGTGGAAGTGACCGTGTGTGGTTTTTTAGATATGGAAAGTTGTTTTGTATATTTTCTTAGTTTCATTCTTCATTTTGTCCAAAAACCTCAAGGTAGGTAGCATTACTATTGACTCCCATATATTATAAATTAAAGTCTTAGTTTCAAATTAATTTTTTGATTTAAATTATTTTTTAATTATTTTTTGAAATAAATGTTGATAGAGAATTTAGTGAAGGTTTGTGGAAATTGGGAAATTAGTGTATTATTGGGATGTGGGTTTGATTACCTAATTTTAAAATGTTGATTTGAAAATAATTATTGGTTTTGATACACATATATTTTTTTCAAATAAAAATGAATGGTGTTTTATTAAATGGTTAAAAAATGGATTTTATGTGATTTTTCATAGTTGATTGGTGTGTGTTGACATGCATTAGGACTGATAAAAACATGAGGTACCCTATCAAATGGTTGTGATGGATATGGGCATGATGTAAAAACATAAAAGTGATAAATTAAGTGATGTATTAGTGTAAGGATAACTCACCACTCATGAGTATAGGGAGGTACATGGGTTTCATGCATGGTTTAATGTATGGTTGTGTGGAAAGTAATGGGTTATTCCAAAATAGAATGATGAATGATTTAACGAATTGTTTATGTTATTTCCTTGGAAAAGTGTTTACATTAGGATATGTTTATATTTATAAATAAACTATTCTGAAATAATTTTGTATAAATTGTTTATACAAATGTTTCAAACATGTTCTATCCTAGATTCATGAGTTGGGGTCTCATGGCAGGAAACCTAATGAGTTTTTGTACTCACCACTTATTTGGTAGTTTGGTTCTTTT
Source organism: Viscum album (assembly GCA_963277665.1). Taxonomy (NCBI): domain Eukaryota; kingdom Viridiplantae; phylum Streptophyta; class Magnoliopsida; order Santalales; family Viscaceae; genus Viscum; species Viscum album. The sequence goes on from OY728150.1 coordinate 1,472,100,031, forward strand.
GTTGTAATCATCAATCAAGATACGAGAAATGGTAAAGTATCCAAAATAATTAGAATTAATTCATGATAATTTGTTTTTTGGGTTGATTTGGATCATTAATCGTTTTTATCCATGCAGTAATACAATTTTCATTGTGATTTAATCATTTTTCTTTCCATAATTTACATGATGATAGTTTGTCTTCTACTATTGTACTCTTTGGTTGTTTTTGATATAAATGAATTGTTTGAGTTGAATTAGATATTTTTCAATCGAAATTTAGTGTTTTATATTGGTTATGGATTTTTTTTTGGTTTTTTATCCTCATTTGGGAATCATCCCCCAAATTAAAAATGATGCAATGGGCATTTATTGCCACCTTTGGCCTCTTGGGGATGTTGCTTAAGGTTTAGTAACTTCTCATTACCCTCTCAATACAATGATAAGGGGAATGACATTATAATACCACTTTAAATATTAAAATGGGATGTTTATGTTATTCTATAAATTTATATTTATTCATTTTATTTAATTTATATTTTATAACAAATTAATAAAATATCATTTCAAAATGTGTCATAATAATTGAAGTCATAATGTTCATATTAATTATATGATATTTATTTTTTAATTTATCTACAATGAAGAAAATGTTTTATAAGAAATTATATATATATAAATATATAATTAAATATATTTATTGGAAAAATATAATTATAAAATATAAATTTCATAAATTATATAAAAATTAATAAATTATAAATAATATATTATTTAAATAAATAAATTTTCTTTCATAATTTCATTAATGTGAGGAGTTCAAAAATACCATTATGAAGTCTACCTCATTATATTTTTTGAATATATATATTTTTTAATTAGAAAATATTAATATTAATTTGAATACACACTATTTTGTTCTTTCAAAATAATAATAATATATTCAATATTTTTTTGGAATATTTCCCCTCAACATTATATATAATTACTTTCATTCTTGAAAAACCCCTTCACACTATTAAACCAAATTCTTATTCCCATTATATTAAAAAATATCAATTTAAAACAATATATATGTGTATGATAATATTTTTTTAAATACATCTCTCTTCTAAAGGATGAAAAATCAATGTATTGTATATGATTCATAGAGTAAGGTGCATGTTATAAAAATAATGTATATAAATTTAAAAATATAATTTAATAACTTTTCATTAGAAAAGATCATTTGGGGCAATTACTATGCGTGATTCATGTGTTAGATGTGTCACCAGAGGGTCGTATGAGGAGTTGTATAGTAATAGATTAGTATTTATCTAGGAAATATTAGTCATGGTGTGTAAATGTGGGTCATGATTTGAATGGTTGACCATACTATATGGTGAACCTGTAGGTGTTCCATTATGGAAATAGGGATGGTATCATATTGTGATGATTTTTAAATTAGTAATTATACATGTGTGTATCCCTATGAAATTATGAATAATATTATCATTTTCATATGAAAAATAAAATTTTCAGTATATAAATTTATTTACTATAATGAGAGGGATTGATTTGTAGTGAAATGATTCCTTAAATATTGTGTTGTTTTTTGGAGGGATTTCATGGAATAGTACATTATTTTTTCATTATAATTATTTGATGTTAAATTTGGAGGTTAAAAAAGTTTGATAGTAAAATATGGTGTAGATATGTCAGGAATGAGCTCTTAGGGTATTTTTTTTTTGTATTTCCATAAATTATGTAATGTTTCACCATGGGTCCATTGAAACAACACAACTAAAAATTATTAATATCAATCTATGAATCATGATAGAATTTGAAGGGTAAAAATAAGAGGAGATGCAATGTGTCATTTTCAAAGGACTATTTTATTATCTCCTATCATGGTGTGACGATATAATGTCCCTATATGGTATAGTGTCTTCCCAAATATAAATTAATTTAATGGATCCTTATATTTGAATCATTTTTTCATTTTAATTGACAATTGGTTACCCTTGGTTCATTTTGGGGTGAAATTAATTCCATTCGTCTAAGAATTATCCAATGAATATAATACCATATATTTTATCCTATGTGAGGTCTAATTCAGTTCATGGATTTTTTGAATTCGTTCATAGAGGGTAATAATGTGATACATGTCACCTAGGGTTTCGTAAATGTTGTACTTCGTGATTTAAGGTGTTACTATGATATAGGATGACATAGGATTACCTAAAAATTATTGTTCATACATTATAATTATACATATTTTACATAGGAAGTGGTCATTCAACCAAACTAGTATGGGTGGGGATATGAGAAACATATTATTGATGAGTGACTTATCAATTTTTAATTTTATTCCATTAATCATGTTGGGAAAAATATATTGGATTGACAAAGGAAAAAAATACTAAAGATTAAATAAATGGGATTTCACTTAATCACATAGCATACAAGTTATTATTTTTTTCATATAAGGTTGATGAAAGTATTTTTTTCTATTGAAATTAATTTAAACTAATATTTTTTTCATTACATTAGTGATTTGAAAAAGGAACCCAGTTTTCCTAAAATGTTAATGTTGTAAAAATTATTCTTATCCAATTATGTAAAATTTTGAAATTGATTAAATTTTTTATGAAGGATTATTGGACAAATTTGAATTTATATTTTGATAATGTATGTGTCTGTATGTTTGACTATATTTTGGGGATTTTATCTAAATATCCATGTTACTATGATCTTGTGGACTTGGTTTCATCCTTGTTGTTTCTAGTCTCTGATATTGTCATGGAATATACAGTGAACACAGAAACTAGATTTTCATTATAGGAAATAAGGGTTTAGTATGTTATAATGATATCTAGTGTCTTCTATTTCCAGTTGTTTTTGATATCCAGTGATGTATTTTTGGGATGATTCATTACATTTCGATAGTAATGGAATGTGATTATTCAGGGATAATATAATACGTAGTGTGGTATTTTATTATACTAAATATTGCTATGAATGAATTTAATAATCAATAAATGATTGGATTACAATTTTTAATAATGGAGGGAAATGTCTCTGAATGGTTTTTCCTTAAATTGAGAGATGAATATAATTTAGATATAATTACATTGATGATGTATAAAATATGAAATCTATAAATGGAAATTTTATTATATGATAATATGTGAACTATTTTTGTTGTTTTTTTGGAATTTTTATGTAGATAGTGTTGTATAAATTGGAATTTATTGTAGTGGAAATTGTGGTGGTGTTGTGGTTATGGGGGAGTAACAACATTCAATGACATGAAACCTCTTGATTTAAATTTTTACATATATATGATATATTTCCATTTTTATTTATATATAGATTTCCAAGATAATTATCATTAATTATTTCTAAATCATTGTGATTCTGGGTGTCTTACCAAAACATCTTTGATAAATATTGAATTTATGGTTGAATAATCCCTCTTCCCAACTCTCACATTTTTGTGTTTCATTAATAATTATTACTCAAGGTAGGTATGATAATTATGAATTGTTGTATGTGATGAACTAATGTAAATAGTTTTTTTATATTATAATTTTTTCTATGAGAAAATGTGTGTTATATTATATTATACACGATAAACCATATCTCTTCAAAAATGATAAAATATTTATTTAGAAAAATTGGAAAATATTGATCGCTCTAATCCATTAAAATCATTTTGGTAACATTAAAAATTTGAAAAAATTATTAGTAATCAAATCAACATCTTAGAAAATGGAAATATTTGTCCTTGGACGGAATTTTATATAATATTGAATGAAATAATGAAGTGTTATTTATAGGGCATAAAAGGAAATATGACCATTGGGATTTGACCATTATAGAACCATTGGTTGATATGAATGTTGGTCAATATAACCATTACCAAAATTTAATGATTCATAACTCTACACAATGGTAATAATTTAATGACATGATAAGTTTTTATAAATATTAATTATAATGTATAATTAAAGAAAAAATGAGCATCGATGTCCCCAAGCAGGTGACTAATGCTGTATGAATCCCTTTTTTAATAACATGAGGGGGAGGTAGAATCAATGGTTTTTTTCCCTCGACCAATCCCAATATGATCTTCAAGAAGAGTTGATTAAATGAAATACCTAATGGGATGGGTTCAAGTTAGTAGAAATTGTCACTCGATTGATGTTAGTTGAGGGGCCGTAAGAATCTATCATTATCACACAACACACACATAAGTAGTACATAGTTGTTATAAAGGGTTAAATATCTAAGAATTAATTATATGATATATAATTAATTTTTTTATATAAAGTTTTTATTCTATAAATTCCTTTTAAGAGTTTATTATATAATTAATGTACGAATAATTGAGATGAAATCTAATAAGTTTATTTTTCAATCACAAATCATTCTTTATTAAAAAAGTATACATTATTATAATATACATCGGTAATATAAATAATAAATTTTATAATAAAATATTCTATTTAAAACACTCTTATTTAAATATAAATTAAAAAAAAATTTGTTACATCTTACATAATTTTTATGTGTCGGAAATTTGACTCCATATTTCAACCTAGTATTTTTTTAATAAATAATGATTTTTATATTTAAAATTTAAAATAATCATATTAATAAAAAATTTCTGATAAAATAATTATCATTTTTGGAATAATCATATTGAAATTTCATTATGGGGAATTTATAATAAATTTAAAAATACATGAATTTTTCATGAATAGTAAATATTCATTTTTTGTTTTCGATTTTCTTAATTACATTTAAATAATTTCAAAATGATGTAATAATTACTTAACCACAATACATGAAAAATAATATTTTTCATTAATATTTATTCATTTAATGTTTTTTATCAATTTCATAACCAATAAATAACATTTCAAATTCTAAAATGGAATCATCAATTTTTAAAACAATAACATTTGGAATATTTATTTTTTAATTGAAAGAGATATAATATTAAATGATGATATGTTCTTGTTGTATAAAATAACATAAAATGTAACCCTAATATCAAAAATCATGAAAACAATGTATGGGTAATCCATTGGTTTTTTATTTCCAACATCCCAGATTTCAACAGCCTGTATTTGGAAATTATTTAAAAATACTCAACATTCTCTATAAGGACAAAAATATTTCTCCATTTCCATTAAATACATCAGTGAATTGTTGGTATTTTTTCCTCCCATGGATTCACACAAGGTATCCTCAAGACTCAAGGTTCCATTCCTCACGATTTATGATTAAATCTTCAAGGAAAGGAAATTATCCTTCTTTTATCTTAAATTCAAGAGAATATATTTTATATATATTCTAATAGTTTGGATACTATATTTAATATCCCTTTTGATAATATACTTACTAAAAATTTATGTTTTATAAATTGTAAACCCTTGTCCCCACCCATTTTTTTCTTTTCTAAAATAATGGTTTATACACATCATGCTGCTGAATTTACCCCTGAAAATTCATCTCTATACAAAAATAAATTTTAATTTTTTATATAAACACAAAACCACTTTTTTATAGGAATATTGAACTATATTTAATAATGATTTGTTTTATTCATTTATTAACATACATTAAACTTGAATTAAATTTTACATGGGTTAAAAATGACATAATGATTGGGACATTAAGCACTTTTGAAACACCTTGATTTTCAATAGAAATCCATTAATTATTATCTATGAGTTATTTATGAAACTATTTATCATTATGAATGTGGATAATATTAATTAATCTATATTAATGATGTTCCCTAATAGATCTCAAATTAATTGGGTAAGTAATATGTTGGGAAAATTTCCTGCATGGTAACATTGCGGTACTTTCAGGTTGATTGTCTTCTGTAAAAATTATCATTCCAAGTTATGTTTTGGAGTGAAAGAGATATTTTTCAAACATTTTGATAAAAAATAACTCTAAAAAATAATGATTTCACTTAATTTGGTATATAAAATCTCATACATAAGGTGACACTGTTTCACAGGATTTTCCAGAATTTTTGGGGTCCAAAATATAGATGAATGCTTGAAATAAAAAAAATATAGATTTCATTAAAGGTCATATTAAAACATGGAAAATTAATGAGTATTTTTTTGAAGAGTTTGATTCAGTGTGGGAATTTTTAAAAGGCATGGAGGCTTTTATAGTGACCACTATGATTATGGTGGGAATCTCGAATGAAAAGGTGTAATAGAGATACCTGAGAATAAGAGTATCGCGAATGAAATGAGGGAGTATCGTGAAATGGTGATGATGTGGATGGAATCATATAGTATCACAGGAAGCCCCAATAAATTAGCCTATACTCCCTTCCAAATAGAAGTGATACTGACAACAAATTTATGTATTTGGATTCATGAAGGTGGTTTGTGAAGGTGGTTTTGGTGAAAAAAGTATGCAAAGGAAGGGAGTTCATGAAGGCTATAAAAACCAACCAAAACATTTGTGTATCACGAAAGGTTTCTATTCCATGAAGTTTAAGTGATATTTTTGAATGTTAGGATCATTATGAAGTAAATTTTTGCATAAAAGATAATTGATTTTCACAAAACAATGTTTCTTGGTCAAGGATATTCACACTTCGAGAAATATGGAGCTTCGCGATGTAAATGAGCATTATAAAAGTGATAACGATGGTATGAAAAATTTTATATACTATAAATGAATATAAATTGGACGAATGAATTGGGAAGTAATGATACACTAAATATAATATAAATACATTTATTCATTTGATCAAAAGATGATATTTTGAAGGTGGTGTGAGCAGACATCAGTTGAGAGAGAAGTGAGCTTTCATATTGTGACTGTCTGTAAACCAGGGGGATAATAAGCCTCTTTATAACATAGAAACAACCATTAATTTTAGTTGACTTGTTACAAAACCACATTTCCATTGTATTCTCCTTCTACACATCCCAGTCAGGGTGATCCAAGTTAAATTTTTGTTTCTCATGCACGATTTAATTTTTGTTCATACATTGTTATGGGAGAAGGAGAGAAGATTATTTTCTTAAAAAATAAAATTTGATATAAAGTGGAAGTTGTTTTAATTTTCCATACCATCCTTCACCTGCCACTTATTTCATTTATCATATTTGGGATAACAATTGGTATCAATGTCAAAGGTTACATTCTATGTTTATCTCATAGAGGTTGTGAATCAAAAAGGGATTTAGATCTCTATTGAGAGTAATTTTCTATTATGGAAAGATGCGATGCATAATTGCTTTGAGTATTCAGAAATGGTCATACTAATAGTATTGATGCACAATATTTCAGAAATTATTGACATTGGTGCTTTATCATAATCTAAAAAAGGGATTTGGTTTCTAACACCAAAGGAATTAATGTTTTAGTGGGATCTATATCAAATGAGATATATACAAATATGATTTAATATAAGAAATCACATGTTATGGTGGAAATGTTACTAAATATTTATGGGGGACACTAAAAATTTATATTAGAAATTTTTTAGGTTATATGTAATAATTATGATGATCTCATAATGATCATAAATGAGTCTTTTGATGAAACCTTAAATAGGGTTAATATTTTTATGGAATACGTGCATGGTGTCGGAGAAATTATTGGATATGTACAGATTGTTAATTGCATATCGAGAATGTTTTTACTTCAGTTTAATCTATATGTTTCTCTATTTTTTTATAATGGTACAATGTACATGACATTGGATAGCATACATTTAAATCTTATAACAAATTAGATTTGAAATGGGGACATTGAGTTTTCAAAATATGGACTTCCAATGAAGTGGCATTAAAATCCATGAAGAAGCTCACCATTTAATATGTATGAGAAGAAGAAGAGACTGATGAGGTAATGTTATTCTTTTCCTCAAATATTCAAAGAGGAAAATTAATTTTCAATGGGAAACTACAACTTTCCCGATTACATTATGGAAATGTTAGAAATCATTCAGCAGGGTAACCAAAAAAGATTCACTAAAATGATGAGGATGAAGTTTAAACTCCTATAAATAAGTCTTCATCCTCTGTGAATGGTATGATAAAGTTTGAGTGAAATTTATAAAAAAAGAATAATAATCATTTAGTAAAAAAAGAGATTTTATAATAATATGAAGATAATGTGGCATAGAACTAAAAATACCTTGGATAGAATTATATAGTGTGAGTTGTCGGTAAATAATAAAAGAAGGAAGAAAGTTGTATTGATAATGAAGTGGTCCAAGTAAATGATGTAATGCAGGATGAATTGTGGGCCTCTCTTGAAGAGATAAATGTATGGAGAGCATGAATGAAGAAATCCAACAATGTGGTTTATGATGGCAATCATTGTGTAATGAAACAAGAAGAAGATAAGACTAAGATAAATGGAGAAATTTAATTTCCGAATTATTTAATACCATAGATATTAGAAAATACTATTTATTACAAACTAATAATGTTATAAATAAAGAGAAAAAATTAGTATCACTGACACTATAAAAGAACAAACTAAATGTATCAATGAACATGAAGTGGAAGTCACCAGGCTATAGAGAAATTTTAAGATCAGGTTATACACTAAATTCTCAGTATGAAATCGAGAAATTAGGCCATTCAAGAAGTAAAAAAGATGAAAGTAGATCATAGATTCCCATGATAACATAAAAAAATTCAAATCCAAATTATTATTTTGTTTTGGGGAATGATCAACAATAGAAAAAGGTAATGTTAAAATTCAAAGCACAAGCACCCAATCAGAGGATTATGGATTAGTTTGGTAACATAATGAATTAGGAGATATAGAGAACCCAATATGAAATTAGTTGTGTAGAAGTAGCACATTGTATTACACCCTAAAAAAGGTATTATTATAATGGAAATATGGGACACACAAAAAACGTGTGTTTCTTATCTAAGAGACAACGAAGGGAATAAGGAAAAAGAGTCACCTAAATAGATCTCATTACATAAGAATATATTTTGATGGTTATTATTTTTGGTGTGGAGGTTTTGGATTGATGTCAAGGTATTTCATATCAACAATGAAGATAAATATTCTGAATAAGAATAAAATGTTTCACAAGAAGAAACACAATTATTCATCAATTTATCAGAAAAGGGGTAAATAATTATAAACACTACAAAATTATGTTTGTCAATAAAACTCCAAGGAAGATCCATGTTTTCAATCTATACCGATATGAAGTCAAAATCATTGATAAGAAATAAAAGAGGTGAGATGTTAGTGTTTGAAAAAATTTCCCTTAAAGCATGTAATAATTCTGTTTTATGGATTCTTGAGAGTGAACTACAAATAATTAGATAAGAAATAATGATAATTTTATATTAATAAAATATGAAAATTATGTTTTTTTAAATTGAAAATGATGATGTCTTGATGATAATTGTCCCGATGAAAAAACATTTTTGGGGGAAAATAATTGAGATATGATTATGTCTTAGTTGTTAAAGGTATCAGCAAAAACATGCTTAGTGTGAGTCAACTATGTGACATGGGGAATGTTATAAGATTCAATAATCATCTATGTGTTTTTAAATTATGAAATTGAACATTACTTCTAGAGTGGTAATGAACAAAGGGATATATCTACTTTGTAAGTAGATAATATGGTAAGTGATTTTTTCTAGAGAGGAAAAATACAAGTTGTGGTGTAGATATTTTATTCTTCAACCCCAACCAACACTAGAATATCCAGTCAAATATAATGAATATAGAGAAAAACCTAAGATATCATATGATCATACTTATATATGTGATGCTTTTCAAAAATGGATGATCATCAGAAAGATGTACACGGTGAATGAAAATTAGTTATCCAGAGTTATTTATTTAGTGAATATAGATGTAAGTGGAACAATTTCACTATGAATCATTGATGGTAAATAGTATTATGTTATTTTAGATGATGATTTTATTAGTAAGGTATGGGTATTTATCATTTCCGACAGTATTTTAATGTTTAGATACATGAAACAATATTATAGGTAGTTGAATGAAAATGTGGAAACATGTTTATGATGTTTCATATAGATAATTGTATGAAATTTAAAAATAGAAGGATGAAGGATTATCTCAAGAAACATAGGGTAAGGCATTATGTTTCATCTTTGAAAAATAATTGTTAAAATGGATTATTTGAGAGTAGAAATATGATTATCAACAATACACACTTCAAAATAATTATTGAAGAAGACCAACAAAAAATCAATAAAAGGACGTAGTCTTGACATCGATCTACATATCTAACAGATAACTTTTGTGTTCAAAAAAAAAATAAAAGACTCCATTCTTGATGTAGTATGGAATAATAATAATATTTAAAAACATTTAAATTTTTGGAGGAAAGTTATTTATTCTAAATAGTTTTAAACATAAGAAATTTGAATCACATGGAGATGAAAGGATATTTCTTATCTACTAAGGAAAATGAAAACAGAATAAATGAATTAATAAAAGGCTGGAATTTTTTTTGAGTGAATGAATTTAATTATAGTGTAAAATGTGTAAAATATTAAACATTGTATGGAATTGATCCACAATCAATGTGGTGAGCAGATGAAAAATAGTGTGGAGGAGTAGTGGAAACTACTAATTTAGACAATGATACCAATGGTGATTAGGAGGAAGTCAAATATGTATCTATGTAGAGGACAAATAGATGAGATGTAATTAACAGGAAGAATATCATATGTGATCAGGTAGCATCAGTTCAAACATGGATAAAGAATAATCTATAATAGACGTCATTCAGGTATTTGGTATTGCCTAAATGTTTTTAAGAAACTTATAGTGAAGATAATTGGTATCATTCTATAAATGAAGTTCTATATAAAATTGAGATGAATCAGAAATGGAAGATTATTTTGAGACCAACATATAAAAATGTCATCCGGACTAAATTGATATTTCAGAATAATATGAATGAATACGATATAGTGACTTTTAAAAATCACAACTAGTCTGAAAATGGTACTCCAAGATAGAGGGTATCACAGTTGATGAACCATTTCCCCTGTTGAAGGGATTTGAAAAATAATGTTATTCATGGAAATAATAGTACAAACAATGTATAAAGTCTCCTAGATAGATGTCAACTCAAACCAATTGAATGGTGTTCTAGAAGAATAATTTTATATTGAAAATTGAGACGTTTTTTCCATTATGAAAGATTAAAATTGTGTTTTTCAGATAATGAAGGAACATTATGGGTTGATATAGGCACCGAGAGCTTGGTATTCAAGGCTCAATCCATTCTTGAAAAACGACGATAATCAATGTGGTGGAGTTTATTACAATCTATATATAAACAATGATAGTAATAAATTGATCATTTTACCTGTATATAATGAAGAAATAATATTTATAGTATCAAATGAAGCATAGTGAAATAAGTTTTCCTAATTTATGAAATTCTAGTCAAAATGTCAATGAATAGCTAACAAAACTTTTTTCTTGGGTTTATAATTGTCACATGGAAGAAATAAGGCATTTTTTCTCAATTCAAATACTCTATTGTGCTTCTAAAAATATTTCTAATGGATAATTACAAGGATTTTACATCTCTAGTAGCTACACAGATGAAATTATCATGATATTATGAAGAAAAAGTATTTAAAGTTATATAATAGAGGAAGATAATTGGAATTCTGTTGTACATATAAAGTCATTACCTGACATTGTTTTTTTCTCATGCTAATAAACACACTAAAAAATATATCTGAAGGAGGGACACTTTATTCTAGTGAAATGAATACTTAGGTATATCATGTGAACTATGGATTTATGTTTTCTAAACATTGAAATATCTAAGCAAGAGTTGTTCTGCATTATAGAGACAAATTGGGCCAGATCATATAATGAGAGAAAATCAACATCAGGTGGTGAATTCAATGTTATTGGAATTTGTATTTCTTATATAATTAAGAAACAATATTTCTTCTCAATGATCATTGAATAAGTAGAGTATATTGTGGCTACTCAAGGGTGCACATAGTTATTGTAGATGAATCAAAAAATTAATGATATGGGCGGTTGATGTGAATCCTCTGATCATAATTCATTGTGATAATTCATGTTTTATAATTATTAGAAAATATCATGTCCTTAACTAATAGTGGAGAAAAATTGAAATCAAATATCATTTAATTATGTAGAATGTGGATGAAGTGCTTTTAAAGTTGGATTATGTTCCTAAAGAGCTAAAAGATTATGATAAAGGACTTACCCAAAGAAGCATTTTAGTATAATTGAATGGATATAGGAGTTAAGTTGAATCAACACACTTAAAATAGTGTGGACCTGAGATCCCCTCTCACTAATGTATGGTGAGTTTTTCCCTATTAGGATAATCTGTGTTCTATAACTCATTAAAGACAACTATGATGTAACCTTTGGGTTCGTTGATAAAGAGGGAAAAATTTTGGCTGTAAGGGGAGAAAATTCCTTAATCCAGACATGGGGAGAAGTTTCTATGTAGAGAAATGAGATGTGGGAGTAGTGAATAGTAATATAAGGGGATTATTAAATTGGGTGACTCTAATAATGATCAATCAATGGATACATATCATGGATGTTGGATTCCATGATGAAAGAACTTTAGAGGTTTTGAAATAATGGGTTTCATTGAATAATTATGAAAGCTACTCTTGTTTCTCACACTGAGCATTTCACATGTGGGATTATAGTTGGTGTTGAATAAGTCATTTATCAATATCATTATTGTATGAAGCGAATGGTATTATAAGAGGGATGAAGAAAATAATGAGGTATCAAATTGTGATTAATTTCCAACAAACCCAAAGGGGGTTATGTTTTGGAAAAATTCTCTTAGAGTAACGTTGTGTTATTTTTGTGTGTATTTTGTTTGTTGACAATGTCGGCATCTAAGTTATATTTTAGAGATATGGATATATTTTTTACATTGTATCTTAAAAAAGATCCATAAAAAATTAATGTATTCCCTGGAAGTGGTACATAAAATAGTATTCATAAGGTGATGTCATTTCCTAATATATTCCATATTTTTGGGCACAAACATTGGAGCTTGTCTAGGATCATGAAATTTAAATTTCATTGAAGGCCTTATGAAAAAATGTAAAATTAACGAGTTTTAAGAAAAATTGAATTCATCTAGGATGATTCATGATAGCATGAAGGCTTTGTTGGGGAACTCCATCATTACAAAGGGCATCATGAACAACAAATTTCCATCGAGCATCGTGAGATAACGAGAATCATGAATAAAATAAGTAAATATAAATAAATTGTGATGATGTGTCTGGAAGCCTTTTGAATTGATGGAAACACCTATAAATAGGCATCTACCCCTTTAAAACAATGTTAAACTCTAAAACAATTCTATATTTTTGGATTCATGAAAGTGGACTTGTTGAAAAATAGCGTGAAGAAAGGGAGTTTGTGACATCCGTAAAATCTAATTAAAACATGTGAGAATCAAGAATGGTGTTTACGTCATGAAGGATAATTGAGATTTGTGAATTTTTAGATATTGTATAAGGCTATATTAGTTTCATTAAACAAGTGAGCTTTATGAAGGGAAGTTTCTTTGCAAAGGCTATTTATACTTTGAGAAATTGAGAGCATTGCAATGGAAATGAGAGTCATGAAATTTTTAGATAAGTGATTTCTAGGTAAATAATTTTTAATGTGATACTCATCATTTTGATGAATGTGGAATATAACGATACAATAACTGATGTGTAATAAACATTCAATCAATTGATCAAAGGAAGGTCTTCTGATGTTACATTTAGCACACTTTTGTTGAGATAAAACTGAGGGTTCATATTGAGATAGTTATAAACTTGGAGGGACCGTGAGTCTTATGTGAACATTGAAAAAACAATTCCATTTAGTGGATTTGGTAAATTGACACATTTACATTTTAATATCCTTGGACATAGCCAAGTCATGGTGAACCATGTAAAATCATTGTGTCTCATGCGTGATATTGTTTATCTTCATACATTACTATGGGGGATGAAGAAATGTGTATTTTGTTAAACAAAAAAACATGATCCAAATGGGTAGTAGTTTTAAATATTCATATCGAAATTCACCCCTTATTAAGATATTAATCTTATTTGGGATAACATAACTTAAACTCTAGATATTACATGTTTTATGATACACTTGGGGATAATCTTTGTAATTTTAATTTATAACACCTTGGTGACAAATGATGGTGATATACATATTAATGTATCATTTAGAAGATGAAGTGACATTTAAATATTATGATTCATGGTATTTTTATTATGATATAGATCATTTAACTTTCACATTCTATAATTATATTCCACTTGTTTTATTGATATTCATCGTCATCACATGTAAACTATTTCAATTGCTTATTCCCTTACTGAGCCTCATGCTCAGCCCATTATTTTGATGTATGTCCCCCAGATATTAGATGAAGAAAATTTACATAGGATGAACCCATGAAGTATCCTCTCTGGTGTATTAAAATCCTTTTTTTATGTTTTGATTTATTATGATCATAATTTCCATGAAACTAAACATAAAATTATCTTTTTTTTGTACCATGTAAAAAACCTTTTTAATAAAAAATAGGGATTCCATAATTGGTATTAATGGATGGATTAGTTTTTTGTGGGAATTATTAATTGAAAAACATAGTATGAACCTTATAAAATAGAATAAATATAGTAAAACAACATGGTTTTTTATTGATGCACTAATTAAGTGTTTTCTATGTAATAGAATACATTTATGGATTAAAAATTGTGGATGTGTCTCCTGGGAGGGTATATTTGGGGGCACCACCAAAAAACACTGCATTGAGATAAACTCTATTGATTCCTAGTGAATGAAAATAGGCCATTATTCACCCTCGTCTAGACACTCTAGGGGGATATTTCTAGTTACGAATGTGTTTTTAAACCATTATGAATGATATATAGAAAATGTAATTTTTGATATAGAATAACATATTTACGCATTTTGTATTAAGATATAATATAATATAATAATTATAATATTATTAACAAAAACTTGTTTCCCAATAAGGTTTACTTCTTTTACAAAATTTCAGAAAATATTTAGAACCATTTAAATGATGATCAAAATAGAACATTCACTGATAAACCTCAAACAAATGTCAAAATATAGAACATTACGAGGATGATGAATAAAATATCATATTTTTTGAATAATAACTCGAATCATGTTAAGAATCGAGATTCGCCTCGAAGAGAAAATAATTTTGTTGAGTCCTTTATGAATCAAATACAACCTTATTTTAAGGGATCATACCATCCAATTGATTTTTTAATAATTCATTATCCCAATAAAAAAACATTTCTAAAATTGAGTTGGTAAGAAGAACATAATGAATCCCCTAGTTGTATACAACTTAGAAGGAGAAGATAATTAGTGGTGGAAACTAAAAAAATCAAATCCATTTATGAATTTTGATTTTATATAATAAGAATAGTATAGGTGAACATTTTTTAATAAATACTATTTTATTCTATGACAAATAAAATTGAGAAGAAATTCCTTGAGGTGAATATGAAGAAAAATAAATTGGCAGAAAGTTTTATTATAATGTCTTCAAAACATTCTCATTATAACTCTTTCTTTGTGAAGGATCCTTAGGGAATGGTTGATATATTATTTATTGTATTGATACCTAAAATATGGGTGAATATATTAAATATTACCTATTAAAACAATGAAAATATAGCGGGGAGTTAAATGAAGGATGAATTCGAATTTCGAGAAAATTTGCGGTCACTATGGTTGAATGAAAAAAGGGGATAAAGATCCAAATTAATGGAGAAACATTGATCAAGGAAGAGGATTAAATTAAGTGAAACATCCCACATTAAAAAAATATGGGAATAATAATTCAATGAACTTCATTATTGAGAGTGTAAAATTATACAAGCATAAAAATTATGGTCTTATAGTTCGGAACAATTATGGTGAGATGAATACATAACATCACAACACTAATGAAAGATGGAAGAACGTGATTTTCTAGTATGAAGTTCAATGCTTCATGTGTAGATAGCTTGGGAACATTCATGATAATTTTAAAAATTAGAATATGATGGATGTAAATCACCACCATCCTTATAATAGGACAAATAGAGAAATGGTTTGAATTTTATATCATCGAGGCTGATGCATCTGCTCTAAATGAGGTGGTGGGTAATAATATCATTGTTTATTCAAAGGTAGCAATAATTGTTCATTATTTTTCTTCTATACATTCCTTTATTTCGTCCATATTTTCATATAATATATAATCCTTCTTCAAGACACTATAAGTAGAGTTACCATTCATTATCCCTCGGGGTATTATCCAAGAATTAACAGTGTATATAACTTCTATTATTGTGTTTGGTGAGTATATTCTCATCACTGATCATCTTGTAGTACACATGGAATAATCCGAAACCTAACTAGAGAATAAATGTATCTATAATTATAGTTTCAATATCAACTATTGATGCCAAAAATATCAGTACTCTTGAATGAAAAAACAAATAATTACTTTTAAAGAATAGATATCCCAACTAGGTATTGGTTTAGAAGTTCCTCCAATATCATTATTAATGGAATTGATGAGTGAATAGAGAGAAGGAAATAATTGTATAAGAATAGAATATTTCACCATCATCCATAAATATAGTGACATATCTCATGAGGACTTCCAAAGATATTCCCAAAAAAATATAGAGTTATTCAATGAACTCATACTTAGATATTAGCCAATATTAAAGACCCTACATAGACCAGAAAATGTCAAACTAGAGTAATTGATGAAATAACTAAAATTATTCTTTTAGAAGGTATTGATCTTACCAAGTATGACTCCTTGGGGATCAAATATTCTCTTTGTGATGAAAAGGATGGATCAATGCAGCAATGAAATTATTATAGAGAACATAACGAGATCACAATGAATAACAAATACCCACTAACAAGGAATAATTATTTATTTTACCATCTTCATGGGGATAAAATATTCAACAATATTGATCTTCAATCTAGATATAATCAATTTAGAGTGACAAAATATGTTATTACAATGAATCCCTTCTGATCAAAATAAGGTAATTGTGAGTTTTTTATGCCCTTCAACTTAAATACAAGTCCTTAAATATTTATAGATTAGATGAATATATTTTTGAAGGAGTAACATGATAAAATTATGGTAGTTTTTATTGATGATATAAATATATTTGACAAAAGTCACTAGGAGCATGAGTATCAAATACAGGTTCTATTGAAAACTCTACGGATGTATATGCTATTTTAATGTTTTAGAAAATTATAATTTTTGTTTTAAAAAGATTCTTTGTTTGGGAACATTATATCCAATTAAGAAATTTTCGTTGATCCTACCAAGAAAAAGGTTTTGGAGGAGAGGCCAAATACAAAAACACTATTATAGATTTGTAGTTTCATTGGTTTTAACTGGATATTATAAGAAGTTCGTTAAAAAAATCGGGAATTTCTAATACACTAACATAGATAAATCTAAAAGGAGGTATGTTCATTGAGATAAAGTCATGTGAAGAATGATTCCATGAACATTATATGATATTATTGCCATTACCTATGTTAACACTACCCTCCATAAGATATGTATTCATTATGTTATCGATGTATACATGAAAGGGATTATGAGAACCCTCATGAAAAATGACATGGTGATTACTTATGCACATGAATAGTTAAATCATCATGGGGAGAATTATTTTACACTTGTCCTAGAAGAAGATATATTTATTTTTTCACAAAAAATATTAGAGCACTACATTTATAGGGAGAAATGTGATATATACATAGAACTACAATTTATGAAACATGCTTTCCAATAGTTGTAATTTAACATAAGACCATGGAAATGGTATGAACATATAAATTATTATGATAGTTTAATTAATTTTCACAGATGAAGATAAAACTGTGTTGATGATTCATTAAGTTAGATTAAATATACTATGATAAAAATGATGGAGATTCAAGGTGATCTATTGATGAAGGACCTTGAAACGTTGGACATGGTAATCATGAGGAAAGTAACATCATAAAAACTACCCCAAATTATTTATCAACCAACATTACTAGATATTATTAAGAAATATCAATTATAACATCCTTTGTTACAAAATTATATAGAGCATGTAAAGAATACGGAGCTTCATGAGTTCAATATTGAACAGGGTGAACTGAAATTTCATAAAGGGAAACATGTTCCTTATATTGTAGAGTTAAATAAGAACTAATGGATTAATCACATAGATGTTCCTTCCCTGTACATACTTGATTCACTAAATCATGTAGGGGCCATTGTGATCATTTTTTGTAGGATAATATGAATAGGTAGATTATAGACTATACTACAAGGTTATTGGTATGTCATCAAGTGATGGTGGAGGGACATCATCCAAAAGGGGTATATAAAACAACTAACTATGACAACATGGATTTGGGAAAATATCACTATGGACTTTTTCACTAGTCTCCCAAAAAAATTGAATAGAAACAACATGATCTTGGTTATAGTGGAACGAATCCCCAAGCCTTCCTAGTTTATTAATATTTCTAATGATTTCCATCTCGAAAATATTTCCATGATATATGTAATGTATTTGGTGATGCTAAACAGGGAACCACATTATTATATTCAAAAATATGATCCAATGTTCAAATATAATTTACTATAATTATTCTTCATGATATGAATACTGCATTGATTTTCAATATGCCCCATCATAAATAAATTGATGTACAATATGAAATGACTATTCAAACACACGAGGAAATGTTGATAACTTGCATGATAAAACTCATTAGTGGACTTGATCAACATCTCCCATAAGATGAGTTCTCATATAATAATATATTCCACTCAAGTATTCAAATATAACTATATAAATTACTATATAAGAAGAAATGTATAACTACTACTTGTTGGGATGATGTTGGTGATTGAATTCTACATTGTAAAGACCCGAAAATCCTGTGGTAATTTTTTTAATTCATGGGAATTCTATGAGTCTGCGAAAATCAACGGCGCTTGATTCTATGGCCCGGTGTGCCCAAAATCAATTTTTTATGTTTTTTTCGGGTACGTTCAATAATCGTACGAGCGGGATTTTATAACATTTGAATCGGTTCATGGAATTGAAATCTGAGGGCACTATTTAACACACAGTGCTGATATTCGTTTAATGAAAATATCACCTCGTGGACATTTGGTCGAGAATTAAAGTTGTTTTTTGGGTTTTCATGGAAAAAACACTACTAGAAATATGATCTATACCAACAGTTTTGACAAACTTTTCATATAGTTGACTAATTTGGACTTATACCAATTTTTTGACCAAAACTATTGGTATAGGTCACTTATATGGACCTATACAAATGGTTTTGTACAAACTGTTTGTATTGGGTTGGGGGCTATACCAATGGATTGGCTAAACCCTAGGTATTTGGTCCCTAAAATGGACCTATAAAAACGGATTTGGCGAAAACCGTTGGTATAGGGCGCCCCTATACCAACGGATTGTCCAAAACCATTGGTATAGCTCCCAAAATCAAAGAACCTATACAAACGGTTCTCAAAAATGTTGGTATAGGTCTATACCAACAGTTTTGAGAACTGTGGGTATTGGTACATGTATTTTTAATGGAATCTTCTTAAAAAGGACATTACATAAATCAAAATTTAAAATACTTATGGTAATACATATATATATATATTTATGAAACTATGTTCACCAAAGTGTGTTAGGTTAGTGGTTAGGACCTTCAATTTCACACGGGGGGTGCTGGGATTAAAACCAACCGGATGATTATTTTTTCAATTACAAATACCAAAGTATTATGGAACCGTTGGTATAGGTTTTCATATTACTTATACCAAGGGTTTTCCCAGAACTGTTGGTATATACCTATCCTCACAGATTACTTGGAAACAGTTCTCCAAACTATTTTTATAGCCTATACCTACGTTTTGGAGGCGTATACCAATGGTTCCAAACTGTTGGTATAGGGTATTTTTCCAATAGTGAAAATAATAAAATAAATTGAGCTACACTTTATTTTATTTCAGCTGCCATGTGAGTGTTGGTGGTTAAAACCTCCTCATGGGAGTTGGAGGTGGGACCACCACACCTTAACCTCCAACGAGAGGTTATGGTGGTGGTTCCACCCGAACATACCTCCCACGAGAGGTTACGACGTGGGTACCACACAGGCATAAACACTCCTATTGATGGAGGAGAGTAAAATCTCCATCTCTCCCTGATTAATCTGGGATATCCTCTCCCCATTTCCTTTAATTAAATGAATCCAACTCCATTTTTATTAATTGTTCCAACACATGTGAATTAATTAAGGGGAGCCTTTTAATTAATTATATATATCTAAATTTTTTTCCAACACCTAATATAATAGATCTATTATTATTTTTGGGTTGGCATTATTCATTATGGTGGATAATTTGGGTGTTTTGAGGAGAGGATTGTTGGAAGATGGCCCCAATGAAGAACTCTCACCAAAGAAGAACAAAGAATGCCATCATTTCCCATCGATCTTCTTCCTCAGACACCTACCGACATGGAACCACTTCCACAACCGTCATGTGAATTCGTGGGAGGAAGAGTACGGAAGACGCGATGAACGAAAACTCTGTCTTCATTCTGCAACTTCTTCAACAAATGATGCCCGGCAATCAATGGTAGGGGTTGTTTTGTGAAATTCTTCTTTCCTTTTATCTTCTTCGATTGAAAGGAATTATTGTAGAGGATTGTATATATAATTGAAGTTCAACATTCCTCTTCATTGATGAAATAATTGTTATCACTCTTGAATGTGGAGGGTGCTGGCCAAAATAACATGGCCCGACTCCCTCCGCCGTTCTCTTTGTGATGTGTCTTCGGTATGGCGGTGAGGCGAAGAGACGATGATGGCGGTGACGACAAAGGATGTGCTTCATGCAGCCTCCGAAACCAGCACCAACATTCTACGCACTACGTCGAAACCTCGCCGAACCGTTCCGGCCCTACCCGCGCCCTGCCGGCCTGCCTACACCCTACTGGCCTACCCCCAACCTTCCCGCGACCCGCTGGCCTGCCCGCGGCTTGTCGCGCCTTTCACGCACCCTACCGACCTGCCAGCAGCCTCCTCATGCCACTAAGGCCTATCTGTGTCCTTCCACGCCCTATATAACCTATTCGAGACCGCCCACGCGCCCTGCCCAGCCTGATTGCGGCCTCCCGCGCACCCTTCCGTTCAGCATGTGACTGGCCGTTCCCTGCCCGACCTGGTGGCTACGTCCTGCACGCCCTACCCGGTCTGCCTGCACCCACCGCGCCCAGCCCGGCTGTCCGCTTGGCACCCTGAATAGCTGCATTCGGCCTCCCGAGATAGCCCACTACGTCCCTCACAACATCACTTGTCGAAGCATCTTGTCTTTCTGAGCTGAGACTCCCGTGTCGTGCCCCACACAGTGCTGGGCGAACCAACCCTAGCCTCCGGACCAAGCCGCCTACTCGGAGACCTCCGGGCTGAACCACCCTCGCAGTCCGCTGGGCTGGGCCGAGCGGACCGAGCCGAACTTAACAGGCAGGCCCACCCTATGGGTTGGGCCAGACATAACAGGTCCGGCCAGGTTGACCCAGACGAGGCCGGCCAAGATGGGGTTGGACTGAGTTAGTCCGACTGGGTCATACCGGACCCGAGACCGCTACTGACTCTTTACATTCCATGGCCATATCATTGGCTCCAAATGAACATTTGATGAATTGTCAGCGACACTGGTATTCGTGGAGGTTGATGGTCCTTTGGGTATACCCCACTGAAGTTTGGGGTTTAGTTGATTTATAGTCATGTCGGATCGTAGATGAATCTAACTGGGCCCTCGTCACTAAAAGGATAATAACTCACAGACCGGGCGTCTGATTGATGCTTCGTCTATTGCGTTGAGACCTCTATTACATGGCAGAGTTTTGAGATACTTCTACGTGGGACATCGTGATAGTTTTTTGTATCATCCAGTAGCTAGTGGAGCAGTTCCTTCCTGAGGTGAGCATACAGAGTACAGAGACATAGTAGCTGGATGAGACTTGGTGACTGCTGACCGATCGACTCGGAGTGATTCCAATGTCCCAGTGGGGAGCTCCTGGTTGTGGCGGTGACCCATGGAAGAGGAGTTCCTTTTTGTGGGGGTAGATCTGTAATACTCCACAATTGGATTAACTTTTTAGGCTATGAGGTGGAGCGCTTGTTTGTAGTGGCAGTCCTATGGTGGGGAGAGCTACTGTGTGACACAGAATCCCCATGGTACTCGACAGGAGGAGTACCTCAGAAGTCAAAGGTTAGTTGGAAGTGTGCTTGGTGTCACGGTAGGCCCACTGTACTCGATGGAGAAGAAGTTATCTAGCAGCTGAGGTTTCGACAACGTGAATGAAAATACTTGTTGTGCTGGGTCAGTAACATTGTCTTTTCCTCATGTTTGATATGGATTACTTGATAACATAAATATATGTATTGGCATATATCTAATTGATGTTATCTGATGATTTCATACATTATGGATTATGTTTGTTGGATTTTGTGAGACTTTTAGGGTATTGGGGTCCCTAATGAGTATTGTTATACTCACCCCTGCATGGGATATTCCCACAGCTTATTGTTTTGGTTGCAGACAATAAACAGTGCTGACTGAGGGTGAGAGTAGCAGGAGTAGACGGTACCCGGAGGTGGACCTTTTGACGAGTTTGTACACGAAGGATCTAGAAGGACATGGAGCGATGAGGAGGCTATCTGTTCCTACCAATCTGGTTGGGTTTCCCGATGTAAGATCCAGAAGCAATTTTACTTTTCTTTCAGTTGTACTTGTACATTATAGTTGGGCTTGTATTTCTGGCCCATTTTACATTTCAACACTCCTTTGTATACAATTTTTCATTGAGTTTTACTTCCATATCGTACTCTGTTGTGTGAATTTACACTTAATAAAGGCAATGCATTTACATTCTTATAGATTTACAACTTTTGTGCTAGTCTCCAGCCACTGTCCTATAGAAGGCGGGCTTAGGGTAGTCACAGTATGAGACCTAGGTGAGAGGTCGTGACAAATTAGTATCAGAGGATTCGGTTCTACTGCAGAACATAGGACTATGATCTTTATTTTATGTGATGAAATAGTTTTAAGGGTATTGAGTGTGGTTTCCAGTTGAGGGAGTCTAGTGTTGATGCGACAACTGACATATCCATAAACCAGGACCATGACTTCTGATTTCCGACTCAGTACACGAAATCATTGATTGCATGTGTTTTTTCAAATGATTATCTTTAAGTCAGTTCAATCAGTTCAGTTCACCAGGTATAAATATTTTGACCGTTTCGTATCTGTTTTATTCAGTATGCCTCACCACAAATGACATGTTAGAGCCCTGAGAGTTGTTCGCATCGATAACCCACCAACTGATTAGGCCTCGATGAAATTCCCTTTTCCAGTAGAGGCACCAGTGGTACCACATTCTTTTAGTCCCCTGATTCCACAAGCCCCAACAGTAGATGATGCACGCTGCTTGAGCGTGTTGTACGTGTTCCAACACTATAGGCCACTCAGGTTCAGGGAGGCTGTGGTGAGAGTCTTCAGACTGGTAGGGACACCAGCGAACTTCATAGTGATTGTTGCTGCCAGCATTCTATAGGCAGAAACAGGTGGATGATGGAGTCTGATGCTTTAGATTCCCAACGTTATGAAATTAATTTGGGTTTACTTTGAGGGCCTATTTCAGGTGGAATTTGTCATAGCCACCCTAAGAGCAGTGCTGATACAGGATCTACTTCATTTACAACAAGGTAGCATGACTGTAGCTGAATACTCAACAAGGTTCACAGAACTCTCATGCTACTCCACTGATATGGTATGATACCCATTCTTTAGGGCCCGAAACATCGAGCAGGGACTCAGGCGAGATATCAGGGCTTGGATGATCTCTCTCAGCATCCTGACATAGGCAGAGGTGTTGGAGTGAGCCCTATTAGAGGAGACATTCCATGTTGAGCAATATCCAGTAGCGATACCCACCACTAGACAACATGCAGCGGATATTTCTACAGCTGGCAGTATCCAAATGTTGCAGAGGTCCCAGAGGACCAGACCTATAGGTGGATGACCACACGACTCAGAATTGGTTGTGTGGGTAACCCAAAGTGGACACGAACCTGGTAAGAGTGGGCAAGGTTACTCATTCGGAGGGCATGGTCACATGGGAAGTGACTGTCCGACCCACCATTAGAATGATCAACAGATTGGCGAAGGGCCGCCTAGGAAGAGACATATATTTGATCGAAGCAGTATTCCAGGAGTAGGAAGACATGGAAGAGGAGCTGGTCATCTAGCAGGAGGTGGGCAATGATTCGAGGTGTTATAACCACCACCGCTAGGAGGTCCACCCTGACCGAGCAGAGCTGGTGGACAGGGGAGAGCTCAGCTCCAGGAAGTTAAGGCTTATGATCATGGAGCTCCATAGATGATTCAAGCTATGATCTGTGTCTACTACACCATAGTTTCAGTTCTTATAGACACAGGTTCTAGTCACTATTTCATTTCCACTGCCCTCGTTCAATGCTCAGAGATTCCGATGGAGCCATTGGCATGATCCTTATGGATAGAGATTCCTACGGGAGAAAACTCGAAGATTATGCACTGGTGCTGGCAGTGTGAGCTTACTCTAGGTGGAGAGAGATTTGTCTAGGATCTCCTTGTAGTAGCGTCGAGTCCTTACAACATCAAATAAAGAATTGAGTAGTTATTTACAGTCCATGATCAGATTGTCTATATTAGGAAAATAGTGCAGTGTGTCCACACTGATGGGAATAGGTTCAGCTTCATCGGTGTGAAGGGAGACTTTGCAGAACAGGACAGACTTACTTAGAGAAGGGTGCAGCCGATCACTCCCCAGTTGGCCTGACTTAACCTCAGAGTGATTGATGTGGAGAGTCCAACTAATCCTGTAATGTTGGACCAGTATGCAGATGTTTTCCCTGATGATGTCCTAGGTCTACCTCCTCACAGAGCGGTGGACTTCTAAATTGAAATGTACCCTAGGATGAAATCGATATCTATACCAGCATATCAGATGGCTCTCACAAAGCTTTTTGAGCAGCGGGTATAGCTAGAGGACTTGCAGGGGAAGTGATTCATCAGGACCAGTGTTTCTCCCTAGACAGCCCTGATTCTATTCACGAAGATGGTAGATGGGATCCTGAGTCTTTTTATTGACTACCATCACCTAAACAAGGTGACCATGAAGAATAAGTACCCAATCTCATGGATTGACGACCTCTTTTATCATCTAAAGAGAGCATAGTGATTCTCAAAGATAGACGTTAGATCATGCTACCACCAGCTCATATATCGAGATGAGGATGTGCAGAAGACGACTTTAAATTGCTGGTACGACCACTATAGGTTCTTTGTTTTGACCATCGATGTAACCAATGCTATAGTAGTGTTCATGGGACTCATGAATAGGATCTTAAAGCCTTACCTCGATCATTTTGTGGTAGTCTTCATCAACGATATTCTGATCTACTCGACTATTGAGGAGGAGGATGCCTTCCATTTGAAGGTATTACTAGAAATACTTCGATAGAAACAGCTTTATGTTAAGCTCTTGAAGTGACATTTTTGGATTTGAGAGGTTCACATTATGAGACATGTCATCTCGGAGGCTGGTGTTGCAGGGGATCTATCAAAAATTGAGGAAGTACATACATGGGAGCCACCCAGGACTGTGATAGACGTACAATGTTTTCTGGGTTTGGCTGGTTACCACCAGAGGTTTGTCCTAGTCTTCTCCAGAGTTACAACACAACTATATGCCTTGATGAGGAAGGGGAAACCCTTCGTGTGCTCGAAGATAAGCCCGTAGAGCTTTTAGGTGCAGAGGCAGAGGCTGACTAGTTCCCCCATATTGATGATTCCAGAGGAAGGCGTAGGGTATGTAGACTACTGTGACACATCATGGACTGGACTCTGGTGTCTCATAATGCATGATTGAGTAGTGATCTTGTTTAGTTCCCAGCAGCTGAGACAACACAAGCACAACTACGCTACCCAGGACCTGGAGATAGTAGTTGTTTTTTTTCACCATGATGATGTGGAAACACTATCTGATGGGTGAATGTTTTACTGTCTACTCTGATCACAAGAGTCTTAGGTATATCTTCCCTTAGAAGGACATAAATCTGAGATAGCAATGTTGGCTTGATTTCCTCCAAGACTATAAATTCGAGATAGTGTATACTCTTGTGAAGGTGAACATTGCTGTAGATACACTCACAAGGAGATCTGGTATAAAACTTCTAGGCGAGGCCACAGAGCAGTTGGATGCTTTCCAGATATCCTTTGAGGATATAGATGGAACATACATCCTTCAATATCTAATAGTCACTTCCCCATATCATTAGTGAGTCAGGGAGGCGCAGTGTAGAGATGCTAATTGCGAGACACAACATGCTCAAATATATATAGGGCAGTCACCTGATAGATTTTCTGAAGGTGGGGAGCATGTTATCTTCTTCAGAGGATATACTATGGTACAAGTGTCACATCAATAAGAAGTGTTGAGGGAGTTCCACACATCACCTCTAGAGGTACATCCAGGAGTGGAAAAGATATACCCGGACCTTCCACGACACCACTGGTGGCCAGTTATGAAGAAGGTGGTAGCAGAGTCTTTGTAATGGCCTGGACCTCTCCGGCCCATTCCTTTTTCAAAAGGAAGGTCAAGAATTGTTCTGGACGGTAAAATGGACTTTTCCCACACATTCCAGAATTTTGACAGTACACGCCGTGTAGTTTGGGTACATGTCGTGTACTCCCTTTCCAGGTATACCCCATGTTGCAGGCCATGTCCTTGCCGTGTGAAATAATGGGTGCACACCGTGTTCCCAGTTCTACACGCTGTGTAGTCCGTCCCCGCGTATGCGTTACCAGTCAACAACCGTGTACCGTGTTGAAGATGTGTCCTTTCCATGTGTAATAAATGAGTATACATTGTGTGTCTAAACTACACACTGTGTAGTCCTTCCCCGCGTATGCGTTACCCTCAAACCTTGTGTTGACCAGTCAACAACCGCGGAACCATGTTGGAGGCCGTGTGGAGATCGTGTCAAAACAGATGAGTACACGTCGTGTACCATAAGTACACGCCGTGTACTTTTTCTTTTCAAACCTATAAAAGGAGGTGTCCCCTCCTCCTTTCAACTCACACATATCCTCCCCTCTCCTCTGAGCAGAGCTCTCTCAAGAGACTCGAAGGCTCTTGCTTCCATAACTTCTTCGTCCGAGCTCTGATTTATGATCCATCAGTGGCTACGAGATCGTAACGACGAGGCTGAACTTCTGAGATTCGATCCATTGTCTTTCCTTCGGCCCTTCCTTTCTGACTTCCACCCGATTAGGTTTTTCCGGGACCCGACTGAAGTGACGGACCCCAAAAGATGTCTTCTAAGGTTGATCTGGGGGAGCGTTGCGTCCAGGAACCTGTTGAGGAAGGAATCCCACCTTTGTATTTCTAATTTGTGTATCATGAGTTGTGGGTATCCTTTATGTTTTCATGAGAAATAGTTGAACCATTAAATAAAGATAATAACTGGTTAAAGAATGGGGTTGGGATGTTAGTGATTGATGTTACTCTACTTTTTATATCCTGTGATATTATATTTGTGAATTGAATGAGCTTCTGCCCAAGGAAAATCACGGTCATTGGGGGACTTTGCATACGCAATTAAATGTTTCTCTCTCCTTCTGGATTTTCTTATGGATGAAACTTTGTGGAATGTGGAAATTGGATAATCACGTAATGTTAGCTGACTAAATGAAAATGTGGAACCCTTGTGTGATCACCCTGGTTAAACAAAATGGAATAATGAACAGGTGGGTGTTGGATTGGTTATGTGGCATGTGTTGGGGGTGTTTTGTGGGTTGTTTTGGTTAGGGTGAGCAGTGGGGCTGCGGTTGACTTGGTTGTGGGATGGTGTGAATGCTGTGATGGTGATGGGAAGCGTGGCTATGATAAATGATATTAAAGGGATGATGATGTGTGGTTTCGGTGCGGTTGTGGTTATGGTGGTTGGCAGCGGGGCTGCAGGGTTGGGTTTTAATGTGAACGGGTTATGGGTTGTGATTAATAAATAAAAGTGGAAGAATTAATGGATGGTGGGGCGTGGTAAATGAAACGGAAATAATAATCAATGGGGTTGGTTGGTTGATAAGAGGGACTTTGTTGTGCTTTTCCAAAAATGTTTTGTGGATGATAGGGATATGTTTTACGAATGTTTGGTGTGGTTAGTTGTGGATAGTTGCCCAGTACTTAAGGAACTAAATAACTATTTTTTTATAATGAAATGTGAAAACCTAAAGGGGGTTGGATTGTTTGTTGTATGCATACTTCGTGGTAGCAGTGCCGAGGCACGTGCTCAGTTTCTCTGTTTAGAAGCCATAGGGTGGGCTGTGTGTTTTGTATACATATATATATCTGTATCTTTTTTTGTTTTATCTCACCCCACCCATGTTGATCACTTAGTGCCGAACACTCCCATTTCATTGGAGAGGGTGTTTTTCCCTTAGTTACTAGCTCTTTCCTGCTCCTTCTCCCCTAGGATGTGATGGCTTGAGGTGACCTTACACTTAAGACTCCTCGGGTAGGTTTCATTGGGGGTGGTTCTAGACCAAGACTCTTTGAGAAGGTTTTACTGTTTCCCAAGAATCTTTGGGATGAGGCCCAGGTGTGTGCGGGCGGGATATGTGGTTGTGAGGCCTAGTTGTGTGCGGGCGGGATACATGGTTTTGAGGCCCAGGTGTGTTCGGGCGGGATACGTGGTGGTGAGGCCCAGGTGTGTGTGGGCGGGGAGATTGTGGCAGCGTCAGGACGTCCATCGTTAGGAAGAGCAGCTAACAAAAGGGAACTGTTGTGGGGTACCCAATACTCTTGTTTCTTATACTACTACTACCTATTGTGATTGTGTTTTGGTGAGTGTGGCTGGTGAGGATGGGTGGATAGATTCCCTTGATAGGTTTCTTCTGGTGTTCTCATGGGACATTAGGATGTCTCCCCACTTGTGCACGAGAGCTTTAGGTTTCCCTACTGAGTATACATGTATGCTCACCCTACGTTTACTTTCATGTTTCTAGGAGGACTACCAGGTCCATGCGGGACCTTAATAGTAAGGCAGTTGGAGTTTTTACAGTTGTTGTTCTCTTGTTTTCTTTTGGTATTGTACTTTTGGGCATCTTTGTACTTGTACCTTGTTATAAAATTGTTTAGACATGCATGTGGGCTTGGTTTGGGTTTATTTATTTACACTTAATCTTTTCCTTTTTGGTGGTTGACTCATCCTATTTCCCGATCCTAAATAAATACAAAGGGTAACGACTCCCTTACTTGTGAAATGTCATACCCTTGGTGCTAGTCGCCACCCCGGGGCCTACTGGAGGCGGCACTCATGGGTCATTATCTCCCTTTCACCATTTCAAGCTTAGGAGGGGCATCTTTGGTGGGAGGGGGTCGTGACAGAATGGTATCAGAGGTGATGGTTGATAGATAGGATGGAGTCTGGAGTTAGGCATAGTGAGGATTGCATAGGATGGTAGGGTAGCAGTGTTAGTTAATCTTGGTGTGTGACATAGGCCAAGGAAGACCAGCTAGGACACGGGATTTTAAGGCCCCCCCATGATCCGATGCAAGGACACTGAGCCTACCAAACAACCATGTGAGACTACATTGATTACAGGGTAGAGACCCTAGGGAAGGTACATGCATCATCATGATTCTGTTTTACTTGATTTGGGTGTTCTGGAAAAGAAATTGAAATAAAATGAAAAAATGAACCTCGAGTTTTCCTTACTACTTGGGCTTAGGCTATCCATGTTTACCGTACAACTATGGCACCTGGACGTCGTCCCCGGGTGGCTTAGATGGCCGAGGCCCAATAGATTCAGACGGTCAATCAGCTGAGGATTGACCGAGAGGAGGAAGATAGCCAGTGGCAGAAGAGTCTCCATTTTTTCCAGTGCCAGACCCTCATGAAGTATGAGGGTAGTACTTTAGATACAGAGACGGAGGGGTGGCTTGAGGAGCTAGGGATCACTTTTTCCTTGATCCGTTCTCTGAGGGAGTACTGGATTCCCCTAGAAGTCAGTCAACTGAGAGGCAAGGCGCGACAATGGTGGACACTCTACCTCAGAGAGAGGATAGAGGCAGAGGTTCATTGGGCTGACTTTGAGAAGGAATTCCGAGAGGAATTCCTTTCTTCCATGATCAAGGTGTTGAAGCACCAGGAGTTACTCTCCCTACAGCAGGGAATTATGTCGGTACGAGAGCTGGGGATCAAGTTCAAGGATCTCCTGCGCTTCGCTCCGGATCTCTTCCCGGATGAGGAGTCTCAGGTGATACGTTTGGGGGAGGAGCTTCGTCCTTCCCTCCAGTATTCTATCACTCCCTTCACCCTTCCGACGTACTTGGCAGTACAGAAGAAGGCAGAGGTTGTAGAGATGATGCACTCGCTGGGAGGTCCACCCCAAGAGGTGATCTAGCCAGGCTCGTCGAAGGGGAAGGCAGTCAGCAGCAGGGCTCCTGCGATGGGACCTTCCAGGTTCAGGCCAGTGGGGAGAAGGCCCTAGCAGTTCAAGTTCAGATCTTCGGGTCCTAGTCCCTTTTTCATGAGACCAAGACTGAGGTGTTTTTATTGTGGAGGTTTCAGGGATATTCAAGGTTGGTTCCCGACCCGAGATCAGTACGATGGAGGTGGGCAAGTTCAGCGCCCATCTCAGCAGCACCAGTTGTCGGTGATGCCCTTCCAGCAGTAGTAGAACCATGCTCCTCCGAGGGCAGACTTTGCGGGAGGAGGCCGACCTCAGGGTTCTCCTCAGGGACCTCGAACTGGGAGTGGTCGGGGAAGTGGAAGACATCAGAGAGGCAGAGGAGTTGGGTGTGGACAGTTGCATGCAGCAGATTTGGAATCTCCAGCGGGACCAGAGGTGGTACGAGGTACGATTTGTTTTTTCAGCACTCTTGTTTCTACTTTGTTCGATTCGGGAGCCTCACACTCTTTTGTTGCACCTAGTCTATCCCATTCTTTGGCACTAGATGTAGAGAGAATCTCCATACCACTGGTACTGAGTACACCAGTTGGGGGCCAGACCAGCGTTGTAATGACCCGATATTTTGAATAAATCTTGTTTCCTAATTTCTTGTGTTATTTTATTTTATTTTTTATACTCAACAAAAATGTTTTATTTGATAAACATGATTATAATTAAAATGAGACCATTGGGTTCTGACTGTTATATGACCATCGGTCAATATGACCGCTGTGAACAAAATGTTTTGATTATTTTCTCTAAATACAAGTAATCTTGGTTATTATTATAGAAAGAAGATTTGATGGCCTCACCTAGTATTCTTGGACCGGTCTAAGCCCATCTATCAGAACTTGGGAAGGTGGTAGCACCATTAGGATTTTCTCTGGATCAAACCCAAGCCGAACTTCATCGTGTGAAGCTAGAACGGAATCCCCTTTGCGAGAAGTTCAAACTGATTGAAATTACTACTCGGGCAATGTTGGCTGAGCCTCCCTCGGACTCTCTCACCTTAGCACACCTTACACTTAGGTCCTATGTTGGTGTGATAAGAGTCTTTGTAAGGAGACCGTAACTACCTTGTGTAATCCTTTGTTTTAAATAAAAAAATTGGGATTTCTTCTTATGATGAAGTTATGAATTTTCAAATGACCGGATAAATATAGTATGCATATTTTTGATGAATTTTAGAAGAAGGTTATTTTAAAAATGTTTATGTAAACCTTAAATAATTAAAAATGTGTAATGATTTTCAAAAAATGGTCTTCTACAGTTATGTTCAGTACAAAATTTGGAGTCTAATAAGATCAACATGATTTTTGATGAATAGTAAACTATGAATAGTGATTTTATGATTAGGATTAGTAATATGACCAAATGGATTAGTAATCTCACTTAAAGAAAGATTTAAAATAATCTAGGCACCTTGATTAAGTAATGTGATTCAATAAAATGGTTAAATAACGGTTTCATAAATTATTAATCAAGTATTAGTTTTTTCGGGTGAATAGTGTTTTTTAATTTAAAACTAAATTAAAAATATTTAGAAAATTATTTTTATAAAATGGATTTAATTTTTGAACTCAGAGCACCGATATTATGTTATAGTAATTTTTGTGGTTTTTTTTGAAAAAATGAATTTTCGGTGAATAGTGTATTTATTTAAAAAATAAATTAAAAATATTTAGAAAATTATTTTTATAAAATGGAGTTCATTTTTGAAATCAGAGCATTGATATTTGATTAAGGTGAAATTTTGGGATCTTTCTGAGAAAGTTGAATTTTCAGTGAATAGTGAAAATACAGTTTTAGGGTTTCGGTATGTTTAATGACATCATAACTGTGTCATGATAATTTCATGAGATTTTATTAAGGGTTGGCCGGCCAAGGGTGATGAATTAATGTGTGGGGGTACCCATGTGGCCTAACATTATGGGAAGTACCATGGGAGGGCCCATGCTTTTGAGAAAACCACTTTTGAGGTGTCCCTTGGCCATTAATGCCTTGTCCCCTCACTTTCCCTATAAATACCAAGCCATCCTCTAATCCATTCGACTCCCCACTCTTCCCCAATGATGTTCTCATCTCATTACCTCCCAAGGAGTCATCCCAAGGTGCCCCCAAGCCCTCAAGGTCCCATCCTATGAGGTTTAAGAGTTACATTTTAAGGTAAGGGATCCGACCTCTATCATTCTTTTCAAGTACTCTCTTTTATGTCATATCTTTTATGCTCCATGTTCATATGTTGGAGGATGTTCTTTTATATTCATCCTACTTATCTTCATATTTTCATATGATTAGAGACCCCATCTTTCTCTCATCAATTCGTTTTAAGAATGTTTATGTGGCGCCGTTAGGCTGCCGAATTTTTAAGAGATTCTTTCACCCTTCTCGTTTTTTTAAGTTCTATTTTCATGTAAAGTATTCCAAGTTCATTTTTATTTTGTTGGGGTATGATCTCTAAATTTATCATACTGATATTTTATTATCATATTATGAGAGACCCCATTTGATCTCTTCAATTCAGTATTTTGATGTTTTAAGTGGCGCCGTTAGGCTGCCGAATTTTTAAGTGGTTCTTTACCCTTCTCGTTTTGATGTTCTACTTTCATGTCAATTCTTTCAAGTTCCTTTATTTTATGTAGGGGCATGATCTCTATAAATATAATACTGGAGTTTTATGTTCATATGATGAGATACTCTATGTAATCTTGTCAATTCATTTTTGTTGAAGTTTAAGTGGCGTCGTTAGGCTACCGAATTTTTAAGTGGTTCTTCACCCTTCTCGTTTTGAAGTTCTACTTTCATGTAAATTCTTTCAAGTTACTTTATTTTATGATGGGTTATGATCTCTATATATATCATACTGGAATTTTATGTTCATATGATGAGAGACCCTATGTAATATTGTCAATTCATTTTTGTTGAAGTTTAAGTGGCGTCGTTAGGCTGCCGAATTTTTAAGTGGTTCTTCACCCTTCTCGTTTTGAAGTTCTACTTTCATGTAAATTCTTTAAAGTTCCATTTATTATGTTGGGGTATGATATTTATATCTATCATACTGATCTTGTATGTTAATATGATGAGAGACCCTATTCGATCTCATCAATTCATTTTTTTGGTTGAAGTTTATGTGACACCGTTAGGCTGTAGAATTTTCATATGAGAAATCGTATTTTTGTCTTCCTTTCATGTTCTTCATTTCATATGGTATATTTTCAAATTTCATTACCATGTTCTTAAATACATGATATTCTTTCCCTCTACTGTTTTATGGGTCATTTATGAATGTTTGACCCATGTCCCCTCTCTTTTCAATACCTTCTAAAAACATTGTAACATAGCCATTATGATGCAGAATTTTCGTCTCAAAATGCCTCTCTCTTTTCTAAAAATTATTTGATTAAGTGAATAGTAAAATATCATATCTCTTCAGGTGTATTCACATATATATATCAAAATTTTCTATTTTAAATTCTGGGATTTACATACATGAAACCCGTTGTGCCTTTTCCGTGGGTTAAAAGTGATATAAAGATCATGTCTTTAAAGCAGTTTTTAAAACGTTATGATTATGAAATGAAACCCATTT
The DNA here is from genome assembly GCA_963277665.1 of Viscum album. Taxonomy (NCBI): domain Eukaryota; kingdom Viridiplantae; phylum Streptophyta; class Magnoliopsida; order Santalales; family Viscaceae; genus Viscum; species Viscum album. The sequence goes on from OY728150.1 coordinate 1,472,134,302, forward strand.
CTTTTATGCTATATGGGTTATTTATGAAATGATTTATGATGATATATGTGGCTGACATGATAATAAAGGCAAATTTAAGGGTGCACCCTGATAGCGCTCCAATGCATTGGGTAATGATGTAACCACTAGAGATTACAATTTTCACGATACCTTGGAGAATAACCTTGGTAATTTTAAAATGACACCTTGGAGATGGACCTTGGTGATATGTTCATGATTGTCTATGTTAAATTATGTAGCCACATCATCAAGTTATGAAAAATGTTACTTTTTTTATGATATATCTCATGATTTCTTTCTCATGCCTTAAAGTTCTTTTCATGACCTTATTGAAGTATCTCAAGTTAAAATGTAAAATGTTTCCCTTGATTTCCTTACTGGGCCTTCTGCTCACCCTTTCCTTTGATGTATGTCCCCAGGTTCTGAGATGCAGTAATGAACCTAGGATGAACATAAGGAGAATCCTTTCAAGTGTTTAAGAAGAATGTTTTTTTTGTTGTTTCATGTTTTAAGTTCCTGGTTTCCAAGACACTAAACCTTAAAGATCCTCGGTTTTGTCAAATTTAATGAAAGTTTATGTGATAAAAAGGTGGGATGTTATAGTTGGTATCAAATGATGGTTTATTTATTTGTGGAAATTAGGATATGAAAACATTAGGAAGAAGCCTATAGAAAAGTTAAAATATAGGAAATCTTCCTGGTATTTTGGTGAGTATTGAGTAAGGGGTTTCCAAGCAAATACATCCCTGTCTGGATACAAGCAGGTAGAGGTGGCTATGGAACAGATGTACATAGGGGTAAAACCCGAAAACACCGCTTTGAGCTAGACTCGAACGGGAACTGGTACACGACAACGGGCCTTGCTGCACTCTTGGTTATGACACTCCCGGGGCATATGCTTTGGTAAATTCATAAGTTTAGTATGAACCATTGTTAAAGGAACAAAGATAAAATAAAATGAAGATTCACATAAGAATATATGATCATGGATAACCTAGATAGGAACCTAGGGGATCAAAATTTATGGTATACTTTTCAACTACATGTTATCCTTATATGCTTTAAGTTTCTTTTCATGATTATTGGCTAAGAATTTAAGCCCCTAATTATAGTTTTTTTCTTAGTTAATGGTGGGAAATGGAAGAACATGTCTCAACACCCAATTTGATAGGAAATGCTACTATTTCCGTATTAATATGACAGAGATGATTAGGGGATTAAAATATGATTTTTATTTTGGAAGACGTTCACTATTTTGGGGACCCTATATGATCGAGGTAAATAGATTACGACTGTATTTTCATTGAGGAGTAATGTTGACTTATATTTGAAGAATCGATGAATTTAAGGTGGACTTATAATAATTTAGGTTACTTATGTGAATGATTAACCTATCTTGGGTTAAATATGTTTAGGTTAGATAATTTTTTTATAAGATGTTAGGAGTGGTTGATGTTGTTATGAGATCAACAGTGAAGTTTATTTTGGAAGACTATGTTATCAAATCCTTCTTTTTTTGGTTTCAATCTTAGTTTGGTTTATTTTGAGGAATTTTAAGGACCGTTATTTATGGAATGGACTATGATGAACTTTTCGTAGTACCATGGAACTTTGAAGATTTAAAAGTAGTTTCCATTCCTATGGGATTCTTCCTTTTTGAAGAGTTGTTTTACATTACCCTTTCGGTTTTTGGGATAATGTTTAAAGATAAAAGAAATAGATAGTTAATCTTTTGTGAATTATGTGATTCTCTAGAAGATGATTCTTGTGTTTTGATGAGACCATGTTGTTTTGAATGCTCATAGTTTAGAGAAAAGATTAGTTTTGGGTAGAAACTTATTAAAAGATGAAACTCTACATGAAGGTAGATATATTTCCTTATGTTTCTATTCTATGTTGTAAATGAATTCCTCAATGTTATGAAAAGGAACGTAAAACAAAAACGTTGTTGGTTCACATTTCTTACTAGGTAATCAAAGACCGCTTGCACACATCATAATTTTGGGATTTTCTAGTGGTTAACTTCCTCCTAATCATGTTTTCTATCACTCACCTTTAGGACGTGACCCATTGTTTTCTCCTCCATGTCCATGTTTCCTACATGGAATCCTAGAATGAGTAAACTCGGGTGGCCATTGTACTTCCTTTTCTTTCTTTTAAAGTAATGGAGTCATGGTCTCTTTTTCCGATGTGGGACTTTCAATGAAATTTCAAAACCCAATTTTTTAAAATTGCGAAGATGAAATTTCTTAAGGGGGGAAAATTGTAACGACCCAAAATTTTGAATAAATCTTGTTTCCTAATTTCATGTGTTATTTTATTTTATTTTTTATACTCAACAAAAATGTTTTATTTGATAAACATGATTATAATTAAAATGAGACCATTGGGTTCTGATTGTTATATGACCATCGGTCAATATGACCGCTGTGAACAAAATGTTTTGATTATTTTCTCTAAATACAAGTAATCTTGGTTAATTATTAAAGAAAGAAGATTTGATGGCCTCACCAAGTAGTCTTGGACCGATCGAAGCCCATCTAACAGAACTTGGGAAGGAGGAAGCACCATTGGGCTTTGCTCTGGACCAAACCCAAGCCGAACTTCATTGTGTGAAGCTAGAACAAAATCGCCTTCGCGAGAAGTTCAAACTGATTGAAATTACTACTCGGGCAATGTTGGCTGAGCCTCCCTCGGACTCTCTCACCTTAGCACACCTTACACTTATGTCATATGCTGGTGTGATAAGAGGATATGTAAAAAGACCATAACTACCTTGTGTAATCCTTTGTTTTAAATAAAAGAATTAGGATTTCTTCTTATGATGATGTTATGAATTTTCAAATGACCGGATAAATATATTATGCATATTTTTTATGAATTTTAGAAGAAGGTTATTTTAAAAATGTTTATGTAAACCTTAAATAATTAAAAATGTGTAATGATTTTCAAAAAATGGTCTTCTACAATTATGTTCAGTACAAAATTTGGAGTCTAATAAGATCAAAATGATTTTTTTATGAATAGTAAACTATGAATAGTGATTTTACGATTAGGATTAGTAATATGACCAAATGGATTAGTAATCTCACTTAGAGAAAGCTTTAAAATAATCTAGGCACCTTGATTAAGTAATGTGATTCAATAAAATGGTTAAATAATGGTTTCATAAATTATTATTCAAGTATTAGTTTGTTCAGGTGAATAGTGTTTTTTAATTTAAAATTAAATTAAAAAAATTTAGAAAATTATTTTTATAAAATGGATTTCATTTTTGAACTCAGAGCACCGATATTATGTTATAGTAATTTTTGTGGTTTTTTCTGAAAAAATGAATTTTCGGTGAATAGTGTATTTATTTAAAAAATAAATTAAAAATATTTAGAAATTTTTTTTTTATAAAATGGATTTCATTTTTTAAATCAGAGCATTGATATTTGATTAAGGTGAAATTTTGGGATCTTTCTGAGAAAGTTGAATTTTCAGTGAATAGTGAAAATACAGTTTTAGGGTTTCGGTATGTTTAATGACATCATAACTGTGTCATGATGATTTCATGAGATTTTTTTAAGGTTTGGCCGGCCAAGGGTGATGAATTATTGTGTGGGGGTCCCCATGTGGCCAAACTTTATGAGAATTACCATGGGAGGGCCCATGCTTTTGAGAAAACCACTTTTGAGGTGTCCCTTGGCCATTAATGCCTTGTCCCCTCACTTTCCCTATAAATACCAAGCCATCCTCTCATCCATTCGACTCCCCACTCTTCCCCAACGAAGTTCTAGTCTCATTACCTCCCAAGGAGTCATCCCAAGGTGCCCCCAATCCCTCAAGGTCCCATCCTTTGAGGATTAAGAGTTACATTTTAAGGTAAGGGATCCGACCTCTCTCATTCTTTTCAAGTACTCTCTTTTATGTCATATCTTTTATGCTCCATGTTCATATGTTGGAGGATGTTTTTTTATATTCATCCTACTGTCCATTTTTCGTTCATATGATGAGATACACCATCTTTCTCTCATCAATTCGTTTTAAGAATGTTTATGTGGCGCCGTTAGGCTGCCGAATTTTTAAGAGATTCTTTCACCCTTCTCGTTTTTTTAAGTTCTATTTTCATGTAAAGTATTCCAAGTTCCTTTTTATTTTGTTGGGGTATGATCTCTAAATTTATCATACTGATCTTTTTTGATCATATGATGAGAGACCCCATTTGATCTCTTCAATTCCGTATTTTGAAGTTTTAAGTGGCACCGTTAGGCTGCCGAATTTTTAAGTGGTTCTTCACCCTTCCCGTTTTGAAGTTCTACTTTCATGTCAATTCATTCAAGTTCCTTTCTTTTATGTTGGGGTATGATCTCTATATATATCATACTGGACTTTTATCTTCATATGATGAGAGGCCCTATGTAATCTTGTCAATTCATTTTTGTTGATGTTTAAGTGGCGTCGTTAGGCTGCCGAATTTTTAAGTGGTTCTTCACCCTTCTCGTTTTGAAGTTCTACTTTCATGTCAATTATTTCAAGTTCCTTTACTTTATGTTGGGGTATGATCTCTATATATTTAATACTGGACTTTTATGTTCATATGATGAGAGCCCCTATGTAATCTTGTCAATTCATTTTTGTTGATGTTTAAGTGGCGTCGTTAGGCTGCCGAATTTTTAAGTGGTTCTTCACCCTTCTCGTTTTGAAGTTCTACTTTCATGTCAATTATTTAAAGTTCCATTAATTATGTTTGGGTATTATATCTATATCTATCATACTGATCTTTTATGTTCATAGATGAGAGACCCTATTTGATCTCATCAATTCATTTTTTTGGTTGAAGTTTATGTGACACCATTAGACTGTCGAATTTTCATAAGAGAAATCGTATTTTTGTCTTCCTTTCATGTTCTTCATTTCATATGGTATATTTTCAAATTTCATTACCATGTTCTTAAATCGATGATATTCTTTCCCTCTACTATTTTATGGGTCATTTATGAATGTTTGACCCATGTCCCCTCTCTTTTCAATGCCTTCTAAAAACATTGTAACATAGCCGTTATGATGCAGAATTTTCGTCTCAAAATACCTCTCTCATTTCTCAAAATTATTTGATTAAGTGAATAGTCAAAGCTCTTATCTCTTCACGGGTATTCACATATATATATCAAAATTTTCTATTTTAAATTCTAGGATTTACATACATGAAACCCGCTGTGCATTTTCCCCGGGTTAAAAGTGATATAAAGATCATGTCTTTAAAGCAGTTTTTAAAACTTCATGATTATGAAATGAAACCCATTTATTTTATGCTATATGGGTTATTTATGAAATTTTTATGATGATATATGTGGCTCACATGATAATAAAGGCAAATTTAATGGTGCACCCTGATAGCACTCCAATGCATTGGGTAATGATGTAACCACTAGAGATTACAATTTTCACGATACCTTGGTGAATAACCTTGGTAATTTTCAAATGACACCTTGGGGATGGACCTTGGTGATATGTTCATGATTGTCTATGTTAAATGATGTATCCACATCTTCCAGTTATGAAAAATGTTACTTTTATTATGATATATCTCATGATTTCTTTCTCATGCCTTAAAGTTCTTTTCATGACCTTATTGAAGTATCTCAAGTACACATGTAAAATGTTTCCCTTGTTTTCCTTACCGGGCCTTCTGCTCACCCTTTCCTTTTATGTATGTCCCCAGGTTCTGAGATGCAGTAATGAACCTAGGATAAACATAAGGAGATGCCTTTCAAGTGTTTAAGAAGAATGTTTTTTTGTTGTTTCATGTTTTAAGTTCCTGGTTTCCAAGACACTAAACCTTAAAGATCCTCGGTTTTGTAAAATGTAATGAAAGTTTATGTGATAAAAAAAGCGGGATGTTATAAGCGTATCCTGTGTCTGCCGAGGATGTGGGGAGACATTGGGACCACACCGATCTAGTGGATACCTTCTTCTATTACAGATGCAGCCATACGATGTCATCCTAGGCATCGACTGGTTGTTTTCTATTACTTCCATTATCGACTACATCCGGAGAAGAGTCACGTTCTCTGATGTAGATGGGCAGTGCGTATCTTTTGTTGGAAAGAAGAGCTATCAGGTGGGAAGCCGGCGTGTGGAGCCTCTCCTTTCTTTGTTAGGTAGGTTATCAGTGGTTGCAGCTGATACAGAGATGATGGACGTCTTATAGATTGTTCGGGAGTTCCTCGATGTTTTTACTGAGGAGGTTGTAACTCTACCCCCCAACGTGACGTTGAGTTCGGGATAGACTTACAGCCTAGCGCCCGTCCGATTTCGATGGGCCCTTATTAGATGGCACCTTCGGAGTTGTAGGAGTTGCGGATTCAGATTAACGATCTGATGGAGAAGGGTTTTGTTCGACCTAGCATGTTGTCATGGGGTGCTCCAGTTTTGTTCGTGAAGAAGGCAGATGGTGGTCTCAGACTATGCATAGACTACCGAAGGTTGAACCAGGTAACGTTCAAGAACCTCTACCCCCTTCCAAGGATAGATGATATCTTCGACCAGTTGAGGGGAGCAGGTTGGTTTTCCAAGATTGATCTATGATCTGGATATCATCAGATGAGGGTTAAGGACAGTGACATCTCGATGACGGATTTCAGGTGCAGGTATGGGCACTTCAAGTTTTTAGTAATGCCGTTTGGAGTTACGAATGCACCGGCTTTGTTCATGGGACTTATGAACATTGTCTTCTGAGAGATTCTGGACCAGTTCGTCATTGTGTTTATCGATGACATCATGATCTACTCAAGATCATAGGAGGAGCATGTTGAGCATATCAGGGCAGTCTTCGAAGTCCTTCCACCCCACTAGCTTTATGGGAAATTGTCGAAGTGTAAGTTATTGACACAAGAAGTACACTTCCTTGGGCACGTGGTGTCTCTGCATGGAGTGTCATTGGACCTGTCGAAGGTGGAGGAAGTTGTTTCTTTGGAAGCACCCAAGAGCATGGCAGAAGTTCATAGTTTCCTGGGGTTTGCAGGTTACAATCAGAGGTTCGTTTCAGACTTCTCTCGAGTTGCTTCTCCTTTGACAGCTTTGACGAGGAAGAACCAGGTCTTCCTGTGGAGCGAGAAGTGACAGAAAGCTTTCGACTACTAGAAGGAGAAGTTGGATAGTGCTCCCGTACTCAGGTTTCCAGAGGAAGGGTTGTTGTATGAGGTGTTTTGTGATGCTTCTGGCCTTGGTCTGGGGTGCATACTGATGCAGAAGTAGGGTGTGATTTGTTATGGGTCTAGGCAGTTGCGGCCTCACGAGTGTAACTATGCCACCCATGAACTAGAGCTTGCAGCCGTAGTGTTCTCACTGAATTTATGGTGACATTACCTATTTGGGGAGCGCTTTTTGGTCTTCTCAGATCACAAGAGCCTGCGTTATATCTTCTCCCAGCGTGTCCTGAACATACGGCAGCAGAGATGGGTCGAGTTCTTCCAAGACTACGACTTCAAGATCTCATACACTAAAGGTAAAGGCAATGTTGTGGATGATGCACTGAGCAGGAAGTCACATAAGGAAGTGGTTCGGGAATCTGTTGATGCATGGAAGGCGATGGGAGAGTTGGATGCCTTGCACTTGGATGCAAGGGTAGAAGGTGTTAGAGGCTTTTTGTTTTAGACGACGATGCAGTCCTCCTTATTGCAGCAGGTGGAAGAGTCTCAGTGGGGGGACTCCGAGGCAGAAGTGATGCGGGATTGAGTCAATCAGGGGAACGCTCATGAATTATGGTCAGAGGACAGCTGACATCAGATGATTTTCTATGGAAGGTTGTTTGTTCCGGAGGCGATGCGTGAGGGAGTTCTCCGTGAGTTCCATAGCTCAGCCTTAGAGGTACGTCAAGGAGTTTTAAAAATGTACTGAGGCCAGAGGGATCCGTTTTTGTGGCCCGGGGTGAAACTGGATGTGGCAGAGTTTGTGTCTAAATGACTAGTGTGTCAGCAAGTGAAGGCTGAACACCGTGTTCCTAGTGGATTGTTGCATCCTTTAGATGTCCTCGGGTGGAAGTGGGATGACATCTCTATGGACTTCGTCACAGGACTACCCAGAGCTCAGGAAGGTTATGATGTTATCTGGGTAGTGGTGGATCGTCTGATGAAATCAGCTCACTTCTTAGCAATCAAGGGGTCGGGCCCGATGAGTACCTTAGCACAGAGGTACGTAGACGAGGTTGTGCGTTTGCATGGAGTTCCTAGGACTATCGTCTCAAATCGGGATACTCAGTTTACCTCACGAGTCTGGAGGGGGCTACAACATGCTTTTGGCACGCAGCTACGCCTTAGCACTGCTTTCCACCCCCAGACTGATGGGAAGACGGAGCGGACTATCCAGACGTTGGAGGAAATGATGCTGGCATGCGTTCTGTATTTCGGAGGATCATGGGTACGACACTTGCCTTTAGTAGAGTTTTCCTACAACAACAGCTTCCACTCTACTATTGTCATGGCACCGTTTGAGGTTTTGTATGCAAGGCCATCTCGTTCACCCATTTACTGGGCAGAGGTTGGTGAGACAGGTGCACTTGGGCCAGAGGTAGTGCAGAGCATCACAGAGAAATTCCAGCTTGTACGTGAGAGGATGAAAGCGGCTCAGGACCGACAAAAGTCTTATGCTGATCGTCGGAGGAGGCCCTTGGAGTTCGAGGTCAGAGATCATGTGTTCTTGAAGGTTTCCCCTCGACGGGGGCATCAGAGGTTTCGGTAAGGGAGCAAGCTCTCACCTAGGTTCATCGGACCTTTTGAGGTGCTGAGGCGAGTCGGTGAGGTGGCATATCAGCTGGCCCTGCCACCTCAGTTGGAGAAGGTTCATGATGTTTCCACATCTCCCAGATTCTTCAGTACTTACATGACGACTCCCACGTTATTGACTAGGGAGATTTAGATATGAGAGACGACGCAACCTTCAAGGAACGACCAGTCAGAATCGATGATCGTAAAGAGAATGTGCTCCGTGGACGAACCATTCTCTTGGTTCGTGTCTTGTGGAGGCACGGCGGACTCGAGGAGAGCACTTGGGAGTGGGAGATCCAGATACACGCTCAGTAACCGGAGTTGTTTTGACATGTGTTTTTCCCTTGTTCTTCCTAGCTTTGTGTTGATTTTGTACTATGTAACCTTGTTATATAGAATGATTGGCTTGTTAGTTGTGAGACCTTTTGTTCTTTGTTACTTGGTAATGTGTAACATGTCCGGATGTGTGGGAAAGGGAAAAAAACCTGACCCTTAATCGAGACGCATTAATGAGGATGCGATTGAACCCATGCAGGTGAGTCAGTGCCGCCTAAAGCTGATAATATCTCGACATAGGTGAAGAAATTTCCCAAACCCACGTGTTCGGGCAGTGTGTTGGTTGTGTGGTGTTGGGGTTAGTGCGAGTTGAAAAATCCTAATGTATGAAAGTGGGAAGACCCAATTATTAATCGAGACGCATTAATGAGGATGTGATTAAACCCGTGCATGTGAGTTAGTGCCTCCTAAAGTCGATAATATCTCGACAAAGGAGAAGGAATTCCTAACACATATGATTAGGGTTGTTGGTTGGGTTCCTATTATAACGAGAACCTTAAGATGTATCTTGTTGGGTTCCTCTGGGTTGGTTTTTGAATTCTCTGGGATGAGAATGTTTTAAGAGGTATCTGATGTAATGGCCCGGACCTCTCCGACCCATTCCTTTGTCAAAAAGAAGGACAAGAAGTGTTCTATATGGTAAAATGGACATTTCCCACACTTTCCAGAATTTTGAAACTACACGCCGTGTAGTTTGGGTACACGCCGTGTACTCCCTTTTCGGGTATACCCTGTGTTGCAGGTTTTTTCCTCGCCGTGTGAAATAATGGCTGCACGCCGTGTTCCCAGTTCTACATGCCGTGTAGTCCGTCCCCGCATACGCATTACCAGTCAATAGTCGTGTACCGTGTTGGAGCCATGTCGTTGCCGTGTGCAATAAATGAGTATACGCCGTGTGTCTAAACTACATGTCGTGTAGTCCTTCCCCACGTATGTGTTACCCTCAAACCGTGTGTTGACCAGTCAACAGCAGCGGAACCGTGTTGGAGGCCGCGTGGAGACCGTGTGAAAACGCCCGAGTACACGCCGTGTACCATAAGTACACGCCGTGTAATTTTTCTTTTCACGCCTAAAAAAGGAGGGGTCCCCTCCTCCTTTCAACTCACACCTCTCCTCCCCTCTCCTCTGAGCAGAGCTATCTCAAGAGACTCGAAGGCTCTTGCTTCCATAAATTCTTCATTCGAGCTCCAATTTACGATCTGTCAGCGGATACAGGATCGTAACGACGAGGCGGAACTTCTGAGATTGGATCCGTTGTCTTTCCTTCGTTCCTTCCTTTCTGACATCCACCCGAGGGGGTTTTTCCGGGACCCGAATGAACTGAAGGACGCCAATAGACGTCTTCTAAGGTTTATCCAGGGGAGCATTGCGATCAGGAACCAGTTGAGGTAGGGATCCCACCTTCGTCTCTCTAATTTGTGTATCATGCGGGGTGGGTATCCATTTTGTTTTCATGAGAAATAGTTGAACCATTAAATAAAGATAATAACTGGTTAAAGTATGGGGTTGGGAAGTTAGTGATTGTTGTTACATTACTTCTTATATCTTGTGATATTATATTTGTGAATTGAATGAGCTTCTACCTATGGAAAATCATGGTCGATGGGGGGCTTTGCAAACAAAATTAAATGTTTCCCTATCCTTCGGGATTTTCTTATGGATGGAACTTTGTGGAATGTGGAAATTGGATAATCACGTAAGGTTGGCTGACTATATGAAAATCTGCAACCCTTGTGTGATCACCCCGGTTAAACAAAATGGAATAATGAACATGTGGGTGTTATCTTGGATACATGGCATGTGTTGGGGGTGTTTTGTGGGTTGTTATGGTTAGGGTGAGAAGAGGGGCTGCGATTGACTTGGTTGTTGGTTAGTGTGAATGTTTTGATGGTGATTGGAAGCGGGGCTGCGATAAATGATATTAAAGGGATGATGATGTGTGATTTCAGTGCGGTTGTGATTATGGTGGTTGGAAGTGGGGCTACAGGGTTGGGTTTTAATGTGAATGGGTTATGGGTTGTGATTAATAAATAAAATTGGAAGAATTAACAGATTGTGGGGCATGGTAAATTAAACAGAAATAATAATCAATGGGGATGGTTGGTTGATAAGAGGGACTTCGTTGTGCTTTTCCTAACTATTTTTGTGTGGATGACAGGGATATATTTTATGAACGTTTGGTGAGGTTAGTTGTGGATAGTTTCCTAGTATTTAAGGAACTAAATAACTATTTTTTTCTATAGAAATTTGAAAACCTAAAGGGGGTTGGATTGTTTGTTGTATGCATACATCGTGGTAGCAGTGCCGAGGCATGTGCTCAGTTTCTCTGTTTAGAAGCCATAGATTGGGGTGTGTGTTTTGTATACATATATATATATATATATATATATATCTGTATCTTTTGTGTTTTATCGCACCCCACCCATGTTGAGCACTTAGTGCCGAACACTCCCATTTCATGGGAGAGGGTGTTTTTCCCTTAGTTACTGGCGCCTACCTAGTCCTTCTCCCCTATGCTGTGATGGCTTGAGGCGACCTTACACCTAAGACTCTTCGGGTAGGTTTCGATTGGGGTGGTTCTAGCACAAGACGCTTCAGGAAGGTTTTACTGTTTCCCAAGAATCATCGGGATGAGGCCCAGGTGTGTGCGGGCGGGATATGGGGTTGTGAGGCCCATGTGTGTGCAGGCAGGATACGTGGTTATCAGGCCCATGTGTGTGCGGGCAGGATACGTGGTGGTGAGGCCCAGCTGTGTGCGGGCGGGGAGAGTGTGGGAGCGTTAGGATGTTCTTCGTTAGGAAGAGCAGCTAACTAAAGGGAACAGGTGCGGGGTACCCAATAAACTTGTTTCTATAACTACAACTACCTGTTGTGATTGTGTTTTGGTGAGTGTGGCTGTTGAGGTTGGGTGGATATATTCCCTGGTTAGGTTTCTTCTATTGTTCTCACAAGACATTAGGATGTCTCCCCACTTGTGCACGAGAGCTTTATGTTTCCCTACTGAGTATACTTGTCTGCTCACCCTACATTTACTTTCAGGTTTCCAGGAGGACTACCAAGGCCGTGCGGGACCTTACTAGTTAGACAGTTGGACTTGTTGCAGTTGTTGTTCTCTTTTTTCATTTGGTATTGTACTTTTGAGCTTATTTGTACTTGTACCTTGTTATAAAATTGTTTAAACATACATGTGGTCTTGGTTTTGGTTTATTTCTATACACTTTATCTTTTCCTTTTTGGTGGTTGACTCATCCTATTTCCCGATCCTAAATAAATAAAACGGGTAATGCCTCCCATACTTGTAAAAACTCTTACCCTTGGTTCTAGTTGCCACCCTGAGGCCTACTGGAGGTGGGACTCGGGGGGGGGGGGGGTCATTATCTCCCTTTCAAAATTTCTAGCTTAGGAGGGGCATCTTTGGTGGGAGGGGGTCGTGACAGTTTGTCTCTTGATGCCTCACTTGTCAGCAAGTGAATGCAGAGCACCAGGTACCAGCAGGCTTGGTTCAGCATTTAGAGGACCCAGAGTTGAAGTGGGATGGGATATCAATGGAATTTTTGACAGGAATTCCACGTACATCCAGGGGTCACGAATCGATTTGGGTGATCATAGACCAACTCACCAAGTCAGCCCACTGCCTATCAATCAGAGAGCAGGGCTCAGTTGAAATCATGGGATGCCCAAATGTGCAGGAGATTGTACGACTACATGTAGTACCTTCTTCTATTGTCTCCAATCATGATGCACGATTTACTTCCCAGCTATGGAAGGGGAAGGAGGAGGATTTAGGGATGCAGCTTCGTCTAAGCACCTCCTTCCATTCTCAGATGGATGGTCAGATAGAGCGGACCATTCAAACCCTCGAGGACATGATACGTGCTTATGTCCTTGACTTGGGTTATAGTTGGATGGATCACTTACCATTGGTTGACTTTTCCAACAATAACATCTATCACTCCACCATCAAGATGGAACCTTTCGAGTCTTTATATGGGTGACCTTGTAGATCACCCTTGTACTGGACTAACCCTGGGGAGTTAGGACTTGTGGGACCAGAGATGGTATGATCTATCACAGAGATGGTTAAGATCATCAAGGAGTGGATGAATACTACAGAGAGTAGGTAGAAGTCATTTGCTGATATGAGATAGTGACATCTGGAGATCGAGGATGGTGACCACATCTTTCTATGGGTCCTACCAAAATGATGTCTATGGAGATTTGGAAGAGGTGGAAACTTATACCCGAGATTCATCCGACCTTTTCTGGTCCTCAGAAGAGTTGGTGAGGTGGCTTAACAATTAGCTCTTCCACCTCAGTTACACCAGCTGCATGACTTCTTCCATGTATCTCAACAGAAGAGAAATGTACATGACCCTTCACATATCATCGAACATGGAGAGGTGGAAATCAACGACGGGGAGAATTATTCAGAGGTTTGAGTGGAGATTGAGGATCGACAAGAACGGATCCTACGTGGATGGTCGATTGCATTGGTACGAGTTCTCCGGCAGCGTGGGAACCTCCAAGAGAGCACATTGGAGCAGAAGGCTCAGATGCGTGCTCAGTACCCACATTTGATCCCTTCATTCGAGTTGTAGCTTATGAGGATGTAAATACCTGAGGCGGAGAGTATGTTAAGACGGGAATTCCCGTGGGATTTTTTTTTAAAATGGGAATTTTACAAGTCCGCATAAATTTACGGCACTTGATTACGTGGCTCAGTGTGCTCGGAATCAATTTCTGATGTTTTGTTCGGGTATGTTCATAAAACATATGAGCGGGTATCTTAACATTTGAACCAGTGCTCGGAATTAAAATCTGAGAGAACCGTTGAACTCGTAGTGATGGTATTCGTTTAATAAGACTTTCACCTTGACGGAAGTTCGTCAAGAATAAATGTTAGTTTTTGGGTTTTCATGGAAAAAATTAAAAAAATAACGGGAGATACACATTATTTTATTTGAGAATTCATGTGAGTTTTGGTGGTTAAAACCTCCTCATGGGAGTTGGAGGTGGGACTACCACACCTTAACCTCCCACGGGATGTTATGGTGGTGGGGCCTACCCGAATATAGCCTCCCCCGAGAGGTTACGATGTGGGGACCACATAGGGATAAACCCCCTATTGATGGAGGATAGTAAAACCTCCAAACTGTCCATCATTAATGAGGGAGAGCCTCTCCACCTTTCCTTTTATTAAATGGATCCAAGTCCATTTTTATTAATTGTGCCAACACCTGTGAATTAATTAACAGGATCCATGTAATTAATTATCCATTTTTGAATGTTGTGCCAATACCTAAAATAATAGATCCATTATTATTTTTGGGTGGGCATTGTTCATTATGGTGGAAACCTTGGGTGTTTTGAGGAGAGTATTATTGGGAGAAATCCCCAGCAAAAAACTCTCACCAACAAATAACGAAGAACGCCAAGAGTCTCCATCGCTCTTCTTTCCCAGACACCTACCTCTGTGGAACCACTTCCACAATCGTCGTGCGAATTCTGGAGTGGAAGAGTGCAATTGATGCGACGAATGACAACTCCATCTTCTTTTCACGAGTCCCTAAACGAATGACGCCCGACAATAAAAGATAGGGGTTGTTTTCTAAAATTCTTCTTTCCATTTTCGTTCTTTGAATGATTGAAATTGATGTAGAGGATTGTAAGAATAATGATGTTCAACTTGCTTCTTCTTTGTTGAACCAATTGTTGTCACCCCTAAACATAGAGGGTGTGGGTAAATCTAACATGGCCTGACTCCCTCCGCAGATCTATTTGTGATGTTTCTTCGGGGTTGAGGTGAGATAGAGAGATAACATAGGAGATAATGAAAAATGTCATACATACCACAACCTCCACAACCCACACCGGCATTCTGCACACCCTGGCCGAACCCTGCCAAACAATGTCGGCCCTACCTGCACCTCGCCAGCCTGCCCACAGCCTACCGCGCCCTGCCCAGCCTCCCCGACCCCTCTAACTAGCCTCGCCCGACCTACCTGTGGCCCACCGCGTAGCCCGCCAGTCGGTCCACAGCCTACCGCTCCCTTCCATGCCTAACCACGACCTCTTGCGTGCCCTACTCGGCCTGCCTGAAGCCTCTTCTGCACCCTGCCCTTGTCCTGTTGTTCCCTGACCGGATGCCCGCCGGCCCGCCAGGCACCCATCCCGGCTGCGGAACGCCTCCCGAGCCAGCCCGCGGTGTCACTGAAGACATCGCTGGCCAAACTGGCTCGACATTCCATGATAAGTTGTCCAAGCCATGCCCCGCATGGTGCTGGCTCAACTGACCCGGACATCCGAACCGAGCCGCCCACATGGCGACCTCCGGGCAAAACTGCCCTTGCAGTCCGCTGGGCAGGGCCCAGCGGACCGAGGCAAACCTAACATGCTAGCCCGCCCAATGGGCCAGGCCAGACCCAACATGTGTGACCGGGTCAACCGAGACTAGGTGGGCCCAGACTGGGTTGGGTCGAGTCAGTCCGACTAGGTCGGACTGGACCAGGTCCCACTACTGACCCTTTACATTCTTTTCCATATCATTCGCACTATACGATCATTTGAGGAACCATCAGCGGAACTAATATTCGTGGAGTGCAATGGTCCCATTGAGTATACCCTGCCAGAGTTCAGTGTTTAGTTGAGTAACAGTCAGGTTGTATAGTACACGAATCCAACCGGGCCCCCGGGTCTAAAAAGCTAATAACTCACAGACTGGGCATCTGGTTGACGCATCATCTATTGCGTTGAGACCTCTATGACGTGTATGACCTTTGTGATTCTTCTACATGGGACTTTATAATAGTTAGTGTATCTACCTGTAGCTCGTGTTGCAGATCCTTCAAGAGTTTAGAGGATAGAGTGCAGAGACCTAGTAAATGGCTGAGACTTGACGACTACTGATTGATCGACTCGAACTGATTCAGATGGCCTAGTGGGGATTGCATGGTTGTGTCAGAAAACCCACGGTGGAGGAGCACCTGGCTGTGTTGGAAGACCCACGGTACTCAATAGGAGATTTAACTATGTAGGCTATGAGGGGGAGTGCCTGTTTATGGAGGCAGACCTATGGTGGGGAGCGCTTCTGTGTGACACAACAGTCCCACGGTACTCGATAGGAGGAGTACCTCACCAGTCCAAGGTTAGTGGGAAGCGCACTTGGTTTCACGGAAGGCCCTACTGCACTCTATTGAGTGGTTGTTCTCCAGTAGCTGAGGTTTCAACAATGTGAATTAAAATATTGGTTGAGCTGAGTCAGTAACTTTTTGTTTTCCACATGTCTCAGAATGATTACATGACAACATATGAATATGTATGGGCATATACCTATGTGAGGTTATATGTTGATTCAATAATTTATGATTTATCCTTGTTAGATTTTGTGAGACCTTGAGGGTCTCGGGGTCCCTAATGAGTATCGTTATACTCACCCCTTCACGGGATATTCCCGCACCTCATTGTGCGGGGTGCAGATGAAGGATTGTGCTGACTGAGCACTACTGGAATGCTGGCCTTTCCCCACAGTTAGATACCAACGGTTCTATGAAACCGTTGGGGAAGGAGGTTTTTCCCAACGGTTCATTAGAACCGTTGGCATAGATGTTTCCTGGGAGGTTTTTTCCCAACGGTTCATGAGAACCGTTGGGATAGATGGCTTTGGAGAGGTTTTTGCCAACGGTTCATCAGAACCGTTGGTATAGATAGCTTTTGGGGAGGTTTTTCCCAACGGTTCTCTAGAACCGTTGGGATAGATATACATATGCCAACGGTTTTTAAGAACCATTGGCAAATGTTCTCCCCAAATTCCCAGCCGCCTGTTCTCTCCCCCATTCGCGATACACAACCCTAAAACGGGAGCAGCAGTCGATTTAGGCGATATTGGAGGTACTGCCGGCCTTGAATGTAACACCCGAGACATTTATGTTATATAAATCATCAAAGGGATCTTTTTCTACACAACACTTGCTTGGCTTGCTTTACACGCAATCGCGACCTTCCTCGATAGCTTGCGTCGTACGCAATACTGAGTTTCACTAAACAACAATATGCTATTAAAACTAGCCGTTATGAATAGTAATAACCACTTTTTGAAATTTTATAAATTTTATTTTTCGAAATGGACTTCATTTTTGGACTCAGAATATCGAAATTATCCTAGGGTGAAATTTTGATATTTTTCTGAAAACATTCAATTTTTGATGAATAGTGAAACCACTAAGTGGTAGGTTAAAAACTGAATTTTGCATAAAACTTAATTTTACCGCTTCTGTGAATGGAATTTCGAAAATACGACAGACACGGATGATATCAGTAAGTAAAATGTGGTTCAATGAGATAAAAATAATTTTTTGTTGAATAGTAACTTTTTACTTTTTTTTACCGCAGTTAATAGTAAATAGTGTAACTAAGGGTAAATATGATATTAATATTACCCTAACACATGTCCTAATTATATTGGACAAGTGTAATTCGACCAAAAACAAACTTAGGAATAAAATATGACCATTTATGCCCACTTGGATTAGATTAGGACATTTATTATTAATTTATTTAAAGAAGGGTTAAAATAGTTAAAATCAAAGTTTAATAAGTAAATCATTTGTAATATGGGGTTATACATAAGATAAATTCAAATGTAAATATTCATTAGAAAGCTAAAAAGATTTCCTACATGATGATATTTTATTTGTAATTTTTAGACATCAAATAATTTAATTTATTTATGACACAAAGATGATGCAGTAATTATCTTATTAATGAAATATTGACAAAATTGATAATATAAATAACAAAATAAATGTAATTTAAGACTTTTTATGAATTCCACTAATTTTCTAGGTTACTATGATATATTAATGTTGATTTAATCAACTTGTTTTGAACATATAATTCTGTTATGACTTTCACAAAAATTATATATCAAATAGTGTCAAAATTGACACAAAATAGTTTTTAAATCAAATATTATATTATTAATTGTTATTTTATTCCTAAAAATCTAAGGTTCGGCCAAATGACTTAGATAAGGATATATATATTAATAATAAACAATTTGGGGTTCTTTTGGCATGTTATAGTAAGTGTATTAACCATATAGTGAAAGAAAACAAAAAGACACGGTAAAAGTTAAATTAATTAACTTAGAGTTAAATCTAATTGATAAGGTTAAAATAAAACCCTAAACTTGTCTAAATCCTATTGGTTGATAGGATTTCGACCCATCCCAACTTTAGCTTCTAAATAAGACCCTTTGGAACCATTATAAACCGATTTTGACTTTAATATAAAATAATATTTTGAGATATTCCTAAGGTGCCCCTCTCCTCCCTTATAAAAGGGCACCTCCTCCCCCTCCTCCTCAAACCAATTTGAGCACTCAAGCACGTCCAACCCCTGCCATTTTCTCCTCTCCACTTCCCTAGAATAATCCTAGAGGTCCTGGTCTTCTCCAAAGACCAATCTTAGTTCCTTAAGTGGAGGATTCAAAGAGGCGTTCCAAAGAAGAGGTAATATCCATTACCGATCTTTTCAATTTCTTTCTTCTTCAACTTCTTCTTCTTTAGTTTTTTCATGATAAAGTAATAACATCAGTATTACTTACATACTGATATGTTATTATAAATATTAAACAAACCTAATTCACCTTCTATCCATCCTACGGAAAAATGAAATCACCGCGCGTGCGTAAGTACGGAATACCGTCTCCACGCCGTGGTGTAATCTATTTTTCCACCATAACCTTACAATGATGGGTATAAATGGTGTAATGAGTAACTATATATGATTATTATGAAGTAATATTGATAATGAAATAATATATATATATACTCCAATACAATTCCATGATCATAGGAACGATATCATCACTCGTGCGTACGTACGGAATACCGTCTCCACGATGTGATGCGAATCGTTCTACATGATCTTCATTTCATAATGATTATATAAATGAATTTAATGAATGAATATGGTATATAATACACTAATACCATTATTTAAATGAATTATCTATAACCTAAAGATAATAAGAAGAATTTATTCGACAAAACACGCATAAGAACAAAAAGTTATAAAGACCCGAGTAACAAGTAACAATGAAATATTACTAACAAGAAGCTAATAATATGACCATATATGATATCATATCAATATGTATGATTCTGGAATAAGTCAATAACTTTATTTAAACCATTATACAGGAGCTTCGGACACGAACAAAGCAAATCGGACCTAAGGTAAGGGAAATATCACAATCTCATTTTTATCCGAGATTGTTTATTCGTAAGTATTTACTAGGGTGTATTTTATCATCCAAATCCATGTTTCCTCAATATTTAATATTATTTCCATCCACTTACAATAGTTTAAATCTGATTTTACCCTTCGATGTGTTTTTAGTAAAGAATAAGAAAGGAATCTTTTGTCGTTTTCGTACGAGGTACTTTTTGACTTTTCCGACAAAAGTACGAAGAATGTATTTTTTACTTAAACGGTATGAATGGATTTTTATGGTTTTATAAAGCCTTATTTTCATGAAGCTTCCTCCAAAAGATTTGATGACTATTTTTAATAAAATCTCTTTCTTTTAAAATTGCATGATGTTTTGTGAAAAGAAATTGATTTTGAAGAAGAAAGGATATTTTCCTCAAGAATTCATTTCAAGTGTTTTATCAAAATTATTTACCATCTAAGATAATAAAGGGTTCTGTTTCTATCCATATTTTTACATTTAGTTGACTATGTTGTGATGGAATTATGTTTATGAATTCCTTTATCTTATATGAATGGTTTTATGATGTCATGTTGTTTAAGAATCCCATTTTTTATTACATGGGTTATGAAATGATGTATGATTTATGATTTTGTGGCACACATAAGAATGGTATCATTATAAGATGGGTGGGACCTATATCTCCCTCCAATGCATTGGGTAAAGATTTTATATCTCATGAGATAGACATGGCTGGAACGGAAGGTTATTTCGGTTCAGTGGTACAGGACTGAAACGAGGAGTGAACTCGGTTCAGAAAGGGACTTTCTCCACTAAGATAGTCTTGGCAATGAGTCATGACTAACAAGAAATGATTTTCCATGATTATGTGTGCATGCCACAAAGATTCAAGTTTTATGTTATGATTATGGGGATCTCATTTTCACTTCTATGATTTATTCCATGTTAAGATATTATGATCTCTTTTGCAGGTTTTGATTTTCATAAAGATATGATATGATTTTTATTTCCTTTATTTTCCCTTGCTGAGCATTTGAGCTCACCCTTTTATGTTTTCTTTTCCCCAGGCCAGGAAGATGGATATTAAGTAGAATATGCTAAAAGGGACCCTAGATATGATGAAATAAATGGGAGACACTGTAGAAGATTTATGAACCAGTTGTTTATGTTTCCCAGTTGCTAAAGACACTATACCTATACGGTCCTTTGTGGTTTTGTCATATGTTGTAATAAGTGTGCTTCAATTTCGAAGTATTAAAAATGTATGTAAAGTATGGGTCGTTATAGTTGGTATCAGAGGAAATGTATAGTCAACCTTTGGAAACTAGGATGTGAAAGCCTTAGTAAGAACCCTAAGGATAAGTCTAAGCATAGAACACAATCTTAGTGTTTTAGAAATGGCCTTGAATAACCTAGGATAAGACCTTAAGAATGAAAATTTTATTCTTGAATTATGTGGTTTCCTATTATAATTAGTGTTGCTCACACTATTCTTCTTGGTTTTAGTCAATGGCTGGAACCCGAAGGAACCGTGTTAATGCGGAATGCGATGGGCAATGAAATGATTGTCCCCATGAGCAACCAAACGATATGGGAGCTGGAATGAAAAATCTTGTAGCCATGCTCACACAACTTTCTCAAGCTATGAATCATGTAGGATTTCCAAACGAGCAAACGAGGGAGCAAAATTCTGTTGAATCCTTCATGAGGCAGCGTCCACCTTCTTTCAGCGGGTCTACTGATCCATTAGTTGCTGAACAATGGATTAGTACTACTGAAAAGATATTTTCAGTTCTTCAATGTTCTGAACATGATAAAGTCATCCTAGCAGTGTATCGTTTGGAAGGAGATGCTGATCAATGGTGGAATCTTGTTAATAATACGAGGCAACGGGGTGAAATTGAGTCTATGGAATGGGACGAGTTCAAGAACTTATTTTTCAATAAGTACTTCCCTCGTATTCTCCGAACAAAGATGGAGAAAGAGTTTCTTGAACTGAAGCAAAGGGATGATGAATCTGTTGGTACCTATGAAGCAAATTTTACAAGACTTGCAAGGTACGCTTCTGGTATTATTATCCAACCTGAGAGTAAGATCGATCGATTCTTTAGTGGCTTAAAACCAAGTCTTCGAAGGGCGTTATCCATAAGGGACTTCAATAGCTACGAGGAAATCTTTCGATGTGCTCTCAAAGTCGAGATGGAGATTGGAGTAAACCATCAGTCACATGGGTTTGATAAGAAGAGGAAGATGGAATTCAAAGAAAAATCTAAAGAGCACACGGAAAAGAAGATGAGCTTTTCCTTATTCTCAAAGTGTGGAAAGAAACATTGAGGGAGTTGACTTAAAGGGACAAGTAAATGTTTTAAATGTGGAAAAGAAGGTCATCGGGCATTTGAATGCCGTGATAATGGGAAGAAGATGTCTAATGACGCAAAAAAAGGAAGGGATACACAGAATGAACCTTCCACACTTCAATGTTTCAAGTGCAAGGAGATGGGGCATTATGCCAATCAATGCCCAAATCCAAGGGTTGATGATGATGATCGACGTCAACAAACTCTTAAAGCTAAAGACAAAGGAAAGTCACATGCAATTTCTATCAGCGATGTGGAGTACGATAACGATGTGGTGAAAGGTACACTTACCATCCACTCTAAAGTAGCAAATGTTTTATTTGATTCTGGATCCACCCACTCTTTTATTTCTGAAGACTTTTCTAAGGGTATCACTGTATTACCTCAAAAATTAGATGTTGAGTTAGCTGTGACAACACCTAATGGAACATCAATCGCATCAAAAGTTTATAATTCTTCTCCAATCGAAGTTTGTGGGAAAGTGCTTCCTGCAAATCTTGTGATCCTTCCTTTAGTGGAATTTGATGTGATTCTTGGCATGGATTGGCTTTCTCTACATGGAGCTCATATCGATTGCCAAAGAAGGGAAGTCACATTTCATATTCCAGATCAATCTACGATCGTCTATCAATGCAAGGATGAACATAACCTTCCAGTGGAAATTTCTTCCATCTTATGGGTATTGATTCCACTAAATGAAGGTTATTTATCTCAAATGGATGGTGAGAAACTCACGATTAAGAATATGCCCATTGTACGGGAGTTTGATGATGTCTTTCTGGAGGAATTGCCGGGTCTTCCACCAAATCGTGAAGTTGAGTTTTCAATAGAACTCGTACCGGGTGCTTTGCCTATTTCAAAGACACCTTATAGAATGGCCCCAATTGAGTTGCAGGAATTGAAGAAGCAACTCCAAGAGAATCTTGATAAGGGATTCATACGCCCTAGTGCGTCACCTTGGGGAGCACCTGTTCTATTTGTTAAGAAGAAAGATGGATCAATGAGACTTTGCATTGATTATCGAGAACTTAACAAGATCACTATCAAGAACAAATATCCTCTCCCACGCATTGATGACTTATTTGACCAACTACGCGGAGCTCAATACTTTTCCAAGATTGATCTTCGTTCAGGGTATCATCAATTAAGGGTCAAAAGGGAGGATATACCAAAGACGGCTTTCCGTACAAGGTATGGACACTATGAATTTATAGTGATGCCATTTGGTCTTACTAATGCCCCTGCTATCTTCATGGATCTAATGAATAGAGTCTTTAGAGACTATCTTGATCAATTTGTGGTAGTCTTTATAGATGATATTCTTGTCTATTCAAAGATCAAGGAAGAGCATGAAGATCACTTGAGAATTATATTGAAGACCCTGAGAAAGGAGAAGCTTTATGCAAAATTTACCAAGTGTGAATTTTGGCTTCAAAAAGTTGCATTTTTGGGTCATATAATTTCAAAAGAGGGGATATCTGTGGATCCAGCAAAAACAGAGGTTATCGAAAGATGGTCAAGACCAACAACAGTAACTGAGATCCGAAGTTTTCTTGGTTTGGCTGGATATTATCGACGTTTTGTAAAAGATTTTTCACGATTATCTAATCCAATCACCAAGTTGACTCGGAAGGGAGTTAAGTTTGTCTGGACAGAGGAATGTGAAGAGAATTTCAAGGAGTTGAAAAGAAGGTTATCCAGTGCACCTGTGCTCACACTACCTTGTAGTGGAGAAAGGTTTGTGATCTACAGTGATGCATCCAAGAAGGGATTGGGGTGTGTTCTTATGCAAAATGATAGGGTGATAGCTTATGCCTCACGACAGTTGAAAATCCATGAGCAAAATTACCCAACACATGATTTGGAGTTGGCTGCGGTAATCTTTGCATTAAATATTTGGAGGCATTACCTTTATGGTGAAAGGTGTGATATTTATACTGATCATAAAAGTTTAAAGTATATTTTCACACAAAAGGAGTTGAATATGCGTCAAAGAAGATGGTTGGAGCAGATTAAGGATTATGACTGCTCAATCCAATACCACCCTGGGAAAGCAAACAAGGTGGCAGATGCATTAAGTCGACAAGACCATGCTAGTTTATCCATGATGAGGATCACAAAAGATCCAATATTTATGGATTTACAAAGGATGGATCTTGGAATTATAATGGAAGGGGAAAAATCTTATCTTTCTCAAATGAATGTTCAACCATCTAGACATGTGAAGATTAAAGAGGCACAGAAAGAAGATGTCGAGTTACAAAAGAAGGTGAGAAATGTTCCTGAATTCAACCTTGATTGTGATGGGATAATAATGTTCAGGAATCGGGTTTGTGTTCCTCCCATCCCCGAATTAAAGAATGAGCTGCTGGATGAGGCTCATAGTTCATCATTATCTATTCATTCTGGAAGCACGAAGATGTATAGGGACCTGAAAGAGTACTTCTGGTGGGATGGCATGAAAAGAGATGTTGCTGAATATGTCTCTCGATGCTTGGTTTGTCAACAAGTTAAAGCTGAGAGACAGAAGTCTAAGGGGATGTTACAACCATTACCCATACCCGGATGGAAATGGGAAAACATCACTATGGACTTTGTCACAGGACTTCCTAAAACATCCAAAGGCAATAATGCTATCTGGGTCATAGTTGATCGTCTTACAAAGTCTGCACACTTCATTGCTATTAGAGAGGATTTCTCTCTAGATCAGCTTGCCAGGATATATGTAAAGGAAGTGGTAAGATTGCATGGAGTACCACTTTCTATTATATCTGATCGAGATCCGAGATTTACCTCGAAGTTCTGGCGAAGTCTTCAGCATACTCTTGATACAGAGTTGAGTTTCAGCACTGCTTATCATCCCCAGACAGACGGTCAGTCTGAGAGAACAATTCAAACCCTAGAAGATATGTTGAGAGCTTGCTCTATGGATTTCAAAGGAGGTTGGGATCAACACCTACCTTTGGTGGAATTTTCTTATAATAATAGCTTTCACTCCAGTATTCAGATGGCTCCTTATGAAGCTCTCTATGGAAAGAAATGCAGGACTCCAACTTGCTGGGATGAAGTTGGGGAAAGAAAGCTATTAGGACCTGATCTCGTTGATAAAATGGCAGAAAAGGTCAGATCTATTCAACAACACATAAGAGCAGCTCAGAGTCGACAGAAAAGTTATGCCGACAACCGAAGAAAAGACCTAGAGTTTGAAGTGGGCGATAAAGTGTTCTTACGAATATCTCCCTGGAAGAGGGTTATGAGATTTGGAAAGAAGGGGAAGTTGAGCCCTAGATATATCGGTCCTTTTGAAATACTGGATCGTGTTGGGAAGGTAGCTTACCGATTGGCGCCTCCACCGAATCTCTCTCAAGTTCACGATGTGTTCCATGTATCTCTCCTGAGAAAGTACATACCAGATCCTTCACATGTACTCAGCTCAGAAGTTGTACCGCTGGAGCAAGATCTTTCTTATGAAGAACAGCCGATAGAGATTCTGGATCGTAGCGAAAAAGTCCTACGAAACAAGACCACTCGCTTGGTGAATGTTTTATGGAGAAACCACCAACTTGAAGAAGCTACATGGGATCTTGAGGATATGATGAGGGAGAAGTATCATCATCTGTTTGTTGCAAAGTGACGAATTTCGAGGGCGAAATTCTTTTTAAGGGGGGTAGAATGTAACACCCGAGACTTTTATGTTATATAAATCATCAAAGGGATCTTTTTCTACACAACACTTGCTTGGCTTGCTTTACATGCAATCGCGACCTTCCTCGATAGCTTGCGTCGTACGCAATACCGAGTTTCACTAAACAACAATATGCTATTAAAACTAGCCGTTATGAATAGTAATAACCACTTTTTGAAATTTTATAAATTTTATTTTTCAAAATGGACTTCATTTTTGGACTCAGAATAGCGAAATTAGCCTAGGGTGAAATTTTGGTATTTTTCTGAAAACTTTCAATTTTTGATGAATAGTGAAACCACTAAGTGGTAGGTTAAAAACTGAATTTTGCATAAAACTTAATTTTACCGGTTCTATGAATGGAATTTCAAAAATCCGACAGACACAGTTGATATCAGTAAGTAAAATGTGGTTCAATGAGATAAAAATAATTTTTTGGTGAATAGTAACTTTTTACTTTTTTTACCGCGGTTAATAGTAAATAGGGTAACTAAGGGTAAATATGATATTAATATTACCCTAACACATGTCCTAATTCTATTGGACAAGTGTAATTCGACCAAAAACAAACTTAGGAATAAAATATGACCATTTAGGCCCACTTGGATTAGATTAGGACATTTATTATTAATTTATTTAAAGAAGGGTTAAAATAGTTAAAATCAATGTTTAATAAGTAAATCATTTTTAATATGGGGTTATACATAATATAAATTCTATTTTAAATATTCATTAGAAATCTAAAAAGATTTCCTACATGATGATATTTTATTTGTAATTTTTAGACATCAAATAATTTAATTTATTTATGACACAAAGATGATGCAGTAATTATCTTATTAATGAAATATTGACAAAATTGATAATATAAATACCAAAATAAATGTAATTTAAGACTTTTTATGAATTCCACTAATTTTATAGGTTACTATGATATATTAATGTTGATTTAATAAACTTGGTTTGAACATATAATTCTGTTATGACTTTCACAAAAATTATATATCAAATAATGTCAAAATTGACACAAAATAGTTTTTAAATCAAATATTATATTATTAATTGTTATTTTATTCCTAAAAATCTAAGGTTCGGCCAAATGACTTAGATAAGGATATATATATTAATAATAAACAATTTGGGGTTCGTTTGGCATGTTATAGTAAGTGTATTAACCATATAGTGAAAGAAAACAAAAAGACACGGTAAAAGTTAAATTAATTAACTTAGAGTTAAATCTAATTGATAAGGTTAAATTAATACCCTAAACTTGTCTAAATCCTATTGGTTGATAGGATTTCGACCCATCCCCACTTTAGCTTCGAAATAAGACCCTTTGGAACCATTATAAACCGATTTTGACTTTAATATAAAATAATATTTTGAGATATTCCTAAGGTGCCCCTCTCCTCCCTTATAAAAGGGCACCTCCTCCCCCTCCTCCTCACACCAATTTGAGCACTCAAGCTCGGCCAACCCCTGAACTTTTCTCCTCTCCACTTCCCTAGAATAATCCTAGAGGTTCTGGTCTTCTCCAAAGATCAATCTTAGTTCCTTAAGTGGAGGATTCAAAGAGGCGTTCCAAAGAAGAGGTAATATCCATTACCGATCTTTTCAATTTCTTTCTTCTTCAACTTCTTCTTCTTTAGTTGTTTCATGATAAAGTAATAACATCAGTATTACTTACATACTGATATGTTATTATAAATATGAAACAACCCTAATTCACCTTCTATCCATCCTACGGAAAAATGAAATCACCGCGCGTGCGTACGTACGGAATACCGTCTCCACGCCGTGGTGTAATCTATTTTTCCACCATCACCATACAAGGATGGGTATAAATGGTGTAATGAGTAACTATATATGATTATTATGAATTAATATTGATACTTAAATAATATATATATATATACTCCAATACAATTCCACGATCATAGGAACGATATCATCACTCGTGCGTACGTACGGAATACCGTCTCCACGATGTGATGCGACTCGTTCTACATGATCTTCATTTCATAATGATTATATAAATGAATTGAATGAATTAATATGGTATATAATACACTAATACCATTCTGTAAATGAATTATCTATAACCTAAAGATAAGAATAAGAATTTATTCGACAAAACACGCATAAGAACAAAAAGTTATAAAGACCCGAGTAACAAGTAACAATGAAATATTACTAACAAGAAGCTAATAATATGACCATATATGATATCATATAAATATGTATGATTCTTGAAAAAGTCAATAACATTATTTAAACCATTATACAGGAGCTTCGGACACGAACAAAGCAAATCGGACCTAAGGTAAGGGAAATATCACAATCTCATTTTTATCCGAGATTGTTTATTCGTAAGTATTTACTGGGGTGTATTTTATCATCCAAATCCATGTTTCCTCAATATGTAATATTATTTCCATCCACTTAAAATAGTTTAAATCCTATTTTACCCTTCATTGAGTTTTTAGTAAAGAATAAGAAAGGAATCTTTTGTCGTTTTCGTACGAGGTACTTTTTGACTTTTCCGACAAAAGTACGAAGAATGTATTTTTTACTTAAACAGTATGAATGGATTTTTATGGTTTTATAAAGCCTTATTTTCATGAAGCTTCCTCCAAAAGATTTCATGACTATTTTTAATAAAATATCTTTCTTTTAAAATTGCATGATGTTTTCTGAAAAGAAATTGATTTTGAAGAAGAAAGGATATTTTCCTCAAGAATTCATTTCAAGTGTTTTATCAAAATTATTTACCATCTAAGATAATAAAGGGTTCTGTTTCTATCCATATTTTTACATTGATTTGACTATGTTGTGATGGAATTATGTTTATGAATTCCTTTATCTTATATGAATGGTTTTATGATGTCATGTTGTTTAAGAATACCATTTTTTATTACATGGGTTATGAAATGATGTATGATTTATGATTTTGTGGCACACATAAGAATGGTATCATTATAAGATGGGTGGGACCTATATCTCCCTCCAATGCATTGGGTAAAGTTTTTATATCTCATGAGATAAACATGGCTGGAACGGAAGGTTATTTCGGTTCAGTGGTACAGGACTGAAACGAGGAGTGAACTCGGTTCAGAAAGGGACTTTGTCCACTAAGATAGTCTTGGAAATGAGTCATGACTAACAAGAAATGATTTTCCATGATTATGTGTGCATGCCACAAAGTTTCAAGTTTTATGTTATTATTATGGGGATCTCATTTTCACTTCTATGATTTATTCCATGTTAAGATATTATGATCTCTTTTGCAGGTTTTGATTTTCATAAAGATATGATATGATTTTTATTTCCTTTATTTGCCCTTGCTGAGCATTTTTGCTCACCCTTTTATGTTTTCTTTTCCCCAGGTCAGGAAGATGGATATTAAGTAGAATATGCTAAAAGGGACCCTAGATATGATGAAATAAATGGGAGACACTGTAGAAGATTTATGAACCAGTTGTTTATGTTTCCCAGTTTCTAAATACACTATACCTATACGGTCCTTTGTGGTTTTGTCATATGTTGTAATAAGTGTGCTTCAATTTCGAAGTATTAACAATGTATGTAAAGTATGGGTCGTTATATTGAATTTTCCAGCTCTTCTTCAGGTTATTCTTCTTCTTTATCTGAAAACGTATTCAAATGTTTGGATAGTATTTAAACCTATTTTCATTTTTCCCATCAGTTTAGGTGATTTTGGAGCTACTGCCGGCCGGACCAGCCTAAGGGTGAGTTTTCTTGAAAATTACTTTTTGGATTTTACCCCTTGAACATGGGATGTCATTTGTGAAAGGTTATATAAATCGAATTGATTGTTCGATTACTGAATTGAATTGTAAATTAAATTAATTAAGGGTATTTTATGGTTTGCATTCCCCTTTTAACACATGAATGCCAATTATTTTTTAACACATGTTTTAATTGTATTGTCTTGCCAATGTGAGTGAAGTAGAGACTATGCTATGAATCTATGAAATTGGATTGAATTTATCTTATATTTTATGTTACCAAGTTAGATATATTATAACTAATGCATGTGATATCTTTATAGTCTTGTTAGGAGTGTTCTATTAAAAATTCCCATGTGAGTGCTTGAATTTTCATTGAATTGCTAGCCATTATGAGTTATGTTGAGACCATGATATGGAATTGATTGATTAAGCAAGGGAATCGCATTATCATGTCATTACAACATGAGTAAATGAAGCTTCATTCTTTTCAGGTTATTATTTGATTGAGTCACCATTTTGAGGTGAGTTGTATTAAATACCTTTGTTTTTGACCTTGGTATGTTTAATGAATTGTTTAAATGAAATGGAATTCATTAAATGATTAATAGTAAATAGTGATACATGGATTCTATTAGGATGCCAGGTATATAATCTTATTTCTATTAACTTATACGCTTTATGTGATAAATGGATTCACAGTGGAATTCCATGGATAGACTCATTTCTTTGAATATTGATTAAGCCATGGGTGATACATGGATCCAAGGGAGGGATTCCATAGATAGACTTATTGAATGTATAATTATATTCCAATTGATACATGGATTCTTATGATAATTCCATAGATAGACTTATTGAATGTAGAATTATATTCCAATTGATACATGGATTCTTATGATAATTACATAGATAGACTTATTGAATGTAGAATTATATTCCAATGCTATGCGTCTTGTGTGGTGGTGGTGTGGTTTATGTGTTTTATGGTAGTAGTGAAGTGTGTGATTATGTAGTTAATGTGAACCCATAGGTTGATTATTTTTTTCTATCTATATATCATGTATTTTTATGTTATTTCTACACATTCCCAACCAGAGTTGGAAAAACATACCAACGATCAGAGGTTTTGAGTTATGAGTATTTTTTCTAATATCTAGGACGGTGGTTATATGTTTGGATAGCTACCATGTCTTCCCTACTCTTCCTTCAAAAGTGATTGACCATGTGTTTTTAGGCAAGATGCGATGTGATTTTCCATGTGTCTTCAGGTGAGATGTACTATGATTTCCCGAGTGTTTTTCGGTGAGGTGTGATGTGATAAGGCTATAATAAGATGTGGCATGTGGTTGGGGTAATGTAGGGTAGGAGGATGGCACAAGGTTGATGTTATTCATGTTCATGATACCCTACTAATATGGTTATGGGATGAGTCATGCTGTTATGTGATATAACACATTAAGTTCTTGTTGGTTTTACATTTTTTCAATAACACATTTGTATGTTTTTTTGACATGTGTAGTTGATACCTTGATTATTTTCTTCCTTTATCGTTTACTTAAATGTATTTTCTATTATAGTTAATTCCTATTGAATTGTTTATGACAAAATGACATATATAAATTCTTTTTACAGAATGGACAGAAGTTGGATGTATGAAACCGATCGGATCTCAGACGATTTTCAATACAATTTGGACAGCTTTATAGATTTTGCATTTCACAATGATTCAGATAGTGGTCACATACACTGCCCATGTTCCAATTGTGTTGGTAGACCTTGGTTGAGCCGTGAAGAAGTCAGCTACCACATAACCAAAAATGGGTTTCAAGCAAACTACTTTCTGTGGTATCACAATGGGGAGAAAACGAAATCTCAAATTGGTGATGATCGAAATGAAAAGACTGGAATGGAGAATTTGTTAGATGATCGGTTTCCGTTTATTCGTCATCATGAAAAACAATGGATTTCGACTCAAGAAGACTTCGATATGAGGACAGCTGATGCATCTAGTGAAAATGATTATATTGATAGTGTGAAAAAATTGAATGATGCTGCCACGACTCCAGTATATCGACAATGCGATAAAATAAAAAAGCTGGAATTTTTAATCCGATTATTTCATGGAAAACTATGTATGGGATTTCTAATACAGCAATCGATTACATTCTTACCCTCTTGAAGGATTTAGTTCCAGATGATGCAGATATTCCCTCAAACCACTATATTGCATGGAAGTTAGTTGAGGAACATGGATTTTCAAGAAACAAAATTCATGCTTGCCCGAAAGATTGCAGTTTATTCTGGGAGGAAACCGCTGAACGAAATGAATGTATAAAATGTGGCACATCCCGCTGGAAGTCAAAATCTGATGGAACACCATCCCTCGTTCCACAGAATGTAATGTGGCACTTTCCATTGATCCCCAGACTCCAGAATCTTTTTATGTCTGATGACATATCAATAAAAATGAGATGGCATGATACCGAGATAAAGAAGACTGATGATGAGTTGGTTCATCCTGCAGATGGATTTGCATGGAAGAGATTTGATGCTCGACATCCTGATTTTGCAGTTGACGTGTGTAATGTGAGGCTGGGTCTTTCATGCGACGGTTTTAATCTGTTTGGGCAGATGCTTACTTCGCACAGCACATGGCCCATTTTTATGCACATTTATAATCTTCCCCCATGGTTGTGTATGAAAAAATCTTTCACTTTCATGAGTATACTCATATCTGGTCCTTCTGATCCTGACATTGATATTGATGTATACATGCAACCTTTAATAAAAGAGTTGAAGCTTCTTTGGGATGTGGGTGTGCGCACATACGATGCATGTTCGAAAGATATATTTCAGATGTGCGCTGCGCTTATGTGGACAATCAATGATTTTCCAGCTTATGCAATGATGTCTGGATGGAGCACGAAGGGGAAACTGTCATGTCCAGTTTGTATGAAGAATACACGATCCAGAAGACTGAAACATCATTGTAGTTTCAGTTTTATGGGACATCGACGATTTTTTCCAAAGGATCATCCATATAGAATGAATCGTCGAAGATTTGAAAATACTATAGAGACCGATGATCCACCTCAGCGTATGTCTGGAACTGATGTGCTTAATGAATTGAAAGATTTCAGTTTTTCGTTCGGGAAGGGTCAAATGAAATCTGTAATGAGAAAGAATGTTTCCACAGAAACTTGTTACAATTGGAGGAAGAGGAGTATCTTTTTTGATTTGCCTTATTGGTCAACCAATTTGCTACGTCATTGCTTAGACGTAATGCATATTGAAAAGAATATATGTGAAATGTTGGTTTCAGTTCTTCTAAATGTCAAGGGGAAGACAAAAGATGATTTACGATCTCGACGTGACTTGGTGGATTGGGGCATCAGACCAGAATTTCATCCTGTGTGTATCAGTGAAAATAAATGGCAACTTCCATGTGCTTCTTATGTGATGACACCTACTGAAAAAAAACAATTTTTGGATGTATTAGAGACTATTAGAGTTCCTGATGGCTATTCAAGCAACATATCTAAATGGGTCAACAGAAGAGAGTTGAAGCTAAAATCTTTGAAGACTCATGATTATCACGTTCTACTGCATGAGTTGCTTCCAATAGCAATCTGTCATCTTTTGTCCAATAATGTAAGGGTGGGTGTTATTCGGTTGTTCCATTTGTTTAGAGATCTTTGTGCTAAGAAGTTGTCCAAGTCTTTCTTGCAAAAAATGTTGACAGAGGCCCCATTAATTTTGTGTGAGTTGGAGAAAATATTTCCCCCATCATTTTTCACATGCATGCTGCATCTGACTGTCCATATTCCAACTGAAATACTTCTCGGAGGACCTGTTTCATTTCGTTGGATGTATCCAACTGAAAGAAATATGTTCACATTAAAGTCTTATGTTCGATACAAGAATCATCCCGAAGGTTCTATCGTGAACGGTTACTTAGCTCAAGAATGTATGGATTTCTGTTCAATGTATTTGTCTGATCTTACTACAAGAATGAACAGACCAATGAGAAATGAAGAAGAACAATATGAGAAAATTGAACCCATTTTTCCATCACTTCCTCAAACAGGAGGAATTCCTGGATCATATACATTGAAGGCATTAATCCATGAAGAGCGGGAGATGGCACATCGCATAGTTTTGTTCAACTGTGATTTGTTCGATGAGTATATCAGGTAACAAAATTGAATATGTATATCTTACATATATATCTGTTAAACTATTCATATTTTTTATCTACAGGGAACATAAAACAATGATAAATAGGAAGCATCGTTCTTTATCTTTTAGAAGGAGAGAGACTTTGCATAGCAATGAGTTTTCTTCTTGGTTAAAATTGATGGTAAAAATATTACTGTTTAAATTAATTATTTCAATATTTACTTAAGCTTAACTGTCATTTATATTGCAGGTATTGAGTTTGTCTGCTGACTCTGTCTCTGAGGAAATACGAGCTTTGGCTTTTGGTCCTAATACCGTGGTTCGTTACTGTAAATCAATTGTTATCAATGGGTACAGATTTATTGTCACTGAACGAGCCAAAAACATGAGAACACAACATGATGGTATTATGGTTACTACCACAACAGATTGTTATGCCAGTGCATCAGATAGTAGACCACGACTTGAAAATGTGGGTTATTATGGAGTCATTGAGAAAATAATAATATTGGATTATTACTCTCATGGACGAGTCACAATGATGAAATGCCATTGGTTTGATTCGATGACAAGACATGGCACATTTATTGATGATTGTGGATTTCGAGTAATTAATATAACCTGCACTCTTGCAACCGAAGAACCATATGTGTTGGCATCAATGGCTAAACAAGTTTTTTATGTCAAAGATCAACTTCAACCTGAATTTGGTGTCATAGTTGAAGTAATTCCAAGACATATTTTTGATGATGATGATGATGGAATTGACACTGTCCCTATTTCTATTGGAACCAATCCATTTATTTCTTTTGATGACTCCAATAGCTCAATTGTCAGAGTTGATTGTGAACCTGAAGTTGTGGTTGGAAATATATAGAATCATTCATCCATGTTCTCAATTCTTTTGGTTTACCTCGAGTTGGGTTGTTAAGGATGGTAATATTCATATTTATTCAGTATTGATCACAAATATGTTTTAGCTGACTTGACCATTATGTGAATTTTCAATGTTTATTGGTTGCTGTTTTATTTGAATTGCATTTTCTAATTTGGAATTGAACTGTATTCAAACCAAATCAAACAATATTTCTAACTTGGTGAACATTACAACTTGTATGTTTTAATAAATTCATTCAATCTCTTCTAAAACAATTAATAGCGAAATTACCAATGAATCCCCTCATTCCCTCATATATTTTGTTTTTTGGTTTACACATTAATTTTCTTTTTCTAATTAATTACATATTTGTTTTCCAATGCAGGAAATGAAGCCAGTTGAAGAGAGACGTAGAAAAAAAAATGGCGGAGAACAATCGTCGGATGGAGGAGATGGGCATTCCACCATTAGTGCCTACAGTGAGTACTTTATTTCAAATATATATATATATATATATTTACAGAATATATAATGTCATGTGATTAATTTTTTTTGTAAAATTTTTTGTAGGATCCACCATTACGTCGACAGTTATTCGACGAGGAGCCTAGTACTGGTCCTAGTACTCAGGCCGGTGGTACGAGGAGGGTTCGTACCAGAGGTGGACATAGAGCTGTGCATGCCCGACTAGACCCTGCCCCTCCCACTGACATTTCAGCCTTCCCACATTCTGATCCCGGTGTGTCGTTAGGGACACACGGGATATTTAGACCTCCCATGTTTTCGCTACCTTCTGCATCTTCTGCCCCATCATTTTCACATCCCATGATGATTCCCACTCCCCAGTCAGCAGGTCATACATTTGTTCCATCTTCTTTTCCTTCTACTTCTGTCTCTCCGAGCTTTTATATTCCATCGTCTTTGACTCCTGTTCCACCAGAGGGTGTTCCATCAGGTTCTGTGGATCCGGCGCCACTCATTGACCAGACTAGCACAGGTATATTTATAAAACCCTAACAAATTTTTATAGCAATATTTATTTTCATTATAACATGTTTTGATAAAATATTTGTTTTTCTTTCATGACAGATACATCTACTAACAGGAGGCGGGGGCGGGGCCGTACACGCATGCGTTCGGTGTGGAACCGTCGCACACAGGTTATGGTGGAATATAATGAAGACAATCAGATGGTTGAGAAAACAGGGCAGCAATGTCAGAGTTTTATGGCGACGCTTGCCAAATACTCTGACATCATTCCCGTCAGCCCGCTGTCGTGGAGACATTTGCCACATGAGGTCAAAGATAGAGCTTGGGCAGAGATATGGGTAAAAAAATCTGTTGTATTTAATGCCATGAATTTTTTTTGTATTTATATAAATTAATATTTTCATTTCAGCTTCGATTTAATTTTCCTGATGGTGAGGGTGCACGACTGGAACGTCTAAAGGATTTAGGCGAGCTTTGGAGAGCCTACAAGCATGAGCTGTATATTGGCTGGCGTGCTAGAGTTGGCACTGAGTTAGAGGCGGTACCAGTCGTGGATGATTGTCCTATAGAGCAGTATCGTAAGATGATTACTCATTGGACGAGTACCCAGTTTAAGGTATGAATTACATTTGAGGTATTTAAATAATAAATTTCAAGTTTTGCATTAATATTATCCTTTGCATTATCGAATTTTATTTAGGAATCATCTGGAAAAAATAAAAAAAACATTGATGCAAAAAAATACCTCCATACACTAGGACACACGACGATGCCGGATCATGAGAGGTAGCAGGTATGACAATTGTTTATAAGTTTTCTTTACGACTTACATTTTCTTTTGTTTCCTCAATTATTTAATTATTTTCTGAAGTCTTTATATAAATTTTGTTTTCAATGTCATTTTAGAGGCAAGTACAAAATATTGAAGGACGTGTGCCTCGAGCAAAACTGTTTTGCTCGAGTAGACGAAAAAAGGATGGACGTGCTGTCAACGAAGCGACTCAGCAGCAGATTGTAAGTTTTAATCTGTTGATTTTATATTTTAATATCTATTTCGTAACATAATAATATATTTATATTTGTAACAGGATGCTTTAGAGGCCCTCGATGTCCAAGAAGCAGACAATTTTGGGCCATCTGATCACTTACATCAGGTGTTGGGAGAGGAACATTCTGGCAGAGTACGCTGCCGACCTAGGATAGCCCCGATGAGGTATTGGCCTGTCTCAGGTACGAGTTGTAGTGCCACCGAGCTGCAGCAAGTTAGGCCACAGGCAGAACAGGCTGAGAAAAGGGCCACAGAGACGGCAGAACAGTATGCTAGGGAAAACAGTGCATTTATGAAATTTATTGAAGTTTTACATCCAACACTTCCAGCAGAGGCCAGCCCAGCGATTGATGAATACATGTCGTCGATACATTCTATATATGGTGCACCATGTGGCAGTTCCAGTGGTGGTCAGGCCGATATCCAGCTTGAAGATGATGATGGCGAGCAGTCTGATGCGGAAGAGGAGGGAGATGAGGAGGGTGAGGAGGAGGGCGAAGGCGAGGAGGAAGGCGCTGTGGAGGGTGAGGACGATGAGGAGGACGATGACGAGGGCGATGATGATGATGATGATGGAGATGGTGATGCTGATGTGGGACATATTGATCCGTTACATTTTTGACTTGAGATTTGATGTTTAATCTATTCTAGTTGTTGGTTTTATCTAGACTCGTAGTATAGTATTGGAGTTGAGTTATTTTTATATATTGTCTGTTTTTATGGATGTTGTTGTCTTTTAGTGGTTGTGTGTTTGAGAACTCCCTGGACAACCCCCCTCATTCTTGGACCCTGGACAACCCCCCCTCCCCCTTGGACCCCGAACACCCCCCAAACACCCCCCGGACAGCCCCGCGGACAGCCCCCTGGACAGCCCCCTGGACAGCCCCCTGTACAGCCCCCAACCCTCCACCCTAGACCCCGGATAGCCCCCCGGACAGCCCCCCTGACAACCCCCCCACCCTCCCCCTTGGACCCCGGAAAACCCCCCAAACACCCCCCGGACAACCCCCTGAACAACCCCGGACAACCCCCTGAACAACCACCGGACAACCCCCTAAACAACCCCGGACAACCCCCTGAACAACCCCCAAACACCCCCCGGACAGACCCCGCACAGCCCCCCCACCCTCCTCCTTGGTCCCCGGACAGCCCCCCGGACACCCACCGGACAGCCCCCCCGGACAGCCCCCCGGACAGCCCCTCCACCTTCCTTAATTTCATTAGCTCTGAAATGTTTCATAGCACGATCAACTAAAATCTAATCCATACTAAATATGATATAAAAATATTCTATATGAATTTCCATAAGATTTTAAGTGAAGACAAAAAGTGACATACGAAAAACAGACCAAACGCATTCGAAATGTGTTGATGCTTTAGGACAACGATCCATGGGTCATATGTGACGTGTACGAGTCATCCCCGCCTCAATCCGAGGCACGGTGTGGTCGGAACAACTCAAAGTGTATGTCTTTTGTTTCAAAAGGACATCATTTTAAGTGAAAAACATCAACTAGCATACGGAAAACCGGCCAAACGCATTCGTATTGTGTTGATACTTTAAGACAATGATACATGGGTCATTTTAGACGTGTACGAGTCAACCCCGCCTCAATCCGAGGTCATACGCTATGAATTTGACCGTTTGACGCCCGTTTTGGCCGTTTTTGACACCAGAACTGCGTTGTCGGTCAACGCGGGCACACGGCACGTCCGATTGACGTGCTGTCTGCTCGACCACTTCATAAATCAGTCACCCGTATTTGTCGTCTGATTTCAGGACATTCTGAAACCGTTCGGCCCATTTGGACCCCCCTCACGCGCGTTTACGAAGCGCGAGCATCACTTAAAACACGAATATTGAGCCGTACCGCGCAAACCGCACGTCCGATTGACGTTCCGTCTGCGCGTACACATCACGAATTATAATTAGAATGTTTCTCGGTGGTTTCATGTCAATCCGAGGTCGTCCGCTATGAATTTTACCGTTGGACGCCCGTTTTGGCCGTTTATGACACCAGAACTGCGTTGTCGGTCACCGCGGGCACACGGCACGTCCGATTGATGCGCCGTCTGCTCAAACACTTCAGAAATCACTGTCCCGTATTTGTCGTCTGATTTCAGGCCATTCTGAAATCGTTCGGCCCATTTGGACCCCCCTCACGCGCGTCTACG
The DNA here is from genome assembly GCA_963277665.1 of Viscum album. NCBI lineage: Eukaryota > Viridiplantae > Streptophyta > Magnoliopsida > Santalales > Viscaceae > Viscum > Viscum album. Next base: position 1,472,172,685 of record OY728150.1, read on the forward strand.
AAGCACGCGCATCACTTAAAACAAGAATATTGAGCCGTACCGCGCAAAACGCACGTCCGATTGACGTGCCGTCAGTGCGTACATGTCACGAATAATAATTAGAATGTTTCCCGGTGGTTTCAGGTCAATCCGAGGTCTTCCTCTTTGAATTTGACCGTTGGACGCCCGTTTTGGCCGTTTATGACACCAGAACTGCGTTGTCGGTCACCGCGGGCACACGCCACGTCCGATTGATGCGTTGTCTACTCGAACACTTCATAAATCACTGTCCTGAATTTGTCGTCTGATTTCATGCCATTCCGACTTCGTTAGGCCCGTTTGGACCCCCCTCACGCGCGTTTTCAAAGCGCGCGCATCACTTAAAACACGAATATTGAGCCGTACCGCGCAAACCGCACGTCCGATTGATGTGCCGTCTGCGCGTACACATCAAGAATAATAATTAGAATGTTTCTCGGTGGTTTCAGCTCAATCCGGAGACACGGTGTGGCCGGAAAAACTCAAAGTGTCCGTCTTTTGTTTCAAAAGGACGTCATTTTAAGTGAAAAGCATCAACTGGCATACGGAAAACTGACCAAACGCATTCCGAATCTGTTGATAATTTATCCCAAAAATCCATGGGTCATATGTGACGTATACGAGCCAACCCGGGATGAATCAGAGTCGCGGTGTGGCCGAGATAAGTCTAAGTGGCTCTCTTTTGTTTAAAATGAACACCATTTTAAGTACATATGGAAAAACGGCCAAACGGATTCGGTTTCCGTTGAAACTTTAGGAGATCGATCCATGGGTTATATGTGACGTGTACGAATCAACCCCGCCACAATCGGAGACGCGGTGTGGCCGACACCACTCAAAGCGTCGGTCTTTTGTTTCAAAAAGACGTCATTTTAAGTGAAAATCATCAAGTGACATACGCAAAACCGACCAAAGGCATTCAGACTGTGTCGATACTTTAGCACAAGGATCCATGGGTCGTATGTGACGTGTACAAGTCAATCCCGCCTCAATCCGAGGAGCGGTGTGGCCGACACCATTCTAACTGTGTATCTTTTGATTAAAATGGACAGGATTATAAGTGAAAAGAACAACTGACATACGCAAAACCGACCAAACGCATTCCGAATCTGTTGATAATTTATCGAAACGATCCATCAGTCATATGTGACATGTACGAGCCCACTCGGGCTCAATCCGAGTCGCGGTGTGGCCGAGATCAGTCTAAGTGCCTCTCTTTTGATTAAAATGGACATCATTTTAAGTACATACGGAAAACCGACCAAACACATTCGGTTTCCATTGAAACTTTAGAAGAACGATCCATGGGTCATATGTGAGGTGTACGAATCATCCCCGCCTCAATCCGAGGCGCGGTGTGGCCAACACCGCTCTAACTGTGTTTGTTTTGTTTAAAATGGGTAGGATTATATGTGAAAAGAACTGGCATACGCAAAACCGACCAAACGCATCCGGTTTCTATTGAAACTTTAGGAGAACGATCCATGGGTCATATGTGACATGTATGAGTCATCCCCGCCTCAATCCGAGGCGCGGTGTGGTCGGAACAACTCAAAGTGTATGTCTTTTGTTTCAAAAAGACGTCATTTTAAGTGAAAAACATCAACTGGCATACGGAAAACTGGCCAAACGCATTCGGATTGTGTTGATACTTTAAGACAACGATCCATGGGTCATTTGAGACTTGTACGAGTCAACCGCACCTCAATCTGAGGTCGTCCGCTATGAATTTGACCGTTTGACGCCCGTTTTGGCCGTTTATGACACCAGAACTGCGTTGTCGGTCACCGCGCGCACACGGCACGTCCGATTGACGTGCTGTCTACTCGACCACTTCATAAAGCACTCACCCATATTTGTCATCTGATTTCAGGCCATTCTGAAATCGTTCGGCCCGTTTGGACCCCCCTCACGCGCGTTTACGAAGCGCGCGCATCACTTAAAACACGAATATTGAGTCGTACCGCGCAAACCGCACGTCCGATTGACGTGCCGTCTGCGCGTACACGTCACGAATAAAAATTAGAATGATTCCCGGTGGTTTCAGGTCAATCTGAGGTCGGCCGCTATGAATTTGACCGTTGGACGCCCGTTTTTTCCGTTTATAACACCAGAACTGCGTTGTCGGTCACCGCGGGCACAAGACACGTCCGATTGATGCGCCGTCTGCTCGAACACTTCAGAAATCACTGTCCCGTATTTGTCGTCTGATTTCAGGCCATTCTGAAATCATTCGGCCCGTTTGGACCCCCCTCACGCGCGTTTACGAAGCGCGCGCATCACTTAAAACACGAATATTGAGCCGTACCACGCAAACCGCACGTCCGATTGACGTTCCGTCTATGCGTAGACGTCACGAATAATAATTAGAATGTTTCCCAGTGGTTTAAGGTCAATCCGAGGTTGTCCGCTTTGAATTTGACCGTTGGACGCCTGTTTTGGCCGTTTATGACACCAGAACTGCGTTGTCAGTCACCGCGGGCACACGCCACGTCAGATTGATGCGCTGTCTGCTCGAACACTTCAGAAATCACTGTCCCATATTTGTCGTCTGATTTCAGGCCATTCTGACTTCGTTCGGCCCGTTTGGACCCCCCTCACGCGCTTTTACGAAGCGCGCACATCACTTAAAACACGAATATTGAGCCGTACCCTGCAAACCGCACGTCCGATTGATGTGCCGTCTGCGCGTACACGTCACGAATAATAATTACAATGTTTCTCGGTGGTTTCAGCTCAATTTGGAGACGCGGTGTGGCCGGAACCACTCAAAGTGTCCATCTTTTGTTTCAAAAGGACGTCATTTTAAGTGAAAATCATCAACTGGCATACGGAAAACCGACCAAACGCATTCCGAATCTGTTGAAAATTTATCCCAACAATACATGGGTCATATGTGAAGTATACGAGCCAACCCGGGATGAATCCGAGTCACGGTGTGGCCGGGATAAGTCTAAGTGGCTCTCTTTTGTTTAAAATGAACACCATTTTAAGTACATATGAAAAAACGACCAAACGGATTCAGTTTCTGTTGAAACTTTAGGAGATCGATCCATGGGTTATATGTGACGTGTACGAATCAACCCCGCTACAATCGGAGACGCGGTGTGACCGACACCACTCAAAGCGTCGGTCTTTTGTTTCAAAAAGACATCATTTTAAGTGAAAATCATCAAGTGACATGCGAAAAACCGACCAAAGGCATTCAGAATGTGTCGATACTTTAGCACAAGGATCCATGGGTCGTATGTGATGTGTACGAGTCAATCCCGCCTCAATCCGAGGAGCGGTGTGGCCGACACCGTTCTAACTGTGTATCTTTTGATTAAAATGGACAGGATTATAAGTGAAAAGAACAACTGACATACGCAAAACCGACCAAACGCATTCCGAATCTGTTGATAATTTATCACAATGATCCATCAGTCATATGTGACATGTACGATCCCACTCTGGCTCAATCCGAGTCGCGGTGTGGCCGGGATCAGTCTAAGTGGCTCTCTTTTGATTAAAATGGACATCATTTTAAGTACATACGGAAAACCGACCAAACGCATTCGGTTTCTGTTGAAACTTTATAAGAACGATCCATGGGTCATATGTGAGGTGTACGAATCATCCCCGCCTCAATCCGAGGCGCGGTGTGGCCAACACCGCTCTAACTGTGTCTGTTTTGTTTAAAATGGGTAGGATTATAAGTGAAAAGAACTGGCATATGCAAAACCGACCAAACACATTCGATTTCTATTGAAACATTAGGAGAACGATCCATGGGTCATATGTGACGTGTATGAGTCATCCCCGCCTCAATCCGAGGTGCGGTGTGGTCGGAACAACTCAAAGTGTATGTCTTTTGTTTCAAAAACACGCCATTTTAAGTGAAAAACATCAACTGGCATACGGAAAACCGGCCAAACGCATTCGTATTTTGTTGATAATTTAAGACAACGATCCATGGGTCATTTGAGACGTGTACGAGTCAACCCCACCTCAATCCAAGGTCGTCCGCTATGAATTTGACCGTTTGACGCCCGTTTTGGCTGTTTTTTGACACCAGAACTGTGTTGTCGGTCACCGCGCGCACACGGCACGTCCGATTGGCGTGCCGTCTGCTCGACCACTTCATAAAGCACTCACCCGTATTTTTCGTCTGATTTTAGGCCATTCTGAAATCGTTCGGCCCGTTTGGACCCCCCTCACGCGCGTTTACGAAGCGCGCGCATCACTTAAAACACTAATATTGAGCCGTACCGTGCAAACCGCAAGTCCGATTGACGTGCCGTCTGCGTGTACACGTCACGAATAATAATTAGAATGTTTCCCGGTGGTTTCAGGTCAATCCGAGGTCGGCCGCTATGAATTTGACCGTTGGACGCCCGTTTTTGCCGTTTATGACACCAGAACTGCGTTGTCGGTCACCGCGGGCACACGACACGTCCGATTGATGCGCCGTCTGCTCGAACACTTCATAAATCACTGTCCCGTATTTGTCGTCTGATTTCATGCCATTCCGACTTCGTTCAGCCCATTTGGACCCCCCTCACGCGCGTTTACGTAGCGCGCGCCTCACTTAAAACACGAATATTGAGCCGTACCGCGCAAACCGCACGTCCGATTGATGTGATGTCTACGCGTACAAGTCACGAATAATAATTAGAATGTTTCTCGGTGGTTTCAGCTCAATCCGAGGTCGTCCGCTATGAATTTGACTGTTGGACGCCCGTTTTGGCCGTTTATGACACCAGAACTGCGTTGTCGGTCACCGCGGGCACACGACACGTCCGATTGACGTGCCGTCTGCTCGACCACTTCAGAAATCACTCAACCGTATTTTTCGTCTGATTTCATGTCATTCCGACTTCATTCGTACCGTTTGGACCCACCTCACGCGCGTTTACGAAGCGCGCGCATCACTTAAAACACAAATATTGAGCCGTACCGCTCAAACCGCACGTCCGATTGACGTGCCGTATGCGCGTACACGTCACGAATAATAATTAGAATGTTGCACGGTGGTTTCATCTCAATCCGGAGACGCGGTGTGGCCGGCACCACTCAAAGTGTCCGTCTTTTGTTTCAAAAGGACGTCATTTTAAGTGAAAAGCATCAACTGGCATACGGAAAACCGACCAAACGCATTCCGAATCTGTTGATAATTTATCCCAACAATCCATGGGTCATATGTGACGTATACGAGCCACCCCGGGATGAATCCGAGACGCGGTGTGGCCGGGATAAGTCTAAGTGGCTCTCTTTTGTTTAAAATGAACACCATTTTAAGTACATACGGAAAAACGGCCAAACGGATTCGGTTTCCATTGAAACTTTAGGAGATCGATCCATGGGTTATATGTGACGTGTACGAATCAACCCCGCCACAGTCGGAGACGCGGTGTGGCCGACACCACTCAAAGCGTCGGTCTTTTGTTTCAAAAAGACGTCATTTTAAGTGAAAATCATCAAGTGACATACGAAAAACCGACCAAAGGCATTCAGACTGTGTCGATACTTTAGCACAAGGATCCATGGGTCGTATGTGACGTGTACAAGTCAATCCCGCCTCAATCCGAGGAGCGGTGTGGCCGACACCGTTCTAACTGTGTATCTTTTGATTAAAACGAACAGGATTATAAGTGAAAAGAACAACTGACATACGCAAAACCGACCAAACGCATTCCGAATCTGTTGATAATTTATCACAACGATCCATCAGTCATATGTGACATGTACGAGCCCACTCGGGCTCAATCCGAGTCGCGGTGTGGCCGGGATCAGTCTAAGTGGCTCTCTTTTGATTAAAATGGACATCATTTTAAGTACATACGGAAAACCGACCAAACACATTCGGTTTCCATTGAAACTATAGAAGAACGATCCATGGGTCATATGTGAGGTGTACGAATCATCCCCGCCTCAATCCGAGGCGCGGTGTGGCCAACACCGCTCTAACTGTGTCTGTTTTGTTTAAAATGGGTAGGATTATAAGTGAAAAGAACTGGCATACGAAAAACCGACCAAACGCATTCGGTTTCTATTGAAACTTTAGGAGAACGATCCATGGGTCATATGTGACATGTATGAGTCATCCCCGCCTCAATCCGAGGCGCGGTGTGGTCAGAACAACTCAAAGTGTATGTCTTTTGTTTCAAAAAGACGTCATTTTAAGTGAAAAACATCAACTGGCATACGGAAACCGGCCAAACGCATTCGGATTGTGTTGATACTTTAAGACAACGATCCATTGGTCATTTGAGACTTGTACGAGTCAACCACACCTCAATCTGAGGTCGTCCGCTATGAATTTGACCGTTTGACGCCCGTTTTGGCCGTTTATGACACCAGAACTGCGTTGTCGGTCACCGCGCGCACACGACACGTCCGATTGACGTGCCGTCTACTCGACCACTTCATAAAGCACTCACCCATATTTTTCATCTGATTTCATGCCATTCTGAAATCGTTCGGCCCATTTGGACCCCCCTCACGCGCGTTTACGAAGCGCGCGCATCACTTAAAACATGAATATTGAGCCGTACCGCGCAAACCGCACGTACGATTGATGTGCCGTCTGCGCGTACATGTCACGAATAAAAATTAGAATGTTTCTCGGTGGTTTCAGGTCAATCTGAGGTCGGCCGCTATGAATTTGACCGTTGGACGCCCGTTTTTGCCGTTTGTGACACCAGAACTGCGTTGTCGGTCACCGCGGGCACACGACACGTCCGATTGATGCGCCGTCTGCTCGAACACTTCAGAAATGACTGTCCCGTATTTGTCATCTGATTTCAGGCCATTCTGAAATCATTCGGCCCGTTTGGACCCCCCTCACGCGCGTTTACGAAGCGCGCGCATCACTTAAAACACGAATATTGAGCCGTACCGCGCAAACCGCACGTCCGATTGACGTTCCGTCTATGCTTAGACGTCACGAATAATAATTAGAATGTTTCCTGGTGGTTTAAGGTCAATCCGAGGTCGTCCTCTTTGAATTTGACTGTTGGACGCCCGTTTTGGCCGTTTATGACACCAGAACTGCGTTGTCGGTCACCGCGGGCACACGCCACGTCAGATTGATGCGCTGTCTGCTCGAACACTTCAGAAATCACTGTCCCGTATTTGTCGTCTGATTTCAGGCCATTCTGACTTCGTTCGGCCCATTTGGACCCCCCTCACGCGCGTTTACGAAGCGCGCACATCACTTAAAACACGAATATTGAGCCGTACCCTGCAAACCGCACGTCCGATTGATGTGCCGTCTGCGCGTAAACGTCACGAATAATAATTAGAATGTTTCTCGGTGGTTTCAGCTCAATCTGGAGACGCGGTGTGACCGACACCACTCAAAGTGTCCGTCTTTTCTTTCAAAAGGACGTCATTTTAAGTGAAAATCATCAACTGGCATACGGAAAACCGACCAAACGCATTCCGAATCTGTTGAAAATTTATCCCAACAATCCATGGGTCATATGTGAAGTACACGAGCCAACCCGGGATGAATCTGAGTCACGGTGTGGCCGGGATAAGTCTAAGTGGCTCTCTTTTGTTTAAAATGAACACCATTTTAAGTACATATGAAAAAACGACCAAACGGATTCAGTTTCTGTTGAAACTTTAGGAGATCGATCCATGGGTTATATGTGACGTGTAAGAATCAACCCCGCCACAATCGGAGATTCGGTGTGACCGACACCACTCAAAGCGTCGGTCTTTTGTTTCAAAAAGACATCATTTTAAGTGAAAATCATCAAGTGACATGCGAAAAACCGACCAAAGGCATTCAGAATGTGTCGATACTTTAGCACAAGGATCCATGGGTCGTATGTGATGTGTACGAGTCAATCCCGCCTCAATCCGAGGAGCGGTGTGGCCGACACCGTTCTAACTGTGTATCTTTTGATTAAAATGGACAGGATTATAAGTGAAAAGAACAACTGACATATGCAAAACCGACCAAACGCATTCCGAATCTGTTGATAATTTATCACAACGATCCATCAGTCATATGTGACATGTACGATCCCACTCTGGCTCAATCCGAGTCGCGGTGTGGCCGGGATCAGTCTAAGTGGCTCTCTTTTGATTAAAATGGACATCATTTTAAGTACATACGGAAAACTGACCAAACGCATTCGGTTTCCATTGAAACTTTATAAGAACGATCCATGGGTCATATATGAGGTGTACGAATCAGCCCCGCCTCAATCCGAGGTGCGGTGTGGCCAACACCTCTCTAACTGTGTCTGTTTTGTTTAAAATGGGTAGGATTATAAGTGAAAAGAACTGGCATACGCAAAACCGACCAAACACATTCGATTTCTATTGAAACATTAGGAGAACGATCCATGGGTCATATGTGACGTGTATGAGTCATCCCCGCCTCAATTCGAGGTGCGGTGTGGTCAGAACAACTCAAAGTGTATGTCTTTTGTTTCAAAAAGACGTCATTTTAAGTGAAAAACATCAACTGGCATACGGAAAACCGGCCAAACGCATTCGGATTGTGTTGATAATTTAAGACAACGATCCATGGGTCATTTGAGACGTGTACGAGTCAACCCCACCTCAATCCGAGGTCGTCCGCTATGAATTTGACCGTTTGACGCCCGTTTTGGCCGTTTTTGACACCAGAACTGCGTTGTCAGTCACCGCGCGCACACGGCACGTCCGATTGACGTGCCGTCTGCTCGACCACTTCATAAAGAACTCACCCGTATTTTTCGTCTGATTTTAGGCCATTCTGAAATCGTTCGGCCCGTTTGGACCCCCCTCACGCGCGTTTACGAAGCGCGCGCATCACTTAAAACACGAATATTGTGCCGTACCGTGCAAACCGCATGTCCGGTTGACGTGCCGTCTGCATGTACATGTCACGAATAATAATTAGAATGCTTCCCGGTGGTTTCAGGTCAATCCGAGGTCGGCCGCTATGAATTAGACCGTTGGACGCCCGTTTTTGCCGTTTATGACACCCGAACTGCGTTGTCGGTCACCGCGGGCACACGACACGTCCGATTGATGCGACGTCTGCTCGAACACTTCAGAAATCACTGTCCCGTATTTGTCGTCTGATTTCAGGCCATTCCGACTTCGTTCGGACCGTTTGGACCCCCCTCACGCGCGTTTACGAAGCGCGCACCTCACTTAAAACACGAATATTGAGCCGTACCGCGCAAACCGCACGTCCGATTGATGTGATGTCTGCGCGTACAAGTCACGAATAATAATTAGAATGTTTCTCGGTGGTTTCAGCTCAATCCGAGGTCGTCCGCTATGAATTTGACTGTTGGACGCCCGTTTTGGCCGTTTATGACACCAGAACTGCGTTGTCGGTCACCGCAGGCACACGACACGTCCGATTGACGTGCCGTCTGCTCGACCACTTCAGAAATCACTCAACCGTATTTTTCGTCTGATTTCATGTCATTCCGACTTCGTTCGTACCGTTTGGACCCACCTCACGCGCGTTTACGAAGCACGCGCATCACTTAAAACCCGAATATTGAGCCGTACCGCTCAAACCGCACGTCCGATTGACGTGCCGTATGCGCGTACACGTCACGAATAATAATTAGAATGTTGCACGGTGGTTTCATCTCAATCCGGAGACGCGGTGTGTCCGGCACCACTCAAAGTGTCCGTCTTTTGTTTCAAAAGGACGTCATTTTAACTGAAAAGCATCAACTGGCATACGGAAAACCGACCAAACGCATTCCGAATCTGTTGATAATTTATCCCAACAATCCATGGGTCATATGTGACGTATACGAGCCAATCCGGGATGAATCCGAGTCGCGGTGTGGCCGGGATAAGTCTAAGTGGCTCTCTTTTGTTTAAAATGAACACCATTTTAAGTACATACGGAAAAATGACCAAACGGATTCGGTTTCCGTCGAAACTTTAGGAGAATGATCCATGGGTCATATGTGACGTGTACAAATCAACCCCGCCACAATAGGAGACGCGGTGTGGCCGACACCACTCAAAGCGTCGGTCTTTTGTTTCAAACAGACGTCATTTTAAGTGAAAATCATCAAGTGACATACGAAAAACCGACCAAAGGCATTCGGACTGTGTCAATACTTTAGCACAAGGATACATGGGTCGTATGTGACGTGTACGAGTCAATCCCGCCTCAATCCGAGGAGCGGTGTGGCCGACACCATTCTAACTGTGTATCTTTTGTTTAAAATGGACAGGATTATAAGTGAAAAGAACAACTGACATACGCAAAACCGACCAAACGCATTCCGAATCTGTTGATAATTTATCAAAATGATCCATCAGTCATATGTGACATGTACGAGCCCACTCGGGCTCAATCCGAGTCGCGGTGTGGCCGGGATTAGTCTAAGTGTCTCTCTTTTGATTAAAATGGACATCATTTTAAGTACATACGGAAAACTGACCAAACGCATTCGGTTTCCATTGAAACTTTATAAGAACGATCCATGGGTCATATGTGAGGTGTACAAATCATCCCCGACTCAATCCGAGGCGTGGTGTGGCCATCACCGCTCTAAATATGTCTGTTTTGTTTAAAATGGGTAGGATTATAAGTGAAAAGAACTGGCATACGCAAAACCGACCAAACGCATTCGGTTTCCATTGAAACATTAGGAGAACGATCCATGGGTCATATGTGACGTGTACCAATCATCCCCGTCTCAATCGGATTCCAGATATAATTGTCATCTAAATTTTACATTGAATTCTATATGAATTATGTATGTTTATGAATTGTAATTTAATTATGGATGTGTATAGTTTTAGGATCCATTATATGTTAAATGTGTATGAATTTGTTCTTAATTGTATATGTATGTTTTATTTTATTACAGGTACAATAGTTGGATCGAAAATGAGGTGAAAATGAGGCCTGATGAGATGAGAGGTGCCTGATGTACAGGGGAGAGGGGCTGCCAAATTGCAGGGTGCTGCAATTTGCAGCATAGGGTATGCCAACGGTTTTAAACCGTTGGCATAAAATTCTAAATAAGTTTTTACCAACGGTTCATTGAACCGTTGGTAAAGATCTCTTTTCCCCACGGTTCTAAACCGTTGGGAAAGAGGTCACCCATGTGGTTTTTCCCAACGGTTTGGGAGAAACCGTTGGGAAAAACTATCCCAACGGTTCACCAAACCGTTGGGATAGAGTGCCTCCTGTCACCCTACCCCAACGGTTTCCAGTAAACCGTTGGGAAAGGTTTTCCCCACGGCCTACTTCCCCACTATTGAGAGAACCGTTGGTATATTAGATACCAACAGTTTGAGGGGATTTCCCAACGGTTCACAACGGTTGGGAAATAGTGTATTTCCAGTAGTGTAGGCTGAGAGTAGCAGGACTGGACGGTACCCGGAGGAGGACATTATGACGAGACGGTACACAGAAGAGCCAGATAGACATGGAGCGCTGAGGAGGCTATATATACCTACCCTCCAGGTAGGGTTTCCTAGTGGATGATCCAGCAGCTGTTTTACTTTTCATTCAGTTGTACTTGTACTTTACAGTAGGTCTTGTATTTTCATCCCCTTTAACTTTTCAGCACTCCATTGTCTACTGTTTAACTTTGTGTTTTACTTCCAGCTCGTACTCTATTGTGTATGTTTAAACTTAATAAAGGCAATGCCTTCCCATTATTAGGGATGTACACCTTTGTTGGTTAATGCCTGCCCCTGGCATATGGAAGGTGGGCTTGGGGTAGTCATTGTACGGACCCCAGGGGACGAGTCGTGAAATACATGGGAATGATCTTGTGGTGGAGATGTTAAAAAAGGTTCATTCCATCCAAAAGCACATAAAAGTTATTAGAGTAAAAAATGATATGTTAGAAACCATCAATGGGAATTTGATTTTGATTTTGGTGATAAATATTTCAATCAAATATCATCATGTAAGAGAGTCATGTGGTTTGGGATGAAAGGAAAGCTTTTCCCCGAGTACATTTCCCCCAATGAAATCCTATATGCTGTTGGATAGGTGGCCTATCTACTAGAACATTCCTCAAATCTAGATCATGTTCATGATGAATTTCATCTATATATCATCAATATTTATATACTCAAAACCTCACTTGTATGAAATCAGTTGGTGTTACAACATGAATATGAACTCTTTCATTGTGAGCATCCGGTGTAGATCTTGGACCAATGAAGAATGGTTCTATGAAATAATACTACCCACATTTTAAAGATGTTGTGGATGAACCATAATTTGAATATTCAACATCAGAAATAGAGAAAACAATGAATTAGAAGTATCTTAACCACTTAACAACCGAGTGCATGAGCTAAAAATTCAAAGATGAAAATTACAAAGTGGTGATGAATTTAACGACCCATGTTCTTTTTAAATGATATTTATTTATTGAGAAAATATATGTTATATTATATCATATATAAAAAACCACATCACATTAATAATTATTAATAATTTTTTCCCCAAAACGAGCAAATATGAATCAATAGAATCCATTTGAGTTATCACTAAAAAAATAAAGATATAAAAATATTTGCAAACCAATCAACATCTTATAAAGTATATATATATACACATTTTTGGAATTTTAGTGAATATTTAATAAAATTATGTAGTGATATTTATATATTTGAAATTGAAATGTGACTATTTCCATTTGGCCATTATAGGCCCATTGGTAGAAACAACGATTGGCCAATAAAATTATTCTAACATTTGATTATTGGTAATTATAACATTTGGTAATAATTTTAACAATTTAATAAGTGTTTATAAGTAGTTAGGAAAAAGTATAATTAATATAGAAAGGATAATAGATAGCCTTACCATGTATTGTAATTCTATATAATCCCCATTTATCAGAACATGGTAGGGGTTAATGTTATTGGGGTTCATGAATTACAATTCCAAGATGAGCTTCAACTAGTGAAGTTTGAATGAAATCACCAATGGATGAAGTTCATGTTAGTAGAAAATTACAATTGAAACAGTATTTTTTGAGCCCCCGCATGAATATTTCACCTTCACAAACCTTACCCTTAAGTCATACATTGGTACAATAATGGGTTACGTTTCGAGGCCTTTGTTTATTAAAGTGTAATTAATTTTGATAATTTTTTCCATTAATTTCTTTTTAAGTAGAGTTTTTATTATTAAAATATATTTTTAATTGAAACAGAATTTAATAAAATGATTTTTAGATACTAATAATATATTATAAAAAATATAGAAATTTTTATAAAAGAATAATTCAATTTGATTATTATATATTTTCATGAAATAATATGTCTAAAATCTATTATTTAAATATAAATTTTAAAATAAATTTATTTTTTCCTATACATTTTTTAATTTTTAGAAGTTTATTTATTCCTTATAACCTCATTTTTTTAAAAAATACAGATTTTAATATTCTAAAGTTAAAATTACTAAATTCTAGTAATTATATTGATAAAATAAATGTCATTTTATATATCCTATTATTTAAACTACATGAGCCTAAATTTATTAGAATTTTATAAAATAATACTATTTTTTGTGAATGGTAAAAATATAGTTCTTGTTTATTGTTATACATAATGACTTCCTAATAATGAAATAATTACGTAATAATTAAATAACCACAATCGAAGACATAAAATATGTTATTTTTATTAATATTTAGTATTTTAGTGGATTTTGATAAATATCAAAATAGTAAAACAATATTATAATTTCTAAAAATTGATCATTTATATTAAATACAATTCCTTGTAGAAACATGGATTTTACATAGCAAAATAATTAATTTTTTTGAATTATTTTTTCTTAAAATAACATCAAATGTGACCCAAATTTTAAAAAAGGGAAAAAACCATTGGTAATAAAATCGATTTTCATTTTCACAAACATAAATTTCCAAGGATAATATTTGAAAATTATTGAACAAATCCTCCACTATTGAAATAAATACCCACCCATTTCCCTAGTTATGTTCAATAAAAATACATAATATATGATTTTCATGTAGTTTTTATTTATATAAAGCCTCCCAAGGTGTCCTTAATACCACATGGTTCCAATCCTCATGATATAGGAGAAACTCTACAAGGTAGGGGAATTGTCATTCCATTCTCTTCAATTCAATATACTCTTTTTATATATATTCTAAATTTTATTTTTCACCTGTTTTATTAAAATTTTGATCATAACCTTACATAAATGTCATTTATCATTAATGTGGAACCCTTTTCCAATATAATAGAATCATCTCTAAAATAATATATTATGACCATCATGATGCAAAATTTACTCCTCAAAATTCATCTATCTACTTATCAAATTCAATTTTATTTTCTTTTTATGTCTACCCATACCTGTATCATTTCAGTGGTACTCACATTGATGTAAAACATATTTATATCATTTAGTGATTAACATACATGAATCTTAAAATCTAGGTCCATGGGTGAAAAATGTCATCAAAATAATGTTATTAGGAACTTTTGAAACACAATGATTTGGAAACGAAACTCCTTCTATATTCTAGATTGGTTATTTATGTAATTGTTTATTATAATATATGTGTCTCACAGTGGATAAGTTATAAGAAGGTTATTCTGTGATACATTTCTAATGAATTGTGAAATGAATTTAATCTCAGAAGATAACATTTTGTACAATACCTTGTTGAATAATTTTGGTAATTTTCATTTATCAAACCATGGTGAGAAAATTTAGTGATATTCTTTTGAATGTATTATTTATATGTTGTTACCCATTTTCCATAATATGATTCTTTTTTTGATATTATGAAATTTCTCAAATTCCCTATTTCATTCCATAATCATATTCTCCTTGTTTTTATTGATCATTCCCGTTATGGAATGTAAATTTTTTCCTGTGCTCATTCTGACACAAGTCCCCATTATCACCCCTTTCCTTTAATGTAATCCCCAAATACATGTGACTTAGTAAATATATTTATGATGAACCACTTAAATCCCTATAATGTGGATTTTATAACTATTTAACATTTTAATGTATTATGTTCTTGATTTTCAAGAAACAGAATGATAAAAGTTCTTCTATTTAGTTCCATTTCAAAAAAATATTTTGAAATAAAAGGAACAATTCCATAGAAAGTAAACCTTGTGGTGTTTTTTTATAATATGATATTGTAGTAGTTGATCATTTTATAATGAGGTTACTAGATTATGTCTACTATGTTCATGATATAATACTATACATGATATGAGATGTGTTGATGAAATTTTTTATGTGGAAGTAATTAATGTATAATAATGGTGATATGGGTATGTTATGTTGTATGGTTTTGATGTGATTTAGAGTGTGTTGTGATATGGATACAAATGTAAGTCGATAATGTTGGGTATGAGAGTGAATACCCACAGGGGTAGTGATGTTGGGTTTCCTTTTCTAATATAACCCTGTTTTTTTTTTCAATTTAACTAGATGTGATATATAGTTTTAGGGAATCATAAAATATGGGTGACTGATATCTGGTAGATTCTTCATTAGATATATATTGTATTCATCAAGTAGTTAACATTATTTATAAACAATTGTACTAGTTGATATGAAGAGTTTCCTAGTATGTATTCAACCATAATTTCAACTATATATATAATGTTTTATTATCTTCTTATGAAATGTTTAAATATTGAACTAGGAATTACATGAATGTTGCCTAGATATTTGGTTGAATCTTCTTCCTGGAAAGTTTTCTTTTAGTATTTATTTAATGGAATATATGGAATGACATTTAATGCCATGTGATACTTTATGGTATTTGTGATTTATGTTATATTTTGGATTTTATTGGAAGTTTTATTATTACATTAACAATATTAGAAGGGAAATACCCCCAAATTTCAGGTTTTATACAATTAGGAAAGGTATCCAACCTAGAGACTATAGGTGGTTAGACCTCATGGTCAACTCTATCTATCCCTATAGTCCATAGAGAGGTTACCGGTGTTGGTGGGTAATGATAAATTTGTATCATAAATATGCTTTAGAGTATTGATGGGGTTTTAAGTTAGGAAATTCTGGGGACATGAGGGTTTTTCATTAAAATAATTATAACCCGACTATGATTATGATGTATCAAGGGTTACCACCTTAGAAACCAGTGGGTATGAGACCATTTTTCATACTCATACACATCATTTCTATTTTTATAATGATTTAATGTATTTCCATCATTTCAATGACATTCGTGTGTTTTATTATGAAATTTATTGTTTTAGGATGTTTTTACTTCCATCACATGGTAAGTGTTTGGAGTTTATGGAAAAAGTATGCATACCATTTTATGGGGGAATTTTAGTTTTTTTTTAATTTTTAATTTTAACACATGTATAGAATATTGGTTTTTCTATTCCATGAAACCCCTAGAAGAGACCATGCATTGTTAATTGTGTGTAAAGGTAGTCAACACAAAATACACATATATAATGAAAATCCATGGAAATGTGTAAATATGTGTGTATAGTTTTAACATGTGAAATTTGAATTGTGGGAACATTGTCCATAAACAAATGTTGACATACAATGAAATTATCCATGTTGTCCTAGTAGTAGGAACATGGTTGAAACACATTATGGTAAACCATGTGTCCAAACCATGAGAAATGTGTGGGATAGTTTAATTGTTAAATAACACTTTCCCCATTCGATGGGGAATGAGCTTGTGATGTCCTTTAATGTAGAAATGTCATCCTTTTTCCATTTTAGAACCTCAATTTTCTTCCATAGTTCCCTCAATGCTCTTTGTTCCCAAAGATCCCAATCCGTATGATGGTTTCCCAAAATACTCGATTTCTATCGCAGTGTTTAATAAAACATCGATTCACCTCAACCTAACATTGATCACTCGATTATCTTATAGAAGTCCCTCGGTTGACTTGTTTTACAGGTTAATTTTTAGTTCCTAGGATATATAGGATATTAAAACTGTGGGTTTTCATGACAACAAGAACATCATGATATGATTTGCTTCGGAGGACGATCTGATTAAATCATGGTCTGGAACTCCCCATAACTGCAATGAGTCCCAATTATTCATCTTCAAATGAATATATGACTTCCATATGAGGCATGAATCTCCCTCATTTGTGGCTTGGGTATGATAACCTAACCAACCTTTTCCCCTTCAAAAACCCTCAATAATTAGGATGCTTGAGAATATATTTGGTATGTATTTTTCTATGATATCCAATCCGATTCAATTTTTCATACTGTTAAACAATGAGCCTATGTTGATGTAGATGCTTCCAGATAAACTAATTTTTTTGTTTTTATTAAAGCACGAGAATAATTTTGCAATAAACAACAAGTTATTCAAGAATCATGGGATTGTATTATTTTTATTTCTTGAAAATAGGTCAATATTCAGTGGCCTTTAGGTGTGTGTCTAGAAAAGAAGGTATGGAAAATGGTGTTGGAATAATATACATTGACATGGTATATCGGACTAATGTTATAGATGCTTCCACTAGTTAGGGGAATTTGGGAATGGATATCTTGAAGAAGGCATTACAAAGAGAGTTTTGTGAGGCTAATCAATTTGTGAAAGGCATCTTCATCCAACTGAGGAAGTAATATGATAAGTAAAGGAGTTTGAATTTGTGAAAGGGTGAAGGATTTTTGGACCCTCTATTTCATGGGGGTACTCATGGTTGAAGTGTCTTAATTTTGAATTAGTGTCTGAAATTTTGCTTGATGTAGGTATGAAGCATCGCCTGGGTGCTTCATCTGCTAAGTCGGTTTTCCCAAGTGTTGGTATTAGCAAGAGATGCTAGGAAAAGGTTTTTACAGTACCCTGTGAGGATAATCATACAAGCTGCCATATCTTGAGAAAATCATTACAGGGAAAGGAATTTATCAGGTCAATTCCTAGTTGGGAGGTGGAAGCCATTATGCAGGGAAATCACTTTGATGGATTTACTAATGATGATATAGTTCTGGAGCTCCAAAAGGATCTCGTAATTCCCTCTATGGATGGGATGAATGTCCCTCAGAATGAGTCAAGTGGTGAATGATTCATCAATGTTACAAGTGAAAGATAGGATGATATTCTTGCTCATAGTATTTTGAGTCATAGGATAAATAAGAGTTGAAACAGAATCTATAAATAGAGGATGTATAAATCACATTTTCTAATTCCAATAGAGATATGATAAAATTAGAAGTTGAAATCCATGAAGATGGATAGTGATACCCATAATTACCCTATGGAATCATGTTAGTAGTGAAATATAACTTATTTGATTGATCAATCATTGGAATATCTTTTGAGTTCGGAAGATGAAGTGATGAACATGATTTGTCATTAAATTCTACTGAAGAAGAAGCCACTAGAATTATGGGGATGACAATAAGCGTGACTTTCAATGATGATAATTTTACTTGGGACCACAAGAAGAACCAAATTTTAGATTGCTGATTCAATAATTAGGAGACCATAAATTAAGAGTACTTCCATTCCTAGGAAAATCCATCATTTTTGTTCGAATACCCTTTAATGGATCAACTAGACACTCAGGAAAAACAATATTTAATGGATTTTTTATAGGGATATTAAATTTTGTTGGATTAAATTTTCCAGTAATGGCACAATTATTTAATTTTGTGTTTGAACTCATGGTTTCTCAATTTCCCCTTAAAATTATTAGAAAAATGAAAATAAAATTTCTTCTCAGTCAGTCAATAGTGATTCCATGGTTATTCATCATGTATTGAACTTAATTACCCATGGTAATGTCCCTTCATAACCTATTTCATCTCCCTCTTTTCATTCTTCTTATTTTTCTATTCTCCCATTGTGATTTTTCCCTTGAACACAACACAGTTTTAGGGTTTCAACTTTATCCTTGATTTTTTGATGTATGTAATGCTCTAATATTCTTTTTTTTTCGGTATCATATTTTATGTTTTGGACTATTTTTTTCATTATATGGACAGTTTCTCAATATATTTCGAATTAATGTATGAACTAAGTTCTCATTCATGATAGAATGTATTATTTATAGATATAATTGTAGTATTAAATTTATATGGGTTTATTTTGAATGAAAATGAGGTTTTAAAATATTTTCCCTTTGATTCAAAATTTTATTAAATTTAGTAACATGGTAAAAAACTATTTTAATCGCACCAGAGGAACCATGTGTTATATAAATTCCCAAATATATTTGAAACAATATTTTCAACACTAATAAAGTTTTTTTGGATTTCAACTATCATTCATTAGAAATTCATGAGTTTCAAGGGTATAATTTGATCATGTAATAGGATTCCAATAATACATAAATGTATTATTGATTCTCATTTATAGAAAAATTGGGTTTAGGGATGGTAATATCATAATGGTTCTTAATAAATGATTTTATTAATCAGTTATGACATTTAATGAGGATTTTTAGGATAGGATACACCATCAAGATAGACTGTCACCTGGTTATTTTAAAAGATTCTATATTTCCATTTTAATTAATGTGTTTAATAAAAAAGGATCATTTAACACCACAAGCTTCCACGATACGTTTCCCTTTGAATAATGCGATAGTGTATGTTGTACGCAACTTCGAGTTCTAACACACACCACAACCAATCAAAGTATCCGTTATGAATCGTAATACCCACTTTTTGAAATTTTATAAATTTTATCTTTCAATATGGACTTCTTTTTTGTATTAGGAATATTTAAATTATCCTAGGGTGAAATTTTGTTATTTTGCTAAAAACATTCAATTTTTGATGAATTGTGAAAAACACTAAGTTATAGTTTAAAATCAAATTTTTATATAAATAATTGTTTATTTTAATTAAATTTATTTTTGGTAAAAATAGATACATAATACCAATATAAGTTCAATGTAATTTATTAGATTCATTTATTAATAATTTTAGATATATAAATTTTTTATAGAACTTTTCATCGTCTTATACCCATCTCCTAAGAGAATTTGCAAATTCACATAAATCTTATTTTTACCTCTTCTGTGAGTGGAATTTAAAAAATCTGATAGATAGGGTTAATATCAAGGAATAAAATGTGGTTCAATAAGATAAAAATAATTTTTGGTGAATAGTAACTGTTTACTTATATTTATCACGGTTCAAAGTAAATAATAATATTAAGGGTAATCATGATATTATTATTACCCTAACACTTGTTCTAATTCTATTGGATAAGCATAATTCGACCAAAAACAACCATAGTAATAAAATATGATCCTCTTTGGTCCACTTGGATTAAATTAGGACATTTATTATTATTTAATTCAAAGAAGAGTTAAAAGAGTAAAAATCAATGTTTAATAACTAATTTTTTTTTAATATAGGGTTATGAATAAGTTAAATTCGATTATATATATTCATTATAAATATAAGAATATTTCCAACATAAATTTATTTTATTTATAATTTTTAGACAAAAGATAATATAATTTATTAATGACACAATAGTGATGCAGTAATTACCTAATTAATAAAATATTAAAATAATTGATATTATAAATATCCAAATAAATTTAATTTGAGACTTTCTAATAATTACACTAAGTTTCTAGGTTAACATTACATATTAGGGTTATTAAATGAATTAGGATAGAAGTAATATTGTTGTTATGAATTTAAGAAAAGCAAAATACCAAATAGTGCCAAAATTGACATAAAAGAGTTTTTAAAATAAATATTATATTAATAATTGATATTCAATTCAGAAAAATATAAGGCTCGTAAATGAGACATATATAATTATTTGTGTATCATTAATGGACCTCTTGGGGGTCTCTTGGAAGTATATGGTATATTTCATAAATATATAATATAAAAATAGAAAGAGACATGGTAAATGTTCAACTATATAATTAAGAATTAAATATAAATGATAAGGTTAATATAGCTACCCAAACCTGTCTAAAAACTTTTGGTTGAGTGTTTTGAGACCCATCCACACCATATCAATTAAAAATTCCTCTTTTTAACCATTAGAAACCGAATATAAATTTATTATCAAATAATATTTCTAGCTTTTCCAAAGGTTCCCCTCACTCTCTTATAAAAGGGAACTCTCCCTTATCTCTAATTAACACCTTCAAAGCCTTTTGGATCGGAAAAACCCGTACAAAATATTATCTCAACATCCCTCAATTCAACGTAGAAGCCTTAGTTTGATCAGAAAGCTATCCTAAGGATCTCTTTTGATCAAACCAAAAGGAAGAACCCAAAGCAGATGTAATGTTTTCACCACCCTCTTTCAAGTTCCTTTCTTCTTCCACTTCTTCTTTCATTGCTATTTAAATTCTAAAATAATAACTCCAATATATTCTATATACTATGATGTTATTATAAAAATGGCACATCGATATTCAGTATTCTATCCATCCCTTGAATGACATGTCACAATACGTGCGTACGTATGACCTACCGTCTCTATGTCGTGGTGTAATTGTTATTCAATAAATTATTATTTGGATGGGTTTAATAATGATGTGTAATTAATGTAAATAATAAATATAACATGATAATTATTATTTATATATGATACACCATCCAATTATATATTAATTTAATACTAAAATAATGATATTGTCGCTCGTGCGTACGTACGGATTACAGTCTCCACGAATGTGATAAGATTCATTCGCTATCGTATCCATTCAAGAATAATTTTCATTTTATGATTAAAAATAATGTTTAAGGATTTGATATAATTTTGGATATGAATAAGATACAACCTATGGATAACAAACCCATCTTATTTAACAAATCATATAAAAGAATACAAGTAAGTGAACACCCGAAACGACGATAATAATAAAATATTATTAACAAAAAAATACTAAAAGATAATATATGATATCATATTTATGTATACTATTCTTGTATAATTTATTAATAATTATTTACTAGTATACAAGAGTTTAACCTACCCTCGACCAATGAAAATTACTAGGTAAGGGTTTATTTCACAATCTGTTCATTATCCAAGGTATTTTATACATAATTATCTACTGGGACCTCTTTATCATCCACATCCATGTTTCTTAATAATTTATTTCAAAACATTATTACTATTTTACAGAATATGGTTTAAATATATTTATACACTTGTTTGTCTTTTTATAGGATGTTTATAATGGAATCTTTCTATCGTTTTCCAATCAAGGTCATTGTTACCCTTTTCGGAAAAATTAAGGTAATAATGTATTTTTTAACTTATACGGCTGGTGCTTCTATTTTCTGCCATTATAAAATCATCTAAGCTTCCCTTACAATATTATAAAGATATTTTAAAATTAAAATTTTCATTTTATAATTATGTGAATTTTAAATTTTTTAAAAAAAGAGATATTTATCTCAAATAGTTTTGATTTCATCTATGTTAACAACCTTTGATGGATTTTAGGCTTATTTGAGGCTGATTTATTATTACACAAAACATCCATGTTCTATTGAAGGGTTTGTGATACGTTTGATTGTGGATGTGTAATTTTTATACCATTCATGGTTTATCAAAAATTTAGTGACAATTCATATGCTAGTTTTATTATGAATGTTTATTTTATGTTTAAACCTGTTCATATGAGGAATGCATTGGACTTAATAAGTGACGAGTGGAACCCGCTATAGCTCATCGATGCATCGGTAGGTCTCATGAGACAAACTAGTGTTATGTCATAAGGCATGGAAAAAATATTATTTGTAGTTTTGGCTCAAGGCCTTAACTATGTGGTTATGATAATCTGGCATTATGAATTCCATCATTATAAAAGTGGTTATTGATATTGCATGTGATTATTCAACTAGTAGAATATCACTGTGAATAAATAAATTGAATTATTTCATTTTATTTCTTCCATATTATGCTTATGTTTAAGTTTAAAAGTCTTTTGTTTTAGTTATACATTTACCAAAATGTTTATTCTTATTTATGAAGGTTGACGCTATATTTTTATCCTTACTCAGAATCTGAGCTCACCACTTTCTGTGTTTTATTTTTCCCAGGATGTGAAGAAGTATTTTATAAATGACCTCCATGGATAGTATAAAGAGATATGAGTCTGGAGACAAGATGTTGTTGTAGATTTCACATTAGAATGTAATGTAAACATTATGAATGTATCTAGTTATTCTAAGGATACTAAACTAATCGGTCTTTCACGACATGATCTTTTTTTATCATGCCAATGTTAGGTAACAATGCCCCGGCTCTGGTTAACTGGGGTCAGGGCGTTACATTTGGTATCAGAGGATGTTTAGTACAAACCTTAGAACCAAGATTTAGATAAACTCTTATTAGAGCACATAGCCCTAAGATATACATTGAGGTTGAGTATAGAATATCTTCCTATAATATTGGTAGTGTAGAGATTTTTTGAGTTTTCTGAGCAATAAATCCCTATCTAGATATGAGTAGGTAGAGGCGGCTCCAGTACAGATGTACCTAGGGGTAAAACATAGAAACACCACTTTGAGCTTGACTTGAAAGGGAACTGGTGCACGACAACGGGCCTTGCTGCACTCTTGGTTTCGATACTCCCGAGGGATATTCTTAGGATAATTTTCATTTTCTTTACAAACAATTATGAAGGGTTTATGAGTATATACATCATTAATGATTTTTTTATTACTATGGATTATATGCATAAAATGTCGAGTTAATGTTAAGTGTTTTACATGTTTGGATTTATGTATTGCGATTCATAAACTAATCTATTGTATGCCTTTGTTTAGAAATTGCCCCTAGTGGATGGAATGGATACCGTATCAATAAGTTATCTCCATTTTTAGATTTCCCTCCTGCTCAATATAATTATAGTGGAGTTGGTGATGTGACTGGTGCTGATTAGCTAATCACAATACTGGGAAAACACACTCAGGTTATGATTAATAACCTTACCCGTATGGAGCACCACGATCCATAACATGGAGGATCAATGTTAGATCGCTTCATGAGGAAACAACCAAAATCATTAAATGGGAGTACAAATCCATTGGTAGCTGAGAAATGGATATGTTCTTTAGAGAAAAAATTCCTAACCTTGGGGTGTAGCGAAAGGGAAAAAGTTATCATGGCAGTATACCGCCTCACTGGATATGCTGACCAATGGTGGTCATTGATTCAGAACATGAAGGAAGATGATAAAGTATCAAATATGGATTGTAGGGAGTTCAAAGATATTTTCTAAGAAAAAATGTTCCTCGTGACCATCGAGCAAATATGGAAGGGCGATTTCTGAGTCTGAGACAAAAGGAGCATGAGAATGTTGCATAGTATGAGGCTAACTTTACAAGGATAGTGAGGTATGCTGCAGATTATATACGTAATCCATAAAGTAAGATTGATCTTTTCTTTGATGGGTTAAAACGGTTTCTCCATCGTGCATTAGTCTCACAAACCTTCTCGTTGTACAATGATATTGCCTCATGCGCTTTCAAGAGAGAAAAATAATTCTTTAAATCTTACGATAATGATGAAAAGCAAGAGAAGAAGAGATCATATGATCACTCTGGAAATGAAAATAAGGGGAAGGATGGAAAGGTTGAATATCCATCATGTAGTAAATGTGGGAAGAAACACCCATGTAATTGCGTGAAGGAAATGAGAGTCTGTTACAAGTGTGGTGAGAAAGGAAACCAAGCTCATGATTGCAAGGGGAAGAAAGAAGTTACCAAAGTTCAATGCTACATCTGTAGGGAGATGGCACATTATGAAAATGAATGTCCTAAGTGTCATAGGAACTTACCTCAGAAAAGGCCAAGGGATCATGGCCAAGCTTATGCTATCACTACTGTTGAGGTAGAATCTCCTAAATATATGGTTCCAGATAATTGAATGGTTTCCTCAAGTAGAGAAAATGAATTATTTGATTCTGGATTATCGCATTTTTTCATATCATCCCAGTTTTCAAAGAAAATTAGATATTTCCAATCTGATTTAACAAGGGAGTTTCCAGTTAAAACTCATAAGGGAAGTATCATTGCAAAAAAGTTTTTTAAAATCTGTTTCCATTAGAGCATATAAATGATCTTTATCTGCTGATCCCTTTGTCATTCCTATGATTGATTTTGATATAATCCTCGGTATAGATTGGATTTCATAACTTTTTGTGATTATTTATTTTAATAATATAAAGGTTACTATTTTGGATGATGATGATAAGGAACACCTTATCTTTATAGAAGAATCGTCACCACCTAATTCTTTTATAGATCCACCCCCCGTAGCTCAACTAAATTCAATTATTGGGGTGGAAGAGAATGAAATTACTGTGGGTGAGGAAAGGAATGTTCAAATATAGGATGTACCTATTGTGAAAGAATATGTAGATGTGTTTTCGGAAGATTTACCTGGACATCATCCAGAACGAGAAATTGAGTTTTCCATTGATTAAACTCCTAGATCAAGGCCCATATCGAAGACCCCTTTTAGAATGTCCACTGAGTAATTATTGGAACTAAAGAAAAAACTAGTGGAATTGAGTAATAAGTGATTTATTCAGCCTTGTTTTTCTCCATGGGGAGCCCCTGACCTTTTTGTTAAGAATAAATATGGATCTATGAGATTATTTATCGACTAAAGGGAGATCAATGATATGATAATTAAGAAAAAGTATCCCCTACCTCGCACTGATGATTTATTTGACCAACTTCATGGAGCTCAATACTTTTAAAAAATTTACCATCGATCTGGATACCATCAGTTGTGTGTGATGAATGAAGACATTCTGAAGATAGCATTTCGAACCAGGTACGGGCATTACGAGTTTACAGCAATGCCTTTTGGATTGACTAATTCACCCTCTATATTCATGGATCTAATGAATATAGTTTTCAAGGAATATCTCGAGGAAGTTTTGGTGGTATTTATTGATTATATCTTGGAATATTTCAAAAGGTACGATGATCCTTAAAATCACTTGCGCATTATCCTAAACACTCTGGGAATATATGAATTATATGTGATGTTTAGCAAGTGTGAATTTTGGCTTCATGAGATTTCATTTCTTTGCTATATTGTCTCAAACGATGGAATCTATGTTGATCCTTCTAAGAGAAGAGAAATCCACGAATGGCCAAAAATAATGAGTATAACCGACGTACATAGTTTTATTGTTTTAGTAGGTTATTATTGACATTTCATCCAGAATTTTGCATGATTGGCTAAGCCATTAAAAAATATCACATGTAAAGGGGATAAATTTTTTCTTACAAAGGACTGTGAAGAATGATTCTAATATCTAAATAAAATATAACTCAATGATCATATATTGAGTCTACCGTCGGGAAATGATGGGTTTGTTATTTATAGTGATGCATCGTAGAAAGGACTTGGTTGTGTCCTTATGCAGAATGATAGATTTATTTCATATGCATCACGACAGCTGAAAATTCATGAGCAAAACAATCTTACTCATGATCTTGAGTTAGCTGTTGTAATATTTTATTTGAAGATATAGATACATAATCTCTATGGTGAAAAATGTGAGATATATACCGATCACAAGAGTTTGAAGTATATTTTCTCACAGAAATAACTCAACATGTGGCAAAGGAAATGTCTTGGACTATTCAAGGATTATGATTACACTATACACTACCAACCGGGGAAGGAAATATTGTAGAAGATGCTTTGAGCAGAAAAGATCATGGAGTTTTTAAAAATATGAGAATTGATAGGGATCTTATTTTCATGTATGTATTGAAGATGGACATGGGAATAACCTTAGAGGGTAAAACATCAATTCTTTTTCAAATGGTTTCCAAACCATCAAAACTAGAAAGGATTAAGAGTTCTCAAACCAATTATAAAGAGTTTCAAAAGAAGATTAAAGATGTGAATAATGTGAGATTGAGTGACTTTGTGTTTGAATATTAAATTTTAATATTTGGGAAAAGACTTTGTGTTCCCGATATACCTGATCTAAAAAAGGATTTGTTGGTTGATGGTCATAGTTCCAATTTTTCTATACACCCTGGGAGAACCAAAATGTATAGAGATTTGAAGGAAAATTTTTGGTGGGACAACATGAAGAGGGACACTAATGATTTTGTGTCAAAATGTATGGTTTGTCAACAAGTGAAAGTAGTAAGGCAACAGCCTGGTGGAGTATTGCATATTCTTCCCATACCTGATTGGAAATGGGATAATATATGATGGACTTTGTCATGGGACTACAAAAGAATCTCAGAAAGAATGATGCAATATGGGTCATTGTTGATCGTCTTACAAAGTCAGGACATCTTTTTTCTATAAGGAAAGATTTACCACTTGAAAGTCTAGAAAGACTATATATTAATGATGTTGTGCGACTTCACGGAGTACCCTTATCAATTGTTTCGGATTGTGATCCCTGTTTTACATCATGTTTTAGGAAGTGTCTTCAGATGTCCTTGGATACTGAACTTCGTTTGAGCACTGCATACCATGCCCAAACTGATGGACAATCAGAACGAAGTACTCAGACCATAGAAGACATGTTGAGAACTTTCTCAGATGAATTTCAAGGTATGTGGGATCAATTTTTAACTTTGGTGGAATTTTCCTATAGCAATAGCTTCCATTCAAGTATTCAGATGGCACCATATGAAGCGTTATATGGAAAGATATGTCACACACCAAACTGTTGAGATGATGTTTGTGATAGAAAACACGTAGGCCTATAACATGTGGAGGAAATGATGGAAATGTTTAAGGTAATCCAAAACCACATCAAAGTTTCTCAATGTAGGAAGAAGATATATGACAATTACTGAAAGAAGGATTTGGACTTTCAGGTAGGAGAACATGTTTTCTTTATGTTATCTCCCTGGAAGGCTGTTATACGTTTCAGTAAGAAAGATAAATTGAGTTGCAAGTACATCAGAGCTTTCGAAATTCAAGAATGATTTGAGGTTGTAGCTTACCGTTTGGAAGTGCCTCCAAGTCTCTCCAAAGTTCACGATGTGTTCCACGTATCACTATTGAGAAAATACATGCCTGACCCAATGCATGTACCCACATATGAGGAATAAGAACTGGAACCCGAACTATCTTATTGCAAAGAGCCTTTCAAGATCCTTGATATGAGATAACAAATGCTGAGAAATCGGATGACTCTTTTGGTAAATGTTCTATGGAGAAACCATATGATAGATGAGGCAACATGGGAACCCGAGAACATATGATAAAGAAAAACATGAGTCTTTTTATGTAGTAATATTCTAGAAATTTTGAGGACAATATTATTTAAATGAGGGGAGAATCTAACACCCCAAGCATCCACGATACATTTCCTTTTGAATAATTCAGTATCGTGTGTTGTACGCAACTTCGAGTTCTAGCACACACCACAACCAATAAAATTAACCATTATGAATACTAATACCCACTTTTTTAAATTTTATAAATTTTATCCTTCAAAATGGACTTTATTTTGGGATTCATAATACCGAAATTAGCCTATGGTGAAATTTATTTATTTTTCTGAAAACATTCAATTTTTGATGAATAGAGAAAAACCATGAGTTATAGTTTAAAATTAAATTTTAATTTAAATAATTATTTACTTTATTTTAATTTATTTTATGTAAAAATAGATACATAATACCTTTATAAGATCAATGTAATTCATTTGAGTCGGTTAATAAAAATTATATATATATATATATATATATATATGTTATTGAATTTTTCACTGTCTTTTACCCATCTCCTAGGAGAATTTGAAAATTCACATAAAACATAATTTTACCGCTTCTATGAGTTGAATATCGAAAATCCAAGAGAAATGGTTAATATCAAGGAGTAAAATGTGGTTCAATAAGATAAAAATATTTTTCGTTCAATAGTAACTTTTTTCTTTTATTTACCACAGTTAAAAGTAAATAGGGAAATTAATGGTAAAAATGATATTATTATTACCCTAACACATGTCCTAATTATATTTTATAAGTATAATTTGACCAAATAAACCTTAGGAATAAAATATATACCGCTTTGGTCCACTTGGATTAGATTAGAACATTCATTATTATTTCATTCAAAGAATAGTTAACAGAGTTCAAATCAATGTGTAATAACTAATACATTTTCAATATATGGTTATACATAAGATAAATTATAATAGAAATATTCCTTATAAAGATATATATATTTCATAGATAATGATATTTTATTTATAATTTTTAGACGTAAAATAATTTAATCTATTTATGAAACTTTGTTGATATAGTAATTACCTAATTAATGAAATAATAAAATAATTGTTATTATAAATATCCAAATAATTGTAATTTGAGACTTTTTAAGAATTACAATAATTTTCTGGGTTAATATTACATATTAGTGTTTATTAAATGAATTAGGATCGAAGTAATAATGTTGTTATGAATAAAAAAACAAAATACCAAATAGTGTCAAAATTGACAAAAAAGGTTTTTTTGAAACAAACATTATATTATTAATTGATATTCACTTCATAAAAATCAATGTATCGGCCAAGAGACTTATATAATTATATGTGTATCATTAATGGACCACTTGGGGGTCTCTTGGAAGTATATTTTATTTTTATTAACTATATAATATAAAGATACAAAGAGACATGGTAAATGTCAAACTATTTAAGTAAGAGTTATATATAAATGATAAGGTTAATATAGTGACCCAAACCTCTATAAAACCTATTGGATGAGTGGTTTTCGACCCATACCCACTTTATACTTTAAATAATCTACATTGGAGAAATTAGAAACTGAATATGAATTTATTATAAAATAATATTTCTTGCTTTTCCAAAGGTGCCCTCACCCCTCTTATAAAAGGGCACACACCCTTCTCTCTAATTCACACATTCAATGCCTTTTGGCATGGCCAACCCCTGCGCAAATATTCTCTCAACTTCCCTCACTTCAGACTAGAGGCCTTATTTTGATCATAAATCCATCCTAAGGAGCCCTTTGATCAAATCAAAAGGAAGAACCTGAATAAGAGGTAACGTTTTCACCACCCTCTTTCAAGTTCCTTTCTTCTTCCACTTCTTCTTTCTTTGTTATTTCAATTATAAAATAATAACACCGGTATCTTGTATATTCTATGATGTTATTATAAATATTGTACAACCATATTCATTATTCTATCCATCCCTTGAATGACATGTCACCATGCGTGCGTGCGTACGGCCTACCGTCTCCACATCGTGGTGTAATAGTTATTCAATAAATTATTATTTGAAACTGTAGAATAATGATGTGTAATTCATGTAAGTAGTAAATATAACATGATAGTGATTTTGTATATATGATACAAAATCCAATTATATATTATTTTAATATCAAAATAATGATATTGTCGCTCGTGCATACGTACAGACTACTGTCTCCATGAACGCGATAAGATTCATTCCCCATCGTATCCATTCAAGACTAATTTTCATTTGATGATTAAAAATAATGTATAATGTTTTGATATAATTCTGGATATGAATAAGATAAAAACTATTCATAAAAAACATAGCTTATGTAACAAAAACATATAATAGAAAACGAGTAAGTAAACACCCGAAACGACGATAATACTAAAATATTATAAAAAAGAAATATTAAAAGATCATATATGATATAATATTTATGTATATGATTCTTGTATAATTTAATAACAATTATTTAACTATTATACAGGATGTAAATCTACCCTCGACCAAGGAAAAGTACAATGTAAGGGGTTATTTCACAATCTCTTCATTATCTGAGGTTGTTTATACGTAATTATCTACTGGGACATCTTTATCATCCACATCCATGTTTCTTAAAAATATATTTCAAAACATTCGAACTATTTTACAGAATATGGGTTAAATTCATTTATACCTTGGTTTTACTTTTTATAATAATTTTATAAAGTAATCTTTCTGTCACTTTACAAACAAGGTCCTTTTTAACCTTTTCAACCAAATTATGTTAAGAATGTATTTTTTAACATATACGGTGGGTGCGGCTATTTTCCACCATTATAAAATCTTCGAAGCTTACCTTACAAGATTATAAGGATATATTCAAATTAAATGTTTTATTTTATAATTATGTGACATTTAAATGATTAAAAAAAGTGATATTTCTCTCAAATAGATTTGATTTCATCTAGGTTGATGGATTTTAAGCTTATTTGAAGTTGATTTATTATGATACATTTAGTCTCTTTAGATCTATCCATTTATGTTTTTCCATCAATAGATATATGAATGTATGATTTAAATGTGGGAGATAAGGTCATTAATAATTCAAAAAACCTTACATTATTTTACCTAATAATGTATGCGCGACAAAATTCATTTTAGCCTCAGAACATGTGGTTTTCTATGTGACTATATCTATGTTATAGATAATTGAAAAATATTTTGTAGGTTTAGATAGAGATGGTATAGTTCATCCTATCTATGTATTAATATCCTAACACTATATGGAATATGGATAATTGAAAAAGGTTATTTGATATGAGCTACTAACTTTTCAAAAAACAATCTGATGTAATGAGCTATTTTCAATAAGGAATTCCACCTCATTGAAAATATATTTGGCATCAATCAACATAATGTGATCCCACAAAGTAATTATATTAAAAATAAAAAATTCCATCACTATATTGTTATAGAAAAAATAAATTTACTGAAGGATTATGAAATGTATTAGAAATAATTCAAAAGGTAATTTTTTATATGGAATAATTTTTTTTCATTTTTACCCATTATCTATTTAGTAGTTATTAACACCATAAACTCCCCCATTATTTCATCCCATATTTTCCCTCTTATTCAACTATCACTAATTCATGAAACTTCTAGATCAGTTCCTTTAAAAAAACATCCACCATTAAACAATTTCTTATAGAATTGGGTTTTAATCCCATAAGTATGAGTTTCTCATATCTCCTCTATTATTCTTCTTACAATTTTACATTAAATCATAATGAAATTATTTTAGTTAAACCATAGTACATAAAATTTTCTTATTTTTTAATTTATTCGAAATTTAGGGTATCTTAAATTTTATTTTCAACTATATTAGTGTCTACCAGATCTAAATGATTTTGTATTAATTTATTTGATGTAGTTTTTTAATTATTCAACCATTTTATTTAACAGAATATCATTATATATAGGGTTAATGGAAATTTAATATTTTATGTTTTTGTTAGAAATATGATTAATATGGAAATTTTTTAGGGATATCTAACATTGAAAATGTTTATATAAATCAATTTAGTTTGTAAATTGTATTAGATATTTATGCTGGTATAATTTTAAATAAATTATGATAATACATGGATTGCAGTGTGATGTTAAACATTTATAAATTTTTATATTATGATTGGTTTTTATATATTTTAAGTGTTTGAATATAATTTATTGAGCATGTTAATATTTAAAAATATACATATATAAAATAACATTTGAATATAAATAAAAAATTTAATATTAAACATTTATGGTTTTATATATATTTATATTTAGGCATGTATTTATATATTTTATATGTATATTTGTTAAAAAGATGTTTAAAAATATATATGATGTGTCTATATGTGATTCAAACATTGCTAAATATGTATATATATGCATATATATAATGTATAAAATAAATTCAAAATGATTTCTTTATATTAATAGTGAGAAAATAAAGTTAAAGAAAATGATTGAACAAAATATTTTTTCGGATTTTTTTAAAAGACCTATTATTTAATTTTATCAATTAAATTAACAATTTATAAAAAAACAATTTATGTAACAATTACTAGTTAATAAATGACATATTATCCCATGAAATTAATTTATAGAGTTCCATAAAATTTAAGCATTTTTTGCTAATTTATACACATTGTATGGAATAATTAGATTAAACAAAAATAAGAGCAACAATAAACATGATTTGTATAAAATTTTAATTATTGATAATATATTTTTATTAGATAGTTAATAAAATTTAAAATCATTAAATAATTTTTTATTACATAATGAAAATAGTGAGAAATAAAAGAGAGATTTAAAAATTCACATTAATTGGTTAAAATGTAAAAATAATTTAAAAAATGATGAATATAAGTTATTTTTTATAATTAGTAAATAGTTATCATGTAATAGTAATAGTTAGTAATTATTTTTATATTATGATAATTTTATAAAAAATATATATATAATATTAATAAAATATTAAAAAGGTTACCCTTGCATGTGATATTACCATGCAATCGACACATAGACAATTTGTGTCATAGCTAGGGAAAAACCCATATCTTAAATATAACATTGGCCAAAGATTTATTATCTAATTAACTAATTATGAAAGATATTAATTATTTTAAAATATAATAAAATTATTAAATAAATTATATTTGCATGTGTTATTTCTAAACACCTGACATGTACAAATGTTTTTTCTCACATAGGGGAAACCCTATATCCAAGAAATATTGGTTGAGTATTATTTCTCATATGATACACTATTGAGGAGAAAATTTAATTTTTTTCAAAAACACTATAAAAATACTAAATTAATTTTCCACTTTTGTGAAGTTACCAAGCACACGATGTTATAATGAATCAGAATTTTATTAGTGGATTTTTTGTACATATAATTATGTCTTATTATAAAAGGAACATAATTCACATAGATAAAACAAAAGAACAATTTTATTATAAAGGAACTATGATACATAAGTCAGAAAATACACATATAATAATTTACAAATATTATAATGTCATAATAATTAAAAAATGAAATATTATGAATAGGATCATTTGGATCTGCTCGATCTGCTGGAATGACTGTGATCATAAACAATGGTATAGAAATTGAACATAAGGTTACCAATAAAATATATATTTGAAATATGATATTATATAAACTTTGGAGAAAATACATGTGAATTAATAATGAATGAAATAAAAGGTATTTATAATATTAAATGAACCCCTATAAATGTAACAAATCTCACCATTAGTATAATAATCTGACCATTGGAATAGTTTAATGACAGCTAGAATAATAATATGACTATTAATAATCAAAATATATCATTTATAATAGGCCAATCAATTATGAATTTATAAAATAATATTTAGATAACTTATAAGTCAAAATATGATATATTTATATAATGGTACAAGTATATAAATGTTTTATAAACGATAAATTATGAATTAAATTTTTTATAAAATCTTTCTATTTTTTCAGTATTATAATGAATATAATGATTTAAAATATCATTTAATTACATAATACAGATTACTAATTTAATATTAATTATTGAAATCATGATAAAATAGTTTAATGATACCATAAATAATTTTTCAAAGGTTCATAAAATAGATTATAATATTAAAATATATATTTTTAGAATAAATAACAATTTTATTTGAAAATAAAATTTCACATTTTTAAAAAATTATTTTCATAACATGGATTCCAATTCTGAAATTGACATGTTAAAAAATGGTAAAAGTGATTTTATTTATTTAGAAAAATTGATGAATTTTTTGTGAATAGTCAAATATGATATTTTACATTATTTAACATTACAATCATAATACATGAGTTATTTTGTCCTATATGATTTTAGAGGAAAATTTTAAAAAATTAAATTCCCCATATAGTGCATACAGTCAGGAGAAAAAATAATAGTTATATTCATGATCTAATCTAATAAGTTAATGAAAATAAAATAAAAAACCCTATCCTTCACTTATAAATGCCACCCCTCACCACTCTTTCTCCTTACACATTCAATGCTTTTGAGATTAAGAAATTCTATCCAATTACATATCCAACACTCTTATACATTTAATTGTCTTTCTAGTATCACCAAAAGTCCAATTCGAAGTTCATTAATGAAATTCTCAATGAGATACCATTCAATAGGTAAAAACATTCATCTTTCTCTTTAAAACATTCTATTTTTCTACCTTATACTCCACTAATCTATAGAGACTATATAAATCCAATATCATATATATTATGTAATTTTATATATTTAATGAAAAAAATATTAAATACCTTCTTTTCTTATTTTTATTATAAAAATGATTACATCATCCTTAATATGCCAGCTCAAAGCCTTGCAGGATGTGGATTTTTTGTTTTCCATTACAACCGTTATGGCTGGTCATTTTACCTTTTTTATAGTTAAATATGTATTTAATAAATATATTATAACTTATTTAATGGTCTATAACTAATATATGAATAATAAAAAATAAAACCACAATAGTTCGTGATGGTTAGAAAACTGCCAAAATAAACTATAAATTTGTCATTAACATTTTTTCCAATAAATCATCATCATACCAGAAATAAATTTGATATATGGGACCATTAAAATAATATCATTACATAGTACCTAATAATTTCACTTTTTGAGATTTATTTCCTATCTACAATTACATCTATAGATTGACACAAGTTAACCAACAATGATTCCTTGAAACGAACACCCATAAAACAAAGAAATTAAACATTATAACTTCTAAAAATACACATAAATTAACGTAATAAAATTATTATAAATCACATATATGTTTAAAAGTTTCTGAATTAAATCTTTAATTAATCTTATATTGTGTTCCTGGAAATTATATTCATGTTCATAACACATTTAGACATAATTTATGATCTCTCTCCAAAACCCCATTTTTTCATTTGGGTTTGGTTTTCTCTCTCTATTTACCCCAATATATTTCTTTATTAATCTTATAATCTTCCCTTTTAATTCTATTATATGTTCCAAAAAAATTTATATATCACAACTATTCATTCATTAATAGGGAAATACATGTTTTAAGAGGCAACCTTCTCAATTACTCTCAATAAGAAATTCTGATTAAAGTAAAATTATTCGTTTCATTATCACATTCATATACACTCCATAAAGTATATTAAGCGACTGATAATTTTCTATAATCAGTTATTTAATTCTAAAAATATACTTTAGTTCATTTCTGGTATTATTAAAATATTTTTCCCTTTTCCTTATTTAAATACTCTTTATTAATTTCAATTAAATGACACTTTTGTGGCACACTTATAATGCCACCTTAGAATAGTATTTAGTTTTTTTATTTAAATAGAAATAATTGGTCATGATATATTATTTTTTTTCTATATTAATAATCTATAATTTTTTAATCCCTTCTTTTATAAACACCATTATGATACACCTATTGTGTGTGCCTTTTGACACGATTTTGAAACTCATTTCATTCAATGGATAAAATAATTTTATACCATATGATTGATTTCTTTGTGATGAAAACATATGAAATTATATAGTGGGGTGGGTGGGAATAGATAGTTCCCTAATGCATTGAGTTATTTTTTCATTAGACATTATTTATGGGATTATGGAATAAACCAAATCCACTATTGGACTATGTCCACTGTGTGATCACATCATGGTAGTTGGACTTGATTCATGTTAATGTAATTTTATGTGTTGGAACGACCTTTATATATATAGTTGAACATTTGATATCATGTTCAGTATTATATACCTCTACAAGTTTATTCATGTGGCATTGATATTATGTTAACTTTTTATTCATTCTGATTAATATTATATATTTTCTCCCTTACTAGGTTTTTAGATCTATCCTTTTTGTCTATATATTAAAAAGGTTGTATAATGTTGTTGTATGACCTAGAAGGATGTTATGAGGTCATTGTGGATATTAATAGCGAGATAATTTATTCTAGTTCCATGTTTTCAATTTTACAAAACTAGTCTTCCTAAGAAACTAGACTTCTAGAACATTAGTTTTTATTTAATGGATAATTATTCCAAAAATCAGGTAATAATATGTGTGAAGGTCGAGGTTAAATATTACTAGCATTAGATAAAGGTTTAGTTTTTTGATGGATTAGATAAAAAAATCAACAACCATATGGATAATTCTATCATCATGGATAACCTAGATCAAATTCTAGGAAATCATATGTTATCATATTGTTTCCATTTATATGTTTATCATTATTTCTTAAATGTTTTCTTTTTATACGATCATTATATACGTTTTCAAGAACCCCATAATTTTATTTTATATTTACTTTTTTTATTTAATCAAAATAAATATAGGAACTCATGCTAACAACCAACTTCATAGGAAGGATATTATTTCTATAATGATGTCCCAAACTAGGTGGGAATGGGAGGCCATAACATCATTACAATACAAACTCAATTGGATCATGTTCTGAATAATAAATCGAATCATGTAGAATAATTTTTTTATTACAATAATGAAAATCATGAGTTCAACTTCTTTACCTGAAAAATTTATCCTATATTTAGTGGATATTCAAACTTCCTCATATCATAAAATTGTATTGACATCATTAAATTGATATTATCTATCAGACACTACTCTAATAAAGAGATACTATTAAATGCAGTCTAGTTTTTATGGGAATCTGATCAGTGGTGGATAGTGATAATGAAGACAAAGTATTAAGAAAAAATTGATTCCTTAGAATGAGAAGAATTAGCGAAAATATTTTTCAATAAATTATGTTCCTAAAAACATCATATGAAAATGGAGTAGGAGTTCAGAAGACTAAAGGAAAAGGGAGATGAGCCTATCAATTAATAAGAGGAAAACATCACAATGCTATCATGATAGGCCTTTAGTTTTTCATGGAATGAAAATGTAAGGTGGATTGAATCTTCTATTGGTTAAAGATGAGTTTTCGAATATCCAAGGAGATTTATTATTTTTACATTTATAAGGATATTTTCTTTTGTGACCTTAAGGTTGAGATTGAGATTCAAGACTCTCATTGATCTTTTGGTCTTTGTGATCATAATGGGAATGTGATGTTTAATGTTGGATGATGAAAAGATAAATACCATGGATGATGGAAAATGAAATTCCCACTAGTAATAATTGTGAGAAGAAGGATCCTACGAAAAATCTAAAGGGAACTAGTAGGTTATAAAAATGTGGAGAATAGGTGCATCCAACTAATAATTTATAAAGGTATATTATCAATTACACAAATATAGAAGAATAGTTGATGGATTAGATCAATAACCAACCTAAAATATAGTGCATAAAAAATAATTAACATGGAAATTATGTGAGGCAAACCCTGATTCCAAGGTTTCTTGGAGACAATCAACAATGACAGTCACCATGTTATTAAAGAAGGGAATATGATATCACTACTACTTAGGTTGAGCCCAAAAATGATGTGGGGGATAAGTATGATGTTTTTTCATTCCTGAATAGTGAAAATTCAATTTTATTCTATTTATATTCATTATTTTAATATCATTCATGTTTTTTTGAACTATTCATACACCACCTCATTATATCTATGTTTAGTTATGTATGATTACAGAAAATTGGAAATTTTTTCAATCCATACTATAAAACTCCAAAAATAATTTTTTGGTAATGAACTTCCAAGAAAATATTTTCATACATCCTTTACTGATTTTTATACAATATTTGGAAATGATTGATAGTCATTATATATGGTAAACATCAACATTTGGGAAATGGGGATCACCCATCAAAACATTATACATCCATAAATTCAATAAAAAATGAAATGGAGGGGATGTTAATCCTTGGGAATATTCTTCTCATGAATAAATGCTATTTCCTTTTAAGGAATACTTCTTACTCACATGATTGAGATAAAGGATATGATCATGCATGGAGACTTTCCCATTGTATGGGACTAAATTGATGTGTTCGCTGAATAATTTCCTATACATCCTCATAACTAAGAGGTTGGGTTTAAAATTGATAATTTATCAAGTACTTTACCAATATAAAGGGCACCAAGAATGAATAGTATTTATTTTGAATTGATAAAGAATAAATTACTAGAGACTTTGGATAAGGTCATGATATTACATAATTTATTACCATGGGTTGAGCGACTCCACTTTGTTGAGAAGAATGATGGAAAAACTCCTCTCTTCATTGATTACCTTGATATGATGAAATTCAGAATAATGATAAACACATGCCTTATATAGATGACTTATTTGATGAACTATGTGGGGGATATTATTTATCAAATCTTGACTTTTGATCAGGATATCACCAATTAAATGTGAAAAAGGATGATATTCCCAATGCTTTGATTCGAACAAGGGATAAACATTGTGAATTTGTATTTATGACTTTTATATTGACCAATGCACTATAAATATTCATCGTTTTTATTTAATAGTATTTTCATAGAGTACCTATATAATTTCATGGTATACATTGTTCATAACATTTTGATATATTGCAAGTGTAAGTATGAGCATGAAAATATTTTTAATACTATCAAAATTGCATGGGGAATGCTAAAACAATATTAAATGTATTGTTAATATGCGTTCTGGTTAATGAATGTATCATTCTAGGGGTATCTCATCACTATAAAGTGTATAACAGTTGTCTGTTCTAAGAAATGGCACATGTAGAGTTTCCTAGGACAACATTTGTAATAGAGATCATTAGTTTACACGATCAAGTTGGGTATTATTAAATATTTTTGAGGAACATAGAATTATATTAAATCCAATTGTATATGATAATATACAATGGTGTAATGTTTTTTTGGAAAATGAATTTAAAGACGACATCAATGAGTTGATAAAGGGTCTTATCAATACACAATTTCATACACTACTAACAATAGGGGAACACATTTCTTATTTGAAAAATGTATAAAAAATGAAAAATTCATTACAATTATGAAAATTGATAATGTGACTGCCTACGCCTAATGGATACTGAACCATCATAAGAAAAACTTAACCACACATGATCTACTGTTGGAAGAGTTTATCTAAATGTTTAAAACCTTGTGGAATGATCCATATAGAAAGAAGTGTTATATATTTACTAATCAGAATATCCTAAAATATAAATTCAATTATAAAGATCTTAACATGAATTAGTGAATATAGTTGGAACTCATATAGGATTATGATTGATCAATCCACTAACATCATGATAAAATAGATAAAGTGGAAGATTCACTTACTATACTGGATCCTAAAACTCTATCAATGAAGATAATTGAGTGGATCCAATATTATGGACATTTAATTTATTATCATGGGAATCATATGTAAAGTAACATCATTTATCATTTTTTAAAAAAATTATCAACCATAAACATTGAAATTATATGGGATGCTCAAAAATTTTATTTGTATATTTAGAAGAAGGTGAAATATATCAGTAATGGGATGTCCTCATAGTTCAAAATTGACGAATATAGATTCATAGTATTTGTTTCATGACTATGTGTACCAAAAAATACTAAGATAAAGAGGGATATTTTTAATGATGTATATGGGTCACCCAACATCATCCACCTTTGCAGCACAAAAATGTATCGAGTTCTCTAAGAGCACTGTATGTGGGACAATATAAAGATGGGGATCACTTAATATACATAAAAGTTTCTCATATATAAATATTTTAAGGATAAAGGAGAATTTATAATTGGATAATTCATCCCTTACCCATACATACAAGGAAATGGAAAAAATCACCTTGCCATTTTCCAACAAACATCTAATGATATCTGGAAGAAATAATTTAATATGGGTGGTTGTGGATCATATTACAATTAAAACTCACATCATTTTAATTTTATGGAACATATGAGTAAATAATTTTTCAAAAATATAAATTATAGAACATTTAATGGTGCATAGAGTACCATTATCGATTTTATCGGATTGATATTCAATATTTCTATAAATATTCAGTAAAATACTCCACAATTCCCTAAATTGGGAGATGAAATTTCTTATTTATTAGCATAGTAAAACTGATCTCCAATATGAGAGAAATGTTCTGACATTGGAAGATATATTAATAGTACTCTCAAAAGACATTAATGGAGGATGGGATCAAAATAATCCATGTATAAGTACAATTATAACAATAGTTTCCATTAAATCATAAAAAATTAACCCACAAGATGCCTTTTGTGGGAAATGAAAAAGAACACATACATGATGGGATTCTGTTGTTGATGGACATCTACAAGAACTTATAGTGGTTGAAAAATGGTGGAAATTGTTAAAACCCTTTAAAAACACCTCGAGTCATCCCAAAGACAAGACAATATCTATAATGATAATCATAGACATGACTTAGAGTTTGAGGTTGAAGATAGGTTATTTCAATACACATATTCATGTATGTGAGTTATGATATTTGGGAAGATGTGAATTCTTGTTCCCGATATATTGTCCCCTATGACATTATTAATTAAAATGTAGTTGTATCATATCGACGATCACTTCCACCAAAAAGTTCTAATGTACAAAATTTATTATATGTATACCTATTTAGGATGTTCATACCATATCCATCACATGTAATAAATATAATGGCAGTAAAAAGGGATAATGGGTTTCTTATGATAGGAGACTAGTAAAGATCATGTACCATAGAGATGATGTCCTACACAACAAGACTACTCTCCTAGTCAAGGAACAATGGAATAACCATAAATAGTGAATAGGTGACAAGGGATCCAGAGTTAGAAATAAAGGAGAAGTAACCTGATATGTTTTCATCATTATATTCTAATGGATATTTTGAGGAAAAAATTTCATAAAGGGGGAAGAATCTATTGAATAATAATTTGATCAATGAAATTTATTTTCTTATAATTATGTCATGTATTATAGAGAAAAAATAACACATTAATAATATCTATTATTGATGTAAAAGAATAAAAATAAATTAATCTGAAAATAATCCCTTAATAATTCAAAATACAATAGTAGGAAAATAAATAGAAAATAATGAACAATAATAATATATTTTTTATATTCCCAATCCAATATAATTACCACAATTATGTAAAATTATGTAAATATAATATATAGTATTATTAATAAATTATTTAATTTTATGATGAAATTATATAATCATGGGATAAAATATAAGTCAATGAATAATAAATAAAACAAGAGGTATTTATAGAAATTAAATAACATAAATGGCCATTATAATATTGACTGTTAGAATAATAATATGGTCACTAAAATGGTAACCTGGAGGTTGCAATTGTAATTTGTTCACTAAGAATAGTAATTTGGCTATTAGAATAGTAACCCCACCTTTGAGTGTCTAAAATAATATTTATAATTCTTATAAATGAAAATATGATATATTTTTATCATTCTATATGTTAATAAATTTATTAATAATGAATAATGATGTCATAGAATTTTTTTAAATATAACTATTTAATTTATAATTTTATAATTACTATTTTTATTTAAAAAAATTATTTATAGAAAATGTATTCATTAATTGAGAATAATTTTTATTATAATGATAATAGAATATTATTAGACCATAAATAATTTATCACAGTGTAATAAAATAAATTATAATTTTAAAATTGTTATTTTTCAAATAAATAATGATTTTATTGAAAAAATAAATTTATAATATTTATAAAACTATCATTATAAAATGGTTTATATTTCATATATTTAAATTTAAAAAATGGTTAATGTTTTTATTATTTTCCTAAAATAGTTTACTTTCGGGTGTATAGTTAAATATGATAATTTATGAAATTTAATATTATATTCTAGATACAATAATTTTTCAGACGTGGTTGATGTAAGAACACATTATTTAGAAATAACATGAACTATTTACTTTATATAATTACAATACTCTATACTATTGATATTCTTGATACAAAATAATAAACTCATGAACATAATAATTAAAATCAACATTTCCTTCCCTTTATAAATTCCACCCTCACCATCGATTATCCTCAAACCATATAAGATTTATAGATTTCTAGTATTCATACATAATTAAATTATAAATATAGTTCCTCAATTATTGGTCTTCCTAGACTCTCAATAATTCCAAACACAATTTCTTTAAAGAGGCTCCCACTGAGAAAACATTCAGGAGGTAAAATCCACTATCTTTATATTTCAAATTCATTCATCCATCAACTATATCCCCCCCCTCTTTAAAGTGACTTGATAACTCTAGGATAATATATTTGCTTTAATTTTATTTTTTAATGCTTAAATAATCATAAAAACACATCTCTTATCATTTTATTCTTAAAACGAAAATGTCCTCCATAATATTTTGGTTCACCACCTTTATGGTTGACAAGTTTTATTTCCACCATTACTACAATCATACCTAACTATAAAAAATTATTATGGATAAATAAGATTATAATATTTATATTATAAAATAATTCATGTTTTTTACTAATATATATTCATAATACTGAATAAAAATAAACTAGTTCTTTATACTGGAAAAAACCCCACAAAATAAACTAAACATTCATCAATAACATTTAATATAATGAATTATCCTCATAACAGAAAGAAATTTAATATATGTGACCATTTATACTTTTTTAATTTCATGAATAATGTATAATTTTACTTTTGTATTTTCATTTCCATTCGACAAATA
This sequence comes from Viscum album, assembly GCA_963277665.1. NCBI lineage: Eukaryota > Viridiplantae > Streptophyta > Magnoliopsida > Santalales > Viscaceae > Viscum > Viscum album. Next base: position 1,472,216,167 of record OY728150.1, read on the forward strand.
CATCCATAATAATACACAAGTTAACCGACCATAAAAACATCCAAAGAATGCTCTCAGAACTATATAATTAATTTGTATAACCCATCAAAATGACCATAAATGAAGATAATAAAATTAAAAAAATTAATATTTATATATATATATAATAGTTTTTAAAATAAAATTTTTGGTATATATTATTATTATACATGAAAATTAAGTAAAATTAATGAACTCCATCAGACAAAAGTTGTGAGATCTCTTCAAACCTACACCTTTTTCTTTGGGTAACACTTTCCCTCTTATTACACTAAATATTATATAAATACACTAAATTTGGAATATATTTTCCAACAACAAATGTGTACACCAAATCATCTTTATTTTTAAGGAAAATTGATGTTAGAAAATGCACCCTTATAAATTGCTCTCGATAAGCAAACTTAATTATAGGGAACTTCTTTATTTGTAATCCATTTACAAGTACACACTTAAGAAACCAATATTTTCATAAAACTACTCATTTTATACACAAAATTATTTTATTTAATTATTGTTTTTATATATAAAAGTATTTTTTTTGTTTTCTTTAAAGAATATATATTCTTTTCCAAAAAATCACACTTAGTGGCATAATATTAATGGTACCTAACCACTATCTTTATTGATCTCAGTTAATTTGGAAATAATTAATCATGATCTATTATTATACTTAATTTAGGAAAGAAAAAGAATTATGTAACACCTTATTCAAAAAATAACATTATGATACACCATTTTGTAATGCCTTATCACATAATTAAAAACCTATTTCCTTCATTAGATAATCCATTTATTTTTGCAATATGATTGATTTATTTAGATAAAACACATTTGAATGTACATGTTATGCTTCATTTTCCTAGATATAAGTTCAAATAATTGAGTAATTATTTGTCTCATGATACATTATGTATGGGATTAGGGAAAAACCTAACCACTTTGGGTCGTTTTCCACCATGTGATACCGTTAGGGAAGTTTTCCATGAATTATATTCATGTCATGTTATGTTTTTCTTCCACATTATTATATTTCCAGTATCATTTGAGTCCATGTTTTGTGTGTGGTTACCCTGATTTTTTTTCAATGTTTTATTCCATTAATGATACCATGTTACTTCAGAATCATTTGCCATGTTTTTTCCATTAATGAATATTTTAGCTCATCCACTTTGTCTATGTATTCCCTAGGTTATCATATGAAGTTGATGGATCTAACAAGATGGTAGGATCCCATTATATAAAGAAATAAAATTATGTTTTATTATAGTTTCATTTTATTAAATTTTATGTACATAGTCTTCTAATGACACACGAATTTTCATTCCTCAGTTTGTTTTTAATAGATAATTATTATTAAAATCATGTAATAATATCCGTAAAATTTAAGGGTCCCTATAGACGAGCAAGCATTTTATGTTCTACCTAGTCTAAAACCTATATCTCATACAAAATATTGGACTCTTATTTCTCATTGAATTCCAGTGAGATATTTATATTTTTTATAAAATTATAATTAAAATATTAATGGAATCAAACTCAAATTTTATTCTCCAAAAACCCAACACACACAAAAATTACGTTGTGGTGAGGATATAACCAAAATTTTAGAAAAATATTGTGGCGGAAAATTTATCATATGATTCACCATTAGTGAGATATTTAAATTTTTTTATAGAAATATATAAAAAAATTAAATTTATTCACCACATTTGCGTTGTTTACAAAACTCCTAATGCACGAATTTGTTTTATTGCTCCATTGGTAAAACCCTCATCCTTGACATGATGGTGGTCTCATATTTCCCTATGAAAATACAGTCAAGAGATATTCTTTTATTTTGGATAATTATAACTCATATGGTATAATAAATAAGATATTTTCATTTTATCTTATCCATATCACATTGTTCCCAATAATCCTATGAAAATTCAACGTCTCACTCCAAAAATATTCGATTAAATATTTTATGGTGTTAAAATATAATAATAATTTTTAAAAATAAGAATTATATATAATTTGTATAATTTTTTTTAATTTTAAACCACTATAGACTTTTGTATAATTCATTAGTTTTCATTACGTGATCATGAATGGATAAATCAATAAAAAATTCCAACATATTTTTATAAATACAATCTACAATGAGGTGGTTGAAAAATTTATTTCATTTTCTTAAAAAAAATTAATTATGTTTCTAAAGGAAAAACTTAATTTTCTATTCATGAAATATGATCTTATGATATTTAAAAGGTATTATAATGTAGGACATCAACTATTGCATTTGGGTTTTTATAAATATTATATATATTTTTATCAACATGGTCAAAAATATTATATAGATAAAACAAATTATTCAGTTCTAGTTCCAAAATTATTTTTTATTAGTAAATGAGACTTCTCTCCTGACTTCTCATATAAAAACAACTTATAATTGTATTCAAAATCCTGAATGTAAACCTTCTCAAATTTAAAATTGTTTGAAATACATTGAGTATTCTTTATATCATGGATGTCAGAGGGGATAAGAAGAAGTTGTTACAAAATATAATGATATTTAAAGAGATTTTGGAATGCTAAATATTCATTTCGATCAAATATTATCTTTTGTTAAATCATGTATTCATGATGAAGATACATTAACTACATGTTTCTATGAATGTAAGTCGTTGGTCTATAATTTGGTTCTTACTTCTAAGAAGATGAATGCATGAATAGATAATTTCATCTTTTGTTATGGAGATTATCCGATGTTAGTAAATTTTCCAATTTATAGAGAATGATGGTATAAATAGACATAACAAGGAATGTACATCTAACCTATAATGAATTTGAGGTAATTTTCAATTAAACATAATTTAAAAAGATTATTTATTTCATCCAAGTGATGATGATTGCCAGAAAAAAATGATCATTTGAATCCTTATTGTTCTTAATAACATTGTAATAGATAGATGGTTATTTTAAATGATGATTTTTTCACTTGGTGAGAATGTCTATCAATATTTTTTTTAGCTCGTTTAAATACTCCATGAAACATTCCTCCATGGATGGGGATGAAAGTAGCAAGTATATATTTTGTACTATTAATTCCAGGACATATAAAGGAGAATATATATGTTTATTTGATACCCCAAACTAATGAGTAAATTTAATAATGAAAATATTTTTAATTAGATTTTACAGAAATTGTAGATATATTTTTTACAATTAAGGTTTAATTATTATCTTTTATAAGTCAATTTTTAGCATATAGTATGTTATATGGATTGTGTAAAACTAGTCTAAAATCGTATTTGTACTATATAGATGTGAAAAATGAATTTATAATTTTTAATGGGAGAGATAATATTTATTTTGAATTTCACGGTGGATTTTCCCTCGCAGGTCACATCTTACCAAGGAAGATAAATAATATCAAGTAATGATAAATGAAATGAGAGAAACCATTGGAACTTATATTAAATATTTGGGTATAATGTATGATATTTTTATAAAATATTTTTATTTTTGTACAAACCAAAAATTGACATGAAAGAAATAACATTGTGGGAGATATAAATTTTATAAAGTAGAGTATTATTTAGGTTCCTTCTATATAGTTATGATTTCATGGTTCATATGATTGACGAAATGAATACTAAGAATAATTATTTTGATAAAATATTTAATACCATGATGGAAACCCTTGGTAAGACCAATGATAACATAATGTAATTTTTATATATTTCCAATGAATTTAATGTTTATGAACAAATAATAATTTTAAGATAAAATATCACAAAATTTAATAAAGCTATGAGAATATTAAGAACATTATACAGAAATTAAAATACTATTATTTCAATAGATTCACAATTTATGGTTAATAGATGGGTTTACTTCTAAGTTGTAAACATTCTTTATAAAAGGTTATATTACCAAGTTAAAAAATAGTTAATACCATTTCATAATGGAAATATTTATTCACTTTTGTCTTAAATTGATATTGAAATATTAAATATGGGATGTGATGATTGAAATATTATATTTAATTTGAGATATTATTTTGTAAAAATCATATTATGATTCCATGATTATACAAAAAAATGTCCACATTTTAATTTTATTTAAATAATTGAAATTATTCCCACATATATAATTTGACTGAATGAGAAATTTTTTAAATTTTTTATATTAATCTAAATTTGGAGGGTTAGTAAAATTTATAAATAAGAACACATTTGAGAAATGTGTAGAAAACATATAGATGAAATTATGTCAGAAATCATTAATTGATGGGACAATATCATAAATTTTCTTGGGGAAGGAAATTGAATAATTATACTGTAATTATTTTTTATAGGAAAGACTACCTTGGAAAAAATTGATAGCCGATTAAGTGTTCTATAAAACCATCCATTAACATTAGTAAAATATAATAATGGATATTTAGTTAATGGAATTCAATTACATACACAAAAATATGGTGAATCAAATAAATAAATTAATAGTAGTGTTCGTTTTAAAATGATATCATCATAAAATAACTGATGTTTAATTTTATGTTTTGTCAGAATAAATAATTAGGTTATGTTATCTGTGAGGAGATTATGTAACAATGATTAAACACTAGTGGTTTGAAAATGTTAGAGGGTTGGGAGTTAATTGACAAAATGGATTCATTAAAATAAAATATAATACTATTCTTTAATCAAATGAACCATTTATATGGAATTTAAAGTTCATAAAATAATACTATGAAAATTAATGTGATGTTGCAATGGATTTGAACTACTGGTGAAGTATAACAGAAATAAAATTTCATAAAAGTTAGTTTATTAAAAAGTAAAATGGTTCTACATATGTGAAACATATTAAAAACATTCATGGAAAATCCAAAAATAAATCTCATACACATTGAGATATAAATATTGATGTTGAATCCCATTAGTCATTAGTCCTTGATTTTGTGAATGATGGAGATGTAATAAGGCTTGATGAAATAGAATGTCGAATTAAAGTCCAAAATTTCGAAGTTAAGGATTAGTACATTCTCTTTGTGGAAGATGAAGAAGAATATAACAATTGATGTATTATATTCATTTTTTTTTCTATTTCATAATTTTACGAACATTTATTTACATGTAAGATTGTTTGTTTTAGACTTGTAGTCCCAATGATCTATACTGTTACTTGGATAATGATAATAATTGTTAGTTTTCAATATTTTATATCCATATTAACAATTATTCATATATATAAATGTTATATTATTCATTGTATTTATTAGTTTTTTTAATAATTTATATCCAGGGAAGAATATAATTATAGTTTAAATTATTATATTATAGTATTTATTTATATATAATTACAATAATATTTTATTTGTTATTTTTTTATATTTGATATATGCAGTAATAATTATTTACATTCATAATTATTACTTTTTTGTATTTTTTTGTTTTTTATTTTCAATAACTTAATTTTCAATTTTTTTAAAGGTAATTTGATTTGATTCGGATAGGTATTGTCTCTGCTAATTTACTATGTAACAAATTTATTGATGTATAACTTCTTAATAATGAGCACTAATCATTTTATATACAAGATGTTAGGCATATTAGGAGGGGGAACAATCTTTCTTGATTGATTGTTTTAGATTCTACTCTAGAGACCTTCCCATCAATTGATTTTGATCCTCGTTTGTATATGTGTGTTCTGTTGTTTATGATATTTATTTTATAATATGTTTGTTCTTGTTTTTTATAATAATATTCTAATTATTTTTTTGTACTTTGATATCATTCCCCATTTAGTAGTGGTTTAGGCTAGTTCATTTCTATGTGAGTATTTTTCTGATTCATGGTTGTCATTGGGATCCTGTTCTAATTTTCATTCATTAAGAGATGATCGAATATTATATTCTACATTATTAAATAATATATATAATTATTTAATTCCCGTAATTTATGAAATATTGTATTTAATTTTATTGTGTAATTTATGTTCTTCTATTATTGAAAGCCTAAGATATCCTATTTAAGAGAAGTGTTAAATTTCCATATGTGAAGATTTTCACTAGTATTTATGAAAACGTAAAAATATAGCCATGGGGAAGAAATCTGCTACCATTTTCCAGTAGTCATTAATATCCCATCGACTAGAATATATCACAGCTCTGGTAATAGATTTATTATATTCATACTGACTAACAGATAAATTTAATATGAGGTCACCAATTGGACATCAGATTCGGGGGAGACTAGAGGGAACACATAGGGATTGAATCCATACATGTTGTATATATTGATGACATAACATATATATTATTATTTATTAATGAATATATAATTTAAATGTACTTTTTTGTAATATTATACATTCTTCTAATGAATCCACTATTATTTAGTTCTATGAATACAAGAATATATGCACCAATCACTATAAAATACAAGTCTTATGAGAATGAAATCTCAATATTGTTGTACATGGGCTTAGCCATGTACGTGGATGTTTGAGAATGTTTATGGGTAATGTAATTTGGTGATCTCCTATATAGACATGGTCATAGGACCTTTTACACGGACATGAACTGGTGGAAAAAAGCACATTTCATGTAATTATATTACACAACATATATTAACTCATACATTGGTTTGATTAATTATCCTCAATTTATTCTATGAGTTATGTTATGGTGAATTCCATATATATTGTCCATATGGGTTCGTTTGGAATCACATACTACTCACATGATGGTGATCCCTTCATTATTAATTATTAGATAGAGTTTTTTGAATACTTACATGAGCTACTGAGTGTGATCCTCTATCATCTCTCTCCCTAATGTGGATTTCGTGGTATCGTAATGAACAACACTAAGTGTGCATCAATCATATCTATAGAAGGTTAATCCAAATTGAGTTTTTAGTGTCCCCCATTTAAATGGTATTGATTCTCATATACATATCATATCTTATCATAATTTAAGTGTATACATACTACGGTGAGAACCGGCGAGCACTACCTCTCAGATGAATTTCATCAATGATATAAAAAATGTGGAGTTTGTTCATCGAGATAAGTGATTCATGGAACCATTGATAATGAATCCTAGGAATGATTTATTGTTTTAATATTTTCTTTTGGTCTATTTTTTTTTGATTTTATCTGTATATTCTTGTTATATATTTTTTAGACGTATACATATGTAGTGATTACCGTTACTCTCAATTCGTTTTTTTTTTGATATTAGGGTATCCTACCGGTTATTTTTATACACACCTGTGGAAGGTATTTTCCAACTTCTATAATGTATTATGAAGATTATAGAACTTTTTATTGATTCCTTGGTGTACTAGGAGAAGGTGGAGCTAATATGGGCTTGACTGACAGAGGTGTATTCTAATGTTTCATTTGACAAAAGTCCACTCCAAATGACAAGGTGAGAATTTACTTTCCAGTATTGGTTGGGAAAGTATTTTACCAATTTTTTGATTTCCAGTACATTGTTATTTACACTTGTTGTGGTTTTATAGTTTAATCTTGAATTGTTATCAGTTTTTTTACATTTCATCATTTATGAGACTTTAGATGTGTTACTGCGTATAGATAGTTATGTCAAATCTCGCTCATGTGTGTGATATGAATTCTTAGAGATAGTTTACATCCCCTATCCTAGTATACGTTGGATTGGAGTATTTGTGTCTTGGCCCCCATTGGATAATGTTTGATATATATTCTAGGATAATGAGGGACAATGAGTGATGCTCATCAATGAGTAGGAGTATGAGATGATACTTAGCATTATAGATCCTCTATTATGTCATTTGGTAGAGTTACCTATTGAGTCATATATGAATCATCCATTAATTATTACTATAGTCCTTGATTATTTTATTGTTATTATTCTTATAGAATTCATTATGAATAACCATCGGCATTATATAGACATTGTTATAGTTTTTCATCATTTTACCACTATAATTTCAATATACTCTTATCACATGAGACCATTTATGATATATAATCACTGAATTTATACTATTTATATGATGAATACTAGTTTCACCTATCCTTGATATTTTTCATGGTGTTATTTAATATTTTACCTATTAAATATTATACTGTTATAAGGTTGGGTTTAGTAGATTAAATTTTTTATCCTACGATGGTAATGAAATAGTATTCCTTTGAAAATATTGTAAATTTTTATTCGACCACTCAACATGAATTATTTATTTGTATAATTATAAACATTGTGTTCTATAATTTTACGGTTCTATTGAGGTCAGTGAGAACATAAGATATAATGATATACCCAATGTTAATGGAGTAACATGTTCAATGTTATAGGGCTTTTCTACATGTCCTTAAACAACGATGGCACTATGGGATTCTTTTTAAAAATATTTTTTGAACACCAGAGGAATATATCATGGGTAATGATAGGTTTTATCAGAGAGTGGAGATGAATCATTTAATGATTGATGTACTTGTCTCATTGATATCCATCATGAATTGATTCACGCATTGTAGGTTCCTTACTATTACACACTAGAATTTATTTTTTCTAATTTCTCATAGAATACTTTAAAGAAAATAACAATCATGTATATAAATTAATTAATAATCATGTATATAATCATTAAATATCAATGATATATAATTATTATTGAGTCAATATATGATGGTTCCCATCATAGTTTGGTTTATTCATGAGGTAAAATATAAAATCTTATATGGGTTCTGATAGTTACATCCTAATGAGAATTAATTTTCCACCCATTATATAGAGTTGGAGGAAGATGGGTTTACTCTTAAGTTATAGAATATGTAACTCATCAAGTACATATAAAAAAATTATTCCTTCCTTATTATGATTTAAAATATTTTAGGGAAAATTTTAGAATCGAGGAGATGAGTTAACATGTGATTCCATAGCTTATTAAACTATAATATTGATGAAAAAAATATATAATATTTTTTATCACAGACATGTAAATTATCAAAATTATGGGAATAAAAACTAGACAGAAATATGAGATATCCATTAAGTCCATAATTTATTTTTACCCCAGTTGTGGAATAATGATTTTCAGATTTATGAGTTTCCTGAATTCATAATCAAGGAAAAATAAGTATTTTAATAATGAACAATTAAATAAATTATTTTTATATCAAAATGATATAAAATACTCTATTTAAAAATAATTATGAAAAATAATTATGGTCATTCACATTACAATTTTGTTTGATAGAGGACTTGTTGGAGGAGAGTTTATAGACGATTGAAAGTATATTATTATATTGGTGATTGGTGTGAAAATGAAACTCATGGATTTCATTAAGGAAAGCAACATGAAATCATTGTTGGATAATGATTGATCTAACCCCATGAGGGTGTTTTTTATTTATTTTGGATTTATGCCTATTTGTTTATACCATGTAAAATGAAGCTTAATCCTCCTAAAAATATTTATTTGTAGATTAGTGGTCAATATCATGATTTCATTTTATCTTCAGGGAATATTAGGAATAAATAGAATTTATTGTGCATTATAATTCTCATTCATTCATAACTGAAAAAAATTAACAATGGATAACCAATATAACGACTGATGATATATGAATTTTTTATTTTTTAGGGGGTTTTTATCCCTGGTTAAAATTTAAATATCATGGATAATACCATTTTTGAATGGTTCAAAAAATCCATGGTAATCGATCATTGCAAAACTATTCCTTGGCGAAATAGATATTAATTTAGGGTCATGTTTGAGATCATTGAAATATTTGTCCTATAGATTGCTGGTGGATGCATCATAATATAGCAACATAGAACATTGATGGATTGGAATGCAGAAATTACATACTATAAAGACAATTGATCCCCAATTTGATTCGATAGCTAAAATCTGACCACTAGAAAAAGTGAGGATGATTCTACTCAAATATAAAAATCATGGGTGATATGTAGTGAAATATAATGAAATAGTAGTGTGATGGTACATGAAAAGGACCCATAGGTTCAAGAATATTCAGAACTATAAAGAGAGATGTCCTAATAACACAAACATTGTTTTCCCCTTTCTAGAGAGGCGATTGTTTTGGGAAGTGTAAATATCAAAAACCTTGTGGTATCCCACCACACACCTTTTGACCCATGATTATAGAATCAGTGTATAACCATATATTATATTTAATGATAAATAACCATGTACATTTGATCATCGAGAATGCGTGGGCATTGACTAGTACTTTGTAACATCCAGGTATAGTTACAACCCAAAAGTAGATAGGTATGGACCAAAGTACAGAAGAGACTTGTTGAGTACATAGGAAGAGTCCACGTAGAAAAGACTAAACATTTACCCCCATTATGTTCCATATAAATTATCATGTGTGTTTTGATGCCCCTTTTCACACCAGTGTTTACCAGTTTCCTTAGGGTTCATTCCCAAGGTCCTTCCCCATAAGGTTACACTGTTAAATCACATATTGAGCGTTAGATTATGATCCCCTATAATGGATTAGGATTATATAATGTTTCTGGAATACAATCACGGATCCTGTGGTGGGATCCTATATTGTATCTTCTACTCTCTACATGGTTTTAGGTATCGATATGACCATCAAACATGGGTTTTCACCCACTGTATATAGGGTTTAACTATTTTGGGATATCTGTATCCCCAATGGAAATTGGAGGAATACCATTTCTATGTATTGATCTAATCTATTTTAAAATATTTATTTTTACATAATGATACCAGATGATCATGATATTTTGGATGATTTACTACTCTATTATTATACTCATAGAGTGAGTTCTCATAGGCAGGCGTTGCTTCAAACACTCAAGAATGAATCCTCAGCTAATATTAGGGTTGCGAACTTATATTGTGACTTAGTGTGAATCTTTAGAATATTTCGGTGTTTTTATTGAATTTATCATACGATAATTAATATTCCATTATAATTATCTAATTGCTCTATTTATTCTATACAAGTGGTGATTTTATAGTGTCCTACTAGGCATCATCAAACTCAAAACTACATGGTATCTACCATCACATGTCATTACTAATGCAGAATATAGATCTTTTGATAGAATATTATGAGGGAAAATAAATATAATAGAATAGTTTGGGGTATGATGATAGTGGATTGTACTAGTTGTTGAACCTTTTAGCAGTTCTATCATTCATAAAAGGATGGACGATATTTTTAGTTTTTGTGAACTCGTGTACGGTCATTTAGGATTTCTATTAAAAATATTATACACTAATAAGGTATGTAGATATTTTTATGAATTGAATTTTTTTTACATTATCCATTTAGATTTATATGGAAAATATATACATGTTCATGTGTATATACGTACCTTAGGATAGGGCCACCCATGTGTGTGATATTCCTACTCAATTATTTTCACCATCCCCAGATCTATTCGAGGTTGTCTTGGGGTGTCACCCTCCATGTACCACTATTCAAGTGGGGGCTGGTGGTCCAAATAATGATATAGTAGTATCAAAGGTGATTCATTCTAGTACGAGAGTTCATACAGTGTCTATATGTGATTTTTCGAATAGGAACTATGGAAGAATGTTTGTTTTTCATGATTGGATTTTATTCCAAAAACTATAGTATTGGTGTGAACTCCAACATATCCATTCACCATCACTTTGATTACATTATTATAGAATCTGTAAATTTTGGTACATTTTGTGAGTAAATAAAATAGTTGTATTATATAAGGATGATTTGTTGTTTCTATGCCCTTCATGAGTCATCTACTGATATATACTCTTGACCAGGGTACCTGAAATCTATTTCATGACGCTTCTATTTTGATTACCATCAAGGATTATATATCCAGACTGCGAGGATGATTCACCTAATGATGTTTGGATAAAGTTTTTTATTCAATAAGTTGTTCCACTGGTGTGTTTTATGGTCATACATCCATCCATCGTATTGTAGATTGTACCAATAGTACTAGAAAATGAGACATTCATACTGATCACACATCACTAGTTTAAATGAAATTTACACTTCAAGGGATGGTATGATAAATAAATATATATATATATATATATCTAAATCATGTATTTATATCATTATGATGGGTTTTCTACCTCATTTAGATTCATTTAGAATAGATGTTCATCCATGCATTGAGTCGTCTTCTTTGATTCATGGGAACAATGTGGAGTTTGATGATATTATAATATAAAGAGACAAATCATTCATAGATTTTATTTTAGAATCATTTTATAAAGGATTTATCTCTAGATAAATTATGGAAGATATACATCGATGTGTTTCAATAGCTTTATAATGTCAGAATGAAGATGGATGATTATTCATTGAGGTTTTACTTTATATCGAGATACACTATAGATATGGTTTCATATTGTATCATTGAAAAAAAGACTATCAAACACGACCTAGATTGATATACCCGTGCTAGAGGGATATCTCATTTTCATATCCATATATGATGGAGTGCTTGACCCAACATTATATGTAGATATAGAGACCCAATATTTTTAATCACATATATAACATCTTAATATCTGAATATTATTTTATGTTTACAAAAACATTCATAGGAAACAAATGGTTTTGTTCATTTTGGAACTAGGATATATAATAAAAATCTCTAAATGTTAGTAAATCACCTCCCCCTAAGTTCATCTAAACTCAGACTCTTTAATTCATAGAAATCCGAATTAGTTTATTTATAACATTTTGAAACAAAAATAATAATGGTTCATCTTAGACACTCTGTTTGGTACAATAATAGAGAAATAATCATAACTAAAGAAAACTATGAGAACATTAAGATAATATTTTAAAACCATAACATATATATTATAGATCATAAACCGTAGCCATGTCAAATATATTGGTAGAAAAAAATTCCATAATAATAGTGCAATCAAAGAGCCTGATCCACGATGGCATAAAATTATCATAGGGTTATAGATGTATGGAATAAACATAAAAATATTTAATAAATATAATAAAATACAAGGATAAATATCAATGATATCATAGTGGAATGGGTTAACATTCAAAACCATCATAGTGTTAATCATTCACTCCCAACACTATTATTGTATAATAAGTCCCTTACTGAACTGGGTTCGATCGCCATTACGATATTTTTATTGTCATGAGATATCCATAATTACCCAATGCATTGGAGATCTATACAATTCCAATACCACCTATGACACAATTAATAACATGAATATGTGTTCCACAAGACCATAAATTATTTATCGTATATGAAATAATGAAAATAAATTGGTTTCATAAACATTTAATCTTACCACAACAAATGAAAATGGAATGTGTTTGATAAATATTTAATCATTTAATAATAGAATAACTCATATAAAATGAGTTGGTTTCATAAAAATAATTTTATCCTAAAAAACATCCAAAGAAATAGTACAGATGGTATAATTGGATAATAACCGTGGTAAAGGTAAAAAACGTCACAAGATTTCATTAAATGAATAATGGTTTTGAAATTAACATGAAACTAATTATTTGGAAAATATTCATTTAACAATGATACCACATTGTCGAAAAAAATTTTCAAATATAAAAGTAAAAAAAATAATTTGAAAAATATAAGAAACTAAGAAATAAAAATTTAATTCATTTAAATGATATAAAATTGATAAATACCATTGACTTTTTCTATATTGAATGAATAATTTGTTTTATATTTTGGGTAAAAAATTAAAATCAAATAATTTAGATACTAACAAGAATATTTTATATAAGCAATTTCTTAAAAATTAAATAATCGATAAAAATTAATTTAAAAATTATTATATAATCGAAAATATACTCTTTAATATTTATTGAAAATATGGTTATGGATGAAAAATGGTTTTTAACAGAAGAAAAAACTATATTGAATTTTTTATAAAAATATATTTTTAGACAACTGTGTATTTAAGGTGATAAAATATAATGGACACCATGGATTTTCAAGACATAAAAAAGGATAAGAAATTTCATGAGTCTCCTGATAGATAGATCATAATATTATGTTATTATTAAAATGATCATAAACACTGTTGATAAAGGGTAAGATTATGACGTAAAACCCTGACTACTATAGTAAAATTACAGCCAGAATCCCCATGAATGATATAAGTATATATAGATATTTATATAACCATATAATTAATAAAGATATTCATTAATGTAATTTAGGTGTAGAATAATCTATAGACAAATGAATTAGTTTGTGAATATATCTTATGTCCCATAGAAAAATAGTTGAGATGATAATCCATTATCATGAGTTCCAGTTTCATGGTGGCACTCAAACCTCATGTATAATAAATATAAATTTATTATAATATTATGTAAGGTTAATTTACATAATTGTAATATCATATATATATATATATTATACATATATATAATCATATATATATAAATGTGATTGAAAAATATATTACATCAATCATTGATATGGTTTGTCATACGTTCGAATGAATACTATTTTCACATTCTGATGGATAGAATGATACAAAGGTAAAAACAATTAACCATAAAATTATATTTATTATATGAGTTAAATCATATTAATTCATTAAATATATCTAAATTTCCATCCATATAAAGTGGTATTTAATGGATAATGACATCGCTTCATAGAAGCATCATACCACATGTATTCATGAGCGACATTCTCATTTTCCAACAGATTATGATGTATGAAGAAGAAGTGATATTATAAATCCAAAACTATAATTGTGTAATTATTTAAATAAATATAAAATAAACTCATATTTATGACATTCCATGAACTATGGTAGTGTAATATTAAATTTATCACTTTGTGGATATTATAAGTCGTATGTACGTATGAGCAGTACATTAACATCCGATTTCATGAGAATTATGGTGGAAAATGGGTTTCTAATAATTATAATGATTTTTTTATTATATTTATTATTATTACATTATTATTTAATAATATTTACAATAAAAGCATAACATTAAATGATGATGGTAAGAGTATGAGAACGATTAAGGGGATTAACACTTCATTAAAAGAACTCCTTTAGACATCCTCTTGAGGATGAAATGGTTGGTATTTTGGGTGAAAAAATATCTCTAGATATTGGATTAGGAATTTCATATGGGATTTAGTTATGGTATTGTTATTCTAGAAGGATAAAGGTAATGTGAAGAAGAGTTGATATGGGTGCCCAATTATAATTGTGTGTCGATGCGGCTATTGGATCTTTTTAAAAAGATTAAAATTTAATATATTCATTATATATATATCCTATATTCAAGACTCCGATTTGGGATTCAAATATATGATATTATGTGGTTGAAATTACTTCATGAATTAAAATATGAATAATTTTATGTTTTGTTTTGAAACATACCACTTAGTTTAACACCACTATAAAAATAATATAATTTTAACCATGATAACATCATTTTCACTCTTATTGGTTTATAATTTTATGTAAAAAATTTGAATAATAAATTGAAAAATGAATTAATTTTAGACCTTATATTGTCTTCATTTTAATATTTTATTTTTATAAAATTCATAACTAATTTAGTAAAATATAATTTTGAGAAAATATCTTTAATGAACATTTTAATACTACTCGATTAATTAGACTTAAAATTTATATTGAATTTTTTGAATTAAAATATAATGCATTAAAACAAATATAATATTTAATTATGGTATAAAAATTATTGGAACACAGTAACTCCCACATATTATATTAATTTTATTTTTTATGATGATTCATTTTATATTTCTAATTATATAACAAATAATGCATCAGAGTCTCTATGGTATTTAATGTTAAATTTTAATTTTTAAAATTTATAAAAAAATTATCATTATGAATATAAAATCATTATGAAAAAATATTAATTTTGATACATGCATTACTAATTATTTACCTACATAAGCATATAAGATATACTCATGGGTAATAGATTGATGACTTTTATCTTTACTTGAATTAAATATCGTATAAGCCATTTTCATGCACATGTGTCTGATTAATAAATCATTTTTTGTGGATAAGGTTATAACTGTTAAATCAAAATTTGAAAATAATATATATGATTTAAATGAAGCAATTTTGACTTATTATAACCTATAGAAACCTGATTTACTATTTACTGATTTAATAGTTTTTAGCACAACTATTAACCATATTGGTAAAAAATAAATTGTCAAAAATCACCATATTTTAACATGAAAATTATAAATATTTATTTCATTTTTATAGATGCATCTTCTATAAGTGGATGATGTTATTTATAAAAATAAACACACAAAATTAAAAAAAACTAATTTTTAAATTTCAATTTTATGCAAGAAACATGGGTTATTATAATCATATTATTAACAAA
Organism: Viscum album; assembly: GCA_963277665.1. Classification (NCBI taxonomy): domain Eukaryota; kingdom Viridiplantae; phylum Streptophyta; class Magnoliopsida; order Santalales; family Viscaceae; genus Viscum; species Viscum album. Next base: position 1,472,232,601 of record OY728150.1, read on the forward strand.
ATATTAAATAATTTTTAAGATATTTTATTGAATATATAATATAATAATTTTTTTTGAATCATTAACTATTAATGGATAATTTAATATATTAATAAAAAATTACATTTCCTTTATAAAACAAAATTCCATAAAAGTAACTATTTATACATTAAAAGTCTATTTAAATTTGATTATATTTAATTTATAAGAAATGTAATAATTATTCAATGACCTGAAACTTTATAAATGAAATTTGATTTTTAAATTATTGAATTCCCTATTGAGAAAAGGAATTATTGAAAACGCATGCACAATGTAAGTTATTTTTGATAGTTATGAGTTATATACATTAAGATTTGAAAGAAATATACCCAACAAAATATTTATAGAATAACAATTATAAATTTATCATTATTATTTGTAAATAATAATCCTGATGATAAGTATAATTTAAATAGGGTAAATAAGAGATGCTCTAGACTATTATAATTGTACCCTAAAGAATCCCATTAATCGGAGATTCTGTTGTATATAAAAATAATATTATTTTATAGTGAACAATCCCAATACATGATTTAACAACTAATTACTAAGAAAAATAATTCATAGGATATGTTCAAGCTCACTAAAATCATTGTCTAAAACATGATCAAATATTCACCCATAGAAAATATCACCATCACACTCTTTAATAATAGGGAATACATATATGTTAGAAGGGTATTTTTATATACAACATAAAAATATGATAATTTATATTTCTATTTCAAAATTATAATAGTAATTATTATTATTAATTTTTAATATACTAATAAATGATTAATCATTCAATTTGATCAAAATTACTTACATTTAACAAAATATTTTTTTAATTTATAAATACTATTTTCATGATCATATTTAAAAATTAATGTATTTAATATATATCAATTTAATAGAATATATTAAATTTTAAAATAATTTAAGGAATTTAAATGTAATTTTTATATGGTTTATAAAAAATTAAAAAAAAACCCATACATTTTAATAATTGGGTTTTTTATTGATAAATATATATTGAAATAACTTGAGATTTATTTAGTTAACAAAAATTTTTATTTTTAAGATCATTACATCGAAATTTTCCAATTATGAATTTTTCATAATTATCATAGATGATTAAATTTTTGGGTAAAAATTAAATATGGTTTAATATATAGTTTAAATTATGACATCATCATACCAAGAAAAATGATGTAATATATTCCATTAATGGAATCCAAGACCAAAAATATATTTTCCCATTAACATATTGTGTTTTTATGTTATTCGATTAAATTTATAGGCCATTAATTACTACTCTAAATCTGATATTATTTTTCATTATTTAAAAATTAATTCTAAATTAACATGATTAACATACACATAATAATGAATATTATGTGAACAATTTTATTTCTATGATATTTAAAATAATTAAACCCACTCTTCTTTAGAAGAAACTATAGTAAGAAACGTTGGATGTTTTTTGGTTTTCAATAAATTTTTTATAGTCCAAAAACTAGGTTTGGAAATTAATATTGATTTACTCTATATTTCTCTATATTAATACACATAAAATCACATTTTTCATTAACCCAAACTCATTGGTCACAATTATACTCAACCATTACCTCAATTTAACTCTCCCAAGGTTCCCTAATCACTTATGATTCTCCTCCCAACCATTAATATGCTTCTTCACAAGGTGAGAGATCCACTACTTCTCATCAATACACTACCTCCATATTTATTATATGATTTTTCCAATTTTTTTAGTTTGTGATGTTATTTCTAACATCCCACTAATATTATTTATTATTTAAAAGTTATTTCCCTCTCATTTGTCTCATTTAAACATTCTACGAATCATTATATAACACAATTATGTTATCAGGATTACCAATATATTTTCTATGAAAAAATTATGTATATATATATATATATATTATAGAAATACACATTTATACTGAATGGTATTAAATTATATGTTCGTCACAATCATTTATCGACATATTCTATATTTCTAATCCATACTCATTAATTTTTGGATAGAATGTGATGAAATTCACGCTTATGTTTCATGATCTATGTACCCTAATTATTAAAGTAGATGACATGAATATTAAAGGTGGGATTAGAATTAGTATGTTTACAATGTATTGGGTAACATTGTTAAGTCATGAAATAACATGTATGGAACACATGAGGTTATCTTAATAATAATATGTTATGTTTTCATGAAGGTAATCCTTGACTTATTTTTATGGTGTAATGTTTTATGTTGTTTCAACTTCCCAATTTACCTTCATTTTATCATGTTATGTTATGACTCATTATTGAATATTATGGCTTTCATATCTCTTATATTTTATTGACATGCCTCATGGGTAAGAGGTACTACATTTACTTATTCTATTTGTTATTTATTCCCACAGTGGTCTTTATAGATCATCAATTTCTTTTTCACAAACCAAGGTCATTTATTATTGATATAGATGATTGTTGGAACATAAGGCCATGTTTTTGAATTTTAAAAAATACAATTATATCATATATTATGCTAATGTCATACATAAATTATTTCTTAAATATACATAAAACCAAATTTTTATGGCGTTTACTATATATTTCATTATGTACTAATTCATGAAATAATGTGTTTTTAAAATAGGGGTTATCTTAGTCTCTATAAGAGGAAAACCCAGTTAATTTGGAGGATTAAAACTATAAAACTGTTTTGAAATCCCTAAATATTAGAATCAACATATTAAAAAATCCATATATTTTGGTACAATATATATTAATTGTATTCCACGAAAATACATGACATTATGGTTATTATAACTGCATGTTAATCTACCAATGTTTTACCTTCATGTAATTACAATTAAAAAGGAAAAATAATCAAATCTCTATCATCACCTGGTTCATGAAAATAAACCTTTTGACACTCCATATTTAATAGTCCTAGAAGATATTCTTTGGTCAATCCCAATGATATTTAAAAATATTTATAAAGGTATTAGAATTAAAATATGTTTCTATTTTAGAAAATATATGATGTAGAATACAAAATAATATCTAGAAATTCATAGGTTAAAGAATATTTTTCATTTTTATGATATCCCATAAATTATTATGGTATCCAGTTTTGGCCATTAATAGTTACGAAAATTCTCTCCACTAATTTTACATTTATCTATAATAAATATCTATAAATATGAGTAACTTATTCAATAAACAATGATTTTTAATTTGATGAATTCGTAAATTAGATGCTCAACTAGATTGAAGTAGGAATTAAAATATTCCGGTTGATACTTTAGCATTTTCTGATATTTTCAATAGAAAACTAAATATAAATAAATTCATAAATTACCCTAAGAAATATCATGATTAAATTGAGGCCTTTATGTAATATAAGAATAGATAATTTAGTATATATTATGTTCCATTAATCACAAAAATATAGATCAAATCCATTGATATAATATTCTTCATACCTCAATTCACTGAGTATGATATAATGATTCATTTTGTTAATAATATTGAAGGAGAATCTTATCACTAGATTAAGTAATGTAAAAATTATGATGCTCTAGGAGAATAACAAAGAGATTTTGTAGAAGAAATTATGGAAAATACATTTGAATTTTTTTCTCAAACACTCTGATATAAAATGGAGATGAATTCCTTTGACTCATGAAAAAGGTTGAGGAATCCGTTATAGTATATAATAAAAACAACACAATATATTCAAAATGGATCTCATACATTGTTATTTATAATGAAAATAATGTTTACCAGGTCTTTAGTGGGATAACAGTAAATCTACGAAACGTTTGACTATTAGAGACACTAAAATCTCTATGGAAATTTTGAGATGTTTTTTAAAAGTCAATATAGAGATCAAAAAATACCAAGGTTCAGTTTGGGGTAGATAAAGGAAGATAGATGAATTTTAATTCTAGTAGTGTCACTGAAAAATATCAAAGGGGTATAAAAATTACACATCTCATTTCGCAATAGTGTGGGAAAAAGTGTATTGAAAATTACCAGATGGGAACAAGGAATTGCATCCGGTATTGGAAATTAGGGAATTTATCTAGATATTTATGATAGGATAAACCCTACCATTAGATTTAATAAATTAATTTTCCAATAAAACCATATCCTTATTTCCAATAATTTATCATCAATAAATAAGAACATTATTCGAATCAATGACCTAAGAAAACTATTTTCAATGATAACTTATGAAATCATCCTCCAAGGCCTTATGGAAAATGGTGATCATATTCCTCCACAATTACTAATGTGCATATTGAAAACAATATGCTAACATATATATTAGTTGTTTATTCATGTATAGAAAACAAAACATTAGATTCTGATTCTACACATTTGGTCATACAACACGTGTTCTATAGAGCAATTTAAACACAACTTCAAGATAGGGAAGTCGAGTAAATAGTTAAGATATAACATTGGAAAAACATTTAAACCCATGTAGAACACTATTCCCATATACAATTTTTTGGATGAATGTCCTAAAAACTATATAATACTTCTCTTCAGGAAATGACATTGTATTCAGGTCATGGTTCAGTATTCCCCATATTAAAATAATTTAATTTATAGATAAAATATAATCACCCTCTATATTGTGAATCATCATTCTATTTGATACAATTTCTTATATTATAAAGAATATTATTTAGAAAAAAAATATCAAGTGTGAATATTATTATTATTTTGGTAATCATATAAAAAATGATTAATAATATTGAAAATATAATCCTTTATGACATGAATATTTTTAGGTTATTCACTAATGTGTTTCCTAAGGATGTTTCTAAACTCCATCCTAGCTGTTAGGTAGAGTTCAAAATAGAGATTATGCCTATAATATTTTAATAATCCAAATGATTATATGGAATTGATATTGTTGAATGTGAGGATCTAATGAAAAAATTATAAACAATATGGTTAAAAATGATTATAGTCTAATGTACATTGCCATGTGGTGCAATACTCATCTTATTTATATAGTAGGATTTGTCAATTCAAGGATTTATCATGATCTAAAAAAGATCACAACAATGAAAAACAATCATATGAAACAAATTTATGACATGTTATTTCAGCTATATGGAGACCAGTACTCCCCAATAATGTATATTCAGTTGGGATATTATCATTAATTGGTGAAAAAGAATGATATAACTAAAATAGCATTATATAGAAGTTAGGATCACTATGTATCCACAATTATTTCATTTGGACTCACTAAGTATATAAAAATATTCCTAGAATTTATGAATATAGTTATTAGGGTTTTCCTCGACATATTTTTTGTAGTCATTATATAATATATTCTTATGTACTCCAAATATAAAAGATAAACCTAATGAGAATTTAAATATTAAAATGTATACAATGTAAGGAAAAATTTAATATATGCTATAGGGAATGAAATTTTTTATGGATCAACTAACATTCAAACAAAATGTTATTAGTAAAAAAGGTATTTGGAGGGGTTCATAAAAAACAATGGAAATAAAAGGAAAGAACATGCTAACATCAATGAAATATATCCACAGTTTCATTGAATTAACACTGTACTATCATAAATAATTGAGTAAAATATAATTATTATCAATTCAAATAATGATTCATACATGGCGGGGGGTAAACATTTTCTATACTAAAGATTGGGGGGAAATAGTTAAAAAGATGAGGAAGAGGGTAATCACTACAATTATTCTCACATTACCCTCAAGTGGTAATGGAATTGTGATATATAGTGAATTATCCAAAAATGGTCATTGGTTTTGAACATATACAAGAATTAAAAGCGATATCATATTCCTCCCACAAATTAATTATCCATGAGCAAGACAACACAGAATAATATCTTGAATTGGATGTTATTGTATCCACATTGAATATTTGGAAAAATTATCACTATATATAAGAGTTGGACATATGTTCAGATAATGAAATAATAAATTTTATATTCAAAAAACGAAAAGAATAATTACCAAATAATGTGGTTAGATATGATCAATGATTATTATTGTTCAATGTATAACAATCCTGGGATGTAAATCAAAGGAGAAAATTCTATAAGTAAAAAGTATCCCATAACCCTTTCCCTAATGAGGATTTAATAAGATTAAATCTTTTTCATGAAATAAAAGATTTATGTGGGAATAAGAAATGGATCTTTATCATGCCAAACTAAAATAATGTTCAACCATCTATTTTTGAGATAATCAAGAATGCCCATGAAGATGATATGATTCTACCAAATAAGGTCAAGTATATTTCGGGGTTAAAAATGGTAAAGACAGAATTACATGGTTTGAAACATAGATATGAATACCATAATAAAAATAAATATTGATTGAAAATTTTGTTGATGTTCATAGATAAACATTCTCTAATTATCCAGGAAGCACTAAGATGAATCGATATGTTATGACATTCATATTTTGGGATAAAATTATTTGTAATATTTTGGTGATTTTATATTGTTTTGTGGAATGACCACATGTTAAGGGGGAAGAATAGTTAAAGGGTGTGATTAAAACGTTACCCATCCTACAGTAAAAATAGGATACTATAACCATGTATTTTATCGTAGGATTCCCCATGAATTCAAAAGGAAGTAATGCTATCTTGGAGGTAATCGATTGTATTACAATGTTGGCACATTTATTTTATTCCATGACAGTTTCCCCGCTCAACCAACTATCCATGATATACATAAAGGAAGTGGTAATACTCTATGGAGTTAAAATTTATATCTTATATGATCAATATATAAGATATAAATCTTGGTTTTGATGAATCCATTAGTATGAATTTGGAATAAAACTATTTTTTACCATTTCTTACGACAATTTTATAGACTGTTATCATCAAAATACCATTCAAACACGGGATGATATAGTGATATCAATTTTCATGGATTTATATGGATGATGGGACTATCAAATTATTTAAGAGGATTTCTTATATTATATGTTTTTCCATTATTGGCCATAAGGTGAACCTCATGTGGATTTATATGATAATAGGTTTCAGACTATGGGATCATGGGTTGAATCCAAATAGAGGAAGGATATTGGACCTGATCATCTACATGAAATAATTATTAAGTATCAAACCATTTATAATGACATAAAATATTGAAAAAATTGATATATAAGTAATGGAGACAATAATTTATGTTACCTCAACATTAAGGTTTGATATTAGGTGTTCCTTTATATATCACTACTGAAGAAATTCTAGTGGTTTGTAAAGAAGGGATAATTGACTCTTATATACATTGGTCCATTTGAGATCATAGAAAAAATATTTGTACTGGCCTTTCGACTAGCACTCCCACTTAACAAATCACATGTACACGATGTAATCCATATTTCCATACAAAAGAATTAAATAATAGACCCTTCACATGAACTAAAGTTATATGTAGAACTATTGTAAAATGATATATCATATGAAGTTTGGTCTGGGGAATATCTTATATCATAGAGAATATATCATATAAAATTATACAAATATCATGGAAAAAGTGTAGTGGTGGGACCAGTTGATTGAGGTTGCAAAATGGCGACCAAATGAGCTGATAAAATTTGTGTACCCTAATATTCTTTTTGTATATGAAATGAAAATTTAGATGAAAAAATTTATGAATGTGGAAACAGTGGAATGGACTAAACATTTATAAATGAAATTATATTTTTAGTTGAATTATTTTTTTATTGAGAAATGAAAATATAGAAAAAACGTGCAGAAATTTGGTTATTTATTATCATTTTATGTTTTATCCTATCATATTTAAAGGAACATTACATATCGTAATTTTGTATAATATAGATTTTGTAATCTTATCAATATGAATAGCATTAATTAAGGGTTATTATAAATACAATTTCTAAAGATAAAACAAGTGATTTCCTCATCCAATATGATCACTGATTATGATGAACATTTATTAGAGCTCCTGAGGGAGATAATATCCCAATAATTTTCCCATGAACATGCCCAAGACTAGAGTAAATAACTAAATAATTTTTTTAAATGGTTTATGGGAAATGATCAGGATCATTGTGATCATGACCCATACCATGTTCATCAAGAAACCATAATAAAATGTCACAATCACACATCATTCTCTCATGAAATAAGCTGGTGTAAGAATAGCTTATGTAACATTACCATAACAATATAAATTTGTTTATTTTTATATTTATTAAATAATTATTATATTAATTTCTGTTTTAATAATTTTAAATGATTGGTGAATATATTTTCTATAAATTTGGTTTGATGAAATTTAAAATTATTTTTTGGGAAATATAAAATTTCAATAAACTAATTTCTATGAATTCAAGAATAGTTTTAATAAAGTATAGTTTAGTAAAATATTATTATTAATTAATATTTAACGGAATATAAATGATAATATAATTTTATGAATCCAAAATTATTTTTTTCCATGTTCATAAAAATAATGTTCTTTATTTTTCTATTCTTTAATAATTGTGGATTTGTGATTTATAAATATAAATTATCCAATATATATATTGTTAATTTAAAAACTAATTAAAAATGTAATTATTGAAATTATCCAATTGTTAATTTTTCATAATTTTGGGAGATAATCATATTTCAACATTGAAATTAATTATGGTATAAATATATGGGGTATAGTTTGAGATCATAATGTCCCAAAATATGAGTTATATATTCCACAAAATGAATCCAGGGATACATATATATCTTATCTTTTAAATTTATCATTTTTTATATTTATTTATTTATTTTTCAACCCCATAATGAATCCGAAAAAACAATATTATATTTTAAGTGTTTAAAATCAATTCATTATAATCATAACCCACATCCAAATAACCTAATGTATTATTTTAATAATTTATATTCTAAGAAATATTAAACAATGAAATCTAGTCAACATTGTTAGAAACCTTGTGGACGAATCTTGTGACAGTTCATGGTTTTTATTACACTGTCATATTAATTCTGAAACATATGTTTTTATATTAATAAATACATGACCTATATTTTTTTTTGAAAAAACACACTCCATGTATCATTTATCAATATCCATAATACTTATATAATGAATTTATTATTCAAATCCATCTTTATAGGCCTCCAATGGTTCCAAAAATCTCACAAAAATATCTGCATTTATCACTTTTCAGAATCATTATTTAGAAATGATATACTTCTGAAATTATTCAATGATTTTCAATGACAAAAATATGTTTAGTGAGTAAAAATTCCAATTTTTACATAAATATATTCACCAAAATATAACTATCATTCATTGATTAGGGACATCCATTTATGTAAACCATAGTGTTTATTCTTAGGATTTAATATGATGATAGACAGAATTATGTTTTGTGATATATGTGGCACACAAATACATGTACAAGATATAATATTGATTGGTGGGATCAAAATTATATATCCATCCAATGAATTGGGAAATTTTTTATCTCATTAGATTTCATGTATGGTGCATGATAGGATATCTTAATAACACAAAAATTTGGTTTATTGGTAGTTGGGCTTAAATTATGTTTACGATGTCTTATTTATTGTTGTTTCAATATTCCCAGGTTTACCGTACAATATAATTTAATATCATGTCTTATTGTTTAGTATTATGAATCTCTTGCTTTTTATGTTTTCTTGAAATTAATCTTTACTCACATGTACTACACTGCATTTTTCTAATATTTTTTCTTTCTCTTACTAGAATTTTAAATCTTAACATTATTGTGAATTCCCTCAGGTTATGAGATGTATTATTATATGATATATGGAATGAAAGACAATTTCATAGGGATTTTAATACTGTAATTATATCAATGTATAATTTTAATGTTTAATTTATCTAATTTTCCAAATAATCTAGGACTCATTATCTTCTTTGTTGTTCTAATTGTTTTTTATGTAATAAATCATGAAATAATGTATATTAAAAATATGGGGTTTCATAAATTTTATTCATATTTAACTGTATGGATATTCTGATCAAGTTAATTCTCTTTATATAAGAAAATCTAAATGTTTGGTGATAACCATATCATTATATATTAGTAATGTAATAATATATCAGTACTCATTTAAAATAATTTTTTAATATCAAACAAGTTGATGAAAAGATCATATTACATAAAGAGAAATAAATTATAAAATATTAGAGTGTCACATTCTACCCATTATTATTTTAATTTCTACCATGAATTTTCTCACACCATGAAAAATAATGATCTATATTTTATTACTTCTGATGGTTATCCAGTAGCTTGTTTGATTTTTTGATTCCTCTAAAGAAGATTCACCATGTTAGTGTGCTTTCTATAGAAAATTTTCTATACTCTCCTAGATTTCCCCTTGACATTATTCATAACACGTAAAATGATCCAATTATATGGGCTTGGAGTTCCATACATGTGATGTATAAGGTATGTGATTCATCAAGAGAGATATTTGGAGAACATCTTGAACAAATGAGAGTTTTAGTAAAAGAACCATGCAATATGACACAATACCTACTCAATAAGTAATGTTTCAAATAAAAATATATATAGGTAATATATTTTCATTCTTATTGAATATAATAACTTTATTCCATGAAGACATTCGGAGATGCAACTTTTCACTCACATAAAATTCTAGTCCACGTGATTATTTTTTTTAAAAACTTTTCTATCGACAATGATATACCATGACATACTAAAGAATTTATCTAACATTATATTACATATACATATCCATGTTAGGTATCAATAGCTTTATTTCACCAATATTATTCCAACATGGTTTATTTTTAAACATATATCTATATATGGAATCATAATGTATCATCATGACACTTGAGTGAAATATATGGTTTAAAAAAAACTCAACAACAGAATGATGTTGATCCATAAAACCATTAAAGTACATAGAAAACAATCAGAATGTATCCTCTTGGGATTTTTTACTCTTTGACTGACTCTATTTATGAGGATGATTAGTTGGTTTTAAAGTAAACTCTATATACTGATATTTCAAATGAAATGTCTAGAACATAAATGAATACCTTGAATCTAATCCAGATTCATTACAATGTAAGACTATATGCATCCTTACCACTAACTTTTTGTTTATCATGAACATATTATCCATATAAAAATATAATATAATAGAAATTATGTGTGATTACTTTATAAGGATATTTACTAAAAATAATTTTGAATTATTCCCTTTAGATGGTTTGGGGAGTACAATGACAAAATAAAATGTGATGGTTTCCCATTTACATTTTTCTATGGGTAATGGTTTTAACATAACATTACATGTTTATCTTTGGGATATAAAATGATAACTAAACATGAATTGATAAACATGCTCTATAAATTGATCCCTTATTCTATCCCACTATAAATACACATTGTTATCTCTACACATCATCGTACATTGAGGATCAATAATGAATTAAGGACTATGATACTCCACTAATAAAACCTTTGTAACAACACGGGATTTTATTAGAATTATTATTTTTAATTTATTTGATGTCTTTTGTTGTACGCTTACAACGATTAGCTTGCGCTATATACAAACCCGTTTATGCGTGTAGTATACGCAACACTATTCTTGGCTTGTGATGCAAACAATTTCATGTTATTTAGAATAAAATTAATTTTAAACTACACCATGTATAGATTTTGATCAGTGTATAACTGAAATATATTTTGAGTATGTTATATGCAACACCAAATTAAATATTTCCCTACACGCAACCCTTACTTTCCTTGCATTACATGAAAAAGAGTCCTTCCTCGATAGCATGCATTGTATGCAATACCAAGTTTCAGTAAACAATGATATGTTATTAAAATGTTATATAAATTAGCCGTTATAAAAAGTAATAACCAATTTTTTAAATTTTATAAAATTTATCTTCTAAAATGGAATTCATTTTTGGATTCAAAATATCAAAAATATCCTAGGGTGAATTTTTTGTATTTTCATAAAAGAAATCAATTTTTAAGGAATAGTGAAAAATAACGAGTTATTGTTTAGAAACGAATTATTATTTAAATAATTATTTATTTTATTTAAATTTATTTTTGGTCAAAATAGACACATAATACCTATATATTTTCAATGTATTTCATTGGAGTCATTTTATAATTATTTTATATATACAAAAATTTTATTGATCTTTTTACCATATTTTACCCACCTCATAAGAGAATTTAAAATTTTACATAAAAATTAATTTTTCCGCTTCTGGGAGTTGAATTTAGAAAATCCGAGAGAGGCGGTTATATCAAGGATTAAAATGTTGTTCAATAAGAAAAAAATAATGTTTTGTGAATAGTAACATTAAACTTTTATTTACGACAGTTAGAAGTAAATAGTGTAATTAAGGGTAAAAATGATGTTATTAACACCCTAACCGATGTACTAATTCTATTGGATAAGTATAATTTGGCCAATAAATACCTTAGGAATTAAATATTAACCACATTGGTCCAAATGGATTAGATTAGGAAACTAATTATTATTTTGTTTAAAGAAGATTTAAAAGAGTTAAAATAAAAGTTTAATAACTAAATCATTTTTAATATAGGGTTATAAATAATATAAATTCGACTATAAATACTTATCAGAAAGATAAAAACATTTCATACATAATTGTATTTTATTTATATTTTTTAATCATTAAATAATTTAATTGATTTATGACATGATAATGATGCAGTAACAACCTTATTAATGAAATATTAACATAATTGATATTATAAATACCTAAATAAATGTAATTTGAGACTTTTTAGGAATTAAACTATTTTTCAAGGTTAATATAACATATTTTTGTTGGTTAGATGAATTTTTTTCGAAATAATAATGATGTTATGAATTTATAAGAAACACAATACCAAATAGTGTCAAAATTGACATAAAAGTGTTTTTAAAACAAATAGTATATTATAAATTGATATAATGGTCCTAAAAATCTAAGAATCGGCCAAAAAACTTATATAAAAATATATATGACATTAATTAACCTATTGGGGTGTGATTGGTAGTTTATAATATGTTTATTAACCTTATAGTGTAAGAATACAAGAAGAAACGGTAATAGTAAAATTATTTAACTTAGAGATAAATCTAAATTATAAGGTTAAAATTGTAACCTAAACTTGTATAAAACCTAATTATTTAGAATATTTCGACCCATTCCCACCCTAGAATCAAAATATGTCTCTTTTGAGCCATTATAAACAGAATATTAAATTATTATAAAATAATATTTTATGTTTTTCCTATGGTTCCCGTCTCCCCTATTATAAAAGGGCACTCCTCCTACTCTCTAATTCACACCTCCAAAGCCATTTGGCTCGGCCAGCCCCTACCCAAGTACCCTATAAACTATCCTCCCTTAATACTAGATGGATTTAATTGGTCAGAAAGCCATCCTATTGAGCCCTTTTGTTCAAATCAGAATGAAGAACCCGAAGAAGAGGTAAATATCTCATCACCTATTTCAAGTTCCTTTCTTCTTCCACTTCCACCTTCTCTGTTGATTCCACTAGTAAATAATAACTAAAGTATTTCATATATAATTTTCTGTTATTATAAAAATGGTAAAACCACATTAGTTATTTTATCCATCCTATGAATGAAAATGTCACCACACGTGTGTACGTACATCTTACCGTCTCCACGTCGTGGTGTAGTTTGTTATTCATACATATCATCATTTGGATGGGTATAATAATGAGTATAGATGATATATATAATAAATATAACATTATTATGATTCTTTATATAGGATACATCATCCAGTTATATATGATTTTAATATCAAAAGAATGATATCATCGATCATGCATACGTAAGGTCTACCGTCTCCACGAACGCGATGAGATATATTTTCCATGATTAACCATTCAGGTATGATTATAAAGTATATATAAAAAATAATCATGACTGATATTAAATTATAATGATACTATATTTATGTAAATATATTTTTCTTTTATTTAATTCCATTCAATTCAATAAGGAACCAAAAACAACATTCAGGCGTACGTACGGTCTACCGTCTCCATAAACTGTGTATTTCATTTAATTTATTGATATATCATATATATTTATATGATGAATATATATTATATATAAATCATTTTTTACATTATATAATTAAGTAAATCAGGATATAAGTAATAATATCAATAAAAAAAAGTCGAATCATGTATGATAAATGAAACGATTTTACCCAAAACGCTTCATTAAAATGGAATTTACAAAAGAACTGTTAATATAATGTCATAAGTGAACCATATATGATATCATACCAATAAATATGATTCTTTAATAAGTCGTTTCCATTATTTAAATCATTATACATGAGTTTTGGATACGTACAAAGCATATCTGACCTAAGGTAAGGGATAATTTTTCAATCTCATTTTTATCCGAGATTGCTTATATGTAAGTATTTACTAGGGTTATATTTTTCATCCATGTCCCTAAAAATGATTTTAATAAAGTGTTTAATAATTTTCCATGTATTATTAAAGTGATTTTTACCCCTCTGTGACTTTTACTTTGTGTTATGGATGGAATCATTCTTTTGTTTACCCGATGTAGAATTTTTTACTTTTACGTTAAAAGTACGAGACGAATTTTTTTTTATCTTATACGGAATGAACAACTTTTTACTGATTCATAACTCCTTATTTTCATGAAACATACTCTAAAATATTTCATGAATATTTTCAACAAAATCATTTTCTTTTAAAATTTCATGGCATTTTGTGAAAAGAAAATGATTTTGAAGTAAAAGTTTATTTTCCTCAAGAATTCATTTCAAGTGTTATATCAAAACCATTTTCCATATAAGATGACAATATTTGCTATGTGTACGTTTCAAGTATAATATATCTATGATTAAAATTGTTTCACTTTTCTTATGATGAAATGATATCCATTTGTTTTATATTTATTATGTTATGATGGGATGATGTTTTTGAAACCCATTTTATTCTTTGGGTTATGATGAATGATTTATGTTAATGTTGTGGCACACGTAAGAATGTTTTCATTATAAGGTGGTTGGGACATATATCTCCCAACAATGCATTGGGTAATGATTTATATCTCATGAGTCAGGCATGGAAGTAACAACATTTAAATCCCGTACAGTAATACAAGGCTAGAACGACAGGTAAACCCGATTCAGTAATGAATTTTGTCCACTATTAAGGTCTTGGAAACAATGCCTTGCCTACTATAGAAATAATATCATGTGACTAGTGGTTTTCCACAATTAAATGTTTTATTACCATGCTATTTTCTCATTATTGATGTTCCATTATGATCTATGCCTTACGTACTATCATGTTTAATGTCATTGCTCAAGATATTGATGTTTAAACTTTATGTTCATGTTTTTTTTAAGTTCAACTGTATATGGGTTGTTTTATTTTCTCCATGCTTACCCTTACTGAGCATTTGAGCTCACCATTTTTATGATTTCCCCCAGGATATAATAGAAGGTTTTAGGTATGAAAAAAGAAGAAGATCATTATGGGAGATGTTGAAGATCTTTCACCGTGATTTAAAGATTAAGTTCTGAGGTTTCTAAGACACTAAAATAAAATGGTCATTTGGCGTTTTTTTAATGTATTCAATATTCTGAAAAGTTATATAATGTCTATGTACGCCATGGTTTGGGTCACTACAGTTGGTATCATGGTGAAGCATTAGTTAATCTTTGGAAACATGGATGCAAAAAAATTAGTGAGATCCTCATATATATTTCTAAGGTATTCCTAGGGATATCCCTAAGATTAAGTATAAGTAAAGTTTATAGTCCTAGAATTATGCTAACGATCAAAGAATTAAACCTAGGATGTTAGAAATTGAATGTACTCCCACTTGATTATGTTGATTTTCTACTATGAGTTTTTCTCTCATACCATTCTTTTTGGGTTTTATGAAATGGCAGGAAACAAGAGGATTCATGTTAATGGAGAATATGATGGACAATGGAATGATATTCTTCATGAGAAACCAAATTAAATGAGATTTGGATGTCCAAACATCATTATTATGACTATTCCGCAATCTCATGATATGATCAATAATACGAACTTTGGTATGTTTCCTAACTCAGTTAATAAGAGAAAGATTGGGTTTCATGATAATCAAAGAGGAAAGAAAGTTCTATTTCCCTCAGGTAAATTATGTTGGAAGAGTCATCGAGGAGAATGTTTCAAAAGAAATGGGAGATGCTTTGGGTGTGGAAAATTAGGACACAAAGCTACTAATTTCAAAGGAAAAGGTTTAGTTAACTCCATGGACAAGAATAATAGTATTGATAAGAAGTCAACAATGGTTAAATGTTTTAAATGTGTAATGTATGGGAATTATGCAAACCAATGCCCTAATGGAATGTCTCATGAAGAGAATCATCATAGTATTATGGGTAGTATTTAATTTTATGGTGATGAAGAAACTGCAAATGATATATGAGATGAAAGAAGTTTTGAAGCTCAGCCAATGGTTTTTGAAGGTAGTGGAATGATTGCATGTTTATCAAGAATAATGTATGGTACTATGGAATAATGAAACATCTAAGGATTGTTAAAATATTTTTTTTCCACAATTATATAAAATTATATGTTGAATGGTATCAGTAACCATGAAAAGTGATTGAAATATTTTTTGGAAAGCAGATGATATGCGCATAATGAAGGGATAAGGAGATAATTAAATCTTTAATAGTATTAATGAGCTCATATAAGGAAAAAGTGATATCATGGTTTGAGTATATAGAAATTTTGGGATTTTGGTATGTGGAAATAGATGACTTTTTATTGAATAAATGTTTTCAAACAGATTCTATGATAATTCATGTTTCAAGAGAATAAATTATTTAGGTACTCACCAGTTTGGAATGTGACCAACAATATATATCTTATGATATACAGGGGATAAATGATTGTATCCACATGCTTGGTTTTATGAGATTTCTTGTAATCATTGGATTTATACTATGAAATTGGTTATAGGTATTTTGGATAAGACTAAATATTTTAAATGGATTATGTTGGACATAAGATAATATCATTTATGGATATAACCATTTTTTGGATATTATTTGTAGAAAGTTTTAATAGTATAGTTTTAGAAAAAGGTCAACCTGCAGGATGAGCGAGAACCGATCGCGTCAGATAAGTTTGCGGGAATTGAACCCACAAACAAAGTGCTACAGGCCTTTATTGCCTACCTATGGCCTACAAGATGTCCCTGGTTAGTATAAAGTAGTTTTATTTTATTAAGTTGTATGGTAGATTAAGTATAACTGAATTTTTGGAATCTTATACGATTAACCTCACCATAGATGGACTTATGTATATATGATAAATTTTGAAATCCTTATGTTTGAGACATATGAAATGACCCATCATTCAATCACATGATCTACTAACACTTAATGAATGAAAAATTCAACATCATTTATTTAAGATATGAAGTGGAAATTTTTCATGGATGGACCTATGGAGAAATTGTACCAAAATCAAGTAAATATTTCTTCTAATTTTAAATTTTCAACTTTAGGGAAATGATATTGAAAACCAAAAATGTTGTCCTAGTACACTCATATCCTATGAATCTGATAGTACCTTATATCATCACAAATTTATGGCTTTGTGATTGATAGCTTTTTCATAGCCATGTTCTCTACCACTCTCTATGGGAACTTGATGGTTAGATTTCTCTTCCATATCAATATTTTCACCTATATTCTCCTATTTAAAACCTAGTGATGATTTTATTTAGGTATTTTTTATGTTTCTAACGTTCCTTTTTTAAAATTATGATTAGTATATGCAACACAATTCTTGTCTTGTGGTGCACATAATTGTATGTTCTTTCAAATAAAATTCATTTTACCCAACACCAAGTACAAATTTTGATCAATGTATAACTGAACTATATTTTGAGTATGTTATACACAACACAATAGGAAACTTTCCCTACAAGAAACCCTAACATGCATTGCATTACACGTAAGAGTGACCTTCTTCTATAGCTTGTGTTGTACGCAATACCGAGTTTCACTAAACAACGATGTGTTATTAAAATATTATATAAATTATCTGTTATGAATAACAATACACAATTTTTGAAATTTGATAAATTTTATCATTCAAAATGGAATTCATTTTAGGATTTAGAATATCGATATTATCTTAGGGTTAATTTTTGGTATTTTTCCGAAAACACTAAATTTTTTATGTATATTGAAAAACACTAAGTTATAGTTTAAAACTAAATTTTCATTTAAATAAATAAATATTTTATTTACATTTATTTTAGGTCAAAATAGACACATAATACCTATATATGTTCAATGTAATTCATTGGATTCATTTTATAATAATTTTACATATACACAAATTTTATTGAACTTTTTACGGTCTTTTACCCACCTCCTAGGAGAATTTTCAAATTTACATAAAACTTAATTTTACGGCTTCTACGATTTGAATTCTGAAAATTCAAGAGACACGGTTAATATAAAGGAGTAATATTTGGTTCCATAAGATAAAAATAATTTTTGGTGAATAGTAATTTTTAACTTTTATTTACCACGGTTAAAAGTAAATACGACAATTAAGGGTAAAAATTATATTATTATTACCGTAACACATGTGCTAATTCTATTGAATAAGTATAATTCGACCAAAAAAACTATAGAAATAAAATATAAACCTCTTTGGTCTACTTGGATATGATTAGGACACTTATTATTATTTTATTTAAAGAAGAGTTAAAAGAGTTAAAATCAAAGTCCAATAACTAAAACAATTTTAATATTGGGTTATACATAAGATAAATTCGACTACAAATATTAATCAAAATGATAAAAATATTTCCTATATAATTATATTTTATTTATAATTTTTTAGACATTAAATAATTTAATTTATTTATGACACAACAATGATGCAGTAATTACCTTAATAATGAAAATTTAACATAATTGATATTATAAATACCAAAATAAATGTAATTTTAGACTTTTTATGATTTTAAATAATTTTAAATGTTAATATTACATATTAGGGTTGGTTAGATAAATTGTTTTCGAAGTAATAATGCTGTTATGAATTTAGAGGAAACAAAATACCAAATAGTGTCAAAATTTACATAAAAGAGTATTTAAAACAAATATTAAATTATTAATTGATATAATGGTCCTAAATATTTAAGTATCTTCCAAAATAATTATATAATAATATATATGACATTAATGAACCGATTGGGGTTCAATTTGTAGTTTATTGTATGTTCATTAACCATATAGTGTAAGAATACAGGAAGACATGGTAAATTTTAAATTATTTAACATAGTGTAAAATCAAAATGATAAGGTTAAAATTGTAACCAAAACATGTATAAAAACTATATGTTGAGATGATTTTGACCTATACCCACCTTAACATCAAAATAAGTTACTTTTCATCCATTATAAACCGAATATTAATTTATTATAAATTAATATTTTAAGTTTTTCCTATGGTTCCCCACACCCCTCTTATAAAAGGGAACTCCACGTTCTCTGTAATTCACATATCCAAAGCCATTTGGCTTGGCTATCCCCTACTCAGATACCCTCTCAAATGTCCTCTTTTAATCCTAGTGGCCTTCCTTTGGTCAGATAGACAACCTAAGGAGCCCTTTTGGTCAAATCAAAAGAAAAAACATAAAGAAGAGTTAAATATCTCACCCCCTATTTCAAGTTCCTTTCTTCTTCCACTTCTTCCTTTTTTGTTATTTCTGTTATAAAATAATAAATCTAGTATCTTCTATATACTGTGATGTTATTATAAAAATGGTAAAACCATATTAGTTATTTTATCCATCCTACCAATGAAAAAGTCACCACACATGCATACATTTGGCTTACCGTCTCCACGTCGTGGTGTAGTTTGTTATTAAAATATTCCATCATTTGGATAGGTATAATAATGAGTGTAAATGATATAAATAATAAATATAACATTATTATTATTTTTTATATATGATATATCATCCAATTATATATGATTTTAACATCAAAATAATGATATCATTGCTCATGCATACGTACGGACTACTGTCTACACAAACGCGATGAGATTCATTTTCCATGACTAACCATTCAAGTATGATTATAAAGTATATATAATAAATAATAAATAAATATATTACATAATTATGATAATGTATTTATGTACATATATGTTTCATTTACTTGATTCCAATTAATTCAATAAGGAAACAGAAACACTGTTAATGCGTACGTACGACCTACCGTCTCCATGCATAATGTATTTCATTTCATTTATTGATCTATAATATATATTTATATGATGAATATATATTAAATATAAATATTCTTTTACATTATGGAATTATTTAAATAATTATATAAGTAATAATATCAATAAAAACAAGTTGAAACACGTACGATAAATGAAACGATTTTATCCAAAATGTTGCTTTAACATGGAATTTACAAAAGAACGGGTAATATAAAGTCATAAGTGAACCATATATGATATCATAATAATAAATATGATTATTTATTAAGTCAATGAAATTATTTAAATAATTATATAGAAGGTTCAGATACGTAAGAATCATATTGGACCGTAGGTACGGGATAAGTTTGCAATCTCATTTTTATCCGAGATTTCTTATAAGTAAGTATTTAATGGGGTTATATTTTTCATCCATGTCCATAATTTATTATTTAATAAAGTGTTTAATATTTTTCCATGTGTGTGTAAAGTCTTGTTTTCCCCTCTTTGACTTTTACATTGTGTTGTGGAAGGAATCATTATTTTTTTACCATATGTGGCATTTTTTGACGTTTCTGTTAAAAGTACGAGAGGTATATTTTTTAACTTATACAACATGAACAGATTTTTAAGGTATCCTAAAGCCTTATATTATTTAAGAATACTCTACATTATTTCATTATTATTTTCAAAAAAAATCCTTTTCTTTTAAAATTTCATTTAATTTTTTGAAAAGAAACTGATTTTTATGAAGAAAAGATATTTTCATCAATAATTCATTTCAAGTGTTTTATCAAAACCATTCTCCATCTATGATGACATTATTTCATATGTGTATGTTTAAAGTATAATATCTCTATGAATTACATGGTTTAAATTATCTTATGATTAAAATATATCCATTTTATTTATATGGATTATGTTATGATGGGATGATGTTTATGAAACCCATTTTAGTCTTTGGGTTATGATGAATGATTTATGTTTACGTTATGGCACACGTAAAAATGATTTCATTATGAGATCGGAGGGACCTATATCTCACTACAATGCATTGGGTAATGATTTATATATCTTGAGATAGACATGGCTATAATGGAACGTAAATCTGGTACAGTAATATAGGGTTGAAACGACAGGTTAACCCGATTCATTAATGGACTTTGTCCACTAGATGGTGTTGGAAGCAATGCCTTGGATACTATGGAAATCATATCATGTGCATAATTGTTTTACTAAATTTCATGTTTTATTCCCATTATATTTTATCAGGATTGATGTTCCATTATGATCTATGAAATACGTGCTACCATGATTAATGTCATTTCTCTAGATTTTGATGTTTAAACAGTATGTCCATGTTTTTTTAAGTTCAAATGTATATTGGTTGTATTTTTATCCATGCTTACCCTTACTGTGCTTTCAAGATCAACCTTTTTATGTTTTTCCCCATGATATAAATGGTTGTTTTTGT
The DNA here is from genome assembly GCA_963277665.1 of Viscum album. Lineage (NCBI taxonomy): Eukaryota > Viridiplantae > Streptophyta > Magnoliopsida > Santalales > Viscaceae > Viscum > Viscum album. Next base: position 1,472,254,489 of record OY728150.1, read on the forward strand.
TATGAAAAAAGAATAATATCTTTATGGGATATGTTGAAGCTCTTTCACCAGGATTAGAAGATTATGTTCTGAGTTTCAAAAGACACTAGACTTATACTTTCATTAGGAGTTTTTTTTTAATATATTAAGTATTCTAAAAAAGTAAATTAATGTACATGTACGTCATGGTTCGGGTCTCTACAAAATTCCTAAAATCTGGCATTGATATAACACATACATGGTCGCTACAAATTAATTTTCCATCTCAATCAATGTAAAACCTAGGAACATTTCTCAACCACATCAATAGATCTACATTTTCATTATATGCATGACTACTATTCATATTGATAGATGGTTAAACAATAAATTGGGAATGATAATATTCCTCACACACATCACGATTTATAGATATATCCATTAATAATCCATAAATATTATAACCTCTTGGATCCACATCATAGATAATCTAACATGGTCTTTTGGACTCAAAGCATCAAAAACCTTGTACCCTTTACTAGGTTGGTAATATAATAAGCAGTCATAATAATTAATCAATTCCAACCATCTTCTCTAAAAACATATTCAACTTCTTATATTTGAAAATATATTCTAATATATAATTATATATATATATATATATATATCAAATCGTTATCTATAATTTGAGTACCAAAATAACATTAATGATAAAAATTACAACATCTAACACCAAATGATGAGTCAGTTATTTTTTTCACCATCCATCAATTGAAATTAAGGATAAAATATCACCAGATGATTTTACAAATATAATACATCCCAATTCATTGTATGCAACATAATTATTGAATAAAAACCCTTCTCCTCTAGAAGATAATGTTAGTATAATGTTAGTATGTTACATTATATTTAGTTTCATTAAATTTTCTTCACAATCATATATCCGAAGGAACTAGGATCCCTCTATTGTTAATATGGTTAGTGCATTAGATTGTAAATAGAAATTATCTACGAAGGAAAAATAATATCCATTAATACCTAAAAATTATCAATCTCATTCACAATGTTCAGTCTACTCTAATGTTCAATTACTTCAGTATTTTTCTGATCTAATGATATACCCCACATGATATTCATGACTCTAAAATGAATAATTATGAAACCAAAATTCCCACATGGTTAATTTTTCACAAATAGTCTATTTCCTTAAGGTCTTTATCACAATATTCTAATTATCTTAATATTATCACTTTGTCAATTAAATATCTAATAATATAATCTAAAAAGGATCATCAAAATAATCAAGGTACTTCTTAATGTCACAATTTATCCAATACAAGATTATATTTGATGAATTTATAATTCTAAATGGAATCATAAAAAATTAGTGGTGTCCATATGTTATAATGATAGATTTTTTAGTTATATTATTTTTCATAACTCTCAATTTATGATATCAAAAATAATGATCAATTTTGGAATGTTATTGGCTTCTACACATTATAACAAAAAATTCATTAAAAGGAGGTAGAGGATACATGTTCTTGATTTGGGTCTTATTCGTTTCCCATTAATCAATATAATGGCACATTGATCCATCCTTGTTCTTGAGAAAAAGATTAGCTGCACACATGGTGACATACATGTATGATTAAATCCCTTTTAAATATTATAATGGACATTCTTCTTCAATTATTTCAAAAATGAAATGTATATTATATAGAGAGAATTCAAAATTTGGGAAGCAATGGGTATTTGTTCTATTGACAACTCTACCTCAATTCTCAGTGGAAGACAGAGCATATTTTCTAAAAATACACCAAAAAATATAGAAATTATGTATATATTTGATGTTGTGTTTCTTCGAAACCTTCTATGAACCACACCATTATTGAATGGGATACATGAGTAATAAATAGTATTTGATATCCATCTAATGATTATATTTATCATAGTAATAATATATGATCACATAATTGTTTTTAATATGAAATATGACTTCCCTTTCGGGGAAATGTATTTTGGATTTATGTTGAGAATAAAAATCCCTGCATATGATAAATTCAAATTCGACCAGATTGGGAATAACATGATTTTTAGAGTCAACATCCAAAAAACACCAACTAGAGAATAGTCATAGATGCATGACATTATCACTGAACCATTAGGAATTTTCACTACTAATTCAACATCTAATCTTTTGGGTGACATTTTTATAACCATAAAAAATTTCAGATATAAAAGAATATGTATATTTTGAGTCAAATATGGTATTACTAGTTATAGGGTGGATTGTAAGTTTACTCTTCCCCATTTCATAATAGTACCCCTCATTTTATATAGTTAATTCATAATATTTCTCTATCTCTTATGGATTTAGATGTTTCTTATGTCCATCATCATAAATAATTATCCTATTTTAGAATTATATATCCTTCGACCTACAATATTTAAATTTCATGCATTGGAGTGTCAGTGATTCATTATAATGATATTTATATATATTCTTACCATTAACTAACTTCATCCCATAACATCAATGTTAATGTACATGATGGAAATCTGTTAAAAACATAAAATATTTACTATCTTCTATAAGAATGATTCCTCAATGTTTCCTTCAACACATCGAATATAAAGGAATAATCATCTCTTTCTCTCTAGGGTTTTTTCATTTTTTATTTAAATATTAATTTTCTTATCTATACCAATATATTACATGGTAACTCAAATATAAATATCCACCAATATAAAACATAACCACATTATTTAATAACTATTGAAGTCCCTTATGGATATCTCTTTTTGAAAAAATGTTTCTTTGCCACTGAAGAATATATCAACCTTAATGTTTTATTGGGGTATAATAATTAAAGTCTACCTTATAATAAAATAAATTTTTCACCATAGCAACCCAAGTATTTATAATTTTTAAACATTATATCATGTGATTCCTCATTATTTTTCTAAGAGGAAAACAAGGAATATAATTATTAACAAAAAAATATCTTAATTTCATCCTTCTTTATGGTGTCAATTTATTAATATTGCCTCATGTATTTGGTAAGTACATACCCCTTATCTTATTCACATTCCAAATGATAAATTGAAGAAAATATTAAATTGTAATGTTATAAACAATGAAAATGGAAAATATTATTCCATTGGAACTAATCAATTTATCTGTGATTAGTTGATTAGTGGAACCACTAAAATAAGGTGGGTGGTACATTATGAAGGACTCAATACAACATTGTTACCCCCATTCGGGATGCCAACATGATTCATATCCTAATAATTTTATATAAGTAGAGAAACAAGACTTTTACATCGAGCTACCATAAGATTTATTTTTATAATATTATAATCATTTCATTTTCCATCACATTAAATATAATATTGTTCTGTCTGGTTCCATCTTTTATATAATACTAAAAATAATAGTGTCGAAAAAATAATCATACTGGGAAACAAAAAAAATCATGAAATATCATTCATAGGATTTATAAATCATGAAACCCTATTATTGGTCTATGAAACATTAGGTTTGACCAATTTTGATTAATGATCATTATAGAGATACAATATTATTGATCATCAGGATTTTCTATAATAGTTATAAAATATATGTATATTTTTAAAATTAAGAAATTATTTTATGATAAATAACATAAAATTATTGGTGTTAATTAAGAAATTAAAAAAGATTGTGATCTTATTGAGGTGATTACAAATTATTTGAATGAACTCCTTTGGTCCTCCTCATTGGGTTTTTGGAAAAACAAAATCATATAAATTGAAATTTAGTAATTATTGAAGGTAGTTTTTAGGATATGGTTGAGCTAGAAGGCTCATGGTTGTGTTTATAAGAGAAAGTGGGTGTTATGTTTTATAAATGAAACAAGGGTCACTTTTGGAATTATCTAAAAGATTAAAATGTAATAAAAACATTAACCTAGAAAAATTCTTCCAATAAGACCTCGATTCTATGATTATATGTTATGGGGTGGAAATAACACCAAAAAATTAATATTTTCACAGTTTAATGTGGTGTCTCAAACCACAACAATTTCTTTGACCCCTTAGTTATCATATTGAATCATTAACATCATTAACTGATTATTGAAACTTATAGTGTTATGATTTGATAAAAATATAACTATTGAATAAAAAAAAGTTATATAACATATAATTTTCTATTTTGCATCATCATATATTTTAAAATTCATTATATAATTCCATAAAATAGTTTTTTTGTAACATATCCTTAAAGATAATTTATATAATACACTATAAATATAACGTAATAGATATAAAGTAAAAGCTGTAATTTGAATATAATACGTTAAAATAACACTAATATGTCATTTCTATGTAAAACAAATTTGGTCATTATAACTCACATTATTTATTTAATGGTTAATATTTTTATAACCTTTTTATTTTTAATTTGATATTATTTATTAAATATTGTATTAGTTTTTTTAAAATTTAACATAATTATTTACAAGTAATAATTATTAAAAAATTTCCATAATTAATATAGTTTTATTAATCACAAAATATTATTTTTTGTTCATAAAAAATATTTCCCATAACATGAAGAATCTCGGATACTCTGGTACCTTAACACTCGATCTAATCATGAAGTAACCTGAACCATGATCGCAGTCCCCATAGGTTGGAGAATTTCACCTCGAATCATAAAATATTGACTTTAGAATGTTTTATTCCCCAAAAATTATAGAATAAATTGATATATAATATTATCCTCAAAAGGGAACCCCAAAGGGAGAACAATAACATATATAAAATAGGTAAACAAAACCCAAATAGTTAATCTTCAAAGTACTCAAAAATAGGTTAGATATAACTCTAATATATCGAAGGTATCAACACTCCAAGAAAAAAGATCAAAAACAACCACCATCTCCAATAGGCTCTTTCCCTTTACTTGATCATAGAAAGAGAAAATCTACCACTGCTAGGAGGAAAAGGTAGGGTGTGGGATAAAATACTTTTTAATAAAAATATTCCATAATATATATATATATAACCATGATTTTTATATAAAAACAATCATGTCAGTTCAATTAAATTTCAAAATGAAAACACATTTTAAAATTAAAAGTATTTATACAATGAATAAAATTTCTTAATTATCATTTGATATATAAATGTTTATATAAATCATTTGGCATGAGTAAAACAGTTCAAAAATCATCATAATATATATATATATATATATCAAATTAGTCATAACAATCACCGTGGTCATGTTCCCCAATGTATGATAGTTCCATTTTTGAGGATAATTACACATCACATTTCAGTGATCATGATAATATGCATACACTTGTCCCCCCAGAAATTGGCCAATGATGACTCATCAACATCCCATCATGGATAAGATCATCTGAACTGGGGTTTTTTTAGAGTAATAAAGTGTCAATAAATTTCTAGGGAATTATAGTCCTATAATTTTTGTCCCAAATAATCTACTATCTACCCAGTACCTCATTTCTAAATCAGTTATTCCAATATTGGAATATTATTTTGAAATGGATTAAAATAATATACCCCCATTTCTAGTTTCCACATTCCCATTTCACTTTAAAAATAGAAAAATGGGGTTTTAATCAACTTAGTAATCTTACAATATAAAACCAGTAATAAGTTTTTCACATCAAGTATAATATATTTTCTCAGAATTCTTTTTCAGAAAGAAATTTCATAATTTCCATCAAATTAAATGAACACCCCCCAACATACAATTTCCTTGGAATTTGGGATATTCAAAAAATTCGTGGAAACCCAATTTCAAGTAAAAATTATCAAAAAACTATTTATTCATAATTTAATTAATAACTATAAGACATTCACAAAAATATCGGGATTATTAAATAAAAGAGTTCAACAAAACCACCTACCATTACTCTAAATTTCCAGAATTACAAAACCAACAATTTGATTTTCAAATGAAGAACACAGAAAATGATATCAAAGAATCATACCAATATTCATGAAAATATTATATTAGATTACATCCATCAACACCATTAATATTTAATAATTTAATTAGGGGAAATAATAAGTGTGCGAGAGGGAATTAATAAGAGAATATCACATACCTGAGAGGAACAGAAAAAGGTTCCCAAAGAATTTGACTTCCAATGTAGGAGATTATATGATCTAAAAGGGTTTAATGAGGTCTCCAAAAAGTATTAAAATATTATCCCTGAGTTAGGGTTGAGAGTGATGTTATATAGAAAATTTGGAAATTTAAAAACAATTATTATAATAAAAGTTCTCTACGAACCCGGTTATGTGAGAATGCCTGCACAGATTGTCAAATTATGTGTGCTAACCATGTTTCAATTTGATGAGGTACATGTTTATTAATATATGGGTACGTAATTTTTCAATATTTGTTCCAACTATGAATATCACCCCATTATTTTGGATTTCACAATATACATTGTGCGCCAATCATGCACAAGAAAATATTATTCATAAATTATAAATTTCCTCCAAAAACCACCCAAGAAAAACCAAGAGAAATCATGATAAAATAAGATGGTTAGGGTGTACCTAAAACCTTAATTGGTATTTACAACCTCCCCAGCATAGATACTTCTTTTTCCCATAAATCATGTCAAGAAGTATCTATGTCAAAATAATGAAGTCACTGCTATCTCATTAGTGAATCTTTATCACGTTTCTCAAGAGTATCATAATAATGATGCCATAAAACTCAAACCAATTGTATCATCCTCCCACAATTTTGTTTTGAAATCAACTATTTGGATTAGAAGCTAAATCATGGATAAATCATCCTCAACATCAATACAACTCCAGATCAAAACAAGAGATTGGTCAGAATGATATTTTCATAGTTGCGATAGAGGGAACACATTATGTATCGATGAAAAATATGGTGGTTATGATAATTAATAATAAAATCTCTACACCTTATCATAAACCTCCAAAGGCCATATATTATATGTATTAAGCTTCTTTTTATTCATAATATATCAATGACCCAACTAGGAGAATCTTTTATGAATACAATATATCCAACTTAAAATTCCAATAGTCAGAGATGATGATCATCAAATTATTTATACCAGATATATTACTAAAAATATATTAAATAATCAATGGAATATTTACCATAATATATAGTACCATGCTATTACCAACCATGGAACATTCACCGATACATTTACTACATAATGGATATTTTTAAGGCCAGCTATATAGTTCTTTAAAAGGATCCATTATTATGGAGAAATGGAAACTATTTTTAAAATAAAACACAAAAAATCTCAAATTTTCATTCCAAGATCTAATAGGTCAATAAAAAAGTCATGAACCCTATTCTTAGTAATTTTTATAGCCTTATCAAACATTCAATCCACCTAATGTTGGTATAATGAACTTCAATAAAACTGAGATCCCAATACATCATGGATGTATAAATAAGGAAATTTTAAAACCATGGATCTAGATTAGGGACTATTGTATTTGGGAATCTATGAAAATGAAACATTTGTTTCAGATAGATATTTCTCATCTCCCTTGTATAGATTTTTTCCAAATTGGTATTATGTGAGCCAATTTTTTCATCCTATCAATCAAAACCAATATCACATTTCCTTTGGTAAGTGGAAACCAAACAGAAAAATCAATAAATATCACATCCCACTTCAATAAATCACTAGGAGAGATTGAGGAAAAAATTAAGGTCTTTAGTTCTCATACTTGACTTATTTAATTGAATAATAGTTAGTGACAAAATTAGCAATTCCCCATCTCATACCTGGGAACAAGTATCATTGATTTTTATTATTGAACATCTTCATGGATCCGAGGTGAAATTATCAATGGGAATGATGGAAATACCATATGAAAACTTTTCTACTAGAAAAGGTACATCATATTGGTTTTGAGAAAATTTAATACCCTATACGAAGAACAAAGACTCAATAAAGGTCTCCCCACCATAAAAAAATTAAATAATTTTACAGAACACATTGTCATCCTATTCTTCGTGAAGAATAATCTTGAGAGGAGTGGAGGTCATTTTCACACCAGATAAAACAACATTGACCAATATTTAAGGAACTCAAATATGTATCTATGTAAAAATATCCATCAAATTACACTCTTATGGTGATTCATTAATGGCTTGGGTCAGAAGATTCCTATTAAAAGCATATTCTATGCCATGATTTTCCCCTAGGGTATATATAATATCAAAGATAAAAATATTGAGGTTATTCCAATAAATTCCTTTAGAAGATATTCAAATATTTTTTTGATAAGATATTACTAATGATATTGTGTTCTGAATAAATTTTGAACTATTATCTAAAAATGTAATCCAACCCAATCTTAAGAGAACACATCACATATTAATGTTCAAGTTAGTAGCTTCAATAATTCTTCTCAGTTTTGATAAGTTATTGATTGCCAAAGGAAATGAAAATATCACCTCACATAATTACACTACCAAAACCAAAACATGATGCATCATAGAAGACTACATAGCCCATCTTGAAATAAAAATGATCCAACATTGGAGAATCATTCAAAATAAGTTTTAACTCAACAAAATAACAATAAAATTTATAATCCCAATAACACTTCACTCCCTTCTGAGTAAGAGAGATCATTAGGGATTCCATATTTGATAATTAATTTATAAACAAGTTATAATATACATATAAAACCTTGAATAACAGAATATTGTAAACATTATACAGTTTCTTCATGTCATAATAGATTTCAAGTTTTCATGATTAACTAAAGTACCTCGTTTTGACACCACATGTCCTTATAACCTCACTTCCAAAATCCATAAATGACATTTTGATTGCTTGGAATAATGATTTTTATTTCTCAACAATTCAATAATTTATCATAAATGACACACATTATCTTATTTGGTCATAGAGTAAATAAGGATGTCATCCATTAATTTCAAAAAAAAAGTATAAATATACTCATGGATGATCCTCTTCATTAAAGACATTATGAATATAGGAATAATTGTTAGACCAAATGGAATGAACATGTACTCATAATGTACATACCTAATTCAGAATGTAGTTTTTCGAATGTCATATTATTTTATTCTCAACCAGTGAAGAAAAACCAAATATCAATTTTCAATAACCAATTCTATTATTTTAAATATTTAAAATAATCTTGAATTAATGAAAATTATTTCTTGTTATTTAGTATAAGTTTGTTTGCCTTTTGTTAATCATGAAAAGGAGATGTTTTCCATCAACCTAATTACAAAATAAAATAGGAGCCACCTATAGTGACAAACATGAACATACAAATATTTATCAAAAAAGTTCATCCAACTAAGACTTCAACTCTTCCCTTTTTAGATGTCTCCATGAGGTATTGAGGATTATATACAAGATGAGTATCAAGAAATAAATTATCAGTAAAATCGTCCTCCCTTGCATATGGAAACAAATAATTTCATAAGCAAAAACATCAAACAAATCATCGAAAAATTGGATGCAGTTCCTCTCTCAAGGACTCTTACTCTAGGTAAAAATAAAAAACTCATATTACATTCCACAAATATAAATTATAATGTTCATCTCTAACTGAAACTAGGAAACATTATACCTAAAATATATTACAAACCCTATTAGAGGATGTATAGGAGGCCCGTTGAAGATAATTTTTAATTCCCAATTTGTTAACAATGAGGAAATTCATCCATAATTTGACATTAGGTGGGTTCATGTTGTGACCATAAAATACCAAGTAACATCGAAATCTGATAATGATAAAACAAATGAACCTTATTTATTTTTATTCCTAGGGGTGTTGTAATATTAATCTCATAAGATAAAATATCCATAAAAAGATTCAGAATATTATCAATATGAGTAGAAATTAATGAGTTATATATTACTATACCAAATAAAGTAGTCAAAAACAATGAAGCTTGAGTGATGATACCTACCAAAATTTATGGACCTATATATTTCTTTTCTAGATGCTCTAACCCTGCATAAATAATATTTTTTCCATATTCCATTATCTATAACTCCTTGGTTAATGAATCATATGATTTTACCAAATCCATTTTAGGTGATCATGATTCCATGAAACCATATAAGGATAAATACACATGATAGAACATATGAAAGTGAATTCAGTGTCCATATGTATTTTATATTGTCGGTGTCTCATTGAAATCTAGTTTTCAGACTCCTTGACTTCCACACTAGTAGAAAATAAAAGGGACTCTACCCACAACTATAGGAGGTCTAGAAGAACCCTGTTGCTGAGATCCACCATGATACTCATCATAATTTCACTAACCATTATGGTAACTAATATAACTCCCAGTGAGATAAAAATGAAAACCAATTAACACTGACTTATGAACCATGTCAAACTCAACCAACAATTCCCTATTCATGACATCAGTATAATAACAGATATTAAGATATAGAACAAAATAATGAATATTATATTCGAGTACTTTATTGAAGCATTGAGTATTTGTTTTACCATTAGATTCAATAATATGTGACTACCACACTAGATCAACAAAGGAATTTCCATACGTAGTCATAGTTATGTCAACCTTCATCAGTTTTAAAAACTCTAGAGGCGTGTATAACACCTACTACTTTGGATAGAACATATTGGTGGAAAAAAATTAATGGTGTTACCTGTGTAGCCCTAGACCATCATCACTTTCACCATCGTGTCAATCCAAATATTGATAGGACATTCAATCTTGATGGTGGAACATTTAAACTTGATCTCCTTAGGTATCTCCATGAACACAAATAGAATATCAATTTTTATCAACTTATCCTGAAACTATTGAGGATTACTAGAGCCTCGGAATTCTTGTAGAATCTCAAGAAAGAACTAATAGAAATGATTATACGACTCATACCCTTGGGGTTCGACAGCTGGAACCTAAATCAGAATGGGTACAGATTCTTGTCTAGGAGCTTGGACTACACACATAATTTCATTAGTGAAATTCTGGTCGATGGTAGGACTTGCATGTTGTTGTTCATCTAGATAATCCATAAAGATTTTATTACAATTTATTCTTAGAGGAATGATGGTAAAAACATTAGAAAATAAAAAATGATGATGTTAAATTAATACACAGACCTACCTTAAAAAAATTGAAGTTACGAAAAAAATGCCATCAGATAGACAAACAGGATTTGGATTTCAATATATCCAGATCAAAAGTATATAATGACTAGAAATAGTTATCAATATAATTTTTTAAAACCAACCATGGGGAATTAAGGATCATTATGATGAGTTCCTTTTAGGAACTAATTGATAACTACCTATTACATCCCAACAAGAACTCAACAACATTCTAACATCCTGGAAATATTCTTATCCATTATTTATAAACAAATAGTAAAAAACTATCATGGATAACATTGTATCATGACACCAGATCTCATCCTGGTGTATCCCAACTGTCATTACTGATTCCCATGGGTTAGAGGCTAGAACCTTAAATCACAAAATAATAAAGTCATAATAGTTTTTCTATAAAAGAAGTGTAGAAAAAGATGCATTTCAGTATCCTCAATCGAAAATTACAAAGGATGAAAATTATTAGAAACTAAATAGGTATACAAACCCCAAATAGTACATCATCAATGTACCCAAAAATAGGTGGCATAAAAAACTCATCCATCACAATGGTTTCGATAATCACTATCCATTGTTGAAAAACATCCACCTCTTTTGACCTTCCCTTTAATAAAATATTGGAAATAAAAATATTAAAATTCCTGATGGACAATATAGGGTGTCAAGGAAAATCCCTATACGGTTTCACAATGTGTTGCACTAAAATATTCCATAATAATATACAAAATCAAGGATTCGATTCTAAACAATGTCTTCTTGGATGTTCTGTAGAATATTTAAATCCATACATGACATTTATTTCAAAATACGAAACCATTGGAAATAATGGCTTAACAAATTTTTGTATAAAAATATTTATATAAATTGTTAGGCATGAGTAAAATAGTACCACAATAATTTAAATATTTTTATCAATGTTCCCTCAAATTGTACCATGGTCATCTTACAAGAGGTATAATAGTTCATAGTTAATGGATCCTCACACATCTCGTATCTTTCACCATAGAAATATGTGTACATACTTGCACAAAATTATTTCCAAAGAGTATTCTTGAACATCACATTGGGGATAATATATATCTATCTAGGTTTTTTGTTAGAGTTGGAAAGAATAAATATTTTGATAGGTCACTACAATCCTACTATGTTTATTCACAAATAAAAAAAAATTTAATGCTACTTTTTTTCAATAAATGAATCAATAATGGAAAAATTATTTCAAAATAGTTTAAAATATTTTCACACCATTTCCAGTTTCAATATTCCAATTTTAGTTGAAAAATCAAAACATTGGATTTTAATCTATTCATTCATTTTAAATGATAGAACAAATCAAAGTTAATATTCAAATTAATTTATGAAAATTTTCTAAAAATTAAATTTCAGAAATCAATTTCACAATTTCTGTCAAATTGAAATCACACCACTATTTCCCATTCTATTAGAAATGGGTGTTTTCCAAAAATTTATTTCTAATACAATTAAAATTTTATATTTATACTATATTGGGTTATGATAATTAAATTTAAATCAATATAAATAATTAGTGAAAATAAAGGGATTATTATATGAATAATATCAATTGAACAACCTACCTTTACCCTGGAGATCACATACCACAACATCCACAACATGACTTTACATCATAGAAAGCTAAATATGGATATCATGGCATCAAATATAGATACAAGTTAAAAACAAAATTATTTTATTTCCAAAAGGTACAAGATAATCTAGTACACCCTATTTAGGAAATGAGATGAGAGTGAGGGGAATTAAATAAGAGAATATTGCATTAAAGAGTGGAATAAAATAATGTTCACAATGATTTAGTCTAATTATGAAGGTGATTAAAGGATAATAAAACATATTTCTAGATCACTAAAAAGCTAGAAAAATGTGTAATGTCGAGTTAGGATCAAGCTTAAGGTTATATGGCGGTTTGGTAATTTTTTTTAAAAAAATTACCAATAAAGAAGTTCTGCATGCATGGTTAGTTGTATAGAGATTCATGATTTTTCAAACTACGAACCATAATCATGTGCCCCTGTGAATGCGTACATGATTCCGACTATATTAGAAGATAGTTTTTCCAACCATGCACCAACTATTAAAATCCCCACTTATTTGGTTTTCAAATTTTTAACTAAGTGGGAGTAAATTGTGAGAAAAATCATGTGCAAATAGTACACATCCCAAAATATTCCAAAATGAACAATTTGTTTCTCAAAACCACATTACATAAACCACAACTAAATCATTATAAAAAATAAATTTTTATGATTACATTGAAATGTTTATTCTGTGTTATATCTCTTAGGTGAATATATAATATATATTTAAAACATATAGTGTGACAGTTAGTATCATTCATTGCATTAATTATTATATAGGCCATTATCTTGGTAAAGTTTCCATTGAAAACCCATTTTAGAAGCCATCACTAATATGTGTCCAATTACATTAAATAATTATTTATTTCGAATAATAATTATGGACTTATAACTTAGTTCTTTCTTGTTTTAATTTTATTTACCCATTTATTATGTAATAATATTATAATGGTGCATATTAGTATTAAAAAAATTAAGGGTAATATTTACAGTTTTTTTATAATTTTATTCAAAATATTGAATACCTTTTTCTATATTATATTTCTAAATATAGTAGAATTTTTTTTTTAAAATAAGCATGTAAAATTTGATGATGAAATATGTTTACAAAAATAAATTTTTAATCACATGTATTTGTTTATTATTATCACCTGATTTGAAAAAAATATTAAATGGATGTTAAAAAATCTGGAAAAACATATAAGATATAATTATAATTAAAATAATTCTTTAATAGTGATTAATTTAATTATTTAATTTTAAAATATGTACTTGATGATTATTTATAATTTTCATTATAATCACATAAGTTTTATTTAGTATTTCTAATATATTCGTAGCCAATGAATTAATTTTATTCACATTTGTCGTGTATTTATTATAATTTATTTATTCATACTCATAAAAATTAACACAAAATCTAGAAGATAATTTTCACATTAAATAATAATATTTTTAAGCATATCATGGTTTGTTTCAAATCGGTATTGCACAAAATTATAGCTATCAAAGAAATTATGTTATATAAAGATAACTATATTTTAAAATCATCATGTGATATAATGGATAATGTCATGGTGGAGAATAATGTTATTGTTGGTTTTATTAGTGGTCACATAGGTGTTGAGACTTGAATAAAAGTGAAATGATGTGATACCCAAGGATTATGATTGGCAGGAAAATTTTGGAGGTGGTGTCATCATATGTTCTATGTTGCTTAAATGTCATTGGAAGAGTCTAGCCAGCCTACAGAGAGGTGGTAATACTCTTGGGATAGTTAGATACATCTGTCATTGAGATTTCTGTTGAAATATATAAAAGATAGAGTGATTATTGATAGATCAAAAAGAGAATATAACAACTATGATAGGGAGATACACTATGAAGAGGATGTTGAATAGGAGTTGGGAGTGTAGCTAGAGGTTGAAGACATATTAGATAGTTTCCACTATGACTAATTGGTGGTCATTCATAGATTCATGGAATTGGTTGATCGAGAAGATGACATTTGGATGTAGTAGAGGCCTATGACATAGAGGATCTAGGGATTATTATAGGTACAACCTATGTATTTTCTACCGAATTAGTTGTACTAGTATAAACTAGTGTAAGAAATTATTTTCTTACTTCATCAAGAGTAATAAACCTTGAAAATATAGTTGATTATTTGGATCAACCCTTATATTTAGAGAATATTTTAGGAGGGGATTTAATGATCCCACATTACTACCTACTATGTGACCCATCTTTGGGAAGATATAGATTATTTTGGGATCTCATTGTAGTAGATAAAAGTCCTTATGATGCCATTTTGGGTATAGATTGTATATAAATATTTAATTTATATATTTATTCTTTTTATTACATGATCTCTTCTCTCTACGTAGACGGAATGGGGTTTTAAATCACTATTAAGAAGTAAAACAAAGGAAGAAAATCTTTGTCTCACAGGTATGAGGATACAACAAATAACACATCAGTTTTAATATTAATATCATTATAGGTACAGCTGTAATAAGTGTTTTTCATTCTATAATGGTGCTGGGGTATGAGGAAGTGTTACCTGAATACGTGATTGGATTGCCTCACTATCAAGAGATATAATTACATTTAGACATATACCAAGACACTCCCTCTATATCTATGTTAGTATATAATATTTCTTCCATAGAGCTTTATAAGAATAATTTTTAGACAGAGGGTGTGAAACTATGAACCTGTTCTATCATGTTTGGTATAAATATAATGTTTAGATCTTTATAAAAGTAAACTATAAATATATAAAAATTATTATACACTCTATGAACTATTCTAATATATTTTTTGGTGAATTATAAAAATATATTACATTTTATAAATGTTGTAAAAATAACTAAATTTTTTAGTCATTGATAACAATGCAAGAGAAGTGAACGCCTTTGGAAATTTCCACTAAATATGTGGAAAACTAATTTAAAACATATGGTGATCAATTATTTCTCAAAATAGTGGTATTATAAATTATTTGGACACTTATTTATGTGAAAAAAAAATTCTATGGTAAAATGTATTAATTTAATATTTTTATAAATACATTACATAAAAGAGTGGTCTAACGAATTCAAACCATTTTCTAAATAACCATAAATATTTTATATTACATTGAATACAAAATATATTTAATATAATAATTATTTTGAAATACAACTTTGGATTTCTCCCTTTTTAAAAATAATAATATTGATGGATTAATCATGACACTCAACATAAAATTATAAAGCGATAAGGCCACCTAGACTTATCAGATGTGTAAAAACCTCACCTAAGGGTGATTGGTTTACTCCCTATACCATTTCATATCATATGTTACTCCAATTACTATTTTATGAAAAAAAATTAGCATTACTACCAATCTCACTTATCATTAAAAGATATTTCAAAACAATACAAGAATTATTTCCATCAAAATGAAATAATGTCACAAACATATTTACATGACATGATCATATTATTATGATTTCATCAAATTGAATATGAGAAATAAATACTTATAAAAAATTATCCTATAAAAAATAAATAAATTAAACTATTTAATAAATTTAAAAAATGATTTGATTAAAGTGAATGCAACATCAAATTATATCTTAGATCATGGTAATATTTAATGTAATGAATAAAATACATGAACATATAAATGTAATTCACCCCTAAATTGATTATGTTTACAATTTTAAACATGATTCATATTAATGGTACATATAAAATGAAAATGTATATATGATATAATAATTGTTATAATTTTATTTGTAAATGAAATAATTTAAACATAACAATAACCAAACAATGTATTTTATTGTTTTGAGAAATCATATATAAAATCATAGAGTAATTAAAATTCAACAATATATACCTATATATAGAGAAATATATATATATATATACTGATTTCATTGAAAATTAAATAAATAGAATATTAGATTTCAATGAATTATTATAAATATACTCAAATATTTTAAATAAAATATAGGCTTTGTTTTTCTATAATAAAGACTCTTAAAATTTATGATATAATAGAATAATTTTATTATAGAACATAAATGTATAAACATATATATATACATACATATATATTTGTAAATTTAAATATATCCCTTTCAATAAATTATCATTGGAAGACCACTCCTAACAAGACTGGTCATCTGATCAGTCCCTTGCGACGATGAGAAAAAACTAAACAACAACAGATCTTAAAAGTTGGGAATACTAAAACCACCTATATTGAAGGTTTTATGAAGGAATCCACACATAGTATATCCTTGATTCACTCCACTAGATTTATATATATACCATAGTCCAAAAAATCATTATAAAATCGAATGAACTACAAAATACCTAAACTGACAAAAAATCATTTCTATCTCTTAAAATAAAACCTCATTCGAAAAAAAGAGAAAAACAAGAGTCCATTTTCACAAATAACCTTGTTTTAATTATAAAAAAATTATATTCTATTGTATTTGTAATAAATTATCACTATCTCATGTTTTTATTATATTTGGATCATTTCATGTAATGTTATCTTCTGTATCCATTTCTGTCATTATTTTTTTCTCATTTTTTAAATATTTTTTCATTATATTTCTTTTATTTATTTATTTATTTTATTTATAATTTTTTTAGTAATTTTTTTTAATTAAATCATCCATTTTTTATTCTTCTCGGATTTCCTTTATTTGTCTCTTTTATCTTTCATTTTTAATTATTTTCATGTTTTTTAATTAAAATAAATTAAAAAATATAATTTTTTGTTTATTATTTTATGATATATAAATATTATATAAAAAATGTTATTCAAATATATTTTAATTTTATAAATATGTATACAGATAATTTTTCACCACCAAAAATAATATATTTAAAATTTATGTTCACATTTTATAATAGATCAATAATTCAAATATTTTTATTTATTTACAATTACTCATAATTTATAGAAAATTTATAAATAGTTTCAAAAAATTGATATAATTTATTTATAAAAATATTTATTAAAACACCTATAATTTACTTATTATTTCTTGATTCTAAATTATGATTAAAATATTTCCTTTCAAATTTTATGTTTACTAATAATGGATTACAAAAATATGTATATAAAGACATATATAATTATAGAAAAAAGAATCAAATAAGTATATTTCCATGAAAGATTATTTTTTTTGAAAAATTATAATTTCGAATATAAATTTAAATTTTAAAAAACAATTCATATAAATAATAATTTTCAAATAAAAAAATATTATAACATGATATAGAAAACAATAAATTTTTTATTTATTTTTATTATTTATGGATAATAAATTATAAATTATTTAATTATTAATATTAATATTGAGTCATTTTCAATAAATAATTATTCTATAAATACATGTGATGTAACATTCTTTCCGACTTAAAATAATTACACCCTCGTAATGCACTCTTCCAATATAATAATCTTATGTATTTCCAAATTAGAAAATAAAAAAATTATTATCACTGATCATCTACACTCTACTGGTCAGACAACATATAATGTTAAAAGTTGTCAAGATCGTCGCTCTGACACCATGTGTGAAGCACCAAACCCCCACTATTGAGGCCTGTACTTATAAATACTATGTATTTTTTTCAAATGTAAACCAAAAAAACACAGCACATTATACACTCCTTGAAATTTTCTGGTGTTGGTTTTTTAGAATTAGTCAAAAAAATTACATTTTACCAAAGCATTACAAAAAAAAATTATTAAATAAATAACTTCATGGGAACTATGTTTTGGAAGAAAACAAAATGAATTTAAAACTTTATATTAAACCTATGGAAAAACGATTTAAATTATAGATGGATAATTAATATTCCTAGAAATGGGTTAATTATTTTTTGAAAATGGTAATCTTTTAAACCAATACCAATATTTTGAAAAAAATTATCAATTTAAACATTTTGTAAAACTATTTCATTGAATAGGGTATTCCAATCATTGAAAACAATTTCTAAATATCCATAAATTGTGTGTATTACATTGAAGAATAAATATTTAAATTGTGCGGATTTCTGCCTTTTTAAGAAATTATTTATAGATTAATCATGATATTCAATAACAAATAAAAATTCACAATCCAACATAGTTATATCACATGTGGAAAAATGTCCCTTTTGGGTAATGGGATTATTTCACAGACCATAACATATCATTTGAATGCTTATTCCAATTTAATGGATATATTTAATAGTCCTACCATTCTAACATATAACTGCAAAAATTTCAATAAGATACATATATTATTTCCAAGGAAGAAAATATTATCACAAAATTCATTACATGACTAGATCGTATTTTTAAGAGTTTCTAAAAAAAGAATCCATACTTATAATTAAATGATCTTATGTAAAATAAATAAGTATAACAACTTAATAAATTAAATAAATCCTATAAAAAATGGGCATGGAATATCAATAGTATTTTAAATTATGGACATATTTAATTTTATGAATAACATTTAATGAAAATATAATAAATTTCACACATAAAAGGATACATTTTATCATTTATAACTTTTCTGTAAATGAATGTTATAAAAAAGATAATATATACCCAAAATAATAATTGTTCCTATTTTATTTTCAAAAAAAATTAATGACAACAATAACATATCAATGTTTTAATATTTTTTGAGACAACTTATTTAAATTTATAGAGAAATTAATAATCTTTAATATATATATATATATACTGATTTATTTATATATAAATATATAAATTATTGGATTTCATAAAAGGGATATAAATCAAATATTGGATTGAAAATAAAATGGTGACTCTGTTTTTTATAACGTAAAATTGATAAAAATAAGGATATAATCATAATTGTATAAAAAATTTGAAAACATATACCTATATATATTTACATAAGTATATATTTATAAATTGAAATACATACCATACCTTAATATATCAGTAGCAGACTACTCACAACAAGATGGGTCTCAAGATATGTCCCTTGCAAGAATGAAAAAAACCTACATTATAATAGATATTCCAAGATTGGAAAACTAAACTCACCTACACTAACTGGATGATGAAGGAATAAACATATTATCCTTCCTTATTTCAATACCACTGAGTTATATATATATATCTGTAATCATAAATAGCACCTGAAAACTGTGTGAACAAAAAAAATATATAAACTGATAGAAAATTTATTATTTCCCTTTGCAATAAAACCATATTTTAAAAAAAGATAAAAATGTGATTATCCTTTCCACCATAACCTTACCATTATTATTATTATATGCTATTCTATTATCATTGTAATCATTTGTCATCATCTCAAATTTCTTATTAAATTTTTATCATACCGTGTGATGATATCGTTAATTTTATTTATTTATTTCATTATTTTTTGTCAAGTTAAAATCACCAATAGTTATTATATTTTATTATTCTTTTTTTTGTTAAGTTTTAAGTAGTTGTTTTGAAGTTTTTAGAACAATTTAACTCTTCTAATAGTCATCTTGGTTTCTCTTTTTTTTTTATCTATCAATTTATTATGATTTTCATGTTTCATTTATAATAAATATAATTTGATAATTGTTTTATCATTTTATAATATAAATATATTAAATAAAATATAATTTATTTATTTATTCATATATTTTTTAATTTAAGAAACATTAATTTTCATTATTTTAAAAAAACCTACAATATTATATTTAAAAAGAATAATCACATTTCCTAGTGTTTATATAATCGTAACTAGATATTTTTAATATATTCTAATTATTTATAGAATGCTTATAAATAGTTAAAAATATATTTCTATAATTAATTTAATAAATTAATTAATATAATAATTTTAATATAATATTATTTCACGATTAATGATTTTAATAATACAATTTTTTTTAATAAAGAATTATATTTACCAATAATTGAATAAATAATAGTTATATTAATACATATAAAATTTTTGGTCAAAATAATCAAGTAAATATATTTATATAAAAATCATGTTTTATGAAAAAGAATAAATTTGAATATTTATATAAATTTGAAATTTTATTTCATGAAAATAAATTTTTTTAATAAAATAAATAGAATTACATATGAATGAAAACTATAAATTTTTCATTTATTTAATTTCTGTATCCATTATTATTTAAAATTTAATTATTTATTATTTCAAATATTGAGTTATTTTATATAAATTTTTCTTCATTAATAACTTGGGATGTTATTGAGGGGGTGTAGATTATAAGACCCACCCCCCCCCCTTAATCCAACACTCTTTCATATGGCCAGAAAGGGTTGGTTATGAGACCTCAAGTTCATCTCATAATATGCTAGAGGATGCCAACCAGAAGCATGGGAGTTATCAATCTTAATGAAACACAATACCTCATGGTATGGAGTTACATAATAGAAAAATAAGGAATCATAACTATCATAATAAGAGTAATAGAAAAGATGTGACAAAATGGCATATCACTAGGTAATAAAAGGAGGGACAAATAAAAAAATACTAATGAATCATGTAATGTCATATTGATATGTATATAAATGTCAAACTAAAAGTAATAAAATATAATAATTTGGTGGGAAATGTTAAACATATTGGAATCTAGTTCTGAATCCAATGATGGTCCCGTATCAAATCATGAGCCCAACAAGAATGCTATAATCAAAATAAATTTACCTTTCAATTATCTAATCCTACATCTATGTAATATATTCATGTACCAAAAGTTTTCCCAAGAAGGGTGTCAGTATAACTCGATTGGTCCACACTATCGTGTTTAAACAACAGTTGACTAATTATAATTCCAAGAAATAATTTGATAAATTGGTCTATTAATTAATTCAAAAATTAAATTAATAATACATCATCATCCTACAACATCATACTAGAATATTTCTATGTATATTGTAATATCCTGAAAAACAAAATGGTATACCCAACTAACCAACTTCACCTCCATACTGGTACTTCACCGATCATGTCTCACAGCCCAGCCATTCACAAATGTACATCTAAGGGGTATATCACACAACATTAGGTCAAGTACGCTTTATAATAATTACATCATGTATAACGGCTAATACAGGTACATATAAATTCCCATGTGTATTAAGACTGAGACCGATATATAAGTATTACAATATGTACTAGGGACAAACCTTCTATAGATGCATTACAACATGTATCAATTCCAAGCATGGTATACAAGAATTTCATCAAGTATCAGTGTCAATCCTATAAGATAATCATTTAAGAATGTTTTAGGGTCAATATTGGTATATAATAACTTCATCATGTATTAGGAGTCATAAAAATAGTTATATCATAATATAACCACCATTAAGATGAATAGTAAATTATGAAAATTGCATTTATCATTTAATTACAAAGCTCATTAACCATTCCTTCATAAAATAATAACATTCCTATAATTTCAATAATCAATCCAAAAAATGATTAATATATTTCAAGAAATTATCCAAAAAATCATGTCCACATTAAAACATGTTAATCCATTAGTTAATTCGTTTGAATTCAGATGCTTTCTCAATCAAATTGTTGTCCAAATCTTGGTCATTAACAATAGTAACCAAAGGTATTCAAATGAATAAATCCAAATAATTATTTAATTACTTTAGGATCACATTATGTTGGGGAAATTACATTATTTCACATACATTGAAATTAAAATGACTATATGGTTATGTTTAGACCCAATCCCTTAAAATGGATATTTTGAAACACCAAAATTGGGTAACAGAAAAGTAAATGAAGGAGGAAAAGTTCAAAAAATGAAACTAAGGATGATCAAACAAAATCGATGTCTGGAAGGGAGGACAACCTTCCAAAAATATCACCAATAATATATCCTAGGTTAGGTGTAAATGGATGAATAAGAGGAGAATGAAACAAACATCTACAAGGTAGTCAGGAAACCCCTCCTATTGATAATTACGTGGTGTGTAATGATTTTATATCTTCTGAATTCATTTAAAAATGTATACGATTAAAAACAAGTCTCCCTAGGTTAATATTTATCCTAATAGGCTATTAAACTACATGAACGGTGTATAGAATATGTAACTGTTTCACACCCTATACTGGTTCATAACATGTTTCTGGAAGAAGTTACATACTTTGTAATATATTAAATCCGTTTAATCTCCCAAATGATATTTTCAGCAAAATTGTCTACAAAACCACCTCCAAATCCATCCGATGAATTGAAATCCAATGTAAAAGGAGTTAATAAATGTATATATAAAGTCCATTAATGAAAAATATATATAGATCCATGGATTTTAGGAAATTTAGACCCATCAAAGGTTCTCCAAATAAGATAATGTCTTAAACACCATGGATTAGATCAAAAAATTCAAGTGCGAAAAATATAGTCAAAATAAGTGATCTTACAACCTATCCACCATATAAAAGCTCATCCATGTGTTGTTATATGAATCACAGTGGGGTCATTTTTACCAATTATGTCAATTATGCTAACATATAGTATTCTCTCTCAATCAGGTATCACCTTGAACACACCCTTTGGGCCTCTTCAAATGAACCAATAGAATCTCTATTCCCTAGAGACACATCTCACTATTATTCAAAATATGTATCATATGCCTATCAATGGACACACCATAATTAATATTGATTTCATCCACATCCACTATAGGATGTGGGTCAATATAATATCTAGAAAGATGATTCATCTTAAAAACATCATTCTTAGCACTATAAAATAGTGGATGGGCTCAAGGGTATGCCATGAGACCAACCCTATCAACTATCTCAAAAGGACCAACAAACCTAGGTTCGAATGTTCTCTATTTTTTGATACAACATTTCCCCAACCCATGAGACACTTGAAGGAATATACAATGGTCTACCTAAAACTCCATAGGTTGTATTTGATGGTCAGTGTCAAATTTCTCTACGCATAACGCCGTCACGAAACATCTCTCGATCAACTAAACCTATGTAGTTATATCCTACCCATGATAAGGTCTATCATGCACTATCTCTCCTTCCTCCAACCAAAAATGATTAAAATATGACCTTCCACACATGGATTCAAAATGTTCCATCTAGATTGATGTTTAGAATCTATTATTATATTAAAATTCCATAGGACCCATATGGTGTTTCCCCATAAAACCAGAATCCAAACAACAAAACTGTAACATATCCTATGGAATAAGAATAGTTCTATCAAAATAACCATCATTCTAAGGATACTAGTTCATTCTCAAAAGAACATGTGATCTTATATCCTTTATAAGATGCTGCCAAAATCAAAATGTGTGATCACAATAATTAATGATAATCCTCATAACATCATGAAATAAAATAACCTCACACATGAAATGACTACCCATATCATCAACTATAGAGGTCTCATTGATAGGAAAATATTCGGATACATTCTTTAGTTATTCCTTGATATCTCATATTTTATTATTCTAATGGTTTTCCCAACGTATTTCCATCTAAAAATCAACAGTGAAATAATCTCATTTTCACTCAAGAATGAAAAGGGAATGAAAAATTAAAATTTTCTTTTAATTCTCATATTTCACAATCTTTTAAGTAAAACATGTTTCCCAGAATCATTCTACATCCTTCTTCATTAAGGAAAATCTATACTTACAATAGAAATCATGGTACAAATTCTAAAATTCCATAGGTCCTCCCATCTTGAATCATGAGAATATCTTCATATACCCTTGCGCAAGCCCATAAAAACTCATATTTTTACATGGACAAGAAGAGAATTTCAACTTATGATAGAATATACCAATGTTTTCTCTCCACAATATATGATTTATCTCATGAATCAGCACTCCAACATTGATAAATTATCTATCATTATCTAGTGACCACACATATGTAGAACAGATGTTGATGTTAGTTCTTCTCACCTAGAGACACCTGACCATCTGTATTTATGTCTTCAATGTGTTCCATGATATTCCACTAAACACAATACAAACACATTTCATATGTAAGGGTCTTCAGGATAAATGAATCAATAATGAATTTCCACTTTCCTAGTGTATAATACAAATTGAAATCAAAATACAACATATACTTTTCCCACCTCCACTTTTTATGGTTCATGTCATATTGATAAATGATATACATTAGACACATGAGGTGCTTGTATACCAAAAAACTCCAAACAATGAGATAACAACATGATCATATCATGACATATACCACTACTACTCACTCTAGATAATGAGTAGTATAATTACTCTCGTAAGGTCTCAACTGCCTAGTTCTAGAATCCACCTTTTGATCAACCAACATTTGAACTACTCTGAGTGTAACTATGGATGCATCATATGGAATAGTATTTTTCAACCCATCACAAGTAATTTTATGATAGATTTTGTGTTCAATATTCATACCAACATTTGATAATATACTTTTCAACCATCTACCCAAATAAAATTCACACTCTTCTTGGTTAAGAAACACATCTATGCTTCCGAATGGTAGAAATCGTGAATAAATAAATGTTAATAATTAACTAATATCTTAAAACTATGGATCATGAGGACATTATGAGGCCCCTACCAATATTAAACTACTAAAACCTCCTATAATTTAACTTATAATCATGCCTCTATGATGACATGGCCTATATAGTTCACTTTATCAATATAGAGAATTCATTTAGATAGCTTATCATAAAGTCGATTCTCTATCAATGTACTCAAGATATGTCATGATTATGGGAATGATTCTCTACAATATGAGAGTATAATAATATGTCATTTAAAAAAACTGGTCAAAAAAGGGACACAAGATCCATTTAATTGAATCCATGAATACTTCCAGGTCATTAGTCAAACCGAAGGATGTTAGTTTGAACTAATACAAGACAAACCGACACTTGAATGAAGTTTGGAATATGTTTGTTGACCTCACCCTTATGTGGTGGTATTGGGATCTCAAATCGAAGAGGAGAATATTGCAGTGCCACTTAACTGATCAAAGATATTATCGATGCTTGGAAGATGATATTGATTCTTGGAAGTCATATGGTTCTATCTTCTTTAATATACACATAAGCACTAGGTACCATCATAATTCATATATAAAATATATAAATTACTTTATAGATGCATATTGTGCTATATGAATCATTTATATGAATGATATTAAAACTAAACATTAATCTCATGACGCTCTTCTAGTTCTATTCTCTATAGAGATATAGAAAATGGATATTCTCCAAACACCAAATAGATTGTGAACACAATATCTCGCTCATTCTATAAGATGTAGATCCTTTTAGGAAATACATCCTGAATATTGTGTACCATTAGAGTAAATTTATCCTACTACTTTCCACCATCATCTATCAAATTACAAGAAATCTCTACTATGATAAAATTCAATCTACACTGAACTGGTCATACACAAAAAGCCTGAAGATCCCACTCACCCATGTGAAAATATATTCCTCATTATGGAGAATGAAATGACTATCTCCTTCATCAATAGTCAATATGATCATATTACAGAACTATCCAATCGATTCCAAATTAATATAAACTTCTATCTTTTCAAGAATAAATAGTTCCCAAAAGAAATAGTAAAAACCATTTTTTGAGAGTACACATTTCATTATTTGATATTATCTATTATGAATCACATCTATATTTCTATGGATAAAGAACCATCCAAAAATTTGAAAAACAATACCAAATTATTTACAAAATGATTAGAGAAAAAGGAAATCAATGCTTCTCTATTAAAGAAAACACAAATATTGTTATATGATACAAGAATCATATATAGGATGGCAGACCATACTATATCCAAAAATATTGTGTAGTCTATAAAATATGCATCTTACAATACCCTCTTCCTTAGGGTCTTATTTAAGTCCACAGAGCTATTTACTACACCTGATATTTCCATTCCATCACGAAGATAAAATTCAACCTACAAAGATATGAATGTTTTGTGGAACTACATCCACCCATATATTGAGGAGTAAGTGTGTACATTCAAGGAACTAGTACCATTCTTGATTCTATTCCACTACACTTCTCTAATATTCCCTGATAAAACCTACGCATATAGATGATTATTCCATAATCTCAAAACTCCTATGGGGGGTATCAATACTATGGCCACTTGTGGACTATCTTTTTACATTGATAGATATGCAACATTATATTATCGTGATATTTCTAGAAATTACCCTGACTACTATGACTAATGTATCCTAAGACAAAATAGTCATATTCAAGAGTCATTCCACTAGAAAAAGATTTATAATTTTGCAATGCAGAAACATCCTTGTTGTTTCTCAATGCATCTCGTAGATTCTAGTCTATGATGATCTCCTAATTAATTAACTCCAAAAATTAATCATATAGAACATTTTCATTTATTAAATGATCTTATAGAAAATAAATTATTGAAAATTTCATACCCAAGAGATTTCAATAGTATCAAGAAATGAAACAATTTCATGAAGGTCATTGAAACGTCCAAAGTAATATAACACTAAAAACCCCATTATTCAAGGGAATATATCATGATCCTAATAATTTCTCAATGTATCAGGATATAAATTACTCCCAAAAATTATCTCGAATTATTTCCAAGATAGATTATCATGTTTCCTGGATTTCTACAAAATATACCACTATTGTTTAGAAGGTTCACAAAGAATATATTCAAAACAATTCACCCCTCGATGTTGGTGTCTCATGATTCCTAATGATCATTAGGACTGAATCTATTTAGATATAAAAATCCTCAATACTCCCTCCGATGTTAAAGTAAGAACATTAATTTCCCGAACAATCTCTTCAGCTTAGATTATGATGTAATGTTTTGAACAATCTCTCATTCAATAGATCACATGACCCTCAAGAAACTACCCCAAAGAGGAGAATCCTTATGATTATTTGGAGCAACAAGAAGATCTAATTTAGCAACATTAGGATCATTCTAATAATTACCCGCAAGAATATATAATATAATTTTGAAATGAGGCATTTTCTCTATAATAAAACAAAGTCTATAGAAATATCACTATAACAAGAGGGTCAACCTCAGTAGGTGAAAAAATAGGGAAACACTTTTATAGGTCTCTCCTAATGTACAATATTTTTTAAGAGATATCATTTAATTTCATTCCATTTTAAGGATATAATAGGTATCTCATA
This sequence comes from Viscum album, assembly GCA_963277665.1. Taxonomy (NCBI): domain Eukaryota; kingdom Viridiplantae; phylum Streptophyta; class Magnoliopsida; order Santalales; family Viscaceae; genus Viscum; species Viscum album. The sequence continues at coordinate 1,472,282,488 of OY728150.1, forward strand.
TTATAATTCATATAAGAAATTAAATAACACATGTAATAAATATTAGCTTATCATGAACAATACATGTCAATATATATATCCCTATGTGCATATCAGGATACATTTATACTCATAACATTCCAAATTGGGAAACATGTATATTTAACTATAATCGATAACATTGTAACACAATCACTATACACAACATATGAATCAAACATGGTGAAATAACATCAACTATAACTTGAGTATAACACGAACAACAATCCCATCCATAGAAACTCATATTTACCCACATATATGTGTTAGATAATCCCATGAAAAAGAACATTATAATGTTATATTGAATCCAATACTATATTATATCTGTCCAAAGTAGTAATGAAACAGAAAAGAAACCTACCCTTGAACCCACTTTGTAATGCCCCCCCCATTCGACACTTGTTCGTGTGGCCAAAAATGGTTCATTATAAGACATCAAACACACTATTATAAATGTGAGAGGCTACTAAATAGTTTTTGGGGGTGTGATCAGTATAGTGGGGAGACTACACCGCAAGGTATGGAGTTATATAGTATAGGTATTAAACAATATAAATAGCATAAGCTTAGTAATAGAAAATATGAAACAATATCTCATAGCACTGGGAAATAAATAGAGGTGAAATAAATAAATACTAACGAATCATTTAATGACAAGATGAATTGTATACAAATTTCATACTAGAAAATATATATTGATTGTTTTAGAAAACCCAATTTAAACCCAAAAGTCTCTGGTCATGAACCCTGTGTCGATTACATATCCAAACTATATCCCAGCCAATTAGAAACAATCAAACACAATATCCCCTTTTATTATTTAATACTATATCTATATAATATTCATGGGTACCAAATGTTTTCCATAGTTGGTAGTGATCATAAGTCAATCAGTAAACACTTCAATTCCTAAACCAAACAAGTCAATTAAAAAATTAATTTAACAATCCAATATACATGTGTATTAATTAATTAAACAATTATACTACCACATAAACTTTCTATAACATTATTCCATAATATTACTATTTATGTAGTGCAATTGTTCCATCCGCATCCATATTTCCAATTAACTATATCCAATTCCATAATGTTACAACTCCAAACATGTCTCAAAAAGATTCAAACCATAAATATATATCCATGTATGTAATAGAATTTTTTTTATTAATTATCACTTTATAAGCATTACATTATTTATCATGGAATGGACTTGTGTTTTTATATTACATCATGTATCATGGGAATTATCAGTATATAATCATAAAATCATGTATCATTTATAAGTCTAGTATTTAATAATAACACCATCTATCAAGTCCATGTCATGTATATAAGAATTGAAATGTGTATTAGGGCTCAGAATGACTGAATGGCCTGAAGGATTTATTTTGTTTGGATTTTCTGATAACCCCTATTTCAAGGGATGAGGGGGAACCCTTACAAGGCCCGTAAGCTTTGTAATTATATTCCCCATAGGTTTGTAGACATTACATGACCCGTAGGTCTTATGGAAATCATACAGACTATGACTACTTGAAACTACTCCTCCCCAGCATCTTGCATCGTGATCAGCTCTCTACCTTTGCATGACTGTTCGGCTTTCATGTCTATGTGCAGGGGTGCAAAGGTGTTGTACCGATGGAAAATATTATACCCTCTCAATCCTCTAATGTTTTTTTATCCCTAATCAGGTGGGTGTGCAATGCTCTTTCCTCCTCTGAAGTAGTTCCTTGTGGAATTTGTCTATGGAACTGCAAATAAGGTGGCCTTTAGGACCTTGAAGTGGCCAGAAAGCCTTACTGACCTGAAGGCCTTGGGTGGACCGAAGACCAAATTGACACCAAGCCCAAACTAGTGTCCAAAGATGAATATATCCAGCTAATAACGTACCGAATAGTAACTACTACATGGACAACTACATTAATTAATATAGTAACAACTACTATATTGTTATAGTACCCCCCTAAAATTATTCCTCCAACTGGTTTTGATCCTGGGTCTAGTGGATGCACATAGAGAGGTAGCATCAATGAACCCAGTGAAGGTTGAGGCAAGTGAAACGTTGTGATCCACCCAAGAGCATGACTAAGTTATGTAACTTCTTTTGGTTCTAAGGATACCATAGCTTACTAATTTACAATTTATCCAATAAATAAGAATCATTGATTTATTTTACATAGAAGGGGATGTTTTTAATATGGATAGTGCTCTGATGAAATGATTTTATAGAGATATGACCGAATTTGATGAGAATCTCCATTTTGAGAATCCTGAGGAGGTTCCGGAATATGTAGTGTTGTGTGTTGACTCAATATTTGGGATTGGTTATGTTATGAAGAATATTTTTTTAGTGATTTCATATGTGTTTTGTTATATTATGTCATGTGATCATAAGTACACCATCATAAAAATAATATACCATTGGAGGAAATGAATCCTAATTCATTCCATAATAAGCAATGGAAATAATGGCTATCTTAACTATTATTTAATCCAATATTCACTGAATTGGTCCTACATGAACAACCTGAAGAACCCACTTACCATAATGAGAATAACTACCTCTTTATGGAGAAATAATGGTAAATCTCCTCTGAAAATAGTCTATATGATCTCGGTATAGAACTATAAAATTTTTATTAAGAATAAAATATAAAACTATCACATCTATTATTAATGTTTCTTGAAAGAAATGGTTATATCCAATCTATAGGGAACAAATACCAAAAAAAAATTATTCTCTAACCTCACTCCCAATAATGTGTCGATGAACATAGAAACATCTACAGGTACCACATAAAATTACAAAAAAAATTAAAAAAGGGTAACAAAATAGGAATGCCATGCTCATGTATCAAACAAAACAATACTAGTGTTATATTTTATATGAATCATACCTAGGACAGTAGGAGATATTACATCCAAAAAATATGGAGTGGTCTATATAATGTGTAGATGAATTGAACCCATTTCTTTGGATAATATCTAATTACCATAATCGATTTCCTATAAAATATATTGAAATTCATACACTAGTGTAACATTCCCCTACTGTGATCTGAATGTTCTATAGAGCTCCGACCACACATGTATGGAGGATTAGTTGAGTCCTTCCAAGGGTCTAATAATAATCCTGATCCAATACAATTTATCATCTTATAAAATCCACTAAAAAATATAAATTGATGGATTATCCATTTAAATGTAGACACTAAAAAGCCAGTGTGGGAAACGAAGCCTCTTGTGGCCCATCATGCTACACTGATAGCACTACAATGACACATGATCTTGAGATGGTTTCCCACCACATTGACTTATCTGACTACTATTTCATCGATGAAAATAGTCATAATCATTCTTCATTACACTATACAAAGTGTTCATAGTTCAATATTCTAAAACATCATATCCAGTCCTTAAGGACACTTTTATATTCCATTTTATGATTAGTTATTTATTTTCAACTTTGAAAAACTACTCAAATAGAACATGCCCATGGGAAACTTGATAACATAGTGAATAAATTTATAAAAAAAACCTTATCCTAGAGATCTCAATAGTAGATATAGCTGGGGAATTTCCTTGAAGATCAGTTAAGCATCCAATGTTATCTAACTCTAATATTACCTCACGAGTCAAGTTCATGATATAACGATCCTTATTGTTCCTCAATGTCACATGATAAAAATTTCTCGGTAACATTATATCAATGTCCTTCCAATATATCTCATCATGTTGAATATATTTTAACATAATGTTACACCAATGCTTGGATGCTCCACAAATAATATATGATGAATGATTCACCCCTCATATAAGGGTGTATCAATATACTCAATGATCATCTAGACTAACTAGACCTAGAACATGATTTCTCAGGGCTTCCCCTTAATGTATATAATTTTATTCCATGGATAGAACAATCCCTCCAACAATGATAATTGATTAATGACTTGAATATTCAATAATTACATATATCACATAACCCATAGGAACATCTCGTGACAATGAACATCATTATGATCTTCCTGTTCTACAAGAAGCTCTGGTTTAGTTCCGTTAAGAGGGTTCTAAATATAGATCTCTTGAAAATAAGCTAAAATTCTTCAATGATGAATTTTCTATATAAGATAAACAGAATCCTTAAAATAATTGGTATATAAATAGGTCCATCCTCAGTAGGAGAAAAACAATATTGAACCACTATTATGGTTTTCTCTGAAATTTTATTAAATATTTTTTCATGAGATTAAAATTAATTTCATTCCATTTAGAATATATAAAAGGAATCTCATTATATATTTCAAATAAGATGATATATAACACATGTAATAGATATGTACATATCATTAACATCACATGAATATATATATATATATATATATATATATATCCATATGTGGCTATCATGATGCTTGTGTACTAATCTCTACCATATTATACCACACATTTATAATTTCTATTAACTAATAAAAAACAAAACACAAAAACAATACAAAACATGAGAATCCCAAATGGTGAATTACCATCAACTATAACTAGAAAACATCTAGAAAAAAATCTGACCATTTAACAATCAAAGTTTTCCACCAACATGTGTTTGTTACACCCATGAAAAATCTCAGAAGAATTTCCTTAATATCACTAGTATGATTTTAAAATTTCTAAATAGTAATTAAACATAAAAGAAACCATTCATTGAAACCACTTTGTAACGTCCCCAGATCTGACACTCTTTCATGTCCTAAAGAGTATTGTTTTAGAGATATCAAGTGAGCCTTCCCAAAAGTCATAGGTTTCTTAATAGCATTGGGGGTGTGACCAGTATAGTGGGGATACTATAACCCATGATATAGAGTTATAAATAATAAAAAATAGACAATATAAATAACATAATTAAAGTAATAAAATGTGGAAAAAATATATCATATCATCGGTATATAATTGGCGGAAAAAAATACTTACAATTTATGTATTGACATATAGAAATATGTGAAAATGTCATACTGAAAACAATATAATATAAAATTACCATATATTAATTACACTAAAAAGACTATACTAATTAACCCCATGATTTTCTCTTATCTATACCATATCCCAATTATTATGAAACAATCAACATAAAGGACCCCAACCACTGTCAAATTGTATATCCATATAATCTTCTATGGAAATGAACGTTAGCCTGAGTTGGTAGTGACCATAAATTAATAGGTAATCATCAACATGACTAAAGATAGCTAATATTTTAAAATTTTCATTCAATAATACAATAAATATATGTATTAATTAATTGGACAATTAAACGAATACCACATCAACAAACTTTTGTACCATTCATGAATATCCCAGAGAATGTATCATAACCTTCCCAACCACCACCATATACCCAAATAAATTTCATTAGTGTAAAATGAGTATATATCACTGAATATCTTAAAAAAATTATAAATTTAACCATATATATGTTATTAGTCCCACGAATTTTGATTAAGTCCACTTTATACGAATTAAAGAATGTATCATGGCCAAGAATGGTCTATAAACATTATATAATATCATGTACAAACCCAGTATATTTTTATATAAAGATGTATTAGGTTCAATCATTATTAATAATAATTACACCCTTTATTAGGGATAATACATGTATATAATAATTACAACATGCAGTTGGTCCATAAATTATATTATATAACTTCAGCACATTTCTTGTCCCAAACTAGTATGTATAAATTTCTTCATGAATCACAATGAGTCATAACAGCAATGATATCACAATATCCCACCAAAAGGTTTAATGGTTAATTATGAAAATTACCATTTATCTTTTGATGTAAAATTTAATAAATCATGTTGTCATAAAACAAAAACATTCCCATCATTTATATAATAATGCCATGACATGCTGATTCAATATCAAAAAATCACCCAAAACACATATCATGCTAAACTGGATTTAATCCATTAGTCAAATCATTTAAAACCAACTTTTATCTCAAAAGAATTAATGAATGTAGAATGGTAATAAACAATTTCATCTAAGGGTATTTCAAGGAATAAATTAACTTTATTTATTTATATATTTATTTACATATTATGTTGGAACTATTTATATATTTCACTAACATTTCAGTTAAAAACAACCTAGGGTTAATTTTTACCCCACATATCATAATTTATATTTATGGAACACCAAAAAGGTTAAAAACAATGAATATGAATGTGGATGTGATCATGATAGGAAACAAGGTATTAAGTGCACACATAAGACATCTAGGAAAGAGGGAATTATATCAATAGCATACTTAAATTTATTTTAGGTTTATGGGATGGGTCTATATGGGAGAAGAATTAAATGTACATCCACAGGATATCATTAAAGAAGTTTCTCCTTATAATTTCATAGTGTTTAAAAATTTTACATGTTGTTTGTTAATTTGTAAAGAGATAGCCCGAATAACTAATCACAATGGGTAAAAAATTTTCTAAATATACTATTATATGACTGGAATGGTTTACATGATTTTTGACCATTTCACTCCAGATTTTGGTTCCTAAAATTTGTTTGGAGGATGTTATAGGTCATGTTACTTGTTCATGACATATAATCTTCCAATAGAATTATTTCGTCCAAATTTCATGAAAAATAACCTAGACCTAATTAAAAGCCATACCAAGCTTTGGAAATCATTATATATAAATATAAAACATTTATATATGGACATAATTAATTTTGAAAAACATATATTCATAGTCTTTAGGTCATGTTACCTAATAAAGGGTCTGTATCTATGAGAAATACTTGTCCACCACAACTCAAATAAAATAACCGATGAGGTATGTACAAGAAAAAACATATGGTATCCTAAAAAGATAAATGGATTTTTCAAACCCACTATGTCACCCTTAGAGATCAAATTTTGTTTTCAAAAATGTAAAAAATTGTGTAAGGCTGTGTGTGGAATATAATTACCTAATCTTGGTTACCATGAAGAGTATTTATTAACAATCGAAGATCAATGACATATTTAGTCGAGTGTAGGGGATATAAGGTTCATGAAAATTGACCTTAGGTCATTCTATAATGTGTTTCAGTATAAGTATTGGACATAATGATGATCAATTTATGATGCCCTTATGGTCATTTTGAGTACCCAGGGATTCCCACAATTAGGATGAATCCACCATTAGTATTCTTGGTTTTCATGAATTCGATCTTTCTACATTATTATAATGGTTCTTGAAACTATTCATAGATGATATCAAAGTTTACATGATGTGTTAGAAGAAGCATGAGAGACACTTGGTGATGTTCCATGAAATTCTCTATAAGAACCAACATAATTAGAATCTATCTAATTGTCAATTATGGATTTAGTATTTGAAATTTGTTGGAAATTTAATATTAGAATAGGGAATCGTAATTCACTAGGTAAAGGTTGAGGAAGAGCATAGTTGTGATCCACCCAAGAGCATGAATAATGTATATAACATCTATTGGTTATTATAATACTATAGGATATTCATTTAGGATTTATCTAGTATATATAAACCAGTGAAATATTTTAAAAATAACTGGATGTATATCATATGGATGGATTGGTTCTAACATTATTTACAAGAGTTGCAATATAATTTTACAAGAATATCTAACTTGAGGATGTCCAAGGAGGTTTCTTAATACGTAGTGTTATGTGTTGACTCAATAACTGGGATTGGTTTTGTTATGATTCAAATTTTGTTAGTAATTTTATATGGGCTGTGTAAGATGAAACTACATGATCATAACTACACCACCCATGATATGGAGCATCTGGATGTTGTTTTTATCCTATAAATGTGGAAAAAATACACAATGAGTGGAAATTGTATCATATATCCTGACCATAAGAACCTCAATTATATCATATCCCAAAAGGATGTCAAGTTAGTGTATACATGATGAGTGTAGTTCCACTAGTATTGTGAATTTGATATATTCTACTATCTAAGTAATGTGGATATAGTGGAATATAATGTTGGCACAAGGTCTCATTCACACTTGTTGAGTAATGGATCATAACTATTATCCTAATTTTAGTAGTCTTTAGTGGACAAGGGTTGTTCAGATTACCATAATCCATTGATTATCACTAATATAGTTCATAATGATTCACACTCTGATATAAGGCTAGTCATAGTTGACTATTCAGATTGTAGGGGACATACAGTAGGAATAGATTTATACATTGGCCATAGTTTATTGGATCATCTACATTTAATGGAGATTTTTTAATAAAATAGATATCATTACACAATCACAATAGCTCCGTTTAGGGACTTTTATGGGGGTGTAGCCCTATATGTCACCATTGAAATACATTGATGTGAGAGGGTCAACAATTATGGCCCCATAGTTAGTTATGGTGATAAAAAATATGGTTGATGTCCTCCTTGTGAAGATGGGAATTGAATAAAACAAACTTATTTTTTTCGGAAAACTGATAGATGTGGTTTTTCATTTTCATTTTGAGATACCATATTTTCTTGATGGTCTCAGCTCAATTTTAGTTTCCATGATTTCTATCTAGGAAACATTTATCTAATATATTCATTTCCCTTTTCAGATACTATAATAGATCATAGAGGTGGTGTATCCCTAGGCCATAACATCATAGTTAGTCTATGAACATTATTTGTTTGATGTGTCCAAGCATAGTGAGTTTTTACAAAACTCATTTCATGTAATTGAATATGGTGTGATGGGCATGAAAGATAGAAGTAACATTTAATATTACCCACTAGTGAAAAAGGATATGTAGTATAATATCCTTAATGGGTGAGATATTCCCTTAGGTTGTGTGTAATGGTTTCCTCAGAATATATAGGATAGATCATGGAGTTGAAAACACCCTATGCTTTCCCAAAACCCCAATATTTTTATGTATTCATTTTTTTATTTTCAGTATGTAAATCCATAAAGAGGGGAGAATGTAAGAACTCTTTATATAACAAGTTAAAATATTAAATATATAAAATAATGTTTTTATGTTCTTCGCAACGAGTCAAAAATATATTCTAGGTCTCATAGGGACTTTATAGTGATATAATAAGAATAATAATATATCATGTGAATGAAGTTTTCTGAATTCATGGAGTAACTCCCGATTGGGGGCTCATATGGGAAATTTAAGAATTTATTTGAGATGGAAATGTAATTTACCCCCATTATGACATCACTTTTTCCATTATTGGTTATGTTAGGATTTTATTGTCATTGTATGTTTATAAATTTACAAAATAAGATTAATTTTTTTTTATTATTTTTCCATGAAGAAAAATCATTTAATTATGAATGGTTATAAAAATGACCATAGTGTTAGCTGCATAACCCTATGGTTTAAAAGTGGAACCATTGGATGAGAATTCTTGGATGGTCAATAATGAATTCTTATATAGGGATCAGTGTTCCAAAAAACCAATTGATATTATTAATGAAAATTACAGGGAACTATTCACCATCAACAAATGACACAAACCAAATAGATTTATTTTTCTGTATTTGGAATAATCCAAATTTTTATCCCATGTGAAATGTGAAGGAATTATCATATCTAGATTGAATTGTGGATCAATGGTTAATTTTTATGTTTTTTCCATCCGATAATATTAGGAATATTTATTATACATGGGACTTTATTATTCCTCTTTGATCATCACCCAATGAGAATAAATCCTGGCCAACCCATGAAATATCTAAGGATCATTACTCAAAAAAATTTGTTGTTTTATCTGAACAATTTTCTTCTATTCTCCATCATAAATATCATTGGCTAGGCATCCAAAAAATACCTAGTAATTTACTATAACAAAATTATTCATTGGGAAAATGGATAGAATGTAATGGTTCAGGATCAATGATAATGAAAATTTTGAGGTATGGAATATCAATAAATGATTAGTTGTGGATATTGACGTTATATTCATGGAATGGAGCATGAAAAAGCAATGGAGAATGGATAATTAGTTCGTGAAGGGATTAGAGAGTCAGAATCTAGATACAGATGATTGCAGTACTCGGTCAACATAGATACATGAATCATGGGTGAGATTTGAAAACAAAACTCATTGTAGTAGGAATATTAATGGGTGTGTGAATAACCCAAAGGCTCTATAAAATTAAAATCTATATGAAATTCAGTCTAATGATCATGATCCATGAAGTACCCTAACTCTTTCAGATATGGTTACTGGAATATAAATTATCACACACCATGTGGTAACCCACCACATGCATTCATACCCATTCTCAGTCACACATTGTGTTTCCTTTGAGTACACTATCATGTAAATGAATAGATAAAATATAATTTCAATTGTACACTTGAAATACATGTAACATAGACATGGCTTGGAACTTGGTCATGACCATAGTACATGGGAACAATCTAAATTACATTGACATAACATAAAAAGGCATGCCACGCACTTTGAATTTTTTTTTACATTCTTGATGATTGGATGAGGTTGTTATTCACTTTTATATGGACTATTTTACTTTGGGTATTCTCCATTAGTTTATACCTATGATTGTTTAGTGTGGAATTATATAATTAATATATATCTATGATCTACTCTAAGGGATAATTCTCAAATATAGTTTTTGGATTCCCTTTGGGAGGCACATGTATATCATATATTCTTCTTAAAGAGGGGCTTTAGGAATCAACACCACCAAAATAAAAGGGAATTGATCCCCTGCTATGTTGGTTAATATCATTTGGGTAATCGATGTCCCCCACTGGCATGGGAAGTATAACCTATTTGTATATCGATATCTTCTATGTTATAACATGTACTTCATCCTAGAGAATCCCGATGATAATGAAATATCAAATGATATCCATAAGATTTATCAGACACATGGACTGATTTATCTAATGATATTGTAGCATCAAACCCTAAAGCAGTATTCCTTTACTAGAATTATAGTTATGACCATATATTAAAAAATAATGTCAAAAATGATAAAATTTGAATCGTAATATTATATATCCCATAATGTTTTTGACATGAAATTGTGATGTGGTAACTTGTATATATATCCTTGTTTGTTTGGTAATTTTAGTGTGTCTTAATGGGTGTTGATATACTATCCATGACATGATCTCTTACAATGCATATCTTGTCTGATACAGATGAAATATTGTTTGGATAAATCTTATGAGGACTAGGAGAATGTAGTGCATTGTTTGGGTTAGTAATACAATAGATCATACCCGATGTTTAATTTGATAGTACTACCCACATAAATTTTATATTGGATTCTTTTATTTTATTTTTTGGGCCTTTATTGTGTCCATTATTCCTTATAAAACATTTTTCCAAATATTGATGTTGGATTTAGATGTATGAATGCATTTATATTAGTTTTTTTCATTCATTATAGTATGCTTATTTTTACCATGTGTGAATATATGCATGTACATTAGGGTAACACCTACCATGTTTGTGATACTCCTACTCGAAACTTTCCTCCAACCACTATCCAATTAAAAGTGAGCATGGCATGTCAAACATAGTTTATTACCGTTGAGGTGGGAACTCGTTAGTATTTTTGAGAAAAATTGCATTATTTCCATAATTTTATAATGGTGACTTATTTATATTTCACTTAAATATAATATTAGTTAATGCTATATTATCAGAGGGAATTATTTGTAGAATGAGACATCAACATATCATACACCCAAAGAAATAGTAATATGGTTATTATTGTACTAATACAAAAATCATGATGTGGTTTTATTTGATTCTCTAGAGACAAATCTAAAGATATTTAGGAGCATATATAGATACATAATTATAAATAAGAGTTAAAATAAATAGGATATGTATATTCAAATTATTATGGAATCAAAAATGATAGAAAATATGTACGGGTATCAATGTGGAGACCCATTGGTGATAGTGACACATTATCATGTCTTCCATAGAGAGTTTCATGAATAGAAGGGGGAGAATTATCATAATTATACAATGTTTTATATGTGTGTATTAGTTATATGAAAAATAAATTTAAGGGATCATTATGAGTTCCATTTATTTGATGTCATTATCCATCATGTTTTATTAATGATATATCATCCCCTAAGGTGTATAATTGGACTATTTGGGCGAAAATTTTCAGTAATAGATATCATATCATATTTTTTTGGTAATCCTTTAGGTAATAGAATATAATTTATTAATTTTAGTGTTCTTTATAGTCATTATATATAACCTTGGTGATGTGGAATTAAATATCAATTTATTTAATTACTAATCTTCCCTAATTTATAGGAAGGTGTGATTATATTTTGGAGATTTTGAAATTATTGATGTTGTGACATCATTTAATTGTGATCAATGAGTTAGGATATAAATATTTATTGATGATGGGGAATATATATGAGTTTTTGTGGCTTCATTAGCTACTATGGATATTCTATTCGAATATATATCCACAATTTACATTGTCTGTTTGTGGAGGACTTCATGGACATTTTAGATCATAGATCCTCCAAGTATTTCAATAACAACATAAGAATAATGGGTTTATTGACCAATTTTTTTGGATGGTACAACCCAAATTTTAGTATTTTTGTTTATCAAGGGATAATCTTCCTACCTTGTTCGAGATTTATTATAGTAATTGTTAACAAATATCGACTATTATGGTTAATTTAGAAAAATTTATGATAAGACTCTCTTATCCCCATTATGATTCAATAAGGTTATGGATTCAGGTGGATTTCCAATATACGTAGTTCATACTAGGAATATGATGCTTAAAATTACTTTGGAAATGATGATGGTAGTATAATACATTCATTTATTATTTTTAACATAATAAGAGACACCAAGATTTCATGGATATACATAATGCGTTTCATAGTGATATAACTTATCAAAGATAAGGGATTTTTGGATAAGTGAGAAATTTTTTTACATTGACTCAATTCCCTTTTGTGATTTTTGTGGCTCATTAAGAATGAACTATACCAGTTAACACTTATTCAGAAGTCAAACCGAATCTAGGATATATATCAAGATTCATAAAAACATTAATGCCTTCTTAATGATTCATATGGCCTAAAATATAGGTAATTAAATATCTATTGACATATGAAATTGGTTTACAGGACATTATATAACTGACATAATTAGTATAATGTGTTTAGATTTTTTTTATCACAATGATTCTCATTGAAATTTTTCATAATATATTTGAGGAATGTATATTTGAATCTTAGTCAGTGATGTAAACTAAGTATCCCAAAGTATTATGATCTTTGTTATTCCATAATGATAGATATTTCTAAAATATTATTTCATTAATAAGTATTATTTTTTTCATTTCATTGATTTATATTGATTAAATATGGAATTATACTTTTTTTAGATTTCTTCTTGGATGGGTATTTCTCGAGGTGTATTGTCTTGAGTAATTGTCGTTGTTAATTCTTGGATTGGTTTGAAATATATATTATTTGAATTGTTTTATTGGTATCTAATGTAATTGAAAAGAAATTATTTTAAGGTTGTAAAGAATTATTAATTTTATTTATATTTAATGAGATGGTCCAAAGAAATATTGTTTTTTTGCGATTGGATTGTAACTGGAAAAGGCATATGACAGAATGGATATGTGGGTTACACTGTAAAGGGTTTGTTGTATCAGAGTGTGAATAAATAGTTGATTTTTCATGATTCCATGGATCATTTCATGATTCCATGTGTTTGATGGTGGTTATTACATATGTCTGGAAAATTCGTCAAAACATCATGATACTTGTGAAATTATAATAAAAAATATTGACTTATATTTACTCATTTTATAGTCGATACACAAGTGTTTTCTTCATGAATTTAAGAACCTATGTAATTAGATATATTTTCCATAGTGGACATCAATAGTGTTGTATATTCTTAATGTTGTGTAAGGAATGGTTCAAGAGTTTCGAGGTTATACTAGTGTTTTAGTCATAGTGCATCGAGCTATGTCATAATGCTTGGGAAAATGGGTCTATTATTAGTGGTTATTCCTTGAGTATCACAGAATCATAGTAACATATTTATAGTGTGATACTATATCACATGTATTATATTTTGAAATCAGATAATGTTTTTTGGAAGATCAAAATTGGGAGATATAAGGAATGATTTTTAGTGGAATTTTGACATTAAGGTATAATGATATGATAATGAAATATTTATTCAAGATGATGTATTTTAAATACCATGTATGAATAAAAAATATGTTATAGTATAGTTAAATATTTTATTTGATATTAATGAAAGTACTCACTAATAATATTTTTATTAGTTTATCTTCTATTATTTGAGTTGATTAAACAATGTATTCATAGAATTATATCCATATAATGAGGGTAATAATTACATTGTGAGGGATTGTAGAATTTTTATGAAGGTAGTAATAATAGAGGAAGTTATTGAGTGTTTAATTATAAAAATTATGGGTTGACATGATTTTTATTAATATTGTGTTGAGGGATTAATATGAATTTCTCTATTGATGACTGGTCATCGAATCCCCAACATCAGATCTTCTTATAGTTATCTCTTTCCACCGACTCTTGTGCCACTAATTTTAAATTTATTTATTAAAGAGTGGGATTTAATAAAAATCTTAATTATTATGGAGGATTTAGTTTTATTTTGGGATTTATTTCAAATTTATAGATAATATATATTTTCTACATAATCATAGAAAATTGCTCTAAATAAATAAATTGGAAAGTGTTGAATAAAATGTGGATATAACATTGCATGTTTATATGGATCTTGATTGTATTTGATAGTGATGAAAATAATGAATGATAAATTTTTTAATTGTGGTTGTTTCATTAAATTACATTCATTTGGATAAATAATTATTATTTTCTAAATAATTATATCAAATTGATCTTATTAATTGAAAGGGAGGTAAGGTGAATGAAAAGTTGATACAATATTGAATTATTTTCTTATGTGGTTCATGATTTTATTTTACATTGATGAAAATACTCAATGATAATTTTTTTATTTATTTAACTACTAATAAGGATGGTAAAAATAATGATAATAAATTGCGATAATTAAATTAATATGAATGATGTGAATGAAGTGTTGATAAAATATTTCATGATTTTTTACATAGATCATGATTTTATTTTATATTCCTGAAAATAATCACTGCTAATCTATTTATTACATTAAATTCTATTATTTTATTATATGAAATACATACTCATTATATTATAACCATGTAATGATTGTAGTAAAATGGTCGGGTGGATGTTTTGAATTTTTATGAAAGAGGTCATAAAAGAGGAAAAAATAGAATGTTAAAATAAATTTTCAGAAGGTGTGTGGGATTTGTTTTAAATATTATTTGATTTTCTATTTTTTTAGATTCATTAGTTTGATTTTTTCATTGTGTGGATGTTCTCATTGACATTTTTAATATTTTTTAGAAATTTTCATGGATTTGTTTGTAGTTATTATAAATAATTATCTATGGTTGGTAATAGGGGTGGGGAAACTTTTGTGGTATGTAGCGGCCTATGTGGATGATAGATATTTTTTCCATGTGATGTGTTATAGTGTTAAATTATTTTTTCTATATAAAAAATGAATGTGATTTTTAATGGAATCGTTAGTTTTGTGTGATGTATAAAATGGATTAAAATAACACTATAAAGGATACGTTTAGTCTTAAAAAAAATTGGTAACAGTATGAAATATACTAAGGAAAAGGATGTAAATGGTTTTTCAGGAAATTTTCCATTGAATATCATAACATATTATGTATGTTTTTTATCAAAAAATATAAATAATTTAAATTTCACGATTAACTTGTGAGAATAATTGAAATATTGTTTCTATATTTTAATGAAATATAAGGATACATGGTATTATAGATTATTTTATAAATGATAGTGTGAGGGGAGAGGGTGAGGATGATTTTTAATAGTGTAACTGTTGTTTTCATTCAATCATATATAATGATGATATTTGTAGCTATATATATATATTATAATCTAATTTAAATTTAATAATCATCACACTATATTTTAAAAAACACACTAATGAAAAAAAAATTTATACCTAGTTACATTCCCAAAAATATAGATTATATAGAGAGTTGATAGAATAATTTTTCCTATTAAAAACTCTCCCATAGAGGGTTTTCACCCATTTTAATATCTCATATTAGGATTGTTCAAACAGATATATAGTTTCTGTTTTCATTTTGCACCATACATAATATAGATATGATGACATATCTATGAGCCATATATGTTTAGGGGAGGGTAGATGGTTTATTTATTTCGTATTTATTATATCCAACAATTCTAAATATGTTCTGTATATATGATGTGTTTCATTTTTTGTTACTATAAGATGCAGAGGATCATATCACAATGGTATGTGATATGGTTTCTATATGAGATAATTTGTGTTTCTAAAACATTCATGAACCATCACTCCTGATTCATTTGAAAAAAAGATAATCATTTCATTTCTATAATGATACTGATAAACATAATAATCTATTTCCTATATACATATTTTAATAGAAAAACGAAAAATTTGACCACATACATACCCACTAATATTTTAGGATTAGAGTATTAGAAAGCAATTAAAAAATGTTACATAAAAATCCAATGATGTGAAGAGAATATTCATTCTATTATACACATATTTTCATATTAAACATTAATTCATTAATATACCACATAATAATATTAATATTAGAAACAATTATTGAAAAAAATCATTTATCATCATTCATCATGACCTGGGAAAATGGAAATAGCAGAAGGGTGACATCAAATGATATAAAGGGGTAAACCTAATAATTAACAAATGATTTAAATTGATGACGATATTATGATAAAAATAATATGATGACATATTTAACTAATAGAAACTATACCATTCAATACAATGATCATCAAACCAAAAACAAATAATTAGAATTTTCAAAATTATGGGGTCATAAGATTCAATAATCATAATCCATGTGATTTCTATAAAAATCAAAATAACACATACATATCCATAGAAATTATAAAATAAAAATGTTTATATCTTATATTATTTACACATATCACACTTACCAATGGAGTTACCAATATGGATGATGTTCATCTATGGAGACACCAATTAATTTTTGTGATATAAAAATCCTACCTTTAGTTGGTATATAATTTAACCACATGTAGATGGTTAATAAAGTTACTAACCATACTCAATTTATATAAAAAAATTTAAATAAATGGATCCCTTATCACCATAAAAAAAATTATATAAACTGTATAATGATTAACGTACATAATGATAACAGAAACAACCAATATTCATTGCATAACAATATCAACCAATAAAATAAAAAAAATTTCCATGTAAATATCATTGAAATAATCATAAAATATCACGATATATAACATGGATGACATCAGTAAAAATGATACCCATTTCAGTATTAAAAACATAATGGAATATTAATGTTTCAGAAAGTAAATTCCATTAAAACATTCTTTCGGAAAATAAGAATTTCAATATAATAAAAAAATTAAACTATGAATTCAAAAAATATTTTTACGAAAAATAATATTAGATATATATAATTCCAACTCTGAATCATTAAGTGGTTTTGAGGGGTAAAATTCAGTTTGTGACTATCATTTTAAAACAATGTATCCTTTCACATTTTAATGAAAATTTAAAAAATTAGAAAACTGAAAAAACCAAATGATGATTCCATTTAACTATTATTATTAATAATAATAAATTAGTGAAAATAAAATTTTAAAATTTAATGAATATAGTAAAAAAATTGAAAACATTTTTAGAAAACATGGACATGGAAGGGAATGATTCTCAAAAGAGTATAAAATCAATGATGTTTTCCTTAAATATATTACTATGGTATAATGAGTACATAAATATAAAAATGAGAAGATCTACATATATTATCAATAAAAATATAGAGGGGAATAATTTATGAGATATTATTGAGAGTTTGATCATAATACTTCATTATATGAAATACAATTATATAAAATCTCCATAATCAATGACATCATAACATAAACATAGGCCCCATTATATACTTTTTAATCATTTTACCCATGTAATAAAAAAAATAAAATTAATGTCAAATTACATGAAGATAAATTGATCATCATATAACATATAAAACAGTTGGTATAAAGACCAAACAAATTAAATAATTGGGAAATATGGCATATGTCTCATGGAAGTAAATATTATATAAGAAACCATGACAAATATCATTTCATTGAGTTGAGAGTTATGAAAAAAAGGTATTAAATTTTAATAAATGTAATTTATTATAAAAATAATTCAAATAAAACATGATATAATCATTATTTTTACATGCATAATATTTTAAAAACAATTTCAATAATTATGTATATAACCCAATAAAAAGTAATTGAATTATGAAATTCCATCCCAAATGGAATCATTCATGAAAAATCCATTAGAATTAAATAATCAAAATTTTATATCAAAATTATATGAAATATGAATAATTAATTATATTGAACGTATAATGGGATGAATATACACCATATAAAATGAATAAGGTGGATAAAAATTAAATAATCCTCAATAAAGGGAAATTGAGACAAAGTCCCTTACCTCGAGTCAAGGTATTCTATTTATTTCCTTTAACACCTATATAAAAATATTATATAATTTTTTTATTGAATATGAAAATTTACATGTTTTAATAATTTATAATTTAATAATTAATTTAATTTCATATAATAATATATTTTAATTCTCAATCAAGAAAGGTCAAATATGGTGTTTTAGGAAACGTAGTTTACTGTTTCAGACCCCTGAGGTGGGATTACTATGGTCAAAGTGGTCATTATAATAGAATATACAAAATAATCATCAATATATAATTATAATTTTTAAAAATAAAGTATTATTTCATACCAAAAAATTAAATTACGGTTATAATAATGAACTATGTTTCAATCATAGAGATTGTAGATTATACATATTCATAAGCAATATTTCTATTTTTGAACGATCCGTTTGGGATTGAGTTTATTATTATATTACCTCTATAAAATGATAATAATATCATATATGTCATATTATTTGATTAAATACATTTATATATATCATTCATGTGATGTGGTGATGAATGATTAATCACCACACATTGAGAAGGTAGTAGTCCACACATAACCACAAATGATATATTCATAATTCAATGTTTGTAATGGTCAGAAAATATGTGATATATTATGTTTTAATAATGATAAATATTTCATTAATATCGTACATAAACATTAATTGCATCATTATATATACCTATGGGATTTTATGGTGAATAATGAATTACATCAGTTTGTGAGGCGGTAATCATTCATACACATGAATTATTTTTTCATTTCCCATTTGATTGAAGAGGATATGGATTTAGGTTTTTACATTACAATAATAAAATCTTATTATATGGATGATATTTTTTATATTATGTCATCATTTTTTAAAAATATTTCTATGTTTTATAAGAAGAAACGAATTAAATTCTATGTTAAGAATGACACATCTTCTTCATGCCACCTCTCTAGGATTATACATAAAGCCTTCAAAGATTGAATTAATGATCAAAATAATGACTCAAGTAAATGGGGATTATAATTAATGAACTTATTCTTGAATTATGTTTTTAATCAATAATTCACTAAGAGTATGAATATTAGAGGATAGGGGGTGTAATTGAATATGTTTGGGAGAAGACACACATGGAATTTTGAAAATCAAAAAAATGATACCAATGTTTTTTACATAACACATAGATGAAATGTGGAACACCATCTAGAATTAAATTGTATAAGGTTTTATTTTTCTAAAAAAATGAATTTATTTTTTTTTGTCATTTTGACACATGTCCTTCTAGGTCAACCCCTTGGTAAACTATTTTTGACCCTAACTAGAATAAACGATTTATACTCATTTCACTATTCATTGTGAGTAAAAAATTATGTTCAAATTATTATATAAAATAAATTCTGATGATCAAAATTATTGATACCATTTTAAAATATTTATCTTTTCTAATGTAAGTGAATTTAATTTAAAAAAAAATTAGACATGATAAAAAAGTTTGTTTGTCATGAAATATATATTTTCATGAATATGATGATTTGTTTGAATTCAATGACTAGAGATACTAATTATATTAATTAAATTAAATTCTATTAACATTTATATTCTATTATTGTACTATAATAATTAATCATTTGGGATTATTTTAATTAAATAAAGTTGGGAACTAATATGTACTTTAATGCGATATTCTAAATTATACATTTTTTAGTATATAAATAAAAAAAATAAAAGTCATTATAAGTATGATTGAAATGTAATTTATTGCAAAGCTATGGATATAGAATACATAATTTAAATTTTAAAAAAATGCAAATAAATATTTTGAATCTTAAATCATTTAATTAAATGATAATAAATTACAGTTTTATGGAAATTCGTATTGTAAATTATTCCTTGAAAAAATAAGACTATTAGAAAAATAAAAAAATATCCAAAAAAGTTAAAATTTAATATAATGATTTTAAAAGTTATGATCATTTTACTAATGAAATTTTCTAAAATATAAATATTTTTTATTGCGTTATTTTAATACAATTATGAAATTGTAATCAATTTGTAATGAAACAAATTTTTTAAGAATAAAATATACATAATAAAAAATTATTTATTATTTTCTGAGAATTTATAAATAAATATATTTATTTAAAAATAGTTTGTTATATATTTCATAAATTAGTTAATAATATTCATAACCTCCATTTTAATGTCATGGATGTAATTTTCATATATATGAAGTAATGTTTGACATCATTTTACTATTTTCAGGTACACTTCAACCCCTCTTTTTGATCATTCTTTAGTTGGGATTCGTTTCAAGTATGTCTGGGAGAAATGTTTTAATTATTAAAAAAAATTGAAGGTTATACATAGTTGGTGAATGGAATTCCCAAACCATGTCCCCAACCTGTAGAAATAGTGCA
This sequence comes from Viscum album, assembly GCA_963277665.1. Classification (NCBI taxonomy): domain Eukaryota; kingdom Viridiplantae; phylum Streptophyta; class Magnoliopsida; order Santalales; family Viscaceae; genus Viscum; species Viscum album. Next base: position 1,472,303,631 of record OY728150.1, read on the forward strand.
CCCAATCAGAGGGGTGCATGGTTATCATGCACGATTTGACAAATAATGAAGTCATGCCTTGATAAACGTGCATGCATGATTTTTTTAGTCATAAAAATGATTTAAAATTTTAATACCCCCCTTTTTAACCCTTTTAACAAACCCAAATCATGTTATTTCATTTTACTAGGTTTTTATAGGTCCCATAAACTCTTCTGGGATCTTTTTCTCCCTTCCTAGGTCGATAGAATTTAGGAAATGATCATTAGATTCATCTAAAATAAGTTATCTTCTCTCCTTACTTCTCACCAACTGTCAAAATATTTAACCCATATGGTTTGTCAGATCATCTTGTAATTGATGGATCTGGACTCAATTTCTATATCTATATATAATCTCGTTTTGATTACTTCATCTCTATTTTCAACATTCTTCTTTATAAGGTCTAATTATCGTTGTTGTGATAAGTGATTCCTATGAATAAGGTTGGTGGATTCATTGATATTTTTTATTTTCTAAACCCTCAACTTGACAGATTTTTTTATATTGTTTTCAATAATTATTTTTAGAACATAATAATAAATGAATTTCAATTTTAAATTTGACTAGAATGACTTTTGAGAAAAAAACTACAAACTAAAATTTAATTGGAAATTGGGGTGTGATTATAAAATGATGGAATTGTTAAATTTATTTGTAAAATTATTTTGATAAAGAAATAATAAATTAATTGGAAAAATATACGTTATTGTTTTTGTCTTGGAAACTGAATGATTTTTTTAATAACATATGTTATTTTTTTTAAATATAAATCATATTAGTAAAATTGGAAATGGGGAAATTTCATTTTAAACAATTTTGAAATTATTTTCTCAATATTGATTCATTGATTGAGTACATGAGATCTTGGGTAGTTAGTGGGATATTTTGGACAATCATGTTATTATTTTAATTTCCATGGAATTTATTGATGATTAAGAAATATAACAAAATCCTTATTCAGTATATAATTCCCCATTGGGTTTTTATGTGTTCTCTATGTCTAGTGTCTGAGGGACATGTGTACACATATTGTCATGACAAACGATGTGATATCTTTGATGTTACCATAACTAAAAAATATCATACCTTAGGTAACATGACCGTGATACTTATTTTGAATCATATATATATATATATATAATCAATTTACTCTGAACATATTTATTCTTGTCTATTTATTTTTATAAACTATTTTATATAAAATGTTTACTATGTAATTATTTGAAATTCTTCTATCTCATGAAATGGAAAATATATATTTATTTAAATATGTTACAATACTTTAATGATTGGTTTTATTAGAAATTTAAATCATTAATTGGTTTATTTTTAATAGAATATTATTGTGGAATAGTTGGTGAGACCAAAATGGGATTTATCTCACTCCCTATGTTTTCATTTTGGTGTTTGTATATTTACTTCTTACAGGTTCGAATAAAGGGATAGCTCAACTTTGATATGGAAGTTGTTTTTTATTCTTAAGTATTGGAGATATTTTTTCATTGGGGATTAGTATATTTATTTAGTTTCTATATATAATTTGGGGATGTATTTTGGGTTTGGTATACATGTTTGGTTTCTGAAACTGTCCTCTTTTTGGAGTTTTCTTTTGATCATACTAATAAATAACTGTTTCTTATAATGATTTTTTGTGAAAAACATTCCCAAATATTTTAATTAATATATAATGTCCTTATTTCCATCCCATAAGGATTATGAATTCTCTTTGGGACATGTCAAGATCATATTTGTTATTATGGTACTTGGATATCTGGGTCAGTTTGTGAAAAAGTACTCTCAAAGGCTTCTTTTTAAGCATCTTGCCTTGATGTCAGTACGTAGTTGGGATTTGTTTTTAGGATTTAGGAGTAATATATGAGTATTTTCTTAGATATATCTCATCATAATGAGCCTTACATAACATTGGGTAGTTTAAGAATGTCGTCTAGATTATAAGTTCTAATCTATTAATTTCCTATTATTTGGATAGATTAATATCCAAATATTTATTATCTATGTGAGGTGATTAATTTACTTGTCTAGCTTCATGGAATATTTATTTTAGTAATCTTATTTTGTCTTCTTTATTTTTTTGATGACGTTTTGTAGTATCATCCCTCTATGACGATGTGAGAGTCAAGTCAGGGAGGAAGATGTTGATGAAACACAATGAGAAAATCCTTCATGGTCCAGAACATGGATTGGGTTATTATTGGTGTTTTCTATCCTATATGGAATACACCTGCACTAGATCCCATTCATGCTCCTACTATGAAACCCCCGAGTGATTTTTTTCCAAAATTCTTCCTATCAGTTCCTTTTCTAGAATCCACAAGTGATCAAAGGATCTAATAACTATGAGGAGAATGAAGATTGGTTAATCAGGGGTGAGTTTTATTTGAGTTATTTGACACACCTGATATGGTCAATGTAAAATTATCCACCTTCATTGTTGAGGGACTTAACATGATATGGTGGCAGTTGATCATGATGGTGAAGACGATGGTGAGATTACAGTGGCAATAATTATATTTTTTTATATAACGAGTTCAGTATTACTTCTATAGTATTTCCTAAGACTATAGATTTTTTCAAAATCAAGTAAGCTAACAGGACCATGAAAAAATAGGAAGATCTCTTAATTGATCATTTATAGTTTTCAACTAATATTGTAAAAAATTAGAAGATGAGGACATGATAGTTCGAGATGGTACATTCATCTAACTTTTATTATGCATTTTTCTTACTGATTGTTTATTCTTATTCCAATCTACTAGATAGGGCATTGAAGGTTGAGCTAGACCTGGCAATTATGATAGGGTTTATAGGAGATCCATTTTTTCCCAATGGAAGTTTGAGGAGTTACATAAAAGGAAATAGAATGTGTGATGAGTCTTACAATGTTTCCTAATATGTGGGTTCTTCTATAAGTCATGTATTGTTGGGAACAAGCCCTTTTATTTGAAACTAGTGTTGAAAAAATGGACAATAAAAATAGGTTTTCACTAAGACAAGTAGGACATGTGATGACAATGGGTGCATATGTCACTTTTATATGTTATGTCATATATATTTTACATTATGTAGTAAATCTATAATGTCATCACCTAAAATTATTACAGTCTAATCTTATTCATCACACACTAAATGGTTCCATGTAGTGGCATCCTGATCAAAACTTCTTTTCCAAGTGGAAGTGTGTCCATAAAAAAAAGAAATGATTCCAATAATTCTAAAAATTACAATCATGAAAAGCACATATATAATTTCATTTTATTTGATATATTTTCATCCCATTTTTTATTGCGACTCATATTTTGAATCATCTAAATCTCTATACGGTGATTTTATCTTTTGTGATGGAAATTAAATCAACCATAATAACAAAAAGAGATCAGGGTTTTTTTTGTCCTCATGTATTGTCATTATCATACATAGAGATTTATTTGCATTTTATAGTTATAGATATGATGAATCTTGATGTCATACTCATGATGGATTGGATTATTACTAATAAATCCTCAATTGGCTTTTATATTTGATGGATCTCCTTTTTTACCATCGATGGGGTGAGAAGTATCATTTACATAGAATGATACCTAAGGTTAATAATATATTAAATCTATTATATAGAGATTTAGAATGTAAGAAAGGGATAGTTTTCTATTGATTTATTTCATGGTACTCAAGCAGTGTCTATTACTTATAGATTCATGGATCTATCATAAATGAATGATCTCAAGATACAGTTGGATGTTACTTTAGAAAAATTCTTCATATGATTTATAATTTCACCTTGGGAGAGGCCTATTCTCATTTTCGAAAAAGATTATGGAAGACTTAACATTAGTGTTTTTTGAAAAGAAACTCAATTATGTTATGATAAATAAAAAGTATCTGTAGCCATGTATTGGTGATCCATTTGACCTATTGAATGCATAGATTTGTCTATTTAATAATGATATTCGATTTGGTTATCAAAATTTGAGAATATAAGTGTATGAAATAAATAAAACTACATTCTAGATCAGGTATGATAATTAAAGGTATATTTAAATGCAATTTTTCTAACAAATTCTCCAGCATTTTTTACCGTTACGATTAGAAGGACTGTAAATGATAATCTTGATACTTTTTTGGCTGTGTTTTTGGATTTCATAATTTATTACTCTATGTTTGAGGAGGATCATGTGAACTATGTGATATCATATATATAATTATTTATCAATGATTGACATTGTGAAAATATATTGAAATTTATTTTTTTGTTTCTGGAGGGGATGTTCTTAGGAAAAATGGTTTTATAACATGGTTTTTCATTTTATCCTAATAATGTGAATGAAATTATGGCATGAGATGAACAACAAATTTTTTTAAAGATTCGCAGCTTCTTGGGTTTAGTTGGATATTACTACTAGTTCATATTGTATTTTTAAATATTGGCTTCCATGAAGAATGCACAATCTTATAATGTAGTGAATATTTCATGATATGAGAAATATCATCATTGTTTTATTGGGATGAAATGAATTTTGAGTAATGTTCTTGTGATGAGTCCTACTAAGGCTGGGTAGGGCCATGTTATATTCTGTGACATAATAAGATCATGTTTGGGTTGTGTTCTTATGCATGGTGATCACATCGTTACATATGGATCTCGATAGATTATTAAACATGATCATAATTATTGTACTCACATCCTTGAACATGAAGAATTTATGCATTCCCATAATAGTCGATGGAATTTAATTTTCAGATAGTAGTTTATCATGAAATCCAACTTCATGAGATTATGTTATATCTTTTCTAAAAATTATTTGAATATCATTTAGAGGCATTGGGAATAAAACCTCTAATATTTTTTCATAAATATTTCTTCTATCCCAATGAATGCAAATGTATTAGTATATGCATTGAACATGAATCATCTGACTCAGGCCATAAAATATCATTATAATAGATGATTTTGATGGATCTTTTTTTGTAGTAGCATATAGGTGTTCAAAAAAACTGGGTTAGAATTTATTGACCAATGTTTAGTTAAACTCCAATATTCTCAAGATTATTCATAATGAAAAATATATTGGTGATGAGGTGCATAGTATTAGTGGACTATTTATAATTTCGAGACCATTACTGAGTCATCGATATCATCAAAAGATATTCAATGTTTTTGAAATATATTTTTTGTGATAATGTCTATTATTAAGGATATGTTGGAGAATTGTTATAATATCTAGTAGGAAGTTCACCCAAGATCCCTAATGATGTTTTTTGACATGATGTTGTGGTTCTGGTGGATGGGAATTATATGGGGAAATACTCATTTGATCTATTTTTTTTATACATGCTAGAAGTTCAAGGCTGAGAAATATATACCCTACATTTTGACTCATTTATTTCCAATTACTACAAGAAAAGGGTATGATAACTCTATAGATTTTTTCAATTTAGTATCAAAATAAGTATAATTAGAATAATATTATTCAGGATTTAATCAATAGGTTGATCATATCATCTCACATTATCCACATTTGTAATATGACCAAATTAGAGGAATTTGGAAATCTCTATGTGAGAGTGGGTGTAAATTTTAATAGGGTTACTTATACTATAATCCTAATAGGGGTCCCCATATTACTTCTCACATTTGGAGAGGCCTCTCAAAGGCACTGTGATTTCTGGTTAATTTGAGAATGAATTACCATCAACAAATAGATGGTATGAATGAGAGGGTTATACTAATTCTTGAGGATTTGCTTCATGCTTTTGGCCATGATTTTGGTTGGTATTATGATGACCAATTGGGGTTCGTTGATTTTTCGTATAAGAATAGTTATTAGTACTTGATTAGAATGGATTATTTTGAGGAATTTTATGGTTGTAATTTTATTTATCCATTATTTTGGTTAGATATTAATGCATGTTCTTTAATAGGGACAAAACTTTTTCAAGAGACAATGGAAAATATTTAGATTATTGATTAGTGAATGTTGTCAACATAGAGATGGTATAAATCATATATTGATCTCTATCCTAAACCATTTCAATTAATCATTGGTGTCTAAGTGTTATAGATTGTTTCACCTAGATTGGTTCATCGATGGAATATGAGGAAAGGGATGCACTCCCCTAATATTGTAGGGAATTTCATGGTTATTAAAAAGGTGGGGAAAGAATCTTTTTATTTATCATTTCCTCTATAGATGAAACTGATACATAATGTGGTTCTTGTGTTGTATCTATGAATGTATATTTATGATATATATGATATTCTGAGATGAATTATTCTTGATTTTGAGATTGATTTATTAGTTAATGAGCATCTATTATGGATAGTTGTTTCTAAAACCAACATACTTCATTGGAAATTATACATTTTTTTCTACTTATGTGGTATCACAATTATCATATGCATCATAAGTGGGAGAGAGGTGATCTATTGAGAGAGTAGTGGCCAAAACTTTTTATATGGAAACATCATGATAGGATTTAATGAGAAATAGAGTTTCTCTATTAGGGATGTTGTAACATCATGTTACTATTTTAGGTACTTCTTGTCCCATAATTTTGATCATGCATTAGATGGGGTTCATTTCTATTCCATCAAGATATAAGTATAATATTGATTCAAAAAATGAGGCTCTACACAGTACGCTTATGATTGTCCCAAATCGTGTGTTGAACATGTTATGTTGTGAAACCCAAAAATGGTGGTCTACATGGTTGGTTCACCTTTTGAAAAAAAATACACCCATATAGTAGAAACTAATCATCCCATTAGAATGGAATATTGTTTGGGTGCATGATTTGACAAACTATAAAGACCTTCTTAGATAACTATGTGGCCTTTCCCAGAAAATTGTGCACAAAATATTTTTCATACAATTTTTCTTTTCTTCAAAATTACAAAATCCTTCTTAACAACTCGATCGACCCTAAAATGACGTATATAATTTTCCTTGGTTTTTTGGAGATCTAATGAATCCATTTTCGATCATATAAACCCATTTATAGTAAGATCTAAGTGTGGTGAATCCCATTTGATTCATCTCGCATATGTGATGTTATTCCATTCATTCTCTCCTGATCTCGTATTATTTATTGAATATGGTTTTTCATATCATATTTGTGTTTAAGTATAGAAACAAAAAATTTTCAATCTAAAATAATGTTTTGATTATTAGATATCTGTTTTCAGCATTATTTTTTTGTAGGTCCCATTGTAGTTGTTGTGATACATGATCCTCATGATTAAAGTAGTTTGTTACATTGAGATTTTACATTCATAAAATTCTTTCTTTTCATGATTAAATAATATTTTTATCAATTATACACTGAAAATCCCAATCAGTGTGAATTTCAATTTTAAATTTGAGTTAAAATAATATGTGAGAAAAACACCAATTCCAACGGAATTGGAAATTAGTGAATGATTTGTAAGTCATGGGGTTGTGAAATTTCTTTTTTGAGTGATTTTTTGAATAATGGATTAAATTGAATTAATAATAACACTCAATTAATTTTATCTTAAAAATAATTGAATTAATAAAAAAATCCATTGAATTTTTTTAATAGAAATTGGTATATTGTTATTAGAAATGGTGTAATTGTAATTTAATATATTTTTAAATGATTTTCACAATTTTTAATGGTTTTTTAATCACAAGAGAGCTTGTGTAGTTAGAGGGTTATATGTAAAAATATTCTAGGAAGTTAATACCATAGGAATAAATTGAATCCTTAAAACTCAAAAAAACTATGTTTGGAAGATCATTTCAACGATGGGATGTTTTTGAGTCCTCTTTTGATTGTTTTTGAGGGTTGCGTGTACACATATTATCATGATTACTGACATGAGATTTGTGAGGATTCCTTAACTAGTAACCATTACACCTCATAGTAGATGAAGATGTTTATTTTTATGAATCATTGATATATATATATATATTCCATTTATTATGAGATTCATTATTCATGAATATTAATTTATATAAAATAATTTATGTTAAATTTTTATTAATCCATTGTTCGAAATACTTCCATCTATTCAAAAAATAACAATATTTTTATTTAACTTTATAATATTCATACATTCATATTTTGTATAGAAGTTGCAAAACATAATTGGATTATTTTATATGGAATATTATTATAGACCTCATTTTGAGATCGTAGTTGGATTGTATCTCACACATTACCTCTCACATTTGGTTTTTGTTGATTTACATCTTCCATGTTCGTCCAAGGGGAATGCACCACTTGATGGTGGAATTTGTTATTGAGTATTTGGTTATAGAGTTCTATGTCCATTAGGTCTTAGATTTTTTATATTGTTCCTCTAATTAGTTTTGATGTACTATTTGGAGTTAGTATACTTGTTTGGTTCCTAATACAATTCTCCATTTAGATATTTTTATTGAACATACTGAGATGTATCTGTTTCATCAACAGTTTTCATAGAAAAAAAGTTCCTTATCTTATCTTGTATGATACCAGGTTCTTGTCTCCAACCAATGGTGGTCAATAACACCCAAATGGGATTATATCGATCAGATCTATTTTCAAGGTACCATGTTATCTTGGATTGTTAGTGACATAATGCTTTGTGTGTCATTTAAGATCAATTTTTCATATCCTATACACTATCTAACATTTTTTCTAATACATGCGGGGTTCTATATAATCCCCCCTTTAGTAACTATTTCCAATAAATTTTAATTTTATCTAGAAAATAAAGGGTTTCGGATTAAAAAATACATTTTTAGGAAAATCTCATCATAACAGGTGTAAATAAATCACCCACTTAGAACAAGGGAAATTAACTCACATATGTCATATTAAATAACACAGAACTCAGTTTCTATATAGGAAATCATTATAGAAACATGATAAAATGTATATGGAAAAAATTTTATTACCTAGATAATGGTGGAGAGTGATAGAGATTATTGGTCATTAGAAAGTGAATGATTATTCGAATGTGAAAATCCACAAAACCATAAACGAAAGTGGTGTGAAAAAGAAAATTGATTTGATATGAAATGATAGAAATGCAAAATAATTTATTTTTTTTGATCCTTTTTTGATATTTTAAGAAATAAATAACAATATATATAAAGAGAATATTAATAAATAAAATCTAGATGTGTATAATTTCAACATATAATAACATTCCACTACTTTTTCAGAATTTTCTATAAATACTTATTATTTTATGTGTGTTTATTTGTATACATGAAGAACTAAAATTAACATCAAAAGGATTACGTAATGCAAAAATAGATAACCCAATTTGATTTATGTCATTATATATTAACCATAACATATCTTTTTTTAATCTAAATTCAATTCATTTCCAAAAATGATGAAGTTTTTTTATGAAATAATAAATAAAAATCTACAATTATACAGTAATACCAAATTTTACATCTAAATATTTAAATAAAAAACTAATCCTATATCCCAAATTACAATAATATCTTATATATGAAAGGGTGTTTTAAACTAAATGGTTTTATATAATACCTATCATATTACACACCATAAAATATAGATATCTTATTATGAGATAACATTAATCACTTAGTCCCCAAATCGTATTTCAATAACATGATTATCAATATGATAAAAAATGTGTTCTGATAATTAAATTATTTTACAAGATCCTATAGACATTAAAGGGTGTCACCGCCTTAAAAATTATGTTAAAAATGTAAAGCCATACTTCCCATTATAATATACATATATATATATATATACTTTTACCCATAAAATGTCTCCAAAAAATATCCTTAATAGCATTAATATTTCATTACTTCAAACTTCCAAATTCGTCACTAAGATACTAAACATATTATCGACCCTATTATTTTTATCTTATGATCATGTCCATAAAACATAAAATAATGAATCATGAAAACAACCTTTTCTCAAAATATTTCTAATACATACTCTAATAACAACATTAACATCCATATACCCACAATACTAGATCAATGGCTAAAAAAATATAATTATATTTCTCAATTGATACAAAAAAATGGGACCCACTTTTTGTAACACCTTGAGAATTTATGAGAAATATTATTTTTTAATTTCATTGATGTATTTTTTTGTACATATCACCAAGATTAGAATGAGCTATATGCAACACTGTATTAGCTTGTAGTATACACAACACTATTCTTGGATTGTGATACACACAATTTAATGTTCTTTCGAAAAAAATTAATTTTACATAACACCAACAATAGATTTTGATCAATGTATAATTGAACTATATTTTGAGTATGTTATACGCAACGCCAATAAATCTTTCCCTATACGCAATGCCGACTTGGCTAGCATTACATGCAAGAGCGACCTTCCTTCATAGTTTTTATTGTACGCAATACCGAGTTTCAGTAATCAACAATATGTTATTAAAATATTATATAAATTACCCATTTTGAATAGTAATAACCAATTTTTGAAATTTTATAAATTTTATTATTCAAAATGGACTTCATTTTTGGATTAATAATTTCAAAATTAGCCTAGGGTGAATTTTTGGTATTTTTCTGAAAACATTCAATTTTTTGATGAATAGTGAAACACTAATTTATCGGATAAAACTGGATTTTTATTTAAATTGTAATTTATTTTATTTATATTTATTTTACATAAAAATAGATACATAATACTTATATATGTTCAATTTAATTCATTAGAGTCATTTTATAATAATTTTACAAATCTAAAAATTTAGTTGAAATTTTACCGTATTTTACCCATCTCCTAGGAGAATTTGCAAATATACATAAACCATAATGTTACCGCTTCGGTTAGTTGAATTTAGAAAATATGAGAGAAAAGATTAATATTATGGAGTAAAATGTGGTTAAATAAGATAAAAATAATTTTTGGTAAATAGTAATGTTTAACTTTTTTTACCACGATTAAAAGTAAATAGGGTAATTGAGGGTAAAAATGATATTATTATTACCCTAACACATGTCCCAATTATATTTGATAAGTAAAATTAGATCAAAAACAACCTTAGAAATAAAATATTATCCTTTAGGTTCAGTTGGATTAGATTTGGACATTTATTATTATTTAATTCAATGAAGAGTTAAAAAAATAAAAATAAAATTTTAATAAATAAAACATTTTTAATATAGGCTTTACCACAATATAAAGTCTACTATAAATATTCATTAGAAATATAAAAATATTTCCTACATAATGATATTTTATTTATATTTATTAAAGATTATATAGGTTAATTTATTTATGTCACAGTGATGATGCAGTAATTACCTTATTAATGAAATATTTACATATTTGATATTATATATACCAATATAAATGTAATTTTAAACTTTTTATGAATAAAAATACATTTATAGGTTAATATAACATATTAGGGTTTGTTATAAGTCGCTTTTTCAAAGTAATAATGTGGCTATGAATTTAGAGAAAACAAAATACCAAATAGTGTCAAAATTGACAAAAAAGTGTTTTAAAAATAATATTATAATTTTAATTTATATAATGGTACTAGAAATAAATGGTTCGGCCAAAATACTTATTTATTAATATATATAAAAATAATTAACCAATTGGGGTTCTATTGGATGTTTATAGTAAGGTTATTAACCATATAGTGTAAGAATACAAGAAGACACAGTAAAAGTTAAATTTTTTATCTTAGAGTTAAATATAAATGATAATTTTAAAATGGTAACCTAAACTTTTCTAAAACCTATTGGTTGAGAGTATATAGACACATCCCTGCACTAGCCTCGACATAAGTCACTTTTATCCATTCTAAATTGAATATGTCTTTATTATATAACAACATTTCAATCTTTTCCTAAGGTGCCCCTCACCCCTCTTAGAAAAGGGCACTCCATCTTCTCTCATATTCACTCCTCCCAAGTGATTTGGTTCGGCCAAACCATGCCCAAATATCCTCTAAAATATACGTCCTTCATCCTAGATTCATTACTTTGGTCAGAAAGCCATCCTATGTAGCCCTTTTGATCAAATCAAAAGGAAGAACCTGAAGAAGAGGTAATGATTTCACAACCCTCTTTCAAGTTCTCTTAATCTTCCACTTCCTCCTTCTTTGATATTTCCATTAAAAAATAATAAATCTAGTATATTATATATATTGTGATTTTATTATAAAAATTTTACAACCATATTAGATATTTTATCCATCATATGAATGAAAAAGTCACCACAAGTGCGTACGTAGGGCTTACCGTCTCCAGGTCATGGTGTAGTTCGTTATTCAAACATTTCATCATTTGGATGGGTATAATAATGAGTATAAATGATATAAATAATAAATATAACATAATTATGATTATTTATATAGGATATACGATCCAATTATATACGATTTTAATATCAAAATAATGATATCATCGCTCGTGCGTATTTATGGACTACCGTCTCCACGAACACGATGAGATTAATTTTCCATGATTAACCATTCAAGTATGATTGTAAAGTATATATAATAAATAATAATTAAAGATATTACATAATAATGATACTGGATTTATGTACATATATGTTTCATTTACTTAATTCCATTCAATTCAATAAGGAAACGAAAACTGTGTTCATCCATACGTACAGCCTACCGTCTCAATGAATGGTGTATTTAATTCCATTAATCGATATATGATATATATTTATATGCTGAATATATATTATATTTAAATCATTTTTTACATTCTGGAATTAAGTAAATCAGGATATAAGCAATAATATCAAGAACAACTAGTCTAAACACATAAGATAAATAAAATAATTTTACCCAAAACGCCGCTTTAAGATGGAATTTACAAAAGAATGGGTAATATAAAGTCATAAGTGAACCTTATATGATATAATAACAAGAAATATGGTTCTTTAATAAGTAATGGACACTATTTAAATAATTATACAGGAGGTTCATATATGTATGAATCATATCATACCAAAGGTAAGGGGAAATTTTTCAATCTCATTTTTATCCGAGATTACTTATACTTAAGTATTTACTAGGGTCATATTTTTCATCCATTTCCATAAAAAAATGTTTTTCATAATGTTTTTAATATTCTCCCATGTATTTTTAAATTCATTTTACCCATTTTTTGACTTTTACTTTTTATATTGAAGGAATCATTCTTTTGTTTACAATATGAGGTACTTTTTGACTATTTTGTTAAAAGTACGAGGAAAATGTTTTTTCACATATGTGGCATGAGTAGATATTTACGGTTTCATAACACCTTATTTTCATGAAACATACTCTAAATTATTTCATGAATATTTTCAACAAAAACCTTTTTTTAAAATTTGATGGCATTTTGTGAAAAGAAAATGATTTTGAAGAAGAAAGGAAATTTTCGTCAAGAGTTCATTTCATGTGTTTTATCAAAACCATTTTCCACCTAAGATTAAATTATTTCATATGTATATGTTTCAAGTATAATGTCTCTATGATTTACATGGTTTCAATTATCATATGATGAAATGATATCCCTTTTCTTTATATGGATTATGTTATGATGGGATGATGTTTATGAAACCTATTTTATTCTTTGGGTTATGATGAATGATTTAGGTTTATGTTGTGGCACACATAAGAATGATTTTATTATGATATGGGTGGGACCTATATCTCCCTCCAATTGATTGGGTAAATATTTATATGTCATGATATAAACATGTATGTAATGGTAAGAAAATCCAGTACAGTAATACAGGGCTGGAACGGTAGGTAAACCTGATTTAGTAATGGACATCGTCCACTATGATGGTCTTGGAAGCAATGTCTTGGCTACTATGGAAATCATATCATGTGCTTAATGGTTTCCACAATTCCTTGTTTTATTCCCATTCTATTTTATCATGATTAATATTGCTTTATTATCAATTCTTTATGTACTGCAAAGAATTATGTAAATACTCCTGATTTTGATGTTTTCTGTTCATGTTTTTATGTTCAAATGTTTATGAATTGTTTTATGTTCTCCTTGTTTAACCTTTTGAGCATTTTATCTCAACCATTTTTATTTCTTATTTTCCCCATGATATAATTAATGGTTTTAGGTAAGAAAAAAAAGGTGAAGATCTTTAATGGAGATGCTGAAGATCATTCAACATGATTAGAAGTTTATGTTCCGTGTTTCCAAAGATACAAAACTGTTACGGTCCTTGGATGTCAGTTTTGGTTATGTATTAAGTACTCTTCAAAAGTAATGTAATTTCCATGTATGTCATGTTTGGGTCTTTACAGTTGGTATCAGAGGAATGGTTTAGTTAACCTTTGGAAACTAGGATGCGAAAATTTTAGTGAGATATCTAGAGATATTTCTATGGTATTTCTAGGGATATCCCTAAGGATAAGTATATGTATAGATTATAGTCCTAGAATTATGGTAACGATCATATAATTATTTATAATATGTTAGATATTTAATGTACCCCCCCTTGATTATATTTTTTTTCTATTACAAGTATTGCCTCTCATACTATTCTTTTTGGGTTTTAAGAAATGGTAGGAAACATGAGTGTCGGTCTGAGTGGATACTCAAGAGGGGGGTGAATTTAGTTCCAATTAAAATTTCAGTTAAAAATATTTCTCTTAAAATCCCCCAATTAAAAATAAAAGTTAAACTGTAGTGAATTTATACAGAGTGGAAATGTTCAGTCATTTTCTCAAATATTGATTAGGTCTCAGTTATCATAATCTGAAGATTAAATTAACTTTTGCAACTAACTTACTGTTTTACAATAAGTATAAACACATGATAATTTAACAATCAAAGTATCTTTAAAATAATTCTATATTTCAATGTAATATCAGAGGAATAATAAATATATATATATATAGTATACTTATGATTTGAACTAAAATACATAGCAGATGTAACCAAGAGGTACATTATCAAGCGGAGACTTAGACCTCTCAACAATTTATATAAATTGATCAACACCCTGGATCGGGGTAAACAAAAGTGAACACACTGTCTAGGTAAAGAGACCTCTAACACAGTTCTACGTGGGAAAACAAACAACAACTCACAGCTGTCCAGGTCTTACTCGACCACTACCACTATCCACAGTGGGAAACAAAAGAATAATGGAGTTTGAGTGAGGATTTAGGAATCCTCCAGTTTAACTCTAGAGACATTGTGTGTGTAAAATAAATAGGGTACAGACACAGCTCGTAATGCAATGAAGGAATCACTAAAGAGAGTGAGAATGAGTTTAGAAAAGCTTTAGTGATAGGCAGTGCAGCTCTAGACTCGTTTGTTTGGTCAGAAAAGCTTCTGATTCCTCTGGTTTTTGCTCAAAAAATATAGTTTCATTTTCTTCTTTGGTTATTGGTTCAGCTTGTCAGCTCGAGTGCATGAATTTTTTTGGTAGTTCTTTACTCATGATGCAGCTTGGGTTTTCCTTCAGAAGAGTGGCTTCAAGTTTATCTAGTATTCTTGGAGTATGGATGTAGGCTTGTGTGAATGCATCACGTTTGAATGATGATGAGACTTTTTCTATTTCAATCTTTTTGTGCCTTGTTAGTTCCATGGTTCTTGTTGTTTCATCATGACGACACCACACTTTCAGCTAGGTCATTATCTTACTTTATATAGCTTTCAGCTCCATCAAAAAGAAATGATCACCTTTTGCATGGGTACTAGGCACGGTTCTCTGAAATGGCAACAGATATCATTAAATAACATTAAGTGCATTAAAAACATCAAGTATAACCGTTAGCTTAATAAATAAATATTATTGAGAGTGTAGAGTGTGACTTGTTGGTCAATCATTAGTAGCATGTTGGAAGATGTGTATGGTGGACTGTGTAATAGTAACCTTCCATCGGTAGCTCATTGACCTTATCAGTAGCTCTTTGAACATGTACCAGTAGCTATATATATTGGTGACTTCAATGTATTAGTATCTCTTAATCCATCGGTAGCTCTTCGGCTATCGGTAGCTCGACGTATCAGTGACTCTATGCTTGTATCGGTAGATGAGTAGCTCCTTGCATCGGTAGCTGTTTGCACTTGTATCAGTATACTATGTCAGTCGCTTCATATCAGTTTCTAGTCTGTGTATCCGTAGTACAGTCGGTATCTCATATCAGTAGACTTACTCTATCAGTAACTGTCTGAGAACTGGTTCTATCGGTAGACTTCTTCATATCGGTAGCTCTGTTTCTGTCAGTGTCTCTCTACATATCGGTAGCCTTATCTTAACGGTGAATCTATCTATTGGTAGGCTATGTACCGGTAGCTTTGTTATCAATAGCTATATGAATATCGGTGACAAAAACTTATCTGTTTAATGCCAAACGTATCCGTCTGGGATAGAATTAATTTATAACTTATATAAACATAGATAACCATTGATTAAAATATCTCAAGGATTATTTTAAAATTATTAACATCTTGATAACAGAATATCAAATATTGTGATAATTTGAATATAGATAAACATTAATTGGGATTATCATTGTATGTGAAGGAATAATTGGGATTATCAAAACAGGTGTGGTCAACAATCTCCCCCTTTTTTATAATAAAAAATTATGATATTACTATTTTAAAATAGTGAGTAATTGTATCAGAGGATATATCATTGCAATCAATATTCTCAGAGAAAACAGTATGTTGTAGAACATAGTTTATCATAGATAAAATTAAATGTGATGGTATCAGAGATAAATGAAAATGTAATGATATTAGAGGTAAAATGTAGTGGTATCAGAGAGTTAAATGACATGGTATTAATGGGGAAAAGCATGATAACTCTTCCTTAGAGAAATGTTCTCCCCCTGGGTGAGTATTTATCCCTCTTTGATACTTAAAGTATATTTCACCCCTTTGTAGAATCTTGGTAAAATAATTCTCCCCCTTTGTGATAATCAAAAAGTGGGAAATAACAAAGAGAAGAGGAATAAAGTGAGAAAATATAAGAAATTAACTTGTATTAAATGATACAAAAATGTACAGAGATAGAAAAAAAATACAAAAGTATCCTATAAAACATCTTAGCCACTGGACCAATCTACATCATAAATGTGAGATTTTCACTTGGGATAAATAGAAGATTCAGGTGGTGTGGATGCAGGGGAAGGCTTAGGAACACCAGAGATGATCATAGGGGATGAGCCACTGACTCTGTGTGTGGCATGTACTGAGGAGTTCCTTGAGAGATTATAGTTGTGAGGGTTCGAATTGAATGGTCAGAAGTCATCTGAACTGGAGAATTAGTAGAGGCAGAGGCAGATAAATAATGAGAGACAATCACTGGTCTAGCATCAATGTGAAGGAAAGGCAACCACATATGTCTGAAATCCATAATTATTCCTCCTCCTCTCTCCATAGAAGATATGAAGTCATCTGTGTTCTCCATGAATTTTCCAATGCTGGAGTCAATTCTCTTAGATTACTAACTAGTTCTTTGAAGGATTTATTGACAGGAGGCATCATCATATTCTCTATCAGAAGCTTGAAGTGACTGTTCATTTGGTTCTTCGTGTAAATATTTTAGAAATAGTAGTCTACTTTATCTTTCACTTATTTCTAAGAGGCAGAAGATTCTATCATATAGTCTTAGACTATGTTAATCATTTCTCGAGATGAATATCTTGTAGAAAGTACAACTTTTTTCAGATCAGATGAGTCCATAGAGCCACTAGTTGAAGGTGAACCAAGCTCCTCCTTCATCACAACACGAAGTTGATCCATATCCATTGGAGGTTTTGAATCCACCGAACCAATAAATAAGGTTACTGTTTCCTTGAAGTTTTTGGTCAACCCACTGATCAGATTTTGGACATGAAAATCCTAGGTTTCAACATGATCTTTCATGGAGGTTTTAAAACCATCGAACACTGAAACCATCTGGCTTACCACACTCTTGACATAGGCTAAGTCCTTGTCTTCTTGGGATTTTTGAGCTCATCTATGATTCCAATGAGATAACCAATTTCTTTAGAGTTTCAATATCTGCTTCCAGTCTAGATATTTTTGTTATTCAATCTTTAAATTCTTCAACTATTTCAGCCATAAAGGTTGATAGATTGAAACCGAGAGAGTGTTCAAAAGATCTTTCCAACATACTCATCTCTTCAGCAAGACAATGTTTCATATCAGCAACTGAGGCACTAAAATATTCTTTTAGGTCATCCTTTACGGATTCCAGATCAGCCTTGGTGATCATATCAATAGTTTTAACTGTAACATATGCTCTTTCAGATGCTAAACTGACCACTAAGTCAGTCATGATCGATCGAATTGAAGAGACCAGAGAAACTTCCTTCTTCTTTACCTCTTCCATAATACTATCCTTATGTTTTTTCATCAAAGTATCGATGTCATGAATTCTGACCACATATTTAGGTAGCAACTCAGTCTCAACATTATAAATGATTTTTTGTCTATTTAGATATGCTTCATTCTCAGAATCAGGATAGTCTAGACCACAAACAACAAAATCTTGGTCTGCTGCCCAGTCCTCAATATCAACAGCCACTGTTACGCTTCCATACCTGGCTTGACTCTCCCCCTCAACTGGTGCATCCTTAAGTAAAACAACAACAGTCTCAGTAGAATTATCAGAAGGTCTTTCTTTTTAGGGAGAATCTCCCACTATTAATTCCATCTCTGCAATAGTTGGAGGGTCTTCTAAAATTGGAAAGGGTAATTCAAATTCACTTTCATTCATAGTAGGCACTGATGATTGTCTAATCACTGGACTAAGACTCAAACTAGATTATAGAGATGCTTCACTTTCATAAGTATCTTCTTCATTATCTACAGTAGCCACATCCTCTAAAACAGCTTCTTCCTTATCTGATTTATGTTGAACAAGATATTCATGAGTTGGGCAAGGAGGTATGTTAGGGTCTCCTCCTTCATCAGCAGAGGACTCTTCTTCTTCTGAATCATCACTGTATTCCGGCTCCTCGTCATCAGATCTCAAACCTGGATCCCTCACATCTTTTGGTCTTGAAAGATGATCCACATGATTGAACTTATCATACACCTACTTGTCATCATTAACCCATTATCCTATCCAAGGGTTCCAATTTATTTTCATGTATTTGCAAACCATAGATGTAATAAAAAAACTGTTCCTTAGCACCACTGTCTCATCCTGAGACTCAGCTACCCCTTTTACCTTGATCATCATAGAGATTAACTTAGCAAAGAATAGGGTATTAGTATTTGATTTCGGTCATGTCATGTCATCCATTTGAAACATAACCTATCTGTACATATTTACTTTCACACAATTTCTCAGAAGATGGAGAAGATAGATATATTGATATCTTAAATTAGCAAAGTATCCTCTCCTCGGTATTAAGACATGCTGATCAAATTTGAAGAACAATCTATTCTGTCTATCCATTTCAGCAGCTACTACTTGTCTTTGATTTTTTTCACCAGTAATCTCTTCCAAAGCAGTCTCATAGTCAAAAATATCACTTGCATGTGGCATATCGTTTGAGGAAAAACCAGATACACCTTCATGCATAACCTTCAAGAACTCATCCCATTCAACATATGAGAAATATATCTCCTTTCTATTCAAAAAACAAGTTACTCAGTTCTCATTTTCAGATTCCTCAAAGCATACATAGTCATAAAAATGTTTCACTATCTTTAGATAGTAGGGACTATTGTTGTTTGAAAAACAATCTACCCACTTTTGATCTTCAAGAACACTGATCACTAACAAATTTCTAGGCAGCATCCATTCCACACAGAGTTCCTTTTCAATCACAATAACTCTATTCTGCAAATGAGGATTCATTGGTCACCGACCCGACCTATTTCTTCCAACACTACCACTTGCTTCTGATTCGGACATCTACTTCTTTGCCTTAGGATCGTCAGCAACATATCTAACAGAAGGGAGTTCTATTTTTTCCATCTCCTATTCGAGGTATTTAGGGTTCTCGAATGATTCAGGAGTTAAGGTTTGAGGGTAAAGGGTTTGAGGCTTAGTGGATTGAGAAGTAGCTCTGACTTTTTTTTTATCAGTTAGGAATCATAAAATAAATAAATAAAATAAGAACGTAATAAACGATTAAGATTCTAGCGGCATAGAGAATTTAAAACAACACAGTCATCGGAAGGGTTTATCGGTGAGATACTAAATCGGTGAGAATTTATCGGTGAGGATTGTTCGTTAAGGTTACATCAATGAGGTTACATTGTTGAGGTTTCATTGGTGAGGTAGCTACCAATCAAGGTTAAACATTTGTAACTCATGTCTAATGTAACTTAACCTATCCGAACTCAATGGATTGGTGAAAATGTCAGCTAATTGAATTTCATTACATATAAACTCAAGAATAATATCACTCTTATGGTAATGATCTCTCAAGAAATGGTTCCTTACATCAATGTGTTTTGTCCTAGAGTGATACACAGGGTTCTTTGAGATGTTTATTGCACTAGTGTCATCATAGTTGATAGAAAAATGCTTAAAATCATATCCATAGTCCAAAATACTGTGTTTCATCCACAGAATTAGTGCACAACAACTACCAGTAGATATGTACTCTGCTTCGGCAGTGGACAAAGATATAGAATTATGATTCTTACTACACCAAGATACTAAGTATTTTCCCAATAAATGACATGTTCCTAATGTTATTTTTCTATCCAACTTGTAACCAGCAATGTCAGCATCTGAATAACTCATTAGCTCAAAGGATTTTCCTTTTGGGTAAAACAAACCTAAGATTAAAGTGTGTTTAAGATACTTGTAAATTATTTTAACAACAAGAAAATGATATTATTTTGGATTAGCTTGAAATCTTACACACATACATACACTAAACATAATATATGGTCGACTAGCTGTAAGGTAAAGTAAGCTTCTAATCGTACCTCCGTAATTGGTTTGATTCACTGGTTTGCCTATTTCATCTGCATCCAATTTACAGACTGTGCTCATAGGAGTTTCACATTCCTTAATAATATCATACCAAAATTTTTTAAATGATCCTTTGTATATATTCTTTGATTCAAAATAATACCATTTTCATTTTGAAAAACATGAAATCCAAGAAAATATTTTAGATCTCCCATTAAACACATTTCAAATTCATTTTAATACTATTTAAAAAATAATTACATAAGGAGTGTTTAGAACATCCAAAAATAATATCATCAACATAGATTTGTACTATTAAAACATCTTTAGAAAATCGTTTAATAAAAAGAGTTGGATCAGCAATCCCTTTAGTAAAACTTTTAGAAATAATAAAATTACTAAGTCTATAATACCAAGCTCTTGGAGCTTATTTTAAACCATATAATTCTTTAAAATGTTTAAACACTTGTTTTGAAAAAAGATGATTAGTAAATCCGGGTGGTTGTTCAACAAAAACATATTCAATTATAAAACAATTTAGAAAATCACTTTTTGACATCCATTTGATATAACTTGAAATTCAGATGAGAAGAAAAGGCAAGTAGAATTATAATAGCTTCTAATCTAGCTACAGGTGAAAAGGTTTCCTCATAGTCTATACCTTCCTCTTGACAATATCCGTGTGGAACTAGCCTAACATTGTTTCTAACTATGTTTCCTGACTCATCAAATTTGTTTCTAAAAACCCATTTAGTGCCTATTGTCAAAGTGTCCTTGGGTCTGTCAACTAATTCCCATACATTGTTTCATTCAAATCGATTTAACTCTTCTTGCATATACATTAACCAAAATTCATCATTGATAGAATCATTGACATTTTTAGGTTCTAGATATGAAATAAAGGTTTGATGTTCAACCTGGTTTCATAGAGAAGCTCTAGTTTGTGTCCCTCTATCATGATTACAAACAACAGCATCCAAAGTATGATTCATTAGAATCCATGTTGATCTAGTAAAGGTAAGACTATAAATTTCAGGTTCATCTATAGGTTCAGGTTCTATAGAAGAAGATTCTCGTATATGTCCAGAACTGGATATTTTTACCGCAGGTTCTTAGATTTATCATTATGTTCCAAAAGACTCAAATCTTCTTCAAAATTTTCAAGAGAGGTTTTAGGCTCATGTGGATCAATTTCATCAAACTTGATGTGAACAGATTCTTCCACACATTTGGTTCTATTATTAAAGACTCTATAGGATTTACTAGTTAAATAATAACAAAGAAAAATTCCTTCATCCCTTTTAGAAGCAAACTTTTCCAGATTATCCTTTGTATTAAGAATAAAAACATTGCATCCAAAGACTATAATGTAATTATGTTTGGGATTTCTATTATTCCATAACTCATATAGGTTCTTCTTAAGAACTGGTCTAATTAAGGCTCTATTAATAATACAACGAGCTGTATTTACAGCTTCATCCAAAAAGTAAATAGGTAGGTCATACTCGTAAAGCATGGTTATAAATATTTCATGAAGGGTTCTATTCCTTCTTTCTAGTTCACCATTCTGCTGAGGTGTCTTAGGAGAAGAAAAGTTGTGACTATAGTCATTGTGTGAGCTATAAGATTCAAACACTTGATTTTCAAACTCACGACCATGATCACTTCTCAATTTTTTAATCATAAGTCCACTAAAATTTTCTACAAATTTGGTGTATTTGATAAAGTAAGAACAAGATTCACTTTTGTGAGCTAAGAAGTATACCCAAGTATATCTAGAAAATTCATCTACTAGGACATAGACATAGTGCTTCTCATTTAGACTAGAAACTCTAGAAGGTTCAAACAAGTCCACGTGAACCAACTCGAGAGGTTGAGAAGTTGAGACTTATTTCTTTGATTTAAAAAAAATATTATGTTGCTTTCCCTTTTGACAGGGATTATGAACTTTGTCATTTGGGAATTCATGTTTAGGTAGGTCTATAACCATGTTCTTCCTAGTCCGTTTTCTATGTGAGTATATATTGGAGTGTCCTAATCTTCTATTCCAAAGCCAATTCTCTTTATGAAAAGTATTTAAACATGTAATATTTTTCTTAGCTGATGAATTCAGATCCACACAATAAACACTTTCATTTCTTAAAGCAGAAAATACTAAAACATTTTTATTGTTAAAAACATCACACGAATCTTTTTCAAACATAAAATTAAATCCATCATCACATAATTGAGAAAGTCTAAAATGATTGTATTTAAGTCTATCAACAAATAAAACATTAGAATTCAAAACTGAATCAGTGTTACCAATCTGGCCTAGGCCGATGATTTTTCCATTAGAATTATCACCAAAGGTGACATGGATTCCATAAAATTTAATTAATCTTTTGAATCATGAATACTCTCCAGAAATGTTCCTTCAATATCCATTGTCCAAGTACCATACCTTGTGAGAACTCTTTGAACATGTATCCTATAAAACAGATTTAAATAACAAAAAATTATTTTGGTACCCAGATCATCATGGGTACAGAGAGGTTAGCAATCAATGATTTAGGTACCCATATTTGTCTTTTGGGTTTCATATAATCTACAGAATCAATATATTTTGAAAGGAAAACTTTATTTGATATATAACCATATGAATATATTGTTGAATCATAGTAATTTTCAGAATGTGAATAAGCATAATTTTGTCTAAACATAGGAATAAATCGAGTTTTAGTGAACTGTCCCTATCCAAGTTGGTATCCAAAACTTGTAATGTATTTAGGTACAACTTATTTGCCTAAAATTTGATTAAGTGTATATTTTCCCTTTGTGATATTTTTTAACTCCTTTCTATGTGTCTTATTAGACATTTTCAGTTCAGTATTTTCCTTTAACAGTTGAGAATTCTTTTCTTTTTCTATAACAAAGGCAGCTTTAACATTGATAGTGAGAGCATGTTGTTTCTTTAATGACTTGTATTTGTCCTTAAGTTCATTACAAGTTTCATCAATCATATTAAAATATTCAAACAATTCACCCTTATAAATATTTTCATCATTATCTGAATCACTGTTATTTCAATAATAATAATCCTTTAGAATAGGGGAAATAGGTACCTCATAGGTTTTAGTCATGAAGCACATGTTGGAACGATTCTTTTCGGAATCAAAAACCTCATATTCACTTGATCTATCCTCCGATGCACTCCAGGTTGAATTCATGGCTTTCTTGTACTTCTTGTCTATATAATCATATTTCTTTTTTAATTTTAATTTTGGATAGTCAACCTTGATGTGTCCTTTCCTCTTTCATTCATAGTAGACTATTTCATCTTCCGTATCAGATTTCTTCCAATCCTTCTTCCAATGACCCTTGTTGTCATACTTTCCTTTGTAGTTAGATTTTCTAAAAAAACATCTTCTTCCTATAAAACATCATGAATCTCTTGGCTATTTGGGATATTTTAGGATCACTGTTAGAGTCAGAATCTTCAGTGGTTGACCTTTCAGTAGGTACATGTATTTTATCCTTGTCTATTCTCTTAGAATCAGTAGACTTGAATGCCACAAATTTTCTCTTGGGTTCATTATATTCGTCATTATTTACCTTATGTTCCTCCTCATGTATCATTAATTTACCAATAATATATTTTATAGGGAGAGATAAAATGTCACATGATTCTCTGATTGTAACAGATGTACCTCTCCATCGATCTTGTAGACATCTCAAGATTCTCATGATTTATTCCATAGCTGAAAAAACCCTTCTAGGTGAACTCATTGTATTGAATATCTCATTAAACATGAGATACATGTCATAAATAGGATCATAAGTCTTCATTTTAAAATTATCAAATTTAATAGTGTAAGTATTTAATCTCATTTCTTTAACATTGGTTGTTCCTTCATGAGAAACACCCAAAGTATCCCAAATTTCATAAGCAGTTTCCCAAGAAAAATTTCTATTAAATTGTTTATCTCCTAAAGAACAATACAGAGAATTCATAGCATTACAGTTATTATTGTAAGTAGTCTTTATAGGTTCATCCCATGTTTTTCTTTCAGTCTCTGGATTTTTATTTTGAGATTCTATAGTATCCCAGATATCAAAACCCATACATTCTAAATGTATTTTCATTTTCAGTTTCCACTGGGCATAATTGGTACCATTGAAGAAAGGTGTTCAGTTAGTAGGAGCACCCTCTAGTCTATTGTCCATAGCTAGATTTTATAAAGTAAAATTAAAATGATAAAATATAGAATTAACATAAATTTAAGATCTTTTAATATGCAACTAAAATCACAGTTGAAAAACAGAATTTTTTGAAAACATGTATTAATAGAGAACCCTCTGATACCAAATGTTGGTCAGAGTGGATACTCAAGAGGGGGTGAATTGAGTTCCAATTAAAAATTGTGTTAAAAATATTTCTTTTAAAATTCCCCAATTAAAAATCCAAGTTATACTGTAGTGAATTTATACCGAGTGTTAATGTTTAGTCAGTTTCTCAATGATTGATTAGGTCTCAGTTAACAAAATATGAAGATTAAATTAAATTTTGATACTAACTTACTGGTTTGCAATAAGTATAAACACTTTTCTAATTTAACTGTCATAGTAGCTTTAAAATAATTTTGTATTTCAAACTGACAGCAGTGGAATATGATATATATTTATATAGTATAAATATGATTTGAACTAAAATTCACAGTAGATGAAACCAAGAGGTACAGTCTCATGCCGAGACTTAGTCCTCTCAATAATTTTTATAAATTGATCCACAACCTAGATTGGGGTAAACAATAGTGAACACACTGTCCAGGTAAAAAGTCCTCTACCACAGTTCTACATGGGAAAAGAAACAATATCTCACGGCTATCCAGGTCTTACTCAACCTATACCACTATCCATAGTGGGAAACAAAAGAGTTATGGAGTTTTAGTGAGGATTTATGAATCCTCCAGTTTAGCTCAGGAGATAGTGTGTGTGTAAAATAAACATGGTACACACACTGCTCATAATGTAAAGAAAGAATCACTAAACAGAGTGAGAATGAGTTTAGAAAATCTTTAGTGATAGGCAGTGCAGCTTTGGACACGTTTGGTTGGTCAGAAAAGCTTCCCAGTCCTTTTCTCGTTTGTGCTCAGAAATCATAGTGTCATTTTCTTCTTTGGTTCTTGGTTCATCTTGTCAGCTCGAGTGCTTGAAGTGTTTGTGGTAGTTCTTCAGTAGAGATGCAACTTGTGGTTTCCTTCAGAAGAGTGGATTCAAATTTATCTAGGATTCTTGGAGTATGGATGTATCCTTGTGTAAATGCACCATGTTTGAATGATAATGTGACTTTTTCTTTTTCACTCTTTGTTTGACTTCATAGTTCCTTGGTTCTTGTTGTTTCATCACGATGACACCACACATTCAGCTAGGAATTTATCTTCCTTTTTATAGATTTTAGCTTCGGCAAAATGGAATGATCACCTTTTGTATGGGTACAAGGTACGGTTCCCTGACATGGCAACAGAGATCATTAAATAACATTAACAGCATTAAAAACGTCAAATGTAACCGTTAACTTAATAAATATATAGTATTGAGAGTATAGAGTTTGACTGGTTGGTCAATCATTTATAGCATGTTGGTAGATGTGTACGGTGGACTGTGTAACATTAACCTTCCATCGGTAGCCCTTTGAACTTATCGGTAGCTCTTTGAACTTGTATCAGTAGCTATATATATCGTTGACTTCATTATATCAGTTGCTCTTGTTATCAGAAGCTCTAAATCCATTGGTAGCTCTTAGGCTATCGGTAGCTCGACGTATCGGTGACTCTGTACTTGTATCGGTAGATCAGTAGCTCCTTGCATCGGTAGATGTTTTCACTAGTACCGGTAGACTATGTCAGTCGCTAGTCTGTGTATCAGTAGTCCGGTCTGTAGCTCATATCGGTAGAGTTACTCTATTGATAACTATCTAAGAACTGGTTTTATCGGTAGACTTCTTCATATTAGTAGCTCTATTTCTGTCGGTAGCTCTGTACATATTGGTAGCCTTAGCTTATCGGTGACTCTTTTTATCGGTAGGATAAGTACCAGTAGCTTTGTTATCAGTAGCTATATGCAAATCAGTGACACACACTTATCTTTTTAATGAAAAACATATCCTATTGGGTTAGAATTAATTTATAACATATATAAACATAGATAACCATTGATTAACATATCTCAAGGATTATTTTAATATTATTGACATCATGATAACAGAATATAACATATTGAGAGAATTTGAATATAGATAAACATAAATTGTGATTATCAATGTATGTAAAGGCATAATTGTGATTATCAAAATAGGTGAGGTCAACAAGGAGGATTCATGTTAATGGATAATATGATGGATAATGGAATGATATTCTTCACGAGAAACCAAATGAAACGAGATTTGGATTTCCCAACATAGTTATTTTGACTAATTGGAAATCTCATAATATGATCAATAATATCAACTTTGGTAAGATTCCTGACTCATCTAATAAGAGAAATATGGATTTTCATGATGATCATAGAGTAATGAAGGTTCAATTTCCCTAATGTAATTCATGTGGGAAGAGGCATCGAGGAAAATGTTTCAAAGGAACTGGACGATTCTTTGGGTGTGGAAAATAATGACACAGAGCTAGTAATTTCAAAGGAAAAGGTTCAGTTAACACCATGGACAAAGATAATGGTATTGCTAAGACATCAACAATTGTTAAATGTTTTAAACGTGGAACGTACATGAATTATGAAAACCAATGCTCTAAGGGAAAATTTCAGTAAGAGAATCATCATGGTTGTATGGGTAGTATTTATGTTGATGGTGATGAAGAGACTACAATTGATATATGAGATGAAAGAAGTGTTGAAGATTGGTCAATGGTTTACGAATATAGTGGAATGATTGTGAGTTTATCAGGAGTTTTATTTTATAGGTAATTTAATGGTACTATGAAATAAAGAAACATCTAAGGATTCATACACTATTGTTTTTCCTAATGTATTTGAAAGTATATTTTAAATGGTGCTGGTAACCATGAAAGGTTATTCAGATATTTTTGGAAATAAGATGATATGCGCATAATGAAGGGATAATGAGATAATGAAATGTTTCATAGTATTAATAAGATCATGAATGATATAAAAAAAGTGATATAATGGTATGAGTATATAGAAATTTTGGGATTTTGGTATGTGGAAAGAGTTAACTTTTGACAGTATTCATGTTTTAACTAATGTTCAATGTGTACTCATTTTTTAAGAGAATACAAGATTACGATATTCAAATATTTGGAATGTGACCAACAAGATATATCTTATGATATATGGGAGATAGATGATGGAATTCACATGATTTGTATATTACATATCTATTAATCATTTTCATTAACTATGAGATTGGGAAAAAGTATTTTTGATATGCATAGAGGTTTGAATGGACTATGATAGAAATTTGATAGTATTTTTAAGGCTAATTTTTTTTCTAGAATGTTATAATAGTATAGTTTTAGAAAAAGGAAGACATGTCGAACTGGTGACAACCCATCGCGTCAGACAAGGTTGCAGGAATTGAACTCACAACCAAAGTGTGACAAGACTTTATCGCATACCTATAGCATACATGAAGTCCCTGGTTAGTAGAAACTAATTTTATTTTATTGAGTTGTATGATTGATGAAGTATAAGTCCATTTTCAGAATCATATACGATTAACCTCACCATAGATGGATTTATGTATATTTGATAACTTTTATTATCCTTTTGTTTGTGACAGATGGAATGACCCATAATTCTATCACATAATCTGCTAACGCTTCACGAATGACAAATTCAACTTCATTTCTTTAATATATGTAGTGTAAATTGTTCCTTGAAATACCAAAGATGAGATTATACAAAATCATGTAAGTATTTCTTCTAATAAAAAATTATCAACTTTAGGGAAATGAAATTGAAAACAAAAAAATTTGTCCTAGTACCCTCATATATGATGAATCAGATGGTACCATAGATCATAACAAATTTATGGCTTTTTGATTGTTGTATTTTTTCATAGCCATGTTCTCTACCACTCTCTATCTTAACATGCTGGTTATATTTCTTTTCCATATCCATATTTTTACCTATATTCTCATATGTGGCAACCCGATAATGAGTTACTTTTGTTATTCGACAAGTTTCTAACGTTCCTTTTTAAAATTATGATTTAATATTCCTTTTTACAATGTGGGTTTCTATGAAAGAAACATTCATGTTGAAAACCATTTATAACCCCGACGAATTTTGAGGGGGAAATTCTTTTTAAGGGGGGTAGAATGTAACACCCCGAGATTTTATGAGATTTATTTCTTTTAATTTCTTTGATGTCTTTTGTTGTACGCTTCACCAAGATTAGATTTCACTATACACAACACAGTATTGACATTTAGTATACGCAACACTATTCTTTTCTTGTGATGCACACAATTTCATGTTCTTTCGAATAAAATTCATTTTACACAACACCATGTCTAGATTTTTATCAATGTACAGGTGAACTATATATTGAGTATGTTATACGCAACACCAAAGGAAGCTTTCCCAACACAAAACCATGTCTTACCTTGCATTACACGCAAGAGTGACCTTCCATGACAGCATGCATTGTACGCAAAACCGAGTTTCACTAAACAATGATATGTTATTAAAATATTATATAAAATAGCCGTTATGAATAGTAATACCCACTTTATGAAATTTTATAGATTTTATCTTTCAAAATGGACTTCATTTTTGGATTCGGAATATTGAAAATATCCTAGGTTGAATTTTTTGTATTTTTCTGAAAACATTCAAATTTTGATGAATAGTGAAAGCACTAAGTTATTGGTTAAAACTGACATCTTATTAAAATAAGAATTTATTTTATTTAAATTTATTTTTGTCAAAAATAGATACATAATACCTATATATGTTCAATTTAATTCATTGTAGTAATTTTATTATAATTTTACATATATAATATTTTTATTGAACTTTTTTCCGTCTTTAACCTACCTCCAAGGAGAATTTGAAAATTTACATAAAACATAATTTTACCGCTTTTGTGAGTTGAATTTCAAAAATCCAATAGACACAGTTAATATCAAGGAGTAAAATGTGGTTCAATAAGATAAAAATATTTTTTGGTGTATAGTAACTATTTACTTTTTTTTATCACGGTTAAAAGTAAATAGTGTAATTAAGGTTAAAAATGATATTATTATTACCCTAAAACATGTCCTAATTCTATTGGATAAGAATAATTAGACAAAAAAAAACCTTAGGAATAAAATATTACCCTTTAGTATCACTTGTATTAGATTAGGACATTTATTATTATTCAATTCAAATTAGAGTTAAAAGATTTAAAATCAAAGTTTAATAACTATGACATTTTAATATAGGTATAAAAAAATATAAATTGTAAAATAAATATTAATTATAATGTTAAAATGATTTCCATCATAATGGTATTTTATTTATATTTTTTATAAATTGAATAAGTTAATTTATTTATGACAGAATGATGATGGAGTTATTACCTTATTAATGAAATATTAACACAATTGGTATTATAAATACCCAAATAAATGTAATATAAACTTTTAATGAATTAAACTAACGTTATAGGTTTATATAACATATTATGGTTGGTTAGATGAAACTTTTTCGAAGTAATAATGCTTTTATAAATTTAGAGAGAACAAAATACAAAATAGTGATAAAATTGTCAGAAAAGAGTTTTTAAAACAAATGTTATATTATTAATTGATATAATGGTTCTAAAAATCTAAGGATCGTCCAAAAGAATTATATAATAATATATATGACATTAATGAACCAATTGGGGTTCTATTGGAAGCTTATAGTATGTTAATTAACCATATAGTGTAAGAATACAAGAAGACATAGAAAAAGATAAATTATTTAACTTAGAGTTAAATCGAAATGATAAAGATCAAATAGTAACCTAAAATTGTATAAAACCCATTTGATGATATTATATCGACCCATACATACCCTATCCTAGAAATAAGTCACTTTGAATCCATTATAAACCGAATATGACTTTATTATAAAATAATATTTCAATCATTTTATAAGGTGCCCCTCACTCCTCTTATAAAAGGGCACTCCACCTTATCTCAAATTCACTCCTCCCAAGCCATTTGGCTCGGCCAAACCTTACCCAAATATCCTATAAAATATCCTACCTTCATCATAGAGTCATTACTTTGGTCATAAATACAACCTATGGAGACATTTTGATCAAATTAAAAGTAAGAACCCGAAGAGTTGGTAATGATTTCACAACCCTATTTCATGGTCTCTTCTACTCCCACTTCCTCCTTCTTTGTTATATCCATTCAAAAATAATAACTCCAGAATATAATATATAATGTGATGTTATTATAAAAATTGTACAACCATATTATTTATATATATATCCTATGAATGAAAAAGTCACCACATGTGCGTACATGCGGCTTAAAGGCTCGACGTCATGGTGTAGTTTGTTATTCAAATAGTTCATCATTTGGATGGGTATAATAATGTGTATAAATTATTTAAATAATAAGTATAAAATCATTATGATTCTGTATATATGATATCCCATCCAATTATATATGATTTTAATATCAAAAGAATGATATCATCGCTCGTGCGTACGGATGGACTACCGTCTCTACGAACGCAATGAGATTTATTTTCCATGATTAACCACTCATGTATGATTATAAAGTATATATAATCATCAAAGATATTAAAAAATAATTATACTGTATTTATTTACATATATGTTTCATTTACTTAATTACCTTCAATTCAATAAAGAAATTAAAACAACATTCATGCGTACATACGGCCAACCATCTCTGTGAACGGTGTATTTCATTATTTTTATCGATCTATCATATATATTTATATGGTGAATATATATTACATATAAATCATGTTTAAATTCTGGAATTAATTAAATCATGATATAAGTAATAATATCAAGAACAACAAGTTGAAAAACGTACGATAAATGAACCGATTTTACCCAAAACGCAGCTCTAAAATGGAATTTACAAAAGAACAGGTAATATAAAGTCATAAGTGAACCATATATGATATAATAAAAATTAATATGATTCTGTAATAAGTTAATGGCCAAATTTATATCCTTATACAGGAGGTTCAGATATAGATGAAGCATATCAGACCTAAGGTAAGTGATAATTTTTCAATCTCATTTTTATCTGAGATTGCTTATAAGAAAGTATTTACTGGGGTTATTTTATCATCCATTACATAGAAAAAATGTTTTTCATAAACTGTTTAATATTCTCCCATGTATTATTAAAGTAATGTTTACGCCTTTTTGACTTTTACTTTGTCTTATGGAAGAAATATTTCTTTTTTTTACCATATGATACCTTTTGACTTTTTTGGTAAATGTACGAGGATAAAGTTTATTTAACTTGTACGACTTGAACGAATTTTTACGGTTTCATAACACCTAATTTTCATTAATATTATTCTACAAGAATTCATGACTATTTTCGAAAAAATTATTTTCTTTTAAAATTATATGGCATATTTTGAAATGAAAATGATTTTGAAGAAGATAGGATATTTTCCACAAGAATTCATTTCTAGTGTTTTATCAAAACCATTTTCCATCTACGATGACATTATTTCATATG
The DNA here is from genome assembly GCA_963277665.1 of Viscum album. Classification (NCBI taxonomy): domain Eukaryota; kingdom Viridiplantae; phylum Streptophyta; class Magnoliopsida; order Santalales; family Viscaceae; genus Viscum; species Viscum album. The sequence continues at coordinate 1,472,336,273 of OY728150.1, forward strand.
TGTATGTTTAATGTATAATGTCTCTATGATTAACATGGTTTCACTTTTCTTATGATGAAATGATATCCATTTACATTATATGGATTATGTTATGAAGGGATGATGTTTATGATACCCATTTTATTCTCTGGTTTATAATGAATGGTTTATGTTTATGTTGTGGCACACGTAAGAATGATTTCATTATGAGATGGGCGGGACCTATATCTCCCTAAAATGCTTTGGTAAAGATTTATATCTCATGATACATACTTGGCTATAATGGAAAGTAAATATGGTACAATAATATTGGGCTATACCTGCAGGTAAACCCAATTCTGTAATGTACATTGTCCACTATGATGGTCTTGGCAGAAATGCCTTGGCTACAATGGAAGTCATATCATGTGCTTAATGGTTTCCACGAATCCATGTTTTATTCCCTATGATATTTTATCATGAATAATGACCCTTTATGATAAATTCTTTATGTATCGCAATGAATTATGTCATTAATCCTAATTTTGATGTTGTGTGTTCATGTTTTTTCATTCAAATGATTATGTATTGTTTTATGTTCTCCAAGTTTAACCTTACTGAGCATTTGATCTCACCCCTTTTTATGTTTTCTTTTCCCCAGGATATAAATAATTGTTTTAGGTAATAAAACAAAAGGGGGATGATCTTTATGGGAGATGTTGAAGATCCATTAACATGATTAGAAGTTTATGTTCCATGTTTCCAAAGACACTAAACTATTAAGGTTATTGGATGTTTGTTTTTATTATGTATTAAGTATTCCACAAAAGTAATGTAATGTCTATGTACATCATGTTTGGGTCTCTATATTTTTTCCCATACAAATATACGAAGAAGAAAAGCAAATGTTATACCACTTACAAACCATCATACTATTTTTGATTAAATTATGAGTTTATTCATAAAATATTTGTATATATAATATAGATTACGTTAAGAGAGTATTATTCTTACTTTACCCAATATTTTATATTTCATATTATGACATCAAAATCTCCAAAAAAAATCATTCCAGTTACAATCCCTTATAAACACAAATCGTTTGAAATCTTTCTACATAACTAGAGGTATTAAAACATAAGAAGGTTGAGCTCAAATAACAATTATTGGTAACCATTAACATTAGTAAATCATTTTCAGCAATGATAATAATATGAGTATAAGGTTATGATGTAATGATATAATTGCATGAGCATATAATAATGGAAATGACACCTATAAATACATATATCACGAAACATGAATCATCCCATATATATTTAATAGATTTGATATCCATAAGATTCGATGATCTTGAGTTATGTGATGATAATCATGATAAAAAAAATAATTACTGACCCATAATAATCATAAATTAAATTTATTGGGATCCTATAACATTATATTAATATTACACATAAAAATGAAATAACCAATATGGTGAAAATCAATCTATAGAAAAACAAATTCATTTTCGGTCTAAAATGTATCCACCCATCCTTAGATTTCAATGTGATCAATCGTCACTAGTTAATAACACAACCATGCATTGTTGATATATAATATTACTATAATCTCATTGATTATAACAAAACCTTCCATCATTATGAATAAATCCCAAGAACTATATTATGAATAAAGAACATACATATCATAGAAAAACCAATTATTCATTCAACAACATTATAAACCCCTAGAAAAGATATTGGATTTAGGTAATTATAATTGATTCGATAATAATCCCGAAAAAGAATGGTTAAAGATGATATAATTAAAATATGTCATAATATAATTATATGTATCATTAGGGGTTGTTGATTTTGAAAAATAGAAATACCATTAAATTATAATTAAAACAATTTTAGATGAAAATAAACCTTTTCCATCAAAAATCACCTTTTTAAAGGAAAACACCAAACCACATTGTTAAAATTTATTTCATTAGAAATTAATTTTGAAATATAAAAACTATAATTTATAATATTGAGGTCTAATTAAAGTAAAATTCTATTCATTTAGATTATATTGAATGAATTATTTCTCTCCCATTTTGGGTAAAGAAAAAAACATACAAATATTTAAAATAAAAAATGATCCCATTTAATGCATTTTAAAATAGTAAAACTGTAATGACCCAAAAATTTATTAATTTAAATTCATGTTTTTATTTTTAAATGTATTCTTATGGTTATGAATAATGTATGATTTTATTTGTTTCCTTGTTTTAGATTTTAAAATACCAAAACAAATTACGATTGTTGCTAATATATCAGTTTAATAGTGATCACATGATTAGTATAAATATAGGGCTTTAACAAATCCAATTTACCAAGAAAAAAGAAGATATGGACTAATCTAGTAGAATATCCCCATATAGAACACATTTTTCAAAACTCATAAAAGAGGTGACATCAATGGGCTTCAATCTTGACAAATCCCAATCTGATCTTGAATTAGTTAAAGTCGAGTGGAACCACCTACAAGAAAAATGGATGTTGATAGAGATTACCACTCGAGCCATGTTATCCGAGCCACTCTAAGTGTCTTTCACCATCATTCACTGTATCCTAAAGTCTTATGCGGGTGTTGTATGGGGTTAGGTAACAAGACCCTAGTACTAAGATTATGTATATTATTCATTAATAGAGAATATACAATCTTTTTATTATGGTTACCTTGTAAATATTTTTTAAAGAAAAATAATATTTTAAGATAATATTCAACTAAGAAATAAATATTGATAAAGTAATGGATTTTTTAATTATATAAAATTTTAATAAAATATTATTATTATTAAAATACATTTTATTAAATTTAAATGATTATAAATCATTTATGAATGTTATTGTAATTTTTATTAAGGATTGATAGCTTTTTTTGTCAAAATACAAGAATTTTTTATAAATTCCAGTGTTATTTTAAATGTGAAAATTTAAAAATTTAAAAAATTATTTAGATTAAATGAATATTATTTTTTGAATCATTATTTTTAAGTAATCCATCGTTGAATTTTTCATAATTTTCTGAGACAGTCAAATTATTTGGTAAAAAGTAAATACCATTTAAATATATAATGTGTTTCATAACATCATAATGACCCAATAGTGATGTAAAAAATAATATAATATTTTATGGCCAATATAAGTATTAATATTAAAATAATTTGATTTTTGGTTTGATTGATTTATTTTACAATGCTTTAGTGGACCCTTCAATACATATAAATCATTGTTCCTCTTTAAATTGTTTTCCTAAATAGTGTGACTAACATCCACAAAAGAAATCCCATTATTTTAGGTCGTTCAACTAGTGGACATATAAAATATTATTATCTAATACACTTAGGCAGAAAAAAGGCAATAACCATGTGCTGGTTTGTGTTTTTGATTAGTTTAATGTGAGGTGTCCCAAACCTAAATAATAGAGAATTACATCCCCTTTCCTATATAAACCCACCCATGCTCCCACTTCCTCATCACTCCAACCATTTTGACTTTGACCAACCCCTCAAATCCTCCCTCTATAACTCTCCTATGTTGATCCAAGCTCCCAAGAATCCTCTCTTAAGCCTATCCCAAGATTTTTGAGTCACACTTCGATGTTCGGAATTCTCATTATCTTTATTTATGTCAATGTTTCTTTATATTGTTATTCCCTTTTATTTTCAATTATAAATTTTGATTTATGATATTTAACCTTCCCCACATAGCCCTATTCATGTTTGAATAATGAGATTTCCCCTTTCTCTCTCATTAATTCCTTCCATGTATACCCATTACCATGCTGAAATTCCGTAAGCAATTTCACTCTCCTCATTTACATTCATGAAATTATTTTGTATCAAAAATCTAAATTATATTACAAGGGTTGAAACATGTATCTATATAACCCCATTATTTTAGATTTTATTTAAATACTATGAGACACTCATTTTCTCTCATCAACCATGTTTATGAGTTCTTATGTCATGCCGTTAGGCTGTCAAATTTCCACTAAGATTTCCAAGCCAAACTCATTGTATAGTGAATAACATTCCCACTTCACTATCAAATGTCTTCACCTTTATTCAAAATTTCACATTGTTCAAAGATTATAATGTATTAATTCCACACTCTTTAATCATTTAATAAATTAATATATTTAATGAATCCATGTTTCATGATCCATGTGGCACACTTATGCATGAAATAAAATGTTTACGAAGGGTGTTCCCTAATAGCACTCCAATGCTTTGGGTAAAGTATAGTATCATGATACTTCATGTGAAATGGGTGTTGAATCATGATAATTAAAGTGCAATGAGGGTTTACTCGTGCTTCATGTGCAGTGAGGGTTTACTCATACTCCATGTGCAATGACCCTGGGCAATAACAAATTCCATGTAAAGTGTTGTTGCCACATTTCCATGTTATAATTATCATGCTTTATCATGAATTTATCTTATTTTTTATGTGGTTCTCCATTGATATGACCATTTTCTAAAATTAACTGTATTTCACATTTTATTCCATGTTTATTCCCTTCATGGGCTTTATATCTCACCATTTTATTATGCATATGCCCATGTTATCCTATCCAATGCTAGGTATAATTGAATGTAGTGGCCATGTAAAGGAAACTTTCAATAATATGTTTTATTCTTTGATTAATGTTTTTATGTAATGTTCCTATGACCCAAATAAACAGGATATATCAATGTTATATGTTGTATCAAATGATGGTTTTATGAAATAAATCATGTTTAATTATGTAAAAAAGAACGTGGTTGATATAGTTGGTATCAGAGGATAGGTTTTGCTATTTTTTGGGATTTTGATTAGAAAACCCTATTAAATCCCTAGATATGTGTCTAATTATAATAAAATCATTACTATGTTTTGATGAGTATTGAGTAAGTGGTTTGTCCGGAAAATATATCCCTATCTGGATACGAGCAGGTTGAGGCAGCTCTAGCCCAGGTGTACCTATGGGTTAAAACCATGACAAGGAGTTTCAGGCGTGACCTAGGGTATCCTAGTACATGAAAACAGGACATGCAGTACTCTTGGTTATGAAAGTCCTAGGGTATATTCATTAGTAAATTCACAAGCTTAGTATAACCCATTATTAAGTGAATTAGAAATATTCCCCTATGAAAATATGTGAGAATATAGATAATGTGTAATAAAAAATGATGCCTATAGATTCATAAGTTTTGGAAATAAAAGCTATTTATAGGTCATCTATTTCATCCATGGATTACCCTTTATGTGTTACACCTAACTTTACTTTAATTCCATCCAATGGCCAGTAATAAGATTACTTGGGCTGAAAACAAATCTGAATTTCAATCTATCGACGGTGCTAATGAGACTCACAATCCAATAGGAGTGGGAATCATGAAAATTTCCATGATTCTCTTTAGTTAACTCAAGAATTGAATAGAAACCTGGGTCTATATGAACATTCACCCCCTCTCCCACAAGAAAGAACAAGTTTCTATGAAAATTTTTATTAGACAAAGGCCTCCTAATTTTAAGGGATTGTCTGATCAATTAATCACTGAAAATGGATCAGCTCCATAGAAAAGATCTTCACCATCATTAAATATTTTGAAAAAGAGGAGGTTCTCCTATATGCATATCATATAAAGGATGAAGCTGACTAATGGTGGACATTGATAAAAAATACTAAGCATGAGGAAGAGATTGATTCATTTGAATGGTCGTATTTCTAGAAGATGTTTTTTTGATTAATATTTTCCATGCACCCTTCGACATAAGATATAAAGGGACTTACTTTCCCCCAAGAAAAAATATGATGATTCTATCAGAGAATATGAGGAAATATTCACATGTAATGCACGATACACCTTCAGTTTTGTTGTTATCTTCAAATGCAAGGTTGACAGCTTCTTTGGTGGGCTGAAAACTAGCAAGCAGAAATCCTTGGAGATCTATGACTTCGAAAAGAATGAGGAAATTGTCTGATGTTCCCTCAAGGTCATAACGGAGATTGAAGAATCTTAGGGGTATCATGGTGATATGAATCGTAAGGAGGATTTCAATTATAGTGGTCCGATGGATAAATCCAATAGTACTAAGAAGTTCCAACACTCCACCTGCCAAATGTGGGGAAAGACGCACCCCAAAAATTATGTGAAGGGGGAGAGGAAATGCTTTAGGTGTGGAAGAAAAGGACAACTAGATATTCACTACCGACAAAAAGACCCACATCTGCGACAGAGGATACGAACGCTCAGTTCGGCACTCGACGATTTGTTCATTACATCAACTACAATGAACCAGGGCTCCTGTGAAATCAGTTCCCTAACCCAAGGGTTTTTAGAGAAAACCATCAACCTTCAAGGCAGCAAGGTAGAAAATTTACCATCCATTTCCTCAATGTGAACCCCAAAAACGAAGTGTTATTGCAACTCTCATTATTTATTAAAGAACATAAAACATACATTTTGATTCAGTTTATAGTCATTATTTTATATCCTGAATGTTAAGTAGAACAATCCCAACACCACCACAAACCATAGAAGAAATGATGTTGGTGAGTATAGAAAATGGGGAAATCATTGCATCCCATTAATATAACTCCTCCCTTTTTATAATCGGTGGATTGAACATCCCTGCGAACCTCATCATATTCCCTCAGGAGGAATTTGATGCAATTATCATCATGTATTGGATTTCCTTATATATATCCAACCTAAATTTCTATGAGAGGTAAATCACTCTCCATGTGGAGAACAGACCCCCAATTAAATACAAGTTCAAGGAGAAGATGAATCTTCCTTAGCTCCATCATCTCAAGAGTGGATATTACTACACTATGAGCACACGTATCTGGCACTGATGATTGAGTATTTGGAGGAAACCATCCCTAAATACATTCATATTGTGAGGGAGTTCACTGAAGTGATTCCCGAGGAATTAATCAGTCCCCCTTCTAGAAATTATGTTGAATTCTCAATTGATCAAATACCTGGGGTGATGCTAATATCAAAGAAATCATATAGAATGGCTATTGTGGATATTTAGGACCCTAAGAAACAACTATATGAGAATCTGAATAATGGTTTTATATGCCCATGTGCTTCACCATGGGGTTTACCAATCATATATTTCAAAAAGAAGGATGTGGTAATGAAACATTGTATCGATTATTGTGAGCTTAACAAAATAACGATAAACAATAAGTATCCTCTCCCACGAATTGATGTCTTGTTCGATCAGCTTCATGGATCCCAATACTTCTCCAAGAAAGATTTGTAGTAGGGATTTTATTGTGTAATGATAATGAAGAAAGATATCCCAAAGATATCTTTTCATACAAAATACAGGCACTCTGAATTCATATTAGTGCCTTTCGGACTCAATAATGCTTTATCAATCATCATGGAATTGATTAATACAGTTTTTGAGATTACCGAGGAAAGTTATTGGTAGTATTTATAGATGATATTCTAATATAATTTAAAACAAAGGAGGATCATGAAAAGCATCTAAGAACTGTACTAGAGTCCTTTCAAAAGGATAATCTCTATGCAATGCACAACAAGTGTTAGTTCTGGTTGAAAGAGGTCTCATTCATGGGCCATATCATCACAAGAAATGGGATATCTGTGGATCCCTCCAAGACCACAAATATAGAGGGATGGCCAAGGATATCATCAGAAAAGAATATCCATAGCTTCTTGGGGATAGCTGAATATTATCAACGATTTGTGAGAAATTTCACATGATTGTCTAATCATCATTCCAAGATAACTCGTAAGAGATTAAGGATTTCATGGAGTGATGAATGTGAAGAATGATTCGAGGTGTTGAAAATAAGTATTATCACTACACCCATGCTCAATTTACCCAGAAATGGAGAATATTTTTTGGAATTCCATGATGCTTTGAATAATTTCCTTGGCATTGTGTTGATGAAAAATGACAATGTCATTGCCTATGATTCACAGAAATTAAAAGATCATGGGCATAATTATCAAACACATGATATCGAGTAGAAAGTTGTGATCTTAGATTTAAAAATTTTGCCGCATTATCTATTTTTGTTCATTTGTGGAATATATATACACCACAAAAACCTCAATAATATATACACAAAGAAAGATTATATCATATGCCAACAAAGATTATTATATATGATCAAAGACTATGGCTGCTCAATGAATTACCACCATGATAAAAAGAACAAGGTGGAAAATGCTCTAAGTAGAAAGGAACAAGCGATTCTATCATTAATGAGGATTGAAAATGATCCAATATTCTTATATAAGATGATGATTGACATGGGAATCATCATGAAGGGAACATCATCAATCATTTCACCAACGACTGCTCAACTGCCTCTTTTGGAATGGTTAATGGATTCTCAATAGATTGATGTGGGAATTTAGAAGAAAGTGGATGACATATAAAAAGGGAAATCCTCAGAGGTCAGTGTTAATGAATAATGAGTTTTGTGATTTGAGAAATGACTATATGTTCCATCATATCTGGAGCTGATGAAGGATGTTTTGGAAGAAGCCATAGTTCATATTTCTCTATTCACCTAGGAAACACAATGATGTGTCTTGAGATTTGAGTGCATTATTGGTGGGTAAATATGAAAAAATAGATCTCTGAGTACACATAAAAGTTCCCGGTGTGTCCAAAAGTGAAGACAGAGGGGCTGAAGTCTAAGTGGAAGATCTAACCATTTCCCATACTAGTATGTAAATGAGACAACATCACTATGGATGTTTTCACCAAAATTCCAAAGACATCCAGTGGAAATAATGCCATCTGGGTTGTTTTGGTTCATCATATAAAGTCTACACACTTCATTGCAATTCAAGAGGAATTCTTATTGAATCAAATAAAAAATATATATATAATGGATGTGGTATGTTTTCATGGAGTACAACTTACTATTATATCGAATCAAGATCTGAGATTCACCTCGATGTTCTGGAAAATTATCCAATATGCTCTAAGTACTGAACTGGACATCAGTACGACCTATCATCCTCAAAATAAAGGCCAATATGAGCGAACCATTAAGACACTATAAGATATGTCATGATCATGTTCGACGGACTTCAAAGGAGGGTGGGACAAACATCATCCACTAGTTAAATTATCCTATAATAAAAGCTTCGGGTTGAGAATCCAAAGAGAACCACATGAATCCATTTATGGGAAAAGTTGAAGAACACTAGAATGTAGGGATGAAATTGGAGAGCGTAAGCTATTAGGACCTGAAATTGTCGATGAAATAGTGGACAACGTAAAAACCATTCAGCACCATATCAATGCAGCCCAAAGTTGATAGAAGTGTTATGCAGATAATTGTCGATGATACCATGAGTTTAAAATTGGAAAATCGTATTTATATACATATATACATGGAAGGAAATGAGGTTTGGAAAGAAGGGGAAGTTAAGTCTTACGTACATCAGACCCATCGAGATTCATGATCATGTTAGGATTGTGGCCTCTCAACTAGAAATTCTACATACCATGGAAAAAGTACATGATGTATTTAATGTATCTCTCTCACGGAAGTACATTATAGACCCATCACATGTACTCTCTTCAGAGGTAGTACAACTAGAGGATGCTCTTTCTTACGAGGAGCAACCGTTGAAGATCTTTGATCATAGAGAAAAAGTTCAATAAAATAAAATAATTCCCCTCGTGAAATAGTTTACCGATAAACCACAAGTTTGATGAAGTGACGAGGGAATTAGATAATGGGATGAAGCAAAGTTAACAACATTTTTTTAGTGTAGGAAAATAATACTGCGAAGGAAAAAATTTCATTAGGGGGGAAGATTGTAATGACCCAAAAATTTCTTAATGAAAATTATTCTTGCTCTATTTAAATGACTTCTTATGTTTATGTATAATTTTTGAATTTATTTTGAACAATGGTTTCGATTTTAAAATTCTATTAAGAATTGTGAAAATTGAAAATATATCCACTAGAATGTGATCACATGATTATAATAAATATAGGGAATTAACAAAACCAATTTACTCAAAAAAAGGAATGGATTTCCTCATCTATTAGACTTTCCCCATACAAAGCCCATTTGTCAGAGCATAGAATGGAGCTGTCATCATTGGGGTTTTCTTATTGACCAAGACCAAGTAGAGATTGAATACGTTATGCTCATGCGGAGCTACCTATGAGAGAAGTGGAGGATAATATAGATTACCACTCAAGTAATGTTATCTGATCCACCCCAAGAGTCTGCCACCATTGCGCACCTTACACTAATGTCGTATGCAAGGTTTTTAAGGGTTTATATAAGATGATATTATTAAAACGATTATGTACATTATTCTTGAAAAGATAATTTCCAATCTTTTTATTATTTTTACCTAGTAAATAGTTTTTAAAGAGTAAATAGTATTTTTAGTTAATATTCAACAAAGAAATCTATTTTGATGAATTAATGGATTTCTTTATTAAAATATTTTTTAATGAAATTTTATTATTATTATTAATTAAAATATTGTCAAATTTAAATGATCATATAATTTTAGGAATTTAATTGTAGTTTCTATTATGGTTTGAAGGCTATTTTTGTCAAAGCCATGAATTTTGGATAAATATTTTTTTTAAAAAAGTAAAAATTCACAAATTTAAAAAATTCTAAATATTAAATTAATATTATTTTTTGAATAAAGATGTCAAAATTATCCAACAGTGAATTTTTCCTAATTTTTTGAGATAATCGAATATTTGGTTACAAAATAAATACTGTTTAAATTTATAATGTGATTTATGATATCATGATAACCAAATTTTAATGTAATAAAATACTATTAACATTATTTTCGGCCAATATAATTATTACCATTAAAATAATTTGATTTTGGGTTAGTTTTATTTATTTTAAAAATATTTAGTGGACCTTTCATGACTTATAAAAAATTTTTCCTTTTTAAATTGATTTCATTGGGAGTGTGACTCACCTCCACATAAGAAACCATATTATTATAACAAGTTCAGAAATTTTACTTATATAATTTTTTTCCACTCCCCTTTGGAAAAAACCCCCAGGTAAAAATCATAGGATTGTTTGTGGTTTTGATTAGTTTAATGTGTGGTGTCCCAAACCTATATAATAATGAATTTATTCTCTTATCCTATATAAACCCACACAAGCTCCCACTTCATCTTACTAAAAGCCTTTGTAGTTAGACCAACCCCTTCTGTCATCTCTAGTGAATCCTACCAATTTCCCCAAAGCTCACATGAATCCTCCCTCAAGAATCTCCCATGATTTTGGGATCACACTTCCAAGTAAGTGATTCTCACTTTCCTTATTTATGTCCTAGTTTCCTTATATTTTTATTCCCTTTTATTTTCAAAAATAAATGTTGAGGTTTGATTTCATAACTTCCTAATAAATCCCTCTTCATGTTTGAATAATGAGATATCCCCTTACTCTCTCAATAATTATTTCTATGTATACCCATTACCATGTCGAAATTCCATAAATAATTTGTGTCTCTTCATTTACAATCAAGTATATTTTTTTAATCAGTAATCTAAATTTCATTACAATTGATGGAAAATGTATATCTATTACCCCCTTACACTCCATTTAATGTACATATTATTAGACACCCCTTTCTCTCTCAGCAAATTTTTTTATGAGTTCCTATGTCATGCCTTTACGCTGCCAAAATTGCTCCGCGATTTTCCAAGCCAAAGGCATTGTGTAGTATAAACCATGCCCACTTCTCTATCAATGGTATTCACCATTATTCACATTTACTCATTCTTTAAAGAGTATAATTTATGACTAACAAACTCCCCAATCATGAAATAAATGATGATGTTTCATGAATCCATTTTTTATTATCCATGTGGCACACTTATGTGCATAATGTGTTTCTTAGTGATATCCCTTATCATTAATTTCGGATTTTTGGATGAGTGAGTAATATATAAACCTATATTCAAAGACCTTTTGAGGTTTTTTGAACAATAATAATTAATTATACTACATAAAACTTCTTCCAAAGTCAGAAGAGATCTAGGATATATATCAAGCTTCATAAAAACATCAATATCTTCATAATGATTATCTTGTCTTCTAATATATGTAATTAAATATTTATTGTCACATGGAATTGGTTTAGAGGAGAGTATATATCCAACATATTTGTATAATCTGTTTGTATTGTTTTTTATCACAATGGTTCTCATTTAATATTGGCATAGTATATCAGAGGAATTTATATTTGAATATGATTCAATGATGTAAATTAAGTATCCCATGGTATTATGATCTTTTTTATTCTATAATGATATATATTTATAAAATTTTATTTCGTTTATAAGTATAAGTATTTTTTATTTAATTGATTTATATTGATTGTATATGGAATTATACTATATTTTCTTGGGATATTTCTTCTTACAACGATATTTCTCGAGGAGTATTGTCTTGATTAATTATTGTTGATAATTATATGATTGGTTTGAAATATATATTATTTGAATTGTTTTAGTGGTATATAATGAAATGTAAATTAAATTATATAAGTTATAAATAATTATTCATGTGATTTATGTTTAACGAGATGGTCATTAAAATATAGTTTTTTGTGTTTATATTATAACTAGAAAAGGTCTTCGACATAATGCATATGTGCGTTATTGTGTAAAGGGGTGGTAGTATCAGAGTGTGAATAATTAGTTGATTGGTCATGATTACATGGATGGTTTCATGATGCCATATGTTTTAAGGTTGTTATTACCTATGTGTGGAACATTCTTCAATACATAATGATACTTGTGAAAGTATTAACAAACATATGGACTTATATTTACTCATTTCACGGTCGAAAAACTTGTGCTTTATTCCTGACATGAAGATCCTATTTAGATAGATTTATTTTTCATAGTTGACTTCGATAGTGGGGTATATTCTAAATTTTGTGGGAAGTAAGGTTGAATAATTCCATGGTTCAACTAGTTTTTTAGTCATAGTGCATTTAGCTATGTCATAATGCATGGGAAAATGGGTCAATTATTAGTGGTTATCCCATGATTATCATAAAATCATGGTAAAATTTTGATAGTGTGATCCCCCATTACTAAAATTAGATTTTGAAATCAGATAAATCTTTATGGTAGAAAAAATGGGGTGATGTAAGGAATTATTTTTAATGGAGTTTCTACATTTAGGTATAATGATATAATAATGAAATATTAATTCATGATGATGTATTTTAAATACAACGTATAAATAAAAATTTTGTTATAATATAGATTAATATTTTATTTGATATTAATTAAAATACTCACTGATAATATATTAATTGGTTTAGCTTCTATAATTTGAGTGGATGAAAGAATGCATTCATACAATTACAACCATGAAATGATGGTTGTAAATATATTGTGTGGTATTGTTGAATTACTATTAAGGTATTTATAATAGAGGAAGTTATTCGATGATTAATTATAAATATAGTAGTTTGAGATTGTTTTTATTAATACTATGTTGAAGGATTAATAGGAATTTCTCTATCGATGACTGGTCAAGGAATCCCCAACATCAGATATTCTTACAATAATCTATTTCCATGGATTCTTGTGAATCTAATTTATAATAAATTTATCAAAGAGTTGGATTTAATAAAACTATTAATTATTTTGTTGACATTATTTATTTTTCAATATATTTCATTCATTTTGATGGATAATATTGATTTCCTATATAATAATAGAAAATTGATCTATATAAATTAAGTGGAATGTATTGACTAAAATGTGGTTATAACATTGCATGGTTATGTGGATAATTATTGTATTTTATTATGATGAAGATAATGAATTATATTTTTATTAAATCGAGGTTGTTTCATTAAATTACATTCATTTTGATTAACTATTAGTATTTTCTCAATTATTATAACAATTTTAACTAATTAAATGATGTGGGATGAGGTGAATGAAAGGGGGCTGATATGAATTATGTGCTTCATGATTTTATTTTATATTAATAAAAATACTCATTATTAATCTATTTATTTTTTAACTACTAATATAGATTATAATCATAATGATAAAAAATTTACATAATTAAATGATTTTGTACTTTTATTTGAGGATTTTTTAATTAGTATATGATTTTTTATTTTTTATGATTCATTAGTGCAATGTTTTTATTGTGTGGAATTTTTTATGAACTTTTTTTTTATATTTTTGAGGAATTATTTTGGATTTTGTACTAGTTATTGTCAATAATTTTTTTGGTTGGTAATAGGGGTGAGGAAACTTTTGTGTTATATAGAGTCATGTGTGGAGGATAGATATTTTTTCTATGTGTCATGTTATAGCGTTAGTTTACTGATTCTATGTAAAAAATAAATTTCATTTTTAATGGAATCATTAGTTTTGTGTGTTGTATAAAATGAAATATAACATTACTATAAATGATTTGATTAGTGTTAAAATAAACCGGTAATAGTTGAAAATAAACATTGGAAAAGGATGTGAATGGGTTTTCATGAAATTTTTCATTAAATTTCATAATTTATTAATTATGGTTGGTTGTCAAAAAATATAAAAGATTTAAATTTCACGATCAACTTGGGGGAATATTTGAACTATTGTTTTTGTATTTTAAGGAAATATTGGGATACATGGTATTACATAATTTTTTATAAATGATACTGTGAGGGGAGATGGTGTGGAAGATTCATAATATATCCATTGTTTTCTTCATTTAATAATATAAAATGATTATATCCCAAGATATATATATATATATATATTGCATTCTACTTCAGATTTTATATTCATCCCACTAGATTATAAAAAACATAGTAATGAAAAAAAATATAGTTACATACCCAAAAACCCTAGTTATATAGTGAATTGATAGCTTAATTTTCCATATAACATATTCTCCCATATAATATTTTCACCCATTGTAATAGCTCATAGTCGGAATGTTCAAACAAATATATTGTATGTGTTTTAATTTTGTACCATATAAAATATTAATGTGATGACATATCTATGAGTCAAACATGGTTAGTGGAGGGTAAAGGGTTGATGTCTTCTATATTAATTATACCCTACTATACAGAATATGTTATGTATATATTATGTGATTCATTTTTTTGTGATTATAGGATTTGGAGTATCATATCACTGTGGAATGTGATATTGTTTCTATATGAGATAATGTGTATTTGTAAAACATCCCTGAACCATTACTCCCGTTTCATATGTAAAAAAATATAATCATTATATTGCTATATTAATATACATAAACATTAAAATGTGTTTTCCATCTACAAATTATAATAGAAAAATGAATAACTGGACCACAATCATCCCCAGAGATATTTTATGATTAGAGTTTTAAATATAATTATAAATGTTAAATAAAAAATACATATGATATCAAGAGACACTTTGTTCTATAATACCCATATTTTCATATTAAATATTAATTCATTAATATTGAACATAAAAAATAAATATTAGAAAAGATTATTGACAAAATTCATTTATAATAATTAATAATGACCTAGGAAAATGGAAACATGATAAGGGAGATATCAAATGATATGTGACGGTAAACATAACAAATAACCATTGATTTCAATTGATGAAAATACAATGATAAAAATAGTATGATGACATAATCAATGAGAATGGATATACCTTAATAGAAACTATATACATCAATACATATATCATCAAAACAAAAAAAAACAAAATAACAATTTATAAAATTATAGGGTAATACGATTCCATAATCATGATCAATTTCATGTCAAAAAAATCAAAAGAACACATACAAATACATAGAAATTATGAAGTAAAAATGTTTATATCATAGATAATTTATTCATATCACACATATAAATGGAGTAACCAATATGGATGATGTCCGTATATGGAGAGACTAATGAATTTGAAGGGATATAATGGGCCCCACCTATCGTGGGTATATAATGAAACTACATGTAGATGGTTAATAAAAAAACTAACCATCCCAAGTTTATTACATAGAAACTAATACTTTTTAAATAATGTAAGAACTTTCAACAATAAAAAAAGATTAGGAACTTTATACTGATAAATGTATATAAATATAATAAAAAACCAATATTCATTTCAAAACATTATCCACCAATAGAATATAAATGGTTTCAATGAAGAGTACATTGAAACAATCATAAAATATCCTGATAAATAACATGAATGGAATAATTAAAAATTATAACCATTTAAGTATAAATAACATCAAGGATTATTGATGTTGTTGAAAGTAAATTCTATTAAAACATTCACAAAGGAAAAAACCATTTCAATTTATTAATAAAATTTTAAAATTATGAAAAAAAATAAATAGTATTTTAACTAAAAATAATATTAGAAACATATAAAATAATCTCTGAATCAATGTGTGGTTTTGAGGTGTAAAATTCAGTATGTGTCTATATGTTAAAAAACAATCCTTTAACATTTTTATGAAAAGTTAAAAAATTATCTAGTTGAGAAAAAAAAATAATTCCATTTAAATAATATAATTAATAATGAAAATTTGGTGAGAATAAATTTTTTAATTCATATGAGGATAGTAAAAAAAATGAAAACATTTGTAGAAAACCTAGACATGGAAGATTATGATTCTCAAAAGAGTAAAAAATCAATATGTTTTCCATAAATATATAACATTTATATAATATGTAGTAAAACATACGAAATGGAAAGAGCTACATATATTCTAAAAAAATATCAAGAGGAGAATAAATTACTTGACATTCTTGAGAGGATTATCATAATATTTCATTATGAGAAATAAAATTGTAAACAATCTCAATAATCAATGATATCATAACAAAAAACTAGACCACATTGCTTAAATTTTAATCATTTGACTCATGTAATGAAAAACATACAATTAATAACTAATTACATCATCATAAATTTATCATGATATAACATCAAAAATGGTTACTATAAATACCACACAAATTGAATAATTGGTGAATATGGCATATGTCTCATGGATGTAAAAATTAAACAAGAAACCACGAAAAATATCATATCATTGAGTCGATAGTTAAGAAAAGGTGGTATTCCATGTAAAAAAATGTAATTTATTATAATAATAATGCAAATAAAACATAATAAAATCTATATCATCACATGCATAATATTTTAATAACAATGTCAAAAATTATGTATATAAGCCAATAAAAAGTAATTGAATTATGAAATTCCATCCTAAATGGAAACATTCATGACATATCTCATAGAATGAAATAATCCAAATTTAATATCAAAATACCATGAAAGATGAATAATTTGTAATATTAAATGCATAATGGGATGTATGCACACCATATAAATGTAATTAGGTGGATAACAATAATATAAACCTCAATAAATGAAAATTGAGACAAACTCCATTACCTCAAGTCTAAACATTCAAATTATTTCGTTTAACTCCTATAAAAAATATTATATAATTTCGTCATTTAATATGAAAATTTAAAAATTTAAATACTTTATAGTTTAATTATTAATTTTATTTGTTATAATAATATATTTGAATACCTAGTTAAGAAATACCAAATCAGGTGTTTTGAGGACATTCATTTCATTGTTTCAAAACCATGTTGGGGGAATAATTATGGTCAAAGTAGACATAATAAATGAATATATAGAATAATAATCAATATATATTTATATTTATTATAAATAAATTAAACTATTATACCAAACAATTAAATATTTTTCATAAATAATTGAACTATGTTACAATCAAATAGGTGATAGATCATACATATTTATAGCCAATATTTCTAATTTGGGAACGATCAGTTTGGGAATAAGGATCAAATTATTTTACCTCTATACCATGATAATTATATTATATATTTCATATTATTTGTTTAAATAAATTTATATATATAATTCATGTGATGTGGCAGTGAATTATTAATTATCTCACTTTGAGAAGGTAGTAGTCCACACATAACCACAAATGACAATATCATATTTCAGTGTATGGAATGGTATGAAAATACGTGATATATTAAGATTTAATAATGATAAATATTTCATTTATATTGTAAATAAACATTAATTACATCATTATATATATCTATGGGATGTGATGATGGTTAATGAATTACATTGGTTCGTGAGGCGGTTGTCGTCTATACACATGAATTATTATTTTTTCATTTCCTATTTGATTGAAGAAGATATGGATGTGGGTTTTTACATTAACATAATTAAATCACATTATATGGATGATATTGTTTATATTATATCATCATATTTTAATAATATTTCAATGTTTTGGAAGAAGAAACAACAAAAAATCTATAGTAAGAATGTCACATCTTCTTCATACCAACTCTTTAGGATTATAAATAATGACTTCATAGATTGAATTAATGATCATAATAATCAATCATGTAAATGAGGATAACAATTAATGAACTTATTCTTGAAGTAATTTTATAATCAATAATTCTCTTAGAGTGTGAATAATAGAGAATATGTGTGAAATTGAATAGGTTTGGGAGAAGACGCATGTGGAATTTTGAAAATGAAAAAGTAATACCAATTTTTTCACATATAACATGGATGAAAAGTGGAACCTTATCTAAAACGAAGTGGTAAAGGTTTTATTTTTATAAAAAATTAATTTATATATTTTTTGTTATTTTGACACTTGTCCCTATAGTTGACCCCAACCACGTTAAAAAATTTATACTCTTTTCACTATTCATTATAACAAAAAAATTATGTTCAAATTAGTATTTTATAGAAATTATGATGATAAAAATTATTGATACCATTATAAATTATTTAATTGTTCAAATGTGAGAAAAATTAATTTAAAATTAATCATGTATACCTGAAGAAAAATGTGTTTTTCTTAAACTATATCTTTCATTATTATTATGATTTTATTTAAATTCAATTAATAGAGATAAAAATTACATTAATTAAATAATTTTATGTTTGTATATATATTCTTTAAATGTAATATAACAATTCTTCATTACAGGTTTTTTTATTTAATTAAAATGTGGAACCAATATATACTATAAAGTAATATTCTAAATAATTCATTTTCAAGCATATAAATAAAAAAATTAAAATCTACGATAAGTATGATTCAAATATAATTTATTGTGAAGATATAGATATAGAATACATAATTAAAATTAATAAAATCTAATACATAATTGGATTGCTAAATCATTTAATTAAATAATAATAAATTAAATTTTTAATGAAACCGATATTGTTATTTATTCATTAAAGATATAAGTCAATCATAAAAATGAAAAAATATCCCAAAATTTATAATTTTAATTTATGTTTTACAAAAGTTAAGATAATTTTACTAATTTAATTTTTTAAAATATAAATATTTTTATTGTGATATTTTCTTACAAGTAGGAAATTAGGATCATTTTTAAAGAAACATATTTTTTATAATAAAATTAAGATACTAATATTTTATTTATTAATTACAGAGAATTTATGAAAAAATATATACATAAAAGTTAATTTATATATATATCATAAATTAATTAATACTATTCCTATCCTATAATTTAATGTCATGGTTATAATTTTCATATATATGAAATAATTTTTGACATGCTTTTACTATATTCAGGTACTCCTCAAACCCCTCTTTTGAATCATTTTGTGGCTGGGATTTGTTTTAAGTTACATTGGGATAAATGTTTTAACATTTTGTAAAAATTGAAGGCTGTACACAGTTTGTCCATAGAGTTCCAAATCTATGTCCCCACACTGTTGAAATAGTGCACCCCATTAGAGTGGTGCATGGTTAGGGTTCATAGTTTTACTAACAATGAATCCCTACCCTACTAAATGTGCATGAATGATTTTTTTCATTCATAAAAATGTTTTAAATTTTTTTAACTTACCTTATAAAACTTCTCTCAATCCTAATTCATGTTATTTTATTTTAATATGTTTTTATTGGTACCATGAACACTTTTTGGATCTTTTACTCCCTTTCCAAGGTTGATTGAATTTCGGTAATTCTTGTTTGATACATCTACAATAAGTGATCTTCTCTCATTCCTTCTCTCAGTATCTCAATTTATTTACTCCATAGGTTTGGTCATATCATCTTGTAATTGATGATTATAGTCTAAATTTCATTAGATATATAATATATTATTGAATATTTCATCTCCATTTTCAACATTGTTCTTTGGAATTTCTAATTATGTGTGTTGTGATATGTGATCCTCGTGAATAAGGTTGGAGGTTTCATTGATATTTTTAATATTATAAACCCTTGACTTGACTGATTGATTTTTATTATTCTCAAGAATAATTTGTAAAACCTATTTATATGTGAATTTCAATTTTAAAATTTATTGGCATGTCTTCTGAGAAAAAAACTAAACTCAAAAGTAATTAGAAATTGCGGTGTAAATAGAAAATGAAGGAATTGATAAATTTATTTGTAAATCTATTTTTATAGATATAGTATAAATTAATTTTATAAGTACCTGTTATTGGTTTTATCTTGGAAAATTAATGAATTTATTCAAAACAAATTTTATTATTTTATTAATATAAATTGTCTTAGTAAAATTTGAAATCAGGAAATTTTATTTTAAAATATTTTAAAATTAGTTTCCCACTATTGAGTCATTGGGTTTATACTTGCGATCATTGGTAATTTGTGGGATGTTTTTGACAATACTGATATGATGTTAATTACTACGGAATTGATTGTTGATTTAAAACTATAACAAAATCATTATTCTATATATCTTTCCCCAAAGGGATATTGATTAGTCCTCTTTGGCTAGTGTCTGAGGCACGTGTTTACACATATTTTCATCATAAACTATATGATATTTGTGAGGATACTGTGACTAGATACTATCATACAATATGGAAATAACCATTCTACTTATTATGAATCTTATATATATATATAATATATTTA
The DNA here is from genome assembly GCA_963277665.1 of Viscum album. Classification (NCBI taxonomy): domain Eukaryota; kingdom Viridiplantae; phylum Streptophyta; class Magnoliopsida; order Santalales; family Viscaceae; genus Viscum; species Viscum album. Next base: position 1,472,357,274 of record OY728150.1, read on the forward strand.
ATTTGAACTTACTTATTCTTGTATATTTATTTATATAAACTATTTTATATAAACAATTTTATATAAAATGTTTATTATGGAATTTTTTAAAATGTATCCATCTCTTGAAATGATTTTTTTATTTAAATATGTTAAAATACTTCCATGATTGATTTTATTGGAAATTTAGATCGTTAATTGTTTTTTAATGGAATCTTATTATGGAATAGTTGGTGGGACCATACTGGGATTTTATCTCACTCCCTATGTTTTCATTTCGGTGTTTGTATATTTACTTCTTACAGGTTTGAGCAACGAGAAATCACTATATGTGGTTAGAAATTGGTGTTCATTATTTGGGGTTAGAGTGATTTTTCCATTAGGGCTTTATATATTTATGTAGTTTCTATTTATAATTTGGTGATGTATTTTTGGGTATGGTATACCTATTTGGTTTCTGAAACTATTCTTTTTTAGGAGTTTTCTTTTGATCATATTGATATGTATCTATTTCTTATAATGTTTATGAGCAAAAAAATTCCCTAATTTGTCATTTAATATATACAATTTTTATGTCCATACCATGGGGATTATTTATGAGGCCCCAGCCTTAAACCTTACTTATTATTGAATTAAATGAATAATTCACATTGAGGATCTTTTCAGGTTTAGAGTTTTAGAGAATTAGGTCATAACTATTACATCTCAAAATATTACAAAGTAGACACTACTACTAAGTTTCCATAAAATAAAAACTCTTTAAAAGAAACATGTCTAGTTCCATGTTTTAGATAGCACGACTTTCCCTTGATCCCATCCTTGACCCAATTCCACATTAAGTCCTGTGAAAAACATTTCAAAAAAACATGGGGTGAGCATAAAAAGCTCAGCAAGGGATACACAAAGAATGAAAACTATTATTTTTTCAAATAAACTTGTAAACCATGTATACTTTATCAAAGTAATACCTTTCACCTTTAAGAAGTAGTAAAAACTCTTCACTGAATAAAATATCATTACATACCCTTCTGTAACAAAAAGATTACCATAAAACCCATATAAAGAACAAATAACATATAAAGGTAACTTGGGGCATAAACATACTTAAATAGAATAACCATACGGTCGACTTCCACACATACTTAATGGAATATCCATAAAGCTGACTTCCATACCCAATGCATTGGAGGTTATTACATAACCACCCATCCTGGTATTCACAGCACCACTTGTCATATGGTTTATCACGTAACCACCCGTTAAATGTCCATGTACCATCATTACACATAAAATATTGAAAATATAATCATTTCAATAACAACATTTCATTTGAAATCAAAATAAGTAATTCCAAGGTATTGAATTAAGCAATCCATTTTCTAAAACCATTTAAAAGGGAATTTTGAATCAAAGTGTCCCATACCACTTTGAAGCTTTTATTGGAATTATAATTTTAAAATATCAATGTACATATAAATAAATACTAATAACCACTTTGAAAACATTGAAATTAAAGATAAGGGTTTAGAATAATAAATCTTTAAAACATTTAAAATTATATTTTTGTTAAAGAGTTTTTTAACAAAATGAGAGACTCTTGAATAAAAATAATTGCGGAATAACATTTAATCGGAACGTTATTATATCATGAGAATAATGGGATTAATGATATAATATGTCAAAGGACAGTATACACACCATATAAGAGTGAATTGGTGCATAACAACAATGAAGTCTCAATGGAAATGTAAATTGAGATGAAATCCATTATAAAGATGATATCCTTAAATTAATGATAAATCTATCAAATAATTTTGTGTGAGAAATATAAATACACACAATATTTGTGGATATTACATGTGAAACAATCAGAGGTCACTCACACATATTCATAGGATGACATGTTCATGAAGTACAAGTTGAACCCAATGAAATCGAAATTGGGTTAAGACGTTCATTTGTAAAAATTCGCCAGCCTAACGGTGTCACTTCAAAATTCAGAAAATTAGGCGATGAGAGAGTGAATGTTTTCTCATCACATGGACATACACTTTACATCAATAAGGATATAGAAGAACATAACCCAACATAATAAGTTTTAAATTAAAAGACATAACAAAAGAAGTCTTTTAAAAATAGGAGGGTGAAAGGTCCCCTTACCGAGTTGGGTAACTTTCAAAAAGTACACCCCAAGGAAGAAGGGTCATACAATGAAGATGAAAATACCCATAAATGAAATTATACTACAGAAAGTGTATAATAATGGGCAGTACATACACCGATCAAAGGAAATAGTGGCAAATGTAGCATAAATGTCACGGGAGTAAATGTTAGATGAAAAATCCCTTACGAAAACTCGGCAGCCTAAGGGCGCCACTTAAAGCTTCCAAAAATGGATTTATGAGATAAAATAGTGTCTCTCATTATATGGACATAAAAATTACAGGTGGTGTAATATAAAAGAGCATACCAATCATAAAAACTATTAGCGTAAAAGGAATGACATAAAAGAGTGTACTTAAAAAGAACGAGAGGGGTAAGATCCCTTATCTCGGGTCCGACTTGACTCGATCGTTCTTTAACGTCCTGAATAATAAACATGAGTTAATTTCTATTTTCTTAAGAGAATTTTTCAAGTTCATTATTCCTTTTATATCACTTATTTCCATTTTATAAACATTATGTAATCATTTATGTTAATAATGTTTGTTTTGTCGATATTTGGTTCTTAAGTCGAAAGTGAACTTCTTACAATTACATGTTGTTTGTGTGGTCAAAGGTTCATTATATCCAGAATGATATTCATGATTTGGATATCATATATATCATATATATCCAGAATATACATGTATTTATAATATTACATAATCATTTAGAGGTAAGAAATTAAAATTCACTGTTCATGGAGACGGTAAGCCGTACATACGCATGAACACTACTTTCATTTCTTTTTCATATTAATGGAATTAAAACTACATGAGAGGTATGTATATTTTAATTCCAGAATTATATTCATAATTTATATGTAACATACATTATATATATCCATTATAAATATGTACATATAATAGTACATTACATTTGGGGATAAGAAATGAAATGCACCGTTCATGGAGACGGTAAGTCGTACGTACGCATGAACGCTACTTTCATTTCTATCTCATACATTAATGGAAAGAAATAATAATGATATAGAGGTATAAAATAATTCCAGTATAACATCATATATAAAAACTTTAAATCAGTCCTTTATACATCCCACATATGTCATTTACGAATCACATCACTTTGAGGGGGCGGTAGTCCGCACTTCCTAAAATTAAAAAATCGTGTTTACCCACAATGGTACCATAAAGGTATGCCACAAAAAAAAATACATAAGCTTAATTAAGACATAAAAATATTATATGTCATATATAAATATAGTGACATCTTAATGTCAACCTTTGAATGTGTTATATGAGTGTTGAACAATCATCGTTTCGTGAGGCAGAAATTCTCCATCCACGGAAATAGTATGTTCTTTAACCATTAGATGTAGGTGTGTGTAATTTTAGCATGAATAATTCTTATAAAAAAAATCCTATTATATTGAAGATACTGTAGTTGTTACAAAAGAAATGAATAAAAAGAATTTAGGGGGTTGGAGAGGCAAAATAAAACAAAAGGACTCAAGTGAAGACATTACCTTAAAATCGGGTAACTCCCTTTGGTTTGAGCTCAAAGGCTTCCTTGGGAAGACTTCTGCCCAATGTGAGGCTTCAAGGAGTTAAAGAGGGATGTATAGATACAAAATTGTCAGGGTTTGGATGAGAAAAAGGCTTTGGATGTGTGGGTAAAGATGTAGAGTTGGGGGCCTTTTATAAGAGGAGAGGAGGGGAACTCTTGGAAAATAAAGAAATGTTACCTTATTTTAGAATGAGTTTCGGATTTTAATGGTCCCACATTGATTTGTTTCTAGGATAAGGTGATAAGGGTTCGAAATCCACCCATCCAATAGGTTTTGGACATGCGTAGGCCCTAGATGTTACATTATCTTTCCATTTTATTTAAATCCATTATTAATGAGGTAGTCGCTGCATCATCATGATGTCATAAATAATTTAATATATTTAATGTCTAAAAATTATAAAAAAACTATCATGATGTAGGAAATCTTTTTATATTTCCAATGACTATTTATATCCAAAACTCTGACTTGTATAACCCCATGTAAAAATTGTTTTAGTAAAACAACTCATGTTTGTGTCATTTTTAATTTTACATTAAATAAAAAGTTATTTATGTCATTTCCCAAAAACAGTGGCTACATGGGGTCCCCAAGTTGACCCATGGATTGTCTTTGTCGGACCTAACACATCCAATAAGGGTAGGACATGTGTCATGCTCATATCATATTATTAAAAAATTATTTTTACCTTAAACTACACTAATTACCTCTAATCGTGATAAAAAACATAATAAGTTACTATTCACCAAAAAATTATTTTAATCCCATTGATCCACATTTTACTTTTTAATGACAACCATGTATGTCGGATTTTTTAAATTCAAAACACAGAGGTGGAAATGTTTCATTTAAACGAAAAATCAGTTTCTTTAACTACCACTTAGTGGTTTCACTATTCATCAAAAATTGAAGTTTTCCAGAAAAATACTGAAAATTCACCCTAAGATATATTTGATATTACAAATTAAAAAATTAATTATATTTTACAAAATTCAAAAAATATAAGTTTCATTAATTAATTTAATAATTAATTCCCGCTTTCAATACAAATAGCGTGTTTTAAGAAACAATAAGTATCAAAAGATTGACTTTAGTTTTAGTCCAATTTCAAGATGAAATTAATTCCAACGACCACTATTGGATTAGATGGTAAAAATATATTCTAATTGAACTTTATAACCAATTCAAAATATAATCTAATCATATAAATAAATTATATTAAAAATAGTTTTTGAATTAAAATACAACATTTTTCACTATTCATTAAAAATTGAACTTTTTCAGAAAAATACCAAAAATTTACACAAAGTAAATTTTGATGTCCCGATTCTAAAGAAGAATTTTATTTAGTCAAATATAACACATAAAATTGTCAAAAAGTGGATTTAAAAGAGGTTCTCCATCAAAAGGTGGTTAATCGACCTTCTAAAGAGTATTAGAATGTTTACGCTTAAAATTGAATTCATTCACATTTTTTAATCCTCTAAAATTTATTGTAAAACATAAAAAATATTTGAAAAACATATATAATCATTTTTAGTTAGTTCTATTCATTCCTTCCATTACAACGGCTAGGCATTAACTACCATTTAAAATAATATTATTTTATTATTATAGTGCAACTTAAGATTTCAAAGGAATCCGTTGTTGCGTATTGGGTAAGCCATCAAGCATAGAGTTCCCTTTAAATTAATATTAACATTTTATTCAAAAATAGGGATAAATATAAAAATGTCATATTCTTTATTTACCTGGGGTGTTACATCCTTCCCCCCTTATGGGAATTGCGTCCTCGCTATTTCAAAATTGGTCTTAAAAACTCCATTGAAAGTCCCACATCGAAAAGGAGTAAATTATACTATCACTTTAAAAGAAAGAAAGGGAAGTACAAAGGTCACCCTAGTTAAACCATACTAGGATTCCATGTATGAAAATATGGACATAGAGGAAAAAACAAAGGGTCATGTTCTGATTGAGAGTGATAGTAAACATGTCTAGGAGAATGTTAACCATAAGAAAATCACAAATTTTGATGGGTTAAACGGTATTAGATTCTCCAGTAGGAAACGTTAACAGACAACATTTTTGTTTTAAGGTGATTTTTATTGAGGAATTTATTTTTGGAGCTTAACTAAATCATAATGAAACATACTTACATGTCATGTAGACTTTCAAAATTTACTAGATTCCTTAATCAAACTCATATTTTCTCTAAAAGACCAGTATTTAGGAAGACATGTTCGCATTAAGACTACTATAATCAACTTCTTGAGAATCTCCTAATCCAAAAAAGAGAACTATATACTTCCCATGTCTTTAGACTTTAACCAAAACCAAAAACAAAACCAAAAAGGTTATTACAAGATCAGATAATCCAGAAAAGGATAACCCTTTATAAAAAGAAAATCTATTCTTAATCTCCAAAATTTGTCCAACAAATCCCAAAGTTAAACGTAGACCATAAGTAAACCAAACTAATATTGAAACCCAAATATTTGAAGTATTTAATCACATAGTCTTCCATGTTAAATCGTATCATTTATCTCCAAATAACATCAGTTTCTCTTTAAGTATCGTATTGAAAAGTAATTAACCTAATCACATATCCCCCATGATAGGTTAATAATTTCCATAGATAACCCAAAATCAACTTACTCTTAATTCATAAAATCATCTAACTAAAAATAAGTAGTCAAACTAACCAGAGGCTTCACGTAGTCCAGTGGTAGGCGATAAATACCAGTTGCACTTTGGTTGTGGGTTTGATTCCCACAGCTTTGTCCGACGCGACGGGTTGTCACATGGTTTGTGTATTGTCCTTTTTCCAAAACTATATAATTCTTAAAACATTCCCCAAAATGAGATAAAATCTTCAAAAATAATCATAACATATTTTAACCTCATGTTTATCTCATGACTATCACTTTCCATCATAACATATAGTAACCCATAATTACCTCAAAATTAAGGATTATATAAACACAAATGGTTCTTTATAACTATGTCCACAAAAGAACAGATAACTATTCCTCGAATAAAATTTTCATATATCAATCATCATGGTTACACATACTATAAAAAGTCTTCTAATGTAACCCCATCATCAAAAGAGACTCAATACTCTTAATAATTTCACCATAACTCTTGAAGCCTTTATATGTTGACTTCTTACTCATTCAACATTCTTCATGATCCATTAACCATTCCTTTCCAACTTATTCTGAAATACTTATTTCCTATAAAAAATCATGAATCATATCATAAGATTCCAAAATAGGAATACAAAAGTTATTAAATAATCCTTACCTTTGATTGGTCATTGTCAGTTTCTTCATCCTCAATCAGAATGGCATTAGGTATTGGTAAATGAATATTTGTACGATTTGTTTCTCTCATATATGATTCCCTATAGAAATCACCAAGGATTAGGTGGTAAATCATGACTCCCGATAGTTGGTTGAGGATAAACAAAAGAGTTCTCATTGTATCTCTCATATCATTCAGTTGCTCGCTCAGAAAATGGTCACAGTTTCTTTCACATCCACTGCTACTTTGGTGCCTGCTAGATCCAGCCATTTACTAAATCCAAAAAGGGTCAGTGTGAGTATATCAAAAAAACCATCATGTACTAATGAGGAACATATACTTACTCATTAAATTTATCTAAAAACTATGACTCTTTCTGAAATCCTAACCATTTTTGTAATGTCACTTATGCTTAAATCATACCCTAACCTTTAAAGATATCTAAACCAACCTTTGATACCAACTATAAGGCCCCAACCTTAAACCTTACTAATTTTTGAATTAAATGAATAATTCACATTGAGGATCTTTTCAGGTTTAGAGTTTTAGAGAATTATGTCATAACTATTACATATCAAAAGATTATAAAGTAGACACTACTACTAAGTTTCCATAAAATAAAAACTCTTTAAATTAAACATGTCTAGTTCCATGTTTTAGATAGCATGTCTTTCCCTTGATCCCATCCTTGACCCTATTCCACATTAAGTCATGTGAAAAACATTTCAAAAAAAAACTTGGGGTGAGCATAAAAAGCTCAGCAAGGGATACACAAAGAATGAAAACTGTTAGTTTTTCAATGAAACAAGTAAAACATGTATACATTATCAAATTAATACCTTTCACCTTTAGGAAGTAGTAAAAACACTTCACTGAATAAAATATCATTAAATACCCTTCTGTAACCAAAAGATTACCATAAAAACCATATAAAGAACAAATAACATATACAGGTAACTTGGGACATAAAAATACTTAAATGGAATAACCATACGGTCGACTTCCACACATATTTAATGGAATAGCCATACGGCCGACTTCCATACCCAATGCATTGGAGGTTATAATGTAATCACCCGTCCTGGTATTCACGACACCACCCGTCATATGGTATATCACGTAACCACCCCTAAAATGTCCAAGTACCATCATTACACATAAAATATTGAAAATATAATCATTTCAAAAACAACATTTCATTTGCAATCACAATAAGTAATTCCAAGATATTGAATTAAGAAATCCATTTTCAAAAACCATTTAAAAGGGATTTTTGAATCAAGGTGTCCCATACCACTTTAATGATTTTATTGGAATTATAATTTTAAAACATTAATGTCCATATAAATAAATACTAAAAACCACTTTGAAAACATGTAAATTAAAGATAAGGGTTTAGAATAATAAATCTTTCAAACATTTAAAACGATATTTTTGTTAAAGAGTTTTTAACAAAATGAGAGACTCTTGAATACAAATAATTGTGGAATAACATTTAATCGGAACTTTATAATATCATGAGAATAAAGGGATTCATGATATAATATGTCAAAGGACAGTATACACACCATATAAGAGTGAATTGGTGCATAATAACAATGAAGTCTAAATGGAAATGTAAATTGAGATGAAATCCATTATAAAGATGGTATCCTTAAATTAAGGATAAATCTATCAAATAATTATGTGTGAGAAATATAAATACACCCAATATATGTGTATATTAAGTGTGAAACAATAAGAGGTCACTCACACATATTCATAGGATGACATGTACAAGAAGTACAAGTTGAACCCAATGAATCAAAATTGGGTAAAGACGTTCATTTGTAAAAATTTGACAGCCTAACGGCGTCACTTCAAAATTCAGAAAATTAGGCGATGAGAGAGTGGATGGTATCTCATCACATGGAAATAATCTTTACTTCAATAAGGTTATATAAGAACATATCCCAACATAATAATATGTAAATTAAAAGACATAAGAAAAGAAGTCTTTTAAAAAGAGGAGGGTGAAAGGTCCCCTTACCGAGTTGGGTAACTTTCGAAAAGTACACCCCAAGGAAGAAAGGTCATAAAATAAATATGTAAATACCCATAAATGAAATTATACTACACAAAGTGTATAATAATTGGTAGTACATACACCACTCAATGGAAATAGTGGAAAGTGTAGCATAAATGTCACGGAAATAAATGTGAGATGAAAAATCCCTTACGAAATCTCGGCAGCCTAACGGCGCCACTTAAAGCTTCCAAAAATGGATTTATGAGATCAAATAGGGTATCTCATCATATTAATATAAAAAATAAAGTACGAGTAATATAAAATAACATCCCAATCATAATAAATATGAGCATAAAATGAATGACATAAAAGAGTGTACTTAAAAAAATAGAGGGGTAGGATCCCTTACCTCGGGTCCGACTTGACTCGATCGTTCATTAACGTCCTGAATAATAAACTTGAGTTAATTTCCATTTTCTTAAGAACATTTTTCTAGTTCACTATTACTTTTATATCACTTATTTCCACTTTATAAACATTATATAATCATTTACGTTAATAGTGTTTGTTTTGTCGATATTTGGTTTTTAAGTCGAAAGTGAACTTCTTACAATTACATGTTGTTTGTGTGGTCAAAGGTTCATTTTATCCAGAATGATATTCATGATTTTGATATCATATATATCATATATATCCAGAATATACATGTATTTATAATATTACATAATAATTTAGAGGTATGAAATGAAATGCACCATTCATGGAGACGGTAAGCCGTACATACGCATGAACGCTACTTTCATTTCATTTTCATATTAATGGAATTAAAAAAAAATGAGAGGTATGTATATTTTAATTACAGATATATATTCATCATTTATATGTAACATAAATTATATATATCCATTATAAATATGTACTTAGAATAGTACATTACATTTGGGGATAAGAAAAGAAATGCACCGTTCATGGAGACGGTAAGCCGTACATACGCATGAACGCTACTTTCATTTCTATCTCATACATTAATGGAAATAAATAATTATGATATAGAGTTATATTTTAATTCAAGTATAACATCATATATAATAACTTTAAATCCATCCTTTATACATCCCACATATGGCATTTACGAATCACATCACTTTGAGGGGGAGGTAGTCCGCACTTCCTAAAATGAAATTATCGTGTTTACCCACAATGGATACCATAAAGGTATGCCAGAAAAGAAAAATAAAGAAGCATAAGTAAAACATAAAAATATTATATATCATATATAAATATAGTGACATCTTAATGGACACCGTTGAAGGTGTTATATGAGTGTTGAACAATCATCGTTTCGTGAGGCAGAAATTCGCCATCCACGGAAAAAATATGTTCTTTAACCATTAGATGTAGGTGTGTGTAAGTGTAGCTTGAATACTTCTTATAAAAACATCCTAGTATATTTAATATACTTTAGTTGTTACAAAAGTAATGAATAAAAAGAGTTTAGGGGGTTGAAGAGGCAAATTAAAACAAAAGGACACAAGTGAAGACATTGCCTTAAAATCGGGTAACTCCCTTTCATTTGAGCTCAAAGGCTTCATTGGGAAGACTTCTGCCCAAAGTGAGGCTCCAAGGAGTTAGAGACGAATGTGGAGATACAAAATGGGAAGGTGTTGGCCGAGCCAAAGGCTTTGGAAGTGTGGGTAAAGTGGTATAGAAGGGGGCCTTTTATAAGAGGAGAGGAGGGGCACTCTTGGAAAGTAAATAACAGTTACATTATTTTAGAATTATTATTGGATTTTAATGGATCCAAATTGATGTTTTTCTAGTATAAGGTGATAATGGCTCAAAATCCACCCATACAATAGGTTTTGAACATGTGTAGGTCTTATATTTTACATTATCTTTCCATTTTATTTAAATCAGTTATTAATTAGGTAATCATTGCATCATCATGATGTCTTAAATAATTTTATATATTTAATGTCTAAAAATAAAAAAAACAATCATGATGTAGGAAATCTTTTTAGCTTTCCAATGACTATTTATAGCCAAAGATATGACTTGTATAACCCCATGTAATTTTTTTTTTTAAAACAACTCATGTTTGTGTAATTTTTAATTTTACATTAAATAAAAAGTTATTTATGTCATTTCCCAACCAAAGTGGCTCCATGGGGACCCCATGTTGTCCCATGGATTGTCTCGGTCGTCCATGACACATCCAATAAGGGTAAGACATGTGTCAAGCTAATCTCATATTATTAAAACATTATTTTTACCTTAAACTACACTAATTACTTCTAATCGCTATTAAAAACTTAATAAGTTACTATTCACCAAAAAATATATTTTAATCCCATTGAACGACATTTTACTTCTTAATGACAACCATATATAACGGTTTTTTGAAACTCAAGACACGGAGGTGGAAAATTTTCATTTAAACGAAAAATCAGTTTCTTTAACTACCACTTAGTGGTTTCACTATTCATCAAAAATTGAAGTTTTCCAGAAAAATACCAAACATTCACCCTAAGCTATATATGATATTAAAAATTCAAAAATTAAATCTATTTTACAAAATTCAAAACATATAAGTTGCATTAATTAATTTAATAATTAATTCTCGCTGTCAAAACAAATAGCGTGTTTTTAAGAAACAATAAGTATCAAAAGATTGACCCTAGTTTAAGTCCAATTTCAAGATTAAATTAATTACAAAGACCACTATTGGATTAGATGGTAAAAATATATTCTAATTGAACTTTAAAACCAATTAAAATGATAATCTAATCATATAAATAAATTATATTAAAAAGAGGTTTTGAATTAAAATACAACATTTTTCACTATTCATTAAAAATTGAACTATTTCAGAAAAATACCAAAAATTTACACAAAGTAAATTTTGATGTCCCGCTTCTAAATAAGAATTTTATTTAGTCAAATATAAAACATAAAATTGTAAAAAAGTGGATTTAAAATAGGTTCGCCATCAAAAGGCGGTTAATCGACCTGCTAAAGAGTATTAGAATGTCAACGCTTAAAATTGAATTCATTCACATTTTTTAATCCTCTAACATTTATTTTAAAAAGTAAAAAATATTTGACAAACATATATAATCATTTTATAGTTAGTTCTATTCATTCCCTCCATTACAACGGCTAGGCGTTAACTACCATTTAAAATAATAATATTTTATTATTATAGTGCAATGTAAGATTTCAAAGGAACACGTTGTTGCGTATTGGGTAAGCCATCAAGCATAGCGTTCCCTTTAAATTAATATTAACATTTTATTCACAAATAGGGATAAATATAAAAATTTCATATTCATTATTTACCTAGGGTGTTACATTATTAATTTTCTTTGGGACATGTATATATCATATATTTTTTTAGGGAACCCGGATTTCTAGTTCGGTTTGTGAAAAATTAGTCTCAAAGGATACTATTTAAGCATCTTTTCGTGATGTCCGTACATAGTTTAGATTATTTTCCCAGATTTAGTAGTATTATAAGAGTGAGTTCCAGGACATATCTCAATATAAATAGCCTTAAATCACCGTTGTTAGTTTAGGAATGTCGTCCATATTATTAGTTCTAGTCTGTTCCTTTCCTTTTATTTTGATTGAATGAGATCCAAATATTTATTATCTATGTGAGGAAAATAATTTCCCTATTTTCCTTATTGGATTATTGATTTTAGTATTTTTATTATTTCTTCTTAATTGTTTCATGAATATCTCTAACATCTTCCATCCAAGAGGATGTGAGAGTCGGATCTGAGAGGATGTTGTTGAAGAAACTAAAGGAGAAAATCCTCCAGTAGACTAGAATATGGTTTTGGTTATTGTGTGTATTTTCCATCCTCTATTTAATTTACCTTCATAGGATCACATTTAGGATCCTACCATAGATCCTCAGAGTGATTTATTCTAGAATTATTCCCATTAGTTTATTTTCTAAAATCCACCAGTGTTCAAAATATATTATAATTATAAGATTATGAGGATTAGTTGATCATGTGTGATTATTATTTTTATTATTTGAAACACCTGATGTGTTCAAGGTTAAATATGATATCTTCATTATAGAGGGACATAACATGATATGGTGGGAGATGGTGGTGATGGTGAAGAAGAAGATGGTATTATAGTGGATATGATTAAATTTTATTTTAACTAACCAATTCTATATATAGTCTACAATATTACATAAGTCTATAAATTTTTTCAATATCAAGCAGGCAGACTGAACCCTGAAAAAATATAAAGATATCTTTTCTGATCTTATATCACTTTCATCTAGTATTTTAACAAATTATGTGATGATTACATGACAATTCGAGATTGTACATTCAACTAACATTAATTATGAATTTTTTAATGATTATTTTTTCTTATTCATATCTGTTGGATAAAGAATTGATGGATGAGCGAGACCTGGCTGTTTTACTAGGGTTTTTGGGATATCCATTTTCTCCAAGTGGCAGTTTATGGAGTTACATCATAGGGAATAGACTGTGTGATGATTCTCATGGTTGTTACCGACAAGAGGGTTCTTCTATAACTTTAATTGTGTTGGGAACATGGCCTTTTATTTTTTACTAGTGTGAAAAAAATGGTCACTAAAAATAGTTTTTCACTAAGACAACTTGGATATGTGATGCCTATGGATGCTTAGTTCACTTTTAGATGTTATATCATATATATTCATCTTCATGTAGTAAGCCACTAACGTCATCGCCTAAAAGTATTGTGATGTAATCTTATTCTAGTTACACTATGTGGTTCCATGTAGAGGCATCCTGATCAAATCTTATTTACCAAGTGGAAGAGTGTCCATAGGAAGAAGACTCGTTTTTGAAAACATTGAGATATACCATCATAAAAAAACATATATAGTGTCTTTTTATTTGATACATGTTAATCTCATTTTTTTTACTGCAACTCATATTGTCAATCATCAATATCTTTATATAGTAATTTTATCTTATATGATGGATATTAATACAACCCTCAGAACAAAACAAAAGATTATGATCATTGTTTTCCTCGTGTATTCTCATTATCATAAAATCAAAATAATTTGGATTTTATAGGTCTAGACATGAAACCTCTTGATAACATACTCATGATGGATTGGATCATTCATAATGAGTCTTGAATTGACTATTATATTTGATGTTCCTCATTTTGTATCATCGATGGGGTGAGAAGTATCATTTTAGGAGAATGGTAAGTAAGGTTAAGAAGATTTTTACTCTCATATATAGAGTTTGGGAAAGTAATATTGGTGTTATGTTTTGTTCTAGAGCCAAATTTATAGAGTGATGATCTACATCCAGTCATCATCGTGTTTCTTGACATTTTATCTTCTAACTTATATAGTTTCCCTCTGGTATGGGAGGGGGTTTTTCTATTGATTTATTTCATGGTACTCAACCTGTAATAATTACTTGTCAATGCATGAAACTATCATAAATGAATGATCTCAAGAATCATTTGGGTGTTCTTTTAGAAATGTTATTCATATGCTTCAGCATGTCACCTTATGAGGGGCATATTCTCCTTTCCAAAAATGATTATGGAGGATAGAACCTTAGCATTTTTTACAAAAAATTCTCTATGATGTTATGGTAAATAATATGTATCTATAGCCCTGTATTAGTGATCTATTTGACCTATAGAAAGGGTAGATGTGTCTATTTATGAATGAAATTCAATTTTGTGATCACTAATTGAGAATAAATGTGTATGACATTCATACAACTACATTTTGAATCAGGTATGACCGGTATGAGTATTATTAAATTCCATTTTGTCTAAAAAATTATCATCATTTTTTATATTTATGATGGGAAGGACACCGAATTATTTTCTCGATACTTTTGTGGTGGTATTTGTGGATTACATAATTTCATAATCTATATTTGAGAATAATCATGTTCACCATATGTTATTAGTTCTGTAATTAATGATAAATAATTGACATTGTGAAAATGTATTCAAATTTATTTTTTCGATTCGGGAGGGGGTGTTCTTGGAAAAAATAGTGTCATAAACTGGTATTTCATTTTATCCTGATAATGTGAAAGATATTATGACATGGGAGAAACCACAAAATATTTTCAAGAATCGAAGCATCTTTGGTTTAGTTTTATATTATAACTATTTCATATTATATTTCTCAATTTTGGATTCTATGATTAATGCAAAAAATTATAATAAAATGAATATTTCATGATATGAGAAATATCATCAATGTTTTGCTGTAATGAAATAAATTCTGAACAATTTTATGGTGATGAGTCTTACTAAGGCGGCGTAGGGCCATCCTGTATTCTGTGACGCAACAAAATCATGTTTCAGTTTAGTTCTTATGCATGGTGATCACATCGTTACCTATGTCTCTCGATAGATTAGTGAACATGAGAATAATTATCTTACTCACATCCTTGAACATGAAGCAGTGATGCATGAACTTAATAATCGGTGGAATTTCTTTTTCAAATAGTGGATTATCATTAATTCTGATCTCATGTGATTGAGTTATATCTTCTCTAAAAATTATTTGATTGTCTTATAGTGGCATTAGGTGTAATACCTCCAATATTTTTCCATAAATATTTCCTCTATACCAATGAAAGAAATTTCCATTATATATGCATTTAACATGAATCATCTACCTTAGGATATAAAATATCTTTAGAATAGTTGATGTTGATAGATCTTTTTTACAGTAGCATATAGGTGTTCGAGAAAATGGATGAAATATTTTCTTGACCAATGTTTAGTTGAAATCAAATATTCTAGTTATTATTATAAATGAAAAATATATTGGTGATGATTTCCATAGTATTTTATACACTAGTAATATTGGGGACACCATTATTGAGTCATCAATCTCATTCAAGGGTGTTCAATGTTTTTGAAGTCTATTTTATGTGATAATATCTATGAGGAAGTTTATGTTGGTGGATTGCAATAAATATTATAAGATGTTCACCCAAGATCCACAATTATGTTTTAGGACATGATGTTATGGTTCTAGTGGATGGGAATTATTTGGGGAAATACTCAGTTGATATATTGTTGTTATATAAGAAAGTAGTTCAAGGAAAAGAAATAGATACCATAAATTTTGAGTCATCTACTTCTAGTGACTACAATAAAATGTTATTATAACACTATATTATTTATGTTTTGGTATTTATATAAGTAAAAAAGGAATAATATGATTCAGGTTGTGATCAATAGACTGATCAAATCATATCACTTTATACACATTCATGATACAACCAATGATGAGGAATTAAGAAATATCTACTTGGGAGAGGTTTTAAATTTTAATAGAGTTACTTATATTATAAACTTAATAGGGGTACCCATATTACATACCACTTTAGGAGAGGCCTCTATAAGGAACTCTTCTCTCATGTTAATTTGAGAATGAATTACCATCCACAAATAGATGGTTATAATGAGAGGGTTATACAAATTCTTTAGAACATTCTTTACACCTTTGTCCTCGATTTTGGTAGATATGTTGATAAACAATTGGGGGGGTTTTTTTTGATTTTTATTATACTAGTAGTTACTAGTACATGATTAAAATGGATGCTTTTGAGGCCTTGTATGGTCAGACATGTATGTGTCCAGTGATTTGGTTAGAGATCAATGAAAGTTCATTGGTTGGAACCACATTTTTTCAAGAGACAATGGAATATATTTATTTTATTTTTCAGATAATGTTGTCAACATGGTGCCGGTATAAATCATATGTTGATCTTTATCCTAAACCATTTCAATTATCCATTGGTGTCACCGTGTTATTGATTGTTTCACCACGATTGGTACATATATAAAATATGAAGAAAGGGATGTATTCCCTAATATTGTTTGGACTTTCATGGTTATTAAAAAAGTGGGGAAAAACTTATTATTAATCATTTCGTCTATAGATGAAATTGATAAATAATGTGGTTCATGTATTGTTGTAATTAAATTATATTTTTGATCCATCTGATATTTTGAGATGAATTATTCTTGATTTTGAGCTGTATTTATTAGTGAATGTGCATCCATTCAGGATAGTTGATTCTGAATCCAATATACTTCATTGGATAATTATACATTTTTTAGTTATATGGTATCACTATTATCATATGTATCAAATTATGGAGAGGGGGCCACTATTGGGAGAGTAGTGGCCTCACTTATTTTATATGGATGCTTCATGATAGGATTTTTGGGGATATAGAGTTTCTATATTAGGGAGGTTGTAACATCATGTTACTATTTTTAGGTACTCCTTGTCCCTTAATTTTGATAATTTCATTGTTGTGGTTCATTTTTGCTTCATCAGGATATAATTTTTTTTAAAACGAGGCACCGCACAGTATGTTCATGATTTTCCCAAAATGTGCACTAACCAAGTTATGTTTTGAAAATGCAAAAAATGGGGGTCTACATGGTTGGTTCACCATCTGAAAAAACATATACCCACATAGTAGAAACTATTCATCTCATCAGAGGGGCACATATTTAGGGTGAATGATTTGAAAAACAATGCGGACCTTCTTAGATAACTGTGTGACACTTCCAAGATAATTGTGTAGACAAAATTTTTTATACACTTTTTTTTTCAAAATTCCAAAACCTTAGATTAACCTAATGATCAACCCTAAAATGATGTATTTAATTTTCCTTCGGTTTTTAGAGATCTCAATAATCCCTTTTGGAACATTTAATCCCCTTATTAGGGGGATAAAAGTGAGGTGAACCCCACTTAACTCATCTCTGAGATATGATATTATCCCATTATTTGTCTCCTAATCTCTTTGTATTTCATGAATACGGTTTCCTAGATCATATTGTTGTTTAAGCATAGAATAAAAATTTGGGATCAACAATCATGATTTGATTATTGGATTTCTATTTTCGACATTATTTTTTTCAGGTCCCATTGTAGGTGTTGTAATTCGTGATCCTAATGATTAATGTAGTTTGTTTCATTCACATTTTATAATTAGTAAACCCTTTTTGTTCAAGATTAACTGTTATTTTATTCAATTAAAAATTGAAAATACCATTCAGTGCGAAATTTAACTTCAAATTGGAATTAAAATAATTTTTGGAAAAAAACCCCAATTCCAATGGAATTGGATATTAGTGTACGATTTGTAAATTATGGGATTGTGAAATTAGTTTTTGGACTCATTCTCTCATAAATGAATTAAATTGAATTAATAATAACACTCAATTCATTTTATCTTGAAAAAAACATGAATTAATAAAAATCCATTGCATTTTTTTAAATAGAAATTGTTATATTGTTATTAGAAATGGGGTAGTTGTATTTGAATATATTTTGAAATGACTTCCACAATATTTATTATTTTTTTAAGCACACGAGAGCTTGTGTAATTAGTGGGTTATATTGAAAACATATTCTAGGAAGGTAATACCATAATAATAAATAGAATCCTTAAAACCCAAAAAAACCATTTTCAGAAGATCAGATCCCCGATGGGGTGTTTTCAAGTCCTCATTGGATTATTTCATGAGGGGTGTGTGTACACATATTATCATGATTACCAACATGAGATTTGTGAGGATCCCATAACTATTAACTATCGTACCTCATGGTAGATGAACATGTTTATTTTTATGAATAATTGAAATATATATATATTCCCTTTATTTTGATATTCATTATACATGCATATTAATGTATATACATAATATTTTTTATAAAATGTTTATTAAGACATTATTTGAAATATTTCAATCTATTGAAATAAATCATGTTTTGATTCAAATATTTAATTTTCATCCATTCATATTTTTTATAGATTTTTAATGCAATAATTGGTTTATTCAAGATAGAATCTTATTATAGAACACTTTTTGAGGCCCTAGTAGGATTGTATCTCACACATAACCTCTTACATTGGGTGTTTATTGATTTACTTCTTCCATGTTCTTCCAAGAGGAAAGCACCACTTTCTGGTGGAATTTGTTATTAAATAATTGTTTATATAGTTTTATGTCCATTTGGTCTTAGATTTTTATCTTATTCCTATAATTACTTTGGATGTACTATTTGGGGTTAGTATACTTGTTTGGTTCCTAGTTTAATTCCCCATTTAGATTTTTCTATGGAATATACTAAAATGTAAATGCTTAATCCAAATTTTATATTTTAAAAATTGTTCCTTATTTTACTTTGTAAGATACCATGATCTTGTTGCCAACCTAAGGTGGTCAAGAACACCCTTAAGGGAATTTATGGATCAGATATATTATCAACTTATAACTTTATACAAAAGGGTGAGAGACATAATTTTTTTGGTATGATTTAAGATCAATTTTTATATCCTATACACTATCTACCATTTTTTTTTCTAATACATGTGGGGGTTCTATATCATCCTCCTTTAGTAATTATATTCATTAAATTTTTATTTTTTTCGGTTAATCAATCAATTCTCATTAAAAAATACCTTTCATGGAAAACCACATCATAAAAAGATTAATAAATCACCGACTTAGAAAGAGGGAAATTAAGGAACATATGTCCTGTTGAGTAACACATTACACCGATTCCATATAGGAAAATATTATAGGAACATGAGGAAAGTATGTGGAACAACATTTAATACCCAGATAATGATGGAGAGTTATAGATATCATTGGTCATTAGAAAAGAATGATAATTATAATGTGAACATCCACGAAACCATAAAATAAAGTGGGGTGAAAAAGACAATTGATTTGATCAGAAATGATAGAAATATGAGATAATTTATTTTTCAAGATAATTTTTTAAGACTTTAGGAATTAATGATGAATATTTATGATGAAAATATTAAAAATTAAAAACATGATATGTACAATTTCAACCTATAATAACATTCCCCCACTTTTCTAGGTGTTTCAATAAATAATTATTATTGAAATTGTGTTTATTTTTATCCATGAGGAACTAAAATCAACATCAAATAGATTATGTAAAACCTAAATAGATAACCCAATATGCTTTATGTCATTATATATTAACCATAACTAAATTTTTTAGCAAAATCCAATATTTTTTCCCTAATGAATAACATTTATTTGATGAAATATTAAATAAAAATACAAAATTATTCAGTAATACCCAATATTAAATCAGAATAATTACATAAAAAACTAATCATATATCCCAAATAACTGTAATATCTTCATTAAGAAAGTGTGTTTAATCTAAATGGTTATATAATATCTATAATATTACAAGACCAAAAATAGAGAACTTATAATGATATAACATTAATCACTTAGTCACCAAATAATTTTTCAATAACAAGACTGTCTATATGGTAAAACATGTGTTCTGATAATTACATAAATATAAAAGATCCTATAAACCATAATGTGTATCATAACTTTAAAAATTATGACAAAAAATGTAAGGACATACATTACATTAAAATATTTATGTATGTATATACTTCTAACCTGAAAATGTCTCCTAAAATATCATTAATCAGATTAATATTTCATCCACATAAAACCTCAAAATTGGTGTTTATGAAATTGAACTTATTATCAACCCTATTATTTTTCTATTATGATCATTTCCATGAAACAAAAAATAATGTCTCAGGACTACATCATATTCTCAAAACATTCTTACTACCTACTATAATGCCATCTTTTTCATCCCTAAACCCACAATACCTGATATGTGGATAAAAAAAGATAATTACATTTCTCAACTGATACCAATAAATGTGAACCAATTTTTCCCATATAAATATGCAAAAAATAAGTGAAAATAGTAGAGCACTTACAAAACAACATAACATTTTTTCTAAAATTAGCAGTTTATATATAAAATATTTACATAAATAATATAGATGGCATAAAGGGAGTATTCTTCTTACATTACCCAGCATTTCATATTTTGTATTATGGCTGCAATGTCTCCAAAATATCCTTCATACAAGAATATTTTATAAGAATAAATCATTTTACATAATTCTCCATAACCATATGAATTAAAACATAAGAAGGATCAACTCAAATCACCAATATGGGTAATCATAATAATTATAAAATCATTTTCTTCAATGATAATAATATGAGAATATGGTTATGATGAAATGATAAAATTTCATGATATTATCATAATAGAAATAACAACCATAAATACCTAGATCATGAAACATTGGTCATTCCATAGGAATTAACATTGATGATATCTATAACATTCGTTAATCATGAGGCATGTGGTGATTATCATTATAAAAATAATAATTATTGACACATAATAATTATAAATTAAATGTGTTGGTATCATATAAAATTATATTCATATTAATCATACAAATTAAATAACCAATATGGTGGAACTCAGCCTATAGAAAAACCAATTCATTTTCAGTCTAAAACAGACCCACCCATCCTTAGTTTATAATGTTTTCATTCCTCATTAGTTAATAGCACAACCATCCATCCTTGGTATATAATATTATCACACTCCCATTGTTTATAACAAAAACATCCATCATTATAAATAAATCCCAAGAACTAAATCATTAATTAAGTACATACATATCATAGAATAACCAATTATTCCTTCAACAACATTATAAACCCCTAGAAAAAAATTGGCATTCGGTAATTCTAATTGATACAATAATAATCCATGACAAGATTGATTATGGATGATATAATTAAAATATATTAATATAATGTTATATGTAAAATTTGGGTTGTTTTTGTTGATGAATGTAAATACCATTAATATATATTTAAAATAATTTTAGAGGAAAATAATCTTTTTACATGAAAAATCACTTTTAAAAATGAAAAAAACAAGACATGTAGAAAAAAGAATTTTCATTGGAAAGTAATTTTGAAACATAAAAACAATAATTAATAATATTTAGGTATAATTATGGTGGAAAAATCAATTCATTCCAAGTATATTGAATTAATGATTTCTATCACATTTTTAGTATTGTTAATATGGTAGAAATTCAGAAAAGAACAAAAAGATTTCATTTAAAACATTTTTAAATAGTTAAACTGTAACGACCCAAAAATTTATTAATTAACATTCATCATGGTTTATTTAAATGTATTCTTATGGT
Source organism: Viscum album (assembly GCA_963277665.1). Classification (NCBI taxonomy): domain Eukaryota; kingdom Viridiplantae; phylum Streptophyta; class Magnoliopsida; order Santalales; family Viscaceae; genus Viscum; species Viscum album. The sequence goes on from OY728150.1 coordinate 1,472,379,439, forward strand.
TATGTATAATGTATGAATTTATATGGTTCTCTATTTTAGATTTTAAAATACCGTTATGAATTGTGACAGATGCTAATATAGTAGTTGAACATTGGTCACATGATTAATTTAAATATTGGGCTTTAACAAATCCAATTTACACGGAAAAGGAACTGATGGCCTCATCCAGTAGACTTTCCCCATATGAAAACCTTTTTTCGTAGCTCATAAAAGAGGTGATGTCCTTGAGCTTCACTCTTGGCCATTACCATTTTGTGCTTGAATACGTTAATCTCGAGCGGAACCGCCTACGAGAGAAGTGGATGTTGATATAGATTACTACTCGACCAGTGATAACCAAGCCACCCCAAGAGTATGTCCCCATCATGCACCTTACCCTAAGGACTTATGTGGGTGTTTTATGTGGTAATTTAACAATACAATGGTACTATTATAATGTATATTATTCTTGTATAGAGAATTTACATTCATTTTATTATTGTTACCATGTATATAGTTTTTTATGAAAAATAGTATTTGTAGTTAATATTCAATTAGAATTCTATTTTGGGGAATTAATGGATTTTTTAAATGAATATTAATTTAATAACATATTATTATTATTAATATTAAATTACTTTTTTGAATATAAATTATCGTATAATTTAATTAATGTAATTGTAATTTTTATTAATGTTTGAAAGTTTTTTTTTAAAACCATTGAATTTTTAATAAATGCCAGTTTTTATTTTAAAGGTAAAATTTAACATATTTAGAAAATTATTTAGATAAAATGAATTTTTTTTTTGGAATCAGGATGTCGAAATTATCCAAAATTGAATTTTCCATTATTTTTAGAGATAATCAAATTTTTGGGAAAAAATTAAATACCGTTTAAAGGATATTGTGATTTATAACCAAATAATGTCCCAATAGTGATTTAATAAAATACTATAGACATTATGTTTGAATAATATATGCATTACAATTAAAATAAGGTGATTTTGGGTTTGTTTGATTTATTTTACAAAGCATTTGTGGACCCTTAAAGACTTATAAAACATATTATCTTTTAAAATTGTTTCCCTCAACAGTGTGACCAACCTCCACATAAAGAAACCCTGTTAATTTATTAATTTCGGCCATAAGACTTATAAAATATTGTTTTCCACTCCCCATTGTAAAAAAAAGGAAAAAATCCTGGGATGGTTTGTGGTTTTGATTAATTTAAACTGAGATGTGCCAAACCTAAATAATAAAGAATTATGTCTCCATTCCAATGTAAATAGACCCAAGCTCCCACGTCCTCTTCCCTCAAAGCCTTTGGAGTTCGACCAACTCTTGCACTCCACTCTCTAAAATCCTCCCAAGGTACCCCAAGCACCCATGAAGCCTCTCTCAAGCCTCTACTAAGCTTTTGGGATCACACTTCAAAGTATGGGATTCTAATTTTCCATATTTATGTCCAAGTCTCATTATATTTTTTGGCCTTTTATTTTAAATTATAAATATTGATGTATCATTTATAACTGTACCCATACTGCCATATTCATGTTTTAATAATGAGATATCCCCAATCCCTCTCATTAATTCCTTCTACGTATAATCGTTACCATGATGATATTTCGTATGGAATTTCTCTCTCCTAATTTACATTCAAGTAATTATTTTGTATCATGAATATAAATTCCATTAAAATTGTTCTGACATGTATCTATATGGCCTCATTACGGTCTATTTAATTTACATATGATGACACACCCCTTTCTCTCTCATCAAACATTTTTATGAGTTTATATGTCACGTCGTTAGGCTACCAAAATTGCAACGTGATTTTCCAAGCCAATGCCATTGTGTTGTGAATACCATGCCCACTTCTCTATCAAGGGTATTCATCATTATGCACCTTTAATCAATGTTTTAAGTGTTTCATGTATTAATTATACACCCTTTTATCATTAAAGAAAGGATAATGTTTAGATAATCTTTTTTTAGGATCCATGTGGCACACTTATTCATGAAATGACATGTTTAAAAAGGGTGCACCCTAATAGAACTCCAATGAATTGGGTACAGTATAGTATAATGATATATCAGGTTCATGGGGTGTTGAGTCATTCTAATTCAATTGAAATGAATATTTACTCATGATTTATGTGTAATTAAGGTTTTCTCATGCTCCATGTTTCAATGAGACATAACTCATTCTAATTTAATGTTATGTGTTGTTGCCCCATTTCCAAGTTATGGTTATCATTCTATTATGTTTATATTTCATTTTTTCTCCATTCATATGCCTATAGTCTGACATTTACTATATTATTCATGTCATTCCTTGTTAATTCCCTTACTGGGCTCTATCGTGCAAACTTTTCTTATGCATGTTCTCAGGTTATCCAATGCAATGTTAAGTACAAGGGAATGTAGTGGTCATGTAAATAATGTTTTCAATACTATGTAGTGTTATAAGATTTAAGTTGTTGTGTAAATTTCCTCAAACCCAATGACACTAGACCTCTAAATATTCTACGTTGTATCGAGTGATGGTTTAATATAATAAATCTTGTTTATGTATATAATAAAGAACATGGTTGGTATAGTGGGTATCAGAGGATTGGTTTAGGTAATTTTGGGATTAGGATTAGAATACACTAGTGAAGCCATAGAGACAAGACAAAGTATAATAAAAACATTCTTAAGTTTTTATGAGTATTTATTAAGTGGTTTATAATGAAAATACATCCATGTCTAGATAATAGTAGGTAGAGACATCTCCGGAACCGATATACCTATTGGTGAAAACCCCGACAAAGAGTTTTGGGCTTGACCTGGGGTATCCTAGTACATGAAAATAGGGCATGCTATAATCATGGTTATGACACTCTCAGGGGGTATGCATTTGTAAATTCACATGATTAGTGTGATCCATTGTAAAGGGAATTAAATAAATCCCCTAAGATTATATGTTAGAAAGTAGATCATGGATAACATATAATAAAACCTATGGATTCATAAGTTAAGGAAAAATTTTTATTTATAATTCATCTATTTTGTCCCTAGATTAACCTTTATGTGTTACCCACAACATTCCTTTTATTCCAGCCAATGGCCAGTAATAGGAGGACTCTTGCTAACAACAGATGTGAAGATCATTGTGGCAACTATGCTAATGGGATGCCCAATCTGATGGGAGTAGGAATCACAAACGTTTTCATGATTCTATCTCAGTTTACTGAAGCATTGAATATAAACATTAGTAAACAGGTATATTAACCCCCCCCAGAATGAACAAGTCACAATCGACATATTCACGAGACAAATGCCTCATAATTTTAATGGATCATATGATCCCTCAATGGCTAAACAATGGATCAACTCCATTGAAAATATCTTCTCCATAATTCAATGTTCTGAACAAGAGAAGGTTCTCCTAGCTGCTTATCATATGGAGATTGGACTTGATCAATGGTGGACATTGATCAAAATTACAAATCCTAAGGAGGAGATCGAGTTGTTGGAATGAAAGAATATTTGGATGATGTTTTTCGATAAATATTTTCCGTGCACCCTCTATATTAATATTGAATGGGACTTTTGTTCCCCCTAGTAAAAATATGATGAATCCATTGGAGCGTACAAGGAAAACATCACAAGTGATGCATGATATGCCTCTGGTTTTGTCGTTCCCCTTGAATGTGAGGTTGACTTCGTCATTGGTGGGCTAAAACCTAGCATTCAGAAAGCCCTAAAGATCCATGACTTTGACAACTATGAGGAAATTGTCCAATGATCCCTCAAGTTGGAAATGATGATTGGTGAATCTCAGGGGTATCATGGGGATATAAAGCGTAATGTGGATTTGAATTTTGGTGGTCTGATGGATAAATCCAACGGTGATAAGAAGATCTAGCACCCCACATGCCAACAGTGCAAAAAGAAGAACCCTAGAAGTTGCTTGAAGGGGGAGATGAAATGATTTAGGTGCGGAAGAGAAGTAAACCCAGCTGCTAACAATATAAAACTAAAATCCATAGCTACGACAGAGGATATGAATGCTCATTTCAACTCTCAATGTGTTGTTCATTCCTTAAACTGCAAAGAAAAAGGGCACATTGAAAATCAGTGCCCTATGACAAGGGTTTTCTGAGGAAACAATCAACCCCAAAGGCAGCAAGGGAGAGCTTTTTTCATAACTACCGCCGAAGTGAACCCTAACAACGAAATGCTGATATGTACACTAGTTATTCCTTCATGAATAGCAAACCCAATTTTTGATTTAGGATCTACACATTTTTTATATCCTGAATGTTTAGTATAGAAATATCAAAACCACCATAAATATTGGATGTATTAATGTCATTCAGTAAAAAAAATAGGGAAATCATTCCATCCCATTATTATAACTCTTCCCCTGTCATAATCAGTGGATAGAACTTCCCAGTGAACCTTGTCATACTCCCTCTGGTGGAATATGATTAAATTCATTTCATGTAATGGATTTACTTTTATATATCCAACATAAATTTTAATGAGAGGGAAATCACTCTCCATGTGGAGAATCGACCCCCGATTCTGTACAAGTGCATGGAGGTGGATGAATCTTCTTTAGCTTCATCATCTCAAGTTTAGATATTACTGTCCTATGAGCATGCGTATCTTGCTTAGACAATTTAGTCTAAGTAGGAAACCATCTTTGAAGACATTCCTATTGTAGTGGAATTCGCTGAAGTATTTCATGAGTAATTACCTGGTCTTCCTCCTTGAAGAGATATTGAATTCTCATTTGATCTTATACCTGGGCGATGCCAATATCCCAGTCTCCATATCGAATGGCTGCTTTGAAGATTAAGGATATAAAGAAAACAACTACCTGAAAATATGGATAAAGGGTTAATATGTCCATGTGTTTCAGCATGGGGTCAAACAGTCCTCTTCACCAAGAAGAATGATGGGTCAATGCGCCTTTGCATCGATTATTGTGAGAATAATAAAATCACAATAAAGAACAAGTTTCCCCTGCCACGAATTGATAACCTGTTCGATCGGCTGTGTGAATCACAATACCTCTACAAGATATATTTGTGGATGGGATATTATAAAGTAAGGGTGAAGAAGAATGATATCCCCAAGAAAGATTTTCGAACAAGATACATGCAATATTAATTCATAATAATGCGTTTCTGAATCACTAATTCCCCAACAATCATCAAGAACATGATGAAAAGGGTGTTTAATGATTACAATGACCAATTTTTTTGTTGTCATTAAATATGATATTATAATATACCGAAAAACCATGGAGTATCATGAGAAGCATCGATGAACTGTCCAAGAGACCTTGCGAATGGTGAAGCACTATGAAAAGTATTGAAAGTGTGAGTTCCTGTTAAAGAGGTCTCATTATTGTTCCATAGAATTACAAGCAATGTGATATTTGACTATCCCACCAAGAAAAAATCAATATAGATATGGACAACGAATACATTGGTAATGGATATCCATAAAATCTTGGTCATAGCTTAATAATATAGATGATTTGTGAGAAATTTTACAAGATTTTCCAACCCTCTAACCATGAAAATTTAGAATGGATTAAGGTTTACTTGGAGTGATGAATATTAAGAAAGCTTACAGGATTTGAAAATTGAGGCTTATCATTGCACTCGTGCTCATTTTAACCACTAGTGGAGAACACTATTTTGTATTCAATGATGCTATAAAAAAGGTAATGGGTTGTGTGTTGTTGAAAAATGAAAAATTCATTGCCAATGCTGCAAGGAAATTGGAATTTCGTGAGCAGAAATTTCCAATAAATGATCTCATGTTGGATGCGTTGATCTTTGATTGAAATTTTTTTGGCATTATATTTTTGGGAAGATGTGTGGAATATATATGGACCACAAAATCCTCAATTATATATTCACATCGAAAGAGTTGATCATGCACCAACCCAGATGGTTATAGATAATAAAAAATTGTTACAGCTCAATCCATTACCACCAACAGAAATTGAACAAGGTGGAGAATGCTCTAGGTAGAATGGACCCAAAAATTATATCATTGATGATAATTGAAATAGATCCAATCTTCTTATATTAGATGAATATGGAAATGGGAATCCTAAAGTGGGAACATCATCAATTCATTCAAAAATAATTACCCAACTACCTCTTTTGTAAAGGTTAATTGATTGGAAAAAACTGAAGTTGAAATTCAGAAGAAAGTGGAATCTATCAGAAATAAAAAATCCTCATAGTTAAATGATAATGAAAAAGGAATTTTGAGATTTGGGAAAAGAATATGTGATCCATCATGTCTGGAGTTGAAGAAAGTACTTTTGGATGATTCAAGACTATATGTTCCATCAAGTCTAGAGCAGAGCAAAGTACTTTTGGATGATCCACATAGTTCAAAATATCTCTATTCACCTAGGAAACTCAATGATGCATCGAGAACTCTAAGAGAATTATTTGTGGGATAAATCCTATATAAATCAATTTCAATACTTTCTATGATGAATAAATAAAATTATTTTTCGAAACAAACATATTTTGGAAGGATAAAATTACTTTACAAAAAAATATATTGATTATTTAATAATAATTAAGCAAAGAGTTTATATTTAGTAGTAGATTTATATATATACATCATAAATTATAAAATATTATTAATACCCACCAATTTGATGTCTTAGGTTTAATGATCATACTTACATAATAATGTTTTCTATCACATACATTTTAGTTTTTCGTATCAATTAAGATATCTTAATGCCTTTTTCTAATATCATGGGGTGTTATTTTTACATAATTTCATTAGAATGGATTTAGAGGATACTAAAATTTTCATTTTCTTATGATAAGTAAAAACGAAATGGGTAGAGTTATGGGGTTACCTTTTTTCTATATCCATCTGTTCTATTTTTGAATAATTTGATGAAATAACTAGACACAGATATTTGGTATGTTTGGGAGATACTAGACATATTAGGTTCCTATTGATTTTATTTTCATTCAATTAATATTTCAAATCATTCTTTTCATATTTTTGAGTGTTGTTCAGGTGGATCAATATGAGTATACTGATATTCTCGTCGATATATATATAAAATTATTTCTTATTTCTTAATCTTTAATTTAGATTTTGATCTTAAACATACAAGATAAAAGCCTACATATATATTTGGTGCTACTGTATTGAGAGTTATATTTTGATATTTATCTCGTGCCATATATTATATATCATTTCATTCAATGTATTTAATTATATGATCATGATTTATTAAATTTTATGGTGTTCAATTGTGAATTTCTTATTATGATTATTATTTTTTAATGTTTATACCATCAATAAGAAAATTTTATACCCATGGATATAATTTCCCACGCATGAAATATTAGTTGTTGGGCAAATGGGTCACCCTCATCCTTATTGAAATCATAAGAGATGTTCTCAGTCAGTGATAGAAATAAAAACATCCACATCATTTCAAAGACTAAAATATATTTTGAAAATATACACTATATATGAAATCAAATTATTTTGGAAAATAATATATTGTTCATTTTTTATATTATTTCTATTAATATAGAAAACAAAAGTCTAATATGGAATGTTAGTGTCTACAATGTTATTATTATAATGTTATAGTCATCTATAAATTTTGCGGAATTATTCAATACTATTTTAATGGAAGTATATAATAATAAAAATTAGGAAAAGATTATTTTTTACTTGACTAAATAAGAATTAATATTTAAGTCAATAATAATATTGACACAACATCATTTGTTATTTAGTATATTTTCTATTACTGAAATATAGTTTGTTATTTTTAAATAAAAAAAATTCATATTCATTATAATTTTAATGAATTGAAAACGATACCAAATATATTTTGGATCTTATGGATGCACTGGGAAATTCCCCAATAGATTACGATTATAATGATGTAATTTAATAAATATGGATATAATATCTATTAATGATCGATATAAATTAAACAAAACTAGTAGGTGACAATTTAGTAAATAAAATGTAATTTTAATTAGTGAAATAATCCTTAAAAAGGTTGTCACAAATTCAATTAATAAATAAATTATGATACATTATGGAAGATTGGAGGTATTTATAGTGAGCCACTAATTGATGTATGCTGAATTTGAACCATATATTCAAATACTAAATCTCTATACCACACACATAATAATTCCCTCTCCCTCTTATTATATCTATATTTCTCATATGCTTTTAACTATTCATATTACATCCATTTACATTAATTTAAATGGAATAAATGTACATTTGTGGTTCAGATTCAATTATTTTTTAATGTAAAACCCTTAATTTTTTTCGGGAAACATTCCCATTTTCATTATCCATATCCTAAATTATTATTACATTGTATGATACATAAAAAACACTTCCATTATGTTTTATAATTTCTTTTATGTTTCTGGTCACTAAATCTACAATATGATATAATTCATTATTATTTGTGGAAATATAGTTAGATAATCGTTTATGATGTAAAAAAGTCATATTTCATTATTAATTTTGAATTATGATTTCCTATAATGTATAAATAACCCTTTATGTGTGTCATTTTTTCATTATATTTTAATGTCATTTCTATATAAATAATTTCTTATTATCATGTATTGATTTTTATGATTTATATTTGGGAACATTAATATTTTTATTATTTGTCCATTTTTTTCATATAGCTATTGTGTCCGAGAAATGATATTCTATTAATGCATTTTGGTTAGAAATAGTATTGATTCACTAGTAAGTCTCATGAGAAAAATATTATTAGGAATGTATATTATACCAATGTAATACAATAAGTAATTTTTATTATAGTAATTGTTTTAATATTACACACACTCTTATCAATGGATTATATAATATTAGTGTACATTTGATTATATATTAAATTTTTTTATTACTGTCAAATATTATGAACATATTATCATATATATATATAATGAATTGTTTAAATATTTGTTGAAATTATATTTTTAATGTGATGATTCATAAATGAATATATCCAATATTTGGTACCCATATAAATAATATATAATAACTATATTTATGTTGTATCTACAAATCCACAAATAGAGAATATTATTTATGATTAAATGATAATCATATAGGAATTATATTCTGTTGTTGAATTTTGTGGGAACCTTATTATTTCATTATAGTATATTGATCAATTATTTATCTTTTCCACAAAAATGTTGTATTATTTATATCATAAGTATTATGATATTTATACCTTCTATTATTTAGATAAATATCCATCAACATCATTTCATTTAAATTAGGGATGTTGAATTACAATATAATATAATTTCACTTTTGGAGACTATTAATAATGTTTGAAAAGTCATATGAAACAAATACAAAATTAAATACCCCCCCCCCCATTTTAGAGAGAATTAAAATATCATATAATTTATCCTCTATCTCCCCCTAATCGTATATATACTGTTTATGATGATCAAATCATCTCTTTATGGACCATATAAAGGATAATTATTTAGGGGCGGTTTGTCATTTTTAATTTTCAATAATATCATAATTCATTAAAAAATTAAATTCAATCTCCCCATATAGATTTTATTTATACAATACTATAAGTAAAATAAAAAATAGATAATATCTAATTAATGATTGGATTGTTTCTATATATTAATGGGTTAGTTAGAGAAAATTGGTAGTTTTTACTGATAATCTACATATTATAGTTGAATTCATGTAATTTAAAAAGGATATTGAAATTTATATGATATATTAATGAAAAATGCCCTCATATTGAAAAATTGATATTATGATTAGAAAAAGGGAGGGGAATAATTAACTCTACATTGGTATAATAACCACCCATGATACTGGTATAATGTGAGACATCAGATGATTCATATTCTATAACACATATAATAAATTGTAATATAGTTGATATATAATAATAACGTAAATATGAATTGATATTTATTTATATAAAATGTAAATGTAGTCAAATGTGATTGTGATGAGAGGGGAAAATAATATTATAGTAAATATAAATTGTGATTATAATAAATTTATTACAATATAGTAATAATGTTTGAGAAATAAGAACCCACACATTGGTATAATAATGATTTCAATAATTATAGAAATGAGTTGGATTAAATAATATATACATGAAAATAATTTGATTATATGATTAATAGTTGGTATTTATTAATATAATAATTAATGATTACATTTTTTGAATTAATTATATGTTCATAATTATTAAATGAAAAAATATACACGGACAAAAACCTGAAAATCTTCAAATTTTTTTTTGAAACATATTTAATCAAAGTTAGTGTGTATATTCACTGAATAATAAATTAGCAACACTATAATAAAATACATAGACTTGTGTTTATACAATTTAAATAAACATTATTTAATAATACAAATAATGTACCAAAAGTATAAATTTTAAAAAAATCATGAAATTCATTATATCACATAATAATCAGAAATTAAAAAATAATTGTAGAAAACTATTAAAATGATGGAAGTGAGAGAGAAACTGAGATATATATATATATAATATTTGACTTTAAATTTTTCTAGAGTATAAATGTAATGATATTAGAATATTTTATATTTATCAGTTACTCCACAATTATTTTCTCATTTTTCAATTCTTTTACATTTATTAAATCTCATATAGATTTTGTGCTACCATCCAGTAGATTAGTTAAACCAAAAATAGTATCTAATATAAAAATATGAGTAATTATTATTTGAAAATCAATAATTTATTTTGTTAAAGAGTGTCAAATTATGAAATTATTTTTTATTAAGCCATTAGTGTGCCTCATACTTTTGGATGATATTTTTATTATAATCCTATATTGATGTTACTTTAGGAGTCATTATGTTTTTTTTAAATTTAAACAATTTATTAAAGAGTGCGTATGAAAAATTATTCAATTATAAATTCCCCATATTTTATGGACATGAAATAACATTGTAACATTTTATTTTTCCCTCAATGAAAAGTTAAAATAAAAACTTAATAATAGGAAAAATAGATAGCTAAAATAGATCACGAGTTTCTATGATTTGATAATTCATAAAAAATAATTTATTGTTATTTTATTTAAATTTTGAACTTTATAGTATATGTTCCAGTTTTATCATTATTTTAATATATTTATCCACTATTATTATAATGATTAACATATCATCATATATGTAAATAATTATATTCATATGATTAATTAATTTTCAGGTGAAAAAGAAAAATCTAGAATAATTTTATACACATTTTTTATTATACGGTTATTTATTTATATATCTTTAAATATTGATATTCCCAATAAATTTATGTTACCAAAATAACGTAATTAGTTTACATATAAATATTATAATATTTATGAAACACATTCCATGATGTTTGTTCTCTATTAATTAGGTCTTCAAGGAACAATAAATTAGACATTAATGAAAAAAATTAATTATAGTCAATTAAACTTTCATTTCTACTATTATGATAATATATTTATGTCATAGATATTATTGATTATAATTCTTAAGTTAAAATAATTATTTTTTTCATTTTTTTGACACATTGAATTTTTGATATATATTTTGAATTTAAATAAGTAAAGGAATATTAAATTATATTTTACATTAGTATAATCCCAACACCTCTTGTGTTGTAATATTAGAATAATTGTTAATATTTGTATTTGTTTAATTATAATATTTTTTATTCCATAATTCTAAAAAACCCAAAACGCATCAAAAAAATATTCTCATATTAATGAGGATACAAATTTATCAAGTGGGACCAAGAATTAATCAAATAAAATAAATAAAATATAATTATCTTAGGTGGTGCACTAGGATCTACTAAAACCACACCAAGACAACTACAATATTTTTTAAAAATTAATAATAATAGTAAATAATGAATATGATATTGTGTAATGTCCCACCAGTAATTTATTAACATCAAACAATGAAATGAGTTTAAATTGAGAAATTATATAACTAGCAGTGATAATAATCAGGGATTCACATGTGGTACAAACATGAATGAATTTTATAAGAGATTGAGCATCTGTAGATAATACATTATTTCCTAGGATATATTATTGAGAAATAACAATAAATAAAGTATACTGATCTCAAAAAGAATATTTATAAACTATAAGGCTTCAATGATAAGAACTTGTTTTCTATTCATATGTTTTTAATCCTTTTTATTTTCCAATTAGATGAGATAAATAATGGTGGACCGAGTATTCAATCTATCCAGCTCAAATCAATATTTATCATGATCCAAGAATGTGATATGAATTTTAACTCTTATTTGGTGAAAAAATCGAACACCGAGACTTATTTTTACATTTATTGGTATACATGGATATATGTAAACTCAATAATTATTTAGGTTATAACAGTTATATTGGGCGTAGTTATTGTATGCATCTGGGGACTGAGATGGCTCATTTTTGATTTCTTTTCAGTGTTCTTGTCAAAATCAACTGTGAGTATAACCTAGTAAAAGATAGTTTGTTCAATAATTATTATTTCATAATTCATCTAGTTATTCAACATGAAAAAATATTTAGAAATCTCTTTTGAATTAATGGGATATTGGTATAATTATTTTGAATATTGATGAAAGAGGTTCCTTATTAATATAAACATGATAATGATTCATTTTTAATAATATAATATCTATAAGGATATATGAATATATCCAGATGATTATATAATGATATGGTAAAACTAATCATGTACATTTTCTGGTGAAACATCTAAGAGTAGGTGATATTATTGGAGTTGGATACCACTAACTCAAATTAGTATTAATGGAATGATAATTGAAATACATATGGAGATATGATGATGAGGATTGGTTCTTAACATAATTTTACTTATTCCCTTATCATGGAGGATTATTTTGAACACTATTTCTGATCTCATACATTTGAGAGAATAAGGTAAAATTCATGAAATAAAAAAATGTGAATTTGATGGTGATAAAACTGATTATTTTTTTCTCCATTATTAGAATAATTATTCAGTAGACCATGTAACAATTCATAACGATATATATAATAAAATCAAGGATTCCCCCATGGATGGAACATTAGATCTCACTGAATCTTCTTCAACGGATTATAATGTTGATCCTTCTATTGATCCTCATGATTTTTCTCTGATCAGGAGGACTCATACCAATTTCCCCACTATTAGGATTTGTATGATTATATGAGGGATAGTGAGGAGGTAACCACTACAAATACTGATAATAATAATATATTTACTTTCAAGGATAATATCATAAAGAATATATCTTTTGATAATTTTGTTTGGATGAGCATGTGGGATGTCCAACCTATAGATATTTTCCCTCATAAAGAATTTAAAATAAATTATAGATCTTTTATAGAAAATAATAAATCATGGGTCAGTTATCTATGGAAGAGGTTGAAAATTAAAGATAGGAGAATCTTTGATTGAGAAAAGACACATTTGGTAAAAATGATCCTTTATGGATTATATATATTTGAAAATGTAATAGAAAATAACCTATAGATGATAGCTCATAATGTAACCTAGGTAGAAGTAATTCGATTTTAAAATGATTTTCTAGTTATTTAATTTCATTCGGATGAATAATTTGGACTCATATAAAATCATTATACTCCTCATAGAAAAAAACCAGTTTTATGATTTCATTGTGAAGCCCAATGATAGGTTTGATTTATTTTATTACCATACAGTTAATTATCTAGGTCATAAACATGTCAATCATAATATCACAATTGTTGTTGTTGAAATATTTTTCATTCTTAAAAGTAATATCATCTATAATGAAATTATCCTTACTAAAGAACTACATCTCACCTCTCGTTTATGCATGGACAATGGTATTTTTGATCTCAATATTTTATGGCTATAATTTAAATATAAATAGATGTTACCACTAGGGAAATATAGTCCAAAATACATCATATACGAAATAGAATAGGTTCATTAAAAGATCATTTTATGTTTTAATCGATCGGTTAGGAAAAAGTGGGGAAATTTTCATTAAAATGGACTCTAGTGAATTCCTAAAATTTATGGATCTATACATAATATATGATGTTGGATAGACTAGAGTATAATTTATAGGTAATAAAATTGCTGTAAATTTATTTAATATATTTGATATGTAATTTCCTCTTTATTTAAAAATGATCCAATTTATTTCATCTACAATCTCACCTTTGGATGTCTTAGACAGACCATTCCACTACATGTTTCTACTACAATATCAATAAGAATAAGTGATTTCATCTTTTATATTATGATCCATTATGATTGTGCTTAATATCTGGATTGAAGTTAGATTACTAAGAAGAAATATATTTATGATTAATAATACATTTTCATTTATAGATTAATGTTATAGAATATAAATATCAATTGTGTGTTCTGATATATGTGCAATGATATGTTTAGACTACTCGATCAGTAGATTTGGCGTGCTTCATATTTACTTCTAAAATGTGTAATAAAATGGGATGTGCATGCTACTCGTTCATTATAGGATATCTAAATAAATAATACATGATAGGATTTGATATATAGTAATGAAAAAATATATAATGATCAAATGATAATATATAAGAATATGAATGGGGAGTAAAAAATAAAATCTTCCATCTCTTAAAAATGGAATCAATGGATAGGATAATAATATCATAGTTATCTATCATATGAAGTATACTAATATATTATGATAACATTTGAACTAGTATTGTTTCCAAAGTAATTAATTTTTAATTTATTCTTCATTGAGCCCTTTTATAAGTTTTTTATATCATTCATAGGACCTTGAATAATATTCAAACCACCCACTTTTCATGGACATGTTGGATGGACGATGATAAGAATGAATTACTTTCATTATATATTACAGTCCTAAATAAAATCAATGGTCACTCAAAAAATTTATTTTAGACCTTTTAAGATATTATAATGTGTATCTTCCCGACCTCGGTTCCACATGATGGTGCCCCAAGCCGGTTCTCCACAAAACCTCTAGTGCATCTCATCGTACTCTAGAGGATACTGACTAGTAGTGATGGTCTGGTAAGTCATTCATGTGGTAAATAAACAATCTTTTGTGATAGTAAAACACCAATATAATAATATAAGAAATAATAGAAGCATTTATAACCAGAACAATAATATTTTCACAAAGATAACCAAACCTGAAATAAAACACTCAACAGAAATTGAAAACAAGATATGCCAATGTATGTGTCAAGTGTCTATAATGAAGCTGAATGGAATGACCCTATGAATCATGAAGAGGGTTCCGAACCATGTCTGGTCCCATCATTCATGATACATCCAAAACTATTAATCAATCCCAAGGTAATTTACCTTATCTAGTCTTGCAATAATATAATATATTCTACTACCGATTAGGAAGCCTGAATAGGGCATGAATACAACTCGGTACGACACCACCAATGTTGTGTAATACCAATCCAATCAATTGATAGAGTATGTAGTTCTATAGAAAATTAATAAAATGTATAAATAACTAATTATAACTTTATCATTTTTCTTACATAACTACATTAATTATAGTGTTCCAAAGGAGGCATGTACCCCAAAACTAGTTTCATCTCATTACAGATCCCCAAGTTTTCCCTATGTAATTTAATATGTTAATAACTTCTTATTGATGAAGATTGAATTAATCGAATGATATATGATATCTCAGTACCAAATTCAACTCATGTCGTAGTTTGAATAATCTCATGTTATTCCATAACATGGAGTTTCACTATTTATAATATTTAATTTCACATAAATATTCTATACTTCCATAATTACTAATATCACAAATAAATGTAAAATGACCATGTTTCCATACATACTCATAATTATAAATAATGTGTTCCCTTTTTCATACTCACAAATATAATGACCTTTTTACCATGTACACATCCCATTAGAATGGCCATGACCATATTTTCATTCCCTTACAAATATATATGTTGACCATGTTACTATTTTTACTTTTTAATTTTAAATTTCCATTATCCCATTCATTCCCACATTTTTAATTCATTATTACTTATCCACATCAATCCAATTACTAATTCACTAATTATTTTAGTAAAAAAAGTAAATAATTAACTCAACAACTAACTAAACATTTCAATAATCATTAATTAATTTAATTTATTAATTAATCAATATCACAAGTCATAACCCAATAAATAATTTTCCGGAATTATTACAAATTATAAATCTATACTCATAATAATTAATCCCTCATTTAATTATCTAGATCTTAATATAAATGAAAACAATTAATTCAATATTAATTATATTAACTAATCCATTTCGATATCTCATAATTAATCAACAAAGAAATTATCTAGATTATAATTTTAACATCTCGTAAATTTACAAAATTAATTATCTAATAGGGAATCCCCTTAGTATCATGATAGGTTCCACAACTAATAATTTAATTCAACAATGCTTCAATGAATCAATTTTTCAAGAAAATTTATGTGAATCAATTGATAATGGTTTATTGAAATTCTATAATTTTTCAAATACATATCAAATCTATGTCTATGGGAATTTGATTTTTGACCACCTCCCTCAATTTGAGGATGAAAATTCATTTACTGAAAATCATTAAAGTCTGAACTTCCCAATGACGTAGATATGAGTTATTGATATTAATACCTAAATAAAGATCCATGATTTCATGTTATTTTCTAACTATATATAAATATAAGGTCCCATATGTAGATATCACATATTAGGTATAGATATAAATAAATAGAGTTTAAATCCTCCCTAAAATTAGGGAAGGATAGAGGATAAGAATAATAATGAGATCAACTTATTAGTAGTAGATAATATCTTCACTTTGGGATTTGGATCATGAAAAATGATAGTTAGATGGCCTTTCACCACCATCAAAATTCAATGGGATTACCAAAAATCATAATGTCCTGATCCAATGTCTAATATGAGGTGATTGGTGGGTTTAAAAGATTTTAAAAGTAATTCTCCAGTTACAGGAAACCACACATATGATTTCTTTGGTACGTGAACATGGTAAGGAAAAGCATGTGCCAACCATGTAATGATGGTTGTAAATATATTGTGTGGTATTGTTGAATTACTATTAAGGTATTTATAATAGAGGAAGTTATTCGATGTTTAATTATAAATATAGTAGTTTGACATTGTTTGTATTAATACTATGTTGAAGGATTAATAAGAATTTCTCTATCGATGACTGGTCAAGGAATCCCCAACATCACATATTCTTACAATAATCTATTTCCATGGATTCTTGTGAATCTAATATATAATGCATTTATCAAAGAGTTGGCTTTAATAAACCATGTATACTTTATCAAAGTAATACCTTTCACCTTTAGGAAGTAGTAAAAACTCTTCAATGAATAAAATATCATTACATACCCTTCTGTAACCAAAAGATTACCATAAAACCCATATAAAGAACAAATAACATATAAAGGTAAATTGGGACATAAACATACTTAAATAGAATAACCATACAGTCAACTTCCACACATACTTAATGGAATAGCCATACGGCCGACTTCCATACCCAATGCATTGGAGGTTATTACGTAACCACCCATCCTGGTATTCACGGCACCACCTGTCATATGGTTTATCACGTAACCACCCGTAAAATGTCCAAGTACCATAATTACACATAAAATATTGAAAATATAATCATTTCAATAACAACATTTCATATTCAATCACAATAAGTAATTCCAAGATATTGAATTAAGCAATCCATTTTCAAAAACCATTTAAAAGCGAATTTTGAATCAAAGTGTCCCATACCACTTTGAAGATTTTATTGGAATTATAATTTTAAAATATCAATGTACATATAAATAAATAATAAAAATAACTTTGTAAATATGGAAATTAAAGATAAGGGTTTAGAATAATAAATCTTTAAAACATTTAAAATGATATTTTTGTTAAAGAGGTTTTAAAAAAATGAGAGACTCTTGAATACAAATAATTTCGGAATTCCATATAATCTGAACTTTATAATATCATGAGAATAATGGGATTCATGATATAATATTTCAAAGGACAGTATACACAGCATATAAGAGTGAATTTTTGCATAACAACAATTAAGTCTCAATGGAAATGTAAATTGAGATGAAATCCATTATAAAGATGGTATCCTTAAATTAAGGATAAATCTATCAAATAATTATGTGTGAGAAATATATATAAACCCAATATTTATGGATATTAAGTTTCAAACAATCATAGGTCACTCACACATATTCATAGGATGACATGTTCAAGAAGTACAAGTTGAACCCAATGAAATCGAAATTGGGTTAAGACGTTCAATTGTAAAAATTCGCCAGCCTAATGGTGTCACTTCAAAATTCAGAAAATTAGGCGATGAGAGAGTGAATGGTATCTCATCACATGTACATACACTTTACATCAATAAGGATATATAAGAACATATCCCAACATAATAATATGTAAATTAAAAGACATAACAAAAGAAGTCTTTTAAAAAGAGGAGGGTGAAAGGTCCCCTTACTGAGTTGGGTAACTTTCGAAAAGTACACCCCAAGGAAGAAGGGTCATACAATGAAGATGCAAATACCCATAAATGAAATTATACTACACAAAGTGTATAATAATGGGCAGTACATACACCGCTCAAAGGAAATAGTGGAAAATTTAGCATAAATGTCACGGGAATAAATATGAGATGAAAAATCCCTTACAAAAACTTGGCAGCCTAACGGCGCCACTTAAAGCGTCCAAAAATGGATTTATGAGATAAAATAGGGTCTCTCATCATATGAACATAACAATTACAGGTGGTTTAATATAAAAGAACATCCCAATCATAATAACTATGAGCTTAAAAGGAATGACATAAAAGAGTGTACTTAAAAAGAAAGAGAGGGGTAAGATCCCTTACCTCGGGTCTGACTTGACTCGATCGTTCATTAACGTCCTGAATAATAAACTTGAGTTAATTTATATTTGCTTAAAAGAAATTTTCAAGTTCATTATTCCTTTTATATCACTTATTTCCATTTTATAAACATTATGTAATCATTTACGTTAATAATGTTTGTTTTGTCGATATTTGGTTCTTAATTCGAAAGTGAACTTTTTACAATTACATGTTGTTTGTTTGGTCAAAGGTTCATTATATCCAGAATGATATTCATGATTTGGATATCATATATATCATATATATCCAGAATATACATGTATTTATAATATTACATAATCATTTATAGGTAAGAAATGAAATGCACCGTTCATGGAGACGGTAAGCCGTACATACGCATGAACACTACTTTCATTTCTTTTTCATATTAATGAAATTAAAACTAAATGAGAGGTATGTATATTTTAATTCCAGAATTATATTCATCATTTATATGTAACATACATTATATATATCCATTATAAATGTGTACTTATAATAGTACATTACATTTGGGGATAAGAAATGAAATGCACCGTTCATGGAGACGGTAAGCCGTACGTACGCATGAACGCTACTTTCATTTCTATCTCATACATTAATGGAAAGAAATAATAATTATATAGAGGTATATAATAATTCCAGTATAAAATCATATATAATAATGTTAAATCAATCCTTTATACATCCCACATATGGCATTTACGAATCACATCACTTTGCGGGGGCGGTAGTCCGCACTTCCTAAAATGAAAAATCGTGTTTACCCACAATGGATACCATAAAGTTATGCCACAAAACAAAAATGAAATAGCTTAATTAAAACATAGAAATATTATATATCAAATATAAATATAGTGACATCTTAATGGCCACCTTTGAAGGTGTTATATGAGTGTTGAACAATCAACATTTCGTGAGGCAGAAATTCTCCATCCACGGAAACAGTATGTTCTTTAACCATTAAATGTAGGTGTGTGTAAGTTTAGCTTGAATAATTCTTATAAAAGCTTCCTATTATATTGAATATACTTTATTTGTTACAAAAGAAATGAATAAAAAGAGTTTAGGTGGTTGGAGAGGCAAAATAAAACAAAAGGACACAAGTGAAGACATTACCTTAAAATCGGGTAACTCCCTTTGGTTTGATCTCAAAGGCTTCCTTGGGAAGACTTCTGCCCAATGTGAGGCTTCAAGGAGTAATAGAGGGATGTATAGATACAAAATGGTCAGGGGTTGGCCGAGCCAAAGGCTTTGGATGTGTGGGTAAAAATATAGAGGTGGGGGCCTTTTATAAGAGGAGAGGAGGGGCACTCTTGGAAAGTAAAGAAATGTTACTTTATTTTAGAATGAGTTTCGGATTTTAATATTCCCACATTGATGTGTTTATAGGATAAGGTGATAAGGGTTCGAAATACACCCATCCAATAGGTTTGGGACATGTTTAGGTCTTAGATTTTACATTATCTTTCCATTTTATTTAAATCCTTTATTAATGAGGTAATCGTTGCATCATCATGATGTCATAAATAATTTAATATATTTAATGTCTAAAAATTATAAAAAACTATCATGATGTAGGAAATCTTTTTTTATTTCAAATTACTATTTATATCCAAATATCTGACTTGTATAACCCCATGTAAAAATTGTTTTAGTAAAACAACTCATGTTTGTGTCATTTTTAATTTTACATTAAATAAAAAGTTATTTATGTCATTTCCCAACAAAAGTGGCTCCATGGGGTCCCCAAGTTGACTCATGGATTTTATTGGTCGGCCCTGACACATCCAATAAGGGTAGGACATGTTTCAAGCTCATCTCAAATTATTAAAACATTATTTTTACCATAAACTACACTAATTACCTCTAATCGCGATAAAAAACATAATAAGTTACTATTCACCAAAAAATTATTTTAATCCCATTGATCCAAATTTTACTTCTTAATGACAACCATGTATGTCGGATTTTTGAAATTAAAAACACAGAGGTGGAAATGTTTCATTTAAACGAAAAATCAGTTTCTTTAACTACCACTTAGTGGTTTCACTATTCATCAAAAATTGAAGTTTTCTAGAAAAATACCATTAATTCACCCTAAGATATATTTGATATTACAAATTAAAAAATGAATTCTATTTTACAAAATTTGTAACGCCCCGACCCCAGTTACCCAGAGTTAGGTACATTATTACATAACATTGGCATGATCACAAGAAAGATCAAATCTCGAAAGACCGGTTGGTTTAGTAGCCTTGGAAACACTAGATATATTCATAAGTTTTACATTACATCATAAAATGAAAAACTACTACAACAACATAATGTTTCCACAATCCACACTATTAACCCCTCATAAAATCCCTGCAGGTCATTCATAACTTACTTCTTCACATCCTGGGAAAAATAAAACATAGAAAAGGGGTGAGCTCAAATGCCCAGTAAGGATAACAATATAGCGGAAACTTTCATAAATAAGAATAAACATTTAAGGCATTGCATTACTAAAACAAAAGCCTTTTAAACTTTAACTTCGACATGGTATGGCAAAAGTAAAATGAAATAATGCCATTTACTTATTCACATGGATATTCTACTAATCGAATAATCACATGCAAAAATCAATAACCACTTTCATAATGTTGGAATGCATAATGCCAGACTATCATAACCACATAGCCAAGGCCTCGTGCCAAGACTACAAATAAGATATTTTCAAGGCCTTCTGCCAAGACACTAGTTTGTCTCATGAGACCTACCGATGCATCGAGGAGCTATAGCGGGCTCCACCCGTCACATATTAAGTCCAATGCATTCCCATATGAAAAGGTTTAAACATAACATAAACATTCGTATTAAAACTAGCATACGAAATGTCAATACTTTCACCATAAACTATGAATGGTATAAAAATAGCACATCCACAGTCAAACATATCACAAAACCTTCAATACAATATAGAAGTTTTGTATCATAATAAATCAACTTCAAATAATCATAAAATCTATCAAAGGATGTTGACATAGATGAAATCAAAATTCTTTTTAAAGAAATATCTCCTTTTATTTTGAAATCATTTAAGATCCATATAAAATAAAAAATTTTCTTTGAAAATATTCTTATAAGCTTGTAAGGAAAGCTTTGAAGATTTTATAACGGCGTAAAATAACCGCACCCGCCGTATAAGTTAAAAAAAACATTCTTACCTCAAATCTGTCGAAAAGGTTAAAAAGGACCTTGTTTTGAAAACGACGGAAAGATTCCTTTATAAACCTCTTATAAAAAGTCAAACAAGGGTATAAATGACTTTAACCCATATTCTTGTAAATAGTAAAAATGTTTTGAAATACATTTTTAAGAAACATGGATGTGGATGATAAAGATATCCCAGTAGATTATTACGTATAAACAACCTCGGATAATGAAGAGATTGTGAAATAACCCTTACCTTGTACTTTTCCTTGGTTGGGGTAGGTTAACCTCTTGTATAATGGTGAAATAGTTGTTATTAAATAATACAAGAATCATATATAATAATATGATATCATATATGATCTTTTAACATTGATTTGTTAATAATATCTTAGAATTATCGTCGTTTCGGGAGTTAACTTACTCATTTTCTTTTATATGTTTTGTTACATAAGCCATGGTTGTTGTATCTTATTCATATCCATAATGATATCTAGTCCTTAAACATCATTTTTAAATCATCAAATGATAATTATACTTGAATGGATACGATGGAGGATGGATCTCACCGCGTTCGTGGAGACGGTAGTCCGTACGTACGCACGAACGCTACTTCCATTTAATTTTTATTTTAAAAGAATTGAATCCAAATGATACATAGGTATATTACTATTCCAGTATAATATAATATTTTATATATGTTACTTAAGTTCATTAACACCATCCTTTATACGCTCCATGTGTGGTATGAACGAGTCATATCATTTTAAGGGGGCGGTAGTCCGCACTTCCTCAAATGAAATTATCGTATGTATATACAACATGAAACGAATAATGGTATGAAATAAAATGGAATTACAGAAGCTTATATATAAAATATATATCATTAATATCATATTTAATTACAGTTCCATCATAATGGCCACCATGAGAGGCGATAAGATGTATTTGAACAATCATCGTTTCGTGAGGCGTTAGTTTGCCATCCACAGAAACATTATGTTCATCATCCATTAGATGGAGTTGTGTGTATGTGTAGTTTGAATCCTTCTTATAACAACATCCTAGTATATTGAGGATACTGGTTTTGTTACAAAAGAAAAGAAATAAAAAGAGTTTAGGGGTTGGAGAAGCAAAATAAAGGAAAATAATTTAAGAGAAAGCGTTACCTTTAATTTAGGTAACTCACTTTGGTTGGAACCAAAGGACTTCTTGAAATGATTTATGCCTAAGGGGAAGCTTCAAGGAGGAGGAGAGGGATGTGGGGAGCTTATTTGGGCAGAGTTTGGTCGAGCCAAGTGGCTTGAGAGGTGTGATGAATGAGTAGAAGTGGTCTCCTTTTATAAGGGAGAAGAGGGGCTCTTTAGGAAAGAGTGAAAGTATTATTTTATAATATAATTATATTCGGTTTATAATGGTCCAAAAATCATTGAGGTCGAAGATAAGATGACTAATATTATAAATAACATCAACCAATAAGAATTGGACAGGTTTTAGATAATATTTTAATCATTATAATCTTATTTATTTAAATGATTTATTAATGAGGTAAACATTGCATCATTATTGTGTCATTAATAATTTAAATTATTTGATGTCTAAAAATTATAAATAAAATATCTTTATGTAGGAAATCTTTTTATCTTTCTAATTAATATTTATAATCTAAAATCCAACATATATAACCCTATGTAAAAATTGTTCTTCTAAAAGATGTAAGCTTATGCCATTTTTATTTTTATTTTAACTTTATTAATATAAAGTGTCCCTACCACATACAAGTGGATCCAAGGGGTCCCCAAATTGACCCAAGGATTTTCATGGTCGGGTATGTGTCCACCAATAAGGTTAGGACACATTTTAGGGTAATTTTGTATTATTATAATATTATTTTTTAACCCTTATTTACCGGATTTACCCTTAACCATGGTAAATAAAATATTTACCACAGTAATTATTCAAAATGTCTAAAAATAAAAGTTAACTATTTACACAATTTGGACATCCTGATTCCAAATATGTAATCCATTTTTCTAAATTCAAAACACAGAAGTGGCAGAAATTAATTTAAAATTAATTCCCGCTGTCAAAACAAAAAGCGTGTTTTTAAGAGGTAATAACTATCAAAAGATTGACACTTGTTTATGTTCGGTTTAATTGTAAAATTATGTCCAATGACCAAAATTATATTAAATGGTAAAAATATATTCTAAATATACTTTAAAACCACTCAAATTCACAATTTATCACTATTAATTATTTTGATTAAAAAAGTTGTTTTTAATTAAAATTTAGTAATTTTCACTATTCATCAAAATATTAAAGTTATCCGAAAAGTACCAAAATTTCACCCTAGGCTAATTTAAATATTCCGAATCCCAAAATGAAGTCCATTTTGAAATATAAAATATATATGATTTCAAAAAGTAGGTATTACTATTCACAACGGCTATTTTAATTAGTTTTGGTGTGTGTTAGAACTCGAGGTTGCGTACAACACACGCTATCGCATTATTCGAAGGGAAACATATCGTGGAAGCTTGGGGTGTTACATTCTCCCCTCCTTCAAATAATTTCATCCTCGCAATTTCTAGGGTATTACTGCATAAAAAGACTCGGGTGGTTCTTCATCATAAGTTCCTCGGGTTCCCACGTTGCCTCTTCCATCTTATGGTTTCTCCACAAAACTTTTACCAGACGTGTCGTCCGGTTTCTCAGTACTTGTTCTCTTGTATCAAGAATCTTGACGGGCTC
Organism: Viscum album; assembly: GCA_963277665.1. Lineage (NCBI taxonomy): Eukaryota > Viridiplantae > Streptophyta > Magnoliopsida > Santalales > Viscaceae > Viscum > Viscum album. The sequence goes on from OY728150.1 coordinate 1,472,404,436, forward strand.
TTCACAATAAGACAGATCGGGCTCCAGTTCTAATTCCTCATAGGTGAGTACATGCGTTGGGTCAGGCATGTATTTTCTCAACAGAGATACGTTGAACACATCGTGAACTTTGGAGAGACTTGGCGGCATTGCCAATCGCTAAGCTACAGCCCCAATTAGTTCTAGAATTTCGAAAGGTCCGATGTACCTGGGACTCAATTTACCTTTCTTACCAAAACGTATGACTCCCTTCCATGGAGATACCTTTAGGAAAACATGATCACCGACCTGAAATTCCAAATCATTCCTTCGATTATCGGCATAGCTCTTCTGCCTACTTTGAGCTGCTTTGATGTGATTTTGCATTACCTTCACCTTTTCCACCGTTTCCTCCACCAGTTCTGGGCCTACAAGTTTTCTTTCACCAATGTCATCCCAACAGGTTGGTGTACGACATCTCTTTCCGTATAACGCTTCATATGGTGCCATCTGAATACTCGAATGGAAGCTATTGTTATAGGAAAATTCTACCAATGGTAAATATTGATCCCACATACCCTGAAAGACAAGTGAGCAAGATCTCAGCATGTCTTCTAAGGTTTGAATAGTCTGTTCTGATTGTCCATCTGTCTAAGGGTGGTAAGCAGTGCTCAAATGAAGTTCAGTATCCAGGAATTTCTGAAGACTTTTCCAAAATCTTGAAGTAAAACGGGGATTACGATCAGAAACAATCGATAGGGGTACTCCATGAAGTCTCACAACTTCATTAATATATAGTCTTTCTAGACGTTCCAGGGGTAGATCTTCTCTTATAGCAAGAAAATGTGATGTCTTGGTAAGACGATCAACAATAACCCATATTGCATCGTTCCTTCTAGGAGTCTTTGGTAGCACCATGACAAAGTCCATCGTAACATTGTCCCATTTCCACTCCGGTATGGGAAGAGGTTGCATGACTCCTCCAGGCTGTTGCCTTCCAGCTTTCACTTGTTGACAAACCATACATCTTGACACAAAATCAGCAATCTCCCTCTTCATGTTGTCCCACCAAAAATGTTCCTTCAAATCTCTATACATTTTGGTGCTCCCAGGGTTTATAGAGAAATTGGAACTATGAGCATCATCCAACAATTCCCTTTTTAGATCAGGTATATTGGGAACACAAAGCCTCTTCCCGAATTTCAAAATTCCATCTTCATACACAAAGTCTCTCAATCTCCCATCATTCACAGCTTTAATCTTCTTTTGGAATTCTTCATCATTGGTCAGAGAACTCTTAATCCTTTCTAGTAAAGATGGTTTGGCAACCATTTGAAAAAGCATTGATGTTTCACCTTCCCTGGTTATTCCCATGTCCATATTCACTAGATCCATGAAAATTGGATCCCTTTCAATTCTCATATTGTTCAAAACTCCATGGTCTTTTCTACTCAAAGCATCTGCCACCTTGTTTGCCTTCCCTGGGTGGTAGTGTATCGTACAATCATAATCCTTGAGTAATTCAAGCCATCTCCTTTGCCTCATGTTGAGTTCTTTTTGTGAGAAAATATACTTCAAACTCTTGTGATCAGTATAAATCTCACATTTTTCACCATAGAGGTAGTGCCTCCATATCTTCAAAGCAAAGATCACTGCTGCTAACTCGAGATCATGAGTAGGATAGTTTTGTTCATGAATTTTCAACTATCGTGATGCATAGGCAATAACTCTATCATTCTGCATAAGGACACAACCAAGTCCTTTCTTCGATGCATCACTATAAATAACGAACCCATCATTCCCCGATGGTAGAGTCAATATAGGAGCATTGACTAATTTTCTCTTCAGTTCTTCGAAACATTCTTCACACTCTTTTGTCCAAACAAATTTAACCCCTTTATGTGTGAGCTTCGTTAATGGGTTAGCCAATCGGGCAAAATTCTGGACGAAACGTCGATAATAACCTGCCAAACCAATAAAACTACGTACCTCAGTTATACTCGTAGGTGCTGGCCATTCTTGGATTGCCTTGGTCTTAGATGGATCAACAGAGATTCCATCTTTAGAGACAATATGGCCAAGAAAAGAAATCTCTTGAAGCCAGAATTCACACTTGCTAAACTTCCCATATAATTCATGCCTCCCCAGAGTCTTCAAGATAATGCGCAAGTGATTTTCATGATCTTCGTAGGTTTTGGAGTATACCAAGATATCATCAATAAATACCACCACAAATTCATCGAGATACTCCTTGAAAACTCTATTCATTAGATCCATGAATACAGAGGGTGCATTAGTCAATCCAAACGGCATTACAGTAAACTCGTAATGCCCGCACCTGGTTCGAAATGCTGTTTTCGGAATGTCTTCCTTCTTCAAAGACAACTGATGGTATCCAGATCGAAGGTCAATCTTTGAAAAGTATTGAGCTCCATGCAGTTGTTCAAATAAATCATCAATACGAGGTAGGGGATACTTGTTCTTTATCGTTATAGTATTGATCTCCCTGTAGTCGATACATAACCTCATAGATCCATCTTTCTTTTTAACAAAAAGAACAGGGGCTCCCCATGGAGAAACACTAGGGCGAATAAATCCCTTATTACTCAATTCCTCTAGTTTTTTCTTTAGTTAGACTAACTCTACAGTGGCCATTCTATAAGGGGTCTTCGATATAGGCCTTGATCCAGGAATCAAATCAATAGAAAACTCAACTTCTCGTTCTGGAGGATGTCCAGGTAAATCTTCCAGAAATACATATACAAATTCTTTCACAACAGGTACATCCTCTATTTGAACATTCCTTTCCTCACCGACAATTATTTCATTCTCTTCCTCCCCGATAATTGAATTATGTTGAGCTACTGGGGGTGGATCTAAATAAGAATTAGGTGGTGACGATTCTGCTCTAAAAATAAGGGGTTCCTTATCATTATCATCAAGAATCGTAACCTCTTTCTTCTTACAATAAATCTTCGCATCATAGTCCGAAAGCCAGTCCATACCGAGGATTATATCAAACTCAATCATAGGTATGACGATGAGATCAGCTGATAAAGAAAATTTATGTGCTCTAATGGGGACTGATTCACAAAACTTTGTTGCAATGATACTTCCCTTAGGAGTTTTAACTGACAACTCCCTTATTAAATCAAATTGGAAATATCTAATTTTCTTAGCAAACTGGGAAGATATGAAACAATGCGATGATCCAGAATCGAATAATGCATTTTCTAAACTTGAGGAAACCATTAAATTACCTGCCACCATGTCTTTCGGAGCTTCTACCTCAGCAGTAGTGATAGCATAAGCCTGGCCTTGATCCCTTGGCCTTTTCTGACGTATGTTCTCCTGACGCTTAGGACATGAATTTGCATAATGCCCCATCTCCCTGCAATTGTAGCACTGAACGTTGGTAGCTTCTTTCTTCCCCTTTCAATCATGAGCTTGGTGGCCTTTTTCACCACACTTGTAACAGACTCCCATTCCCTTCAGGCAAGCACCGGGGTGTTTCTTCCCGCATTTACCACAAGATGGATATTCAACCTTTCCCTTCTTCCCCTTATTTCCATTCCCAGATTGATTAGCAGGTCTCTTCTTCTCTTGCTTTACTTTAAAGTCATAAGACTTAGAGAATTCCTTTTCGGTCTTGATAGCACATGAGACAATGTCTTCGTAAGATGAAAAGGATTGTGAGACTAATTCTCGACGGAGAAATGGTTTTAACCCATCAAAGAAATGATCAATCTTACTTCTTGGGTTGAGAATATAATCACCAGCGTACCTCGCTAACCTTGTAAAGTTAGCCTCATACTTTGTGACATTCTCATCCTCCTTTTGTCTCAGACTCAGAAATTGCCTTTCCATATCAGCTCGATGGTCGCGAGGGAAGTATTTTTCTAAAAAAAAGATCTTTGAACTCCCTCCACTCCATATTTGATACTTCATCATCTTCCTTCATGTTCTGAATCAATGACCACCATTGATCAGCATATCCAGTGAGCCGGTAAACTGCCATGATAACTTTTTCCCTTTCACTGCTCCCCAAAGCCTGAAATATTTTCTCTGGGGAAAATATCCATTGCTCAGCTACTAAGGGATTTGTATTCCCATTGAACGTTGGTGGTTGTTGCCTCATGAATCGATCTAACATTGATCCTCCACGCTGCGGATCAGGGTGCACTATACGGGTAAGGTTATTATTCATAACCTGAGTAAGTTGTCCCAGTATGGTGATTAGCTAATCGGCACCAGTTGCATCACCAGCCCCACTGTAATTATCTTGAGCAGGAGGGAAATCCCTACATGGAGTGCGTGCATTGATACGGTTTCCATTTCTTCCACTAGGTGCCATTTCTAAACAATGGCATAAACTAGATCAGTTTATGAATCAAAATACATAATCCCATACTTATAATACACTTAACATAAATTGAACTATTTATGGATATAATCCATAATCATAAGAATTTTTTTTTCTTTGAGGATGTATATACTCATAATCCCTTCAAAATGGTTTGTAAAGAAAATGAGAGTTATCCTAAGCATATCCCCCGGGAGTGTCGTAACCAAGAGTGCAGCAAGGCCCGTTGTCGTGCACCAGTTCCCGTTCGAGTCTAGCTCAAAGCGGTGTTTTCGGGTTTTACCCCTAGGTACATCTGTGCCAGAGCCGCCTCTACCTGCACGTATCCAGACAGGGATGTATTGCTTGGAAAACTCACAAAATCTATACAATACCAAAATTCTAGGAAGTTCTTCTATACTAATCCTCAAAGTTCATCTTAGGTCTACGTGCTCTAATCAGAGTTTATCTAAATCTAGCTTCCAAGGTTTGTACTAATCTTCCTCTGATACCAACTGTAACGCCCCGACCCCAGTTACCCAGAGTCGGTGCATTATTACATAACATTGGCATGATCACAAGAAAGATCAAATCTCGAAAGACCGATTGGTTTAGTAGCCTTGGAAACACTAGATATATTCATAAGTTTTACATTACATCATAAAATGAAAAACTACTACAACAACATAATGTTTCCACAATCCACACTATTAACCCCTCATAAAATCCCTGCAGGTCATTCATAACTTACTTCTTCACATCCTGGGAAAAATAAAACATAGAAAAGGGGTGAGCTCAAATGCCCAGTAAGGATAACAATATAGCGGAAACATTCATAAATAAGAATAAACATTTAAGGCATTGCATTACTAAAACAAAATCCTTTTAAACTTTAACTTCGACATGGTATGGCAAAAGTAAAATGAAATAATGCCATTTACTTATTCACATGGATATTCTACTAATCGAATAATCACATGCAAAAATCAATAACCACTTTCATAATGTTGGAATGCATAATGCCAGACTATCATAACCACATAGCCAAGGTCTCGTGCCAAGACTACAAATAAGATTTTGTCAAGGCCTTGTGCCAAGACAGTAGTTTGTCTCATGAGACCTACCGATGCATCGAGGAGCTATAGCGGGCTCCACCCGTCACATATTAAGTCCAATGCATTCCCATATGAAAAGGTTTAAACATAACATAAACATTCGTATTAAAACTAGCATACGAAATGTCAATACTTTCACCATAAACTATGAATGGTATAAAAATAGCACATCCACAGTCAAACATATCACAAAACCTTCAATACAATATAGAAGTTTTGTATCATAATAAATCAACTTCAAATAATCTTAAATTCCATCAAAGGATGTTGACATAGATGAAATCAAAATTCTTTTTAAAGAAATATCTCCTTTTATTTTGAAATCATTTAAGATCCATATAAAATAAAACATTTTCTTTGAAAATATTCTTATAATCTTGTAAGGAAAGCTTTGAAGATTTTATAACGGCGTAAAATAACCGCACCCGCCGTATAAGTTAAAAAAAACATTCTTACCTCAATTCTGTCGAAAAGGTTAAAAAGGACCTTGTTTTGAAAACAACGGAAAGATTCCTTTATAAACCTCTTATAAAAATTCAAACAAGGGTATAAATGACTTTAACCCATATTTTTGTAAATAGTAAAAATGTTTTGAAATACATTTTTAAGAAACATGGATGTGGATGATAAAGATATCCCAGTAGATTATTACGTATAAACAACCTCGGATAATGAAGAGATTGTGAAATAACCCTTACCTTGTACTTTTCCTTGGTTGGGGTAGGTTAACCTCCTGTATAATGGTGAAATAGTTGTTATTAAATTATACAAGAATCATATATAATAATATGATATCATATATGATCTTTTAACATTGATTTGTTAATAATATCTTAGAATTATCGTCGTTTCGGGAGTTAACTTACTCATTTTCTTTTATATGTTTTGTTACATAAGCCATGGTTGTTGTATATTATTCATATCCAGAATGATATCTAGTCCATAAATATCATTTTTAAATCATGAAATGATAATTATACTTGAATGGATACGACGGAGGATGGATCTCACTGCGTTTGTGGAGACGGTAGTCCGTACGTACGCACGAACGCTACTTCCATTTAATTTTTATTTTAAAAGAATTTAATCCAAAGGATACATAGGTATATTACTATTCCAGTATAATATAATATTTTATATATGTTACTTAAGTTCATTAACAGCATCCTTTATACGTTCAATGTGTGGTATGAACGAGTCATATCATTTTAAGGGGGCGGTAGTCCGCACTTCCTCAAATGAAATTATCGTATGTATATACAACATGAAACGAATAATGGTATGAAATAAAATGGAATTACAGAAGCTTATATATAAAATATATATCATTAATATCATATTTAATTATAGTTCCATCATAATGGCCACTATGAGAGGCGGTAAGATGTATTTGAACAATCATCGTTTCGTGAGGCGTTAGTTTGCCATCCACAGAAACATTATGTTCATCATCCATTAGATGGAGTTGTGTGTATGTGTAGTTTGAATCCTTCTTATAACAACATCCTAGTATATTGAGGATACTGGTGTTGTTACAAAAGAAAGGAAATAAAAAGAGTTTGGGGGTTGGAGAAGCAAAATAAAGGAAAATAATTTAAGAGAAATCGTTACCTTTAATTTAGGTAACTCACTTTGGTTGGAACCAAAAGACTTCTTGAAATGATTTCTGCCTAAGGGGAAGCTTCAATGAGGAGGAGAGGGATGTGGGGAGCTTAGTTGGGCAGAGTTTGGACGATCCAAGTGGCTTGAGAGGTGTGAGGAATGAGTAGAAGTGGTCACCTTTTATAAGGGAGAAGAGGGGCTCTTTAGGAAAGAGTGAAAGTATTACTTTATAAAATAATTATATTCGGTTTATAATGGTCCAAAAATCATTTATTTAAACGATAAGATGACTAATATTCTAAATAACATCAACCAATAAGAATTGGACAGGTTTTAGATAATATTTTAATCATTATAATCTTATTTATTTAAATGATTTATTAATGAGGTAAACATTGCAGCATTATTGTGTCATTAATAATTTAAATTATTTGATGTCTAAAAATTATAAATAAAATATCATTATGTAGGAAATCTTTTTATCTTTCTAATGAATATTTATAATTGAAAATCAAACATGTATAACCCTATGTAAAAATTGTTCTTCTAAAAGATGTAAGCTTATGCCATTTTTATTTTTATTTTAACTTTATTAATATAAAGTGTCCCTACCACATACAAGTGGCTCCAAGGGGTCCCCAAATTGACCCAAGGATGCTCATGGTCGGGTATGTGTCCACCAATAAGGTTAGGACACGTTTTAGGGTAATTTTGTATTATTAAAATATTATTTTTTAACCCTTATTTACCGGATTTACCCTTAACCATGGTAAATAAAATATTTACCACAGTAATTATTCAAAATGTCTAAAAATAAAAGTTACCTATTTACAAAATTTGGACATCCTGATTCCAAATATGGAATCCATTTTTCTAAATTCAAAACACAGAAGTGGCAGAAATTAATTTAAAATTAACTCCCGCTGTCAAAACAAAAAGCGTGTTTTTAAGAGGTAATAACTATCAAAAGATTGACACTTGTTTATGTTCGGTTTAATTGTAAAATTATGTCCAATGACCAACATTATATTAAATGGTAAAAATATATTCTAAATATACTTTAAAACCACTCAAATTCACATTTTATCACTATTAATTATTTTGATTAAAAAAGTTGTTTTTAATTAAAATTTAGTAATTTTCACTATTAATCAAAATATTAAAGTTATCCGAAAAGTACCAAAATTTCACCCTAGGCTAATTTCAATATTCCGAATCCAAAAATGAAGTCCATTTTGAAATATAAAATATATATGATTTCAAAAAGTAGGTATTACTATTCACAACGGCTATTTTAATTAGTTGTGGTGTGTGTTAGAACTCGAGGTTGCGTACAACACACGCTATCGCATTATTCGAAGGGAAACATACCGTGGAAGCTTGGGGTGTTACAAAATTCAAAACATATAAGTTGCATTAATTAATTTAATAATTAATTCCCGCTTTGAAAACAAATAGCGTGTTTTAAGAAACAATAAGTATCAAAAGATTGACTCTAGTTTTAGTCCAATTTCATGATGAAATTAATTCCAATGACCAATATTGGATTAGATGGTAAAAATATATTCTAATTGTACTTTTTAACCAATTAAAAATATAATCTAATCAAATAAATAAATTATATTAAAAATAGGTTTTGAATTAAAATACAACATTTTTCACTATTCATTAAAAATTGAACTTTTTCAGAAAAGTACAAAAAATTTACACAAAGAAAATTTTGATGTCCCGATTATAAAGAAGAATTTTATTTAGTCAAATATAACACATAAAATTGTCAACAAGTGGATTTAAAAGAGGTTCTCCATCAAAAGGTGGTTAATCGACCTTCTAAAGAGTATTAGAATGTTTACGCATAAACTTGAATTCATTCACATTTTTTAATCCACTAACATTTATTGTAAAAAGAAAAAAATATTTGAAAAACATATATAATCATTTTGTAGTTAGTTCTATTCATTCCTTCAATTACAATGGCTAGGTGTTAACTACCATTTAAAATAATATTATATTATTATTATAGTGAAACTTAAGATTTCAAAGGAATCTGTTGTTGCGTATTGGGTAAGCCATCAAGCATAGAGTTCCCTTTAAATTAATATTAACATTTTATTCACAAATAGGGATAAATATAAAAATGTCATATTCTTTATTTACCTAGGGTGTTACATCCTTCCCCCCTTTTGGGAATTGCATCCTCGCAATTTCAAAATTGGGCTTGAAAACACCATTGAAAGTCCCACATCGGAAAAGGAGTAAATTATACTATCACTTTAATAGACAGAAATGGATGTACAAAGGTCACCCGAGTTAAACCATAGTAGGATTCCATGTATGAAAATATGGACATGGAGGAAAAAACAAAGGGTCATGTTCTGATGGAGAGTGATAGTAAACATGTCTAGGAGAAAGTTAACCATAAGAAAATCACAAACTTTTGATGGGTTAAACGGTATTCGATTGTCCAATAGGAAAAGTTAACATACAACATTTTTGTTTTAAGGTGATTTTTATTGAGGAATTTATTTTTGGATCTTAACTAAATCATAATGAAACATACTTACATGTCATGTAGACTTTCAACATTTACTAGATTCCTTAATCAAACTCATATTTTCTTCAAAAGACGAGTATTTAGGAAGACATGTTCGGATTAAGACTACTATAATCAACTTGTTGAGAATCTCCTAATCAAAAAAAGAGAACTATATACTTCCCATGTCTTTAGACTTTAACCAAAACCAAAACCAAAACCTAAAAGGTTTGAACAAGATCAGATAATCCAGAAAATGATAACCCTTTATAAAAAGAAAATCTATTCTTAATCTCCAAAATTTGTCCAACAAAACCCAAAGTTCAACGTAGATCATAAGTAAACCAAACTAAGATTGAAACCCAAATATTTGAAGTATTTAATCACATAGTCTTCCATGTTAAATCGTATCATTTATCTCCAAATAACATCAGTTTTTCTTAAAGTATTGTATTGAAAAGTAATTAACCTAATCACATATCCTCCATGATAGGTTAATAATTTCCATAGATAACCCAAAATCAACTTACTCTTAATTCATAAAATCATATAACTAAAAATAAGTAGTCAAACTAACCAGAGGCTTCATGTAGTCCAGTGTTAGGCGATAAATACCAGTTGTACTTTGGTTGTGGGTTTGATTCCCACAGCTTTGTCCGACGCGACGGGTTGTCACACGGTCTGTGTATTGTCCTTTTTCCAAAACTATATAAATCTTAAAACATTCCCCAAAATGAGATAAAATCTACAAAAATAATCATAACATATTTTAACCTCAAGTTTATCTCATGACTTTCACTTTCCATCATAACATATAGTAACCCATAATTACCTCAAAATTATGGATCATATAAACACAAATGGTTCTTTATAACTATGTCCACAAAAGAACATAAACCATTCCTCGAATAAAACTTTCATATATCAAACATCATGGTTACACATACTATAAAAAGACTTCTAATGTAACCCCATCATCAATAGATACTTAATACTCTTAATAATTTCACCATAACTCTTGAAGCCTTTATATGTTGACTTCTTAAACATTCAACATTCTTCATGATCCATTAACCATTACTTTCCAACTTATTCTGAAATACTTCTTTCCTACAAAAAAAATCATGAATCATATCCTAAGATTCCAAAATAGGAAAACAAAAGTTATGAAATAATCCATACATTTGATTGGTCATTTTCAGTTTCTTCATCCTCAATCGGAATGGCATTAGGTATTGGTAAATGAATATTTGTACGATCTTGGTGATCCCATTCCTGAAACTTCTTCATAGGACATGTGATTGCATAATGACCATGCACACCACATTTAAAACATTCAATTGATCCCTCAGAAATAACTTATTTCCCTTTCCTCGACTCGACTAGATGTTTCATTTTTCCATGGCAGGTTCTTGCTTTATGACCTTCATTTCCACATCTATATCATATTTATGTCCCTTTGAAACATTTTACTAGGTGTTTCTTTCCACATCTTTGACACATAAGTTTTTGAACACACTTAACTTTATGAGTACTAACTGTAGTTCCGTATGGATTTGTTTCTCGCATATATGATGCCTTATAGAAATCACCAAGGATTAGGTGGTAAATCATGACTCCCGATAGTTGGTTGAGGATAAACACAAGAGTTCTCATTGCAGCTCCCATATCATTCAGTTGCTCGCTCAGAAAATGGTCACAGTTTCCTTCACATCCACTGTTACTTTGGTGCCTGCTAGATCCAGCCATTTACTAAATCCAAAAAGGGTCAGTGTGAGTATATCAAAAAAACCATCATGTACTAATGAGGAATATATACTTACTCATTCAATTTATCAAAAATCTATGACTCTTTCTGAAATCATAACCATTTTTTGTAATGTCACTTATGCTTAAAGAATACCCTAACCTTTAAAGTTATCTAAACCGAACTTTGATACCAACTATAAGGCCCCAGCCTTAAACCTTACTAATTTTTGAATTAAATGAATAATTCGCATTGGGGATCTTTTCAGGTTTAGAGTTTTAGAGAATTATGTCATAACTATTACATCTCAAAAGATTATAAAGTATACACTACTACTAAGTTTCCATAAAATAAAAACTCTTTAAATTAAACATGTCTACTTCCATGTATTAGATAGCATGACTTTCCCTTGATCTCATCCTTGACCCTATTCCACATTCAGTCCTGTGAAAAACATTTCAAAAAAATCTTTGGGTGAGCATAAAAAGCTCAGCAAGGGATACACAAAGATTGAAAACTGTTAGTTTTTCAATGAAACAAGTAAACCATGTATACATTATCAATTTAATACCTTTCACCTTTAGGAAGTAGTAAAAACTCTTCACTGAATAAAATATCATTAAATACCCTTCTGTAACCAAAATATTTCCATAAAACCCATATAAAGAACAAATAACATATAAAGGTAACTTGGGACATAAAAATACATAAATGGAATAACCATACGGTCGATTTCCACACATATTTAATGGAATATCCATACGGCCGACTTCCATACCCAATGCATTGGAGGTTATAACGTAACCACTCGTCTTGGTATTCACGACACCACCCGTCATATGGTTTATCACGTAACCCCCCGTAAAATGTCCAAGTACCATCATTACACATAAAATATTGAAAATATAATCATTTCAAAAACAACATTTCATTTTCAATCACAACAAGTAATTCCAAGATATTGAATTAAGATATCCATTTTCAAAAACCATTTAAAAGGGATTTTTGAATCAAGGTGTCCCATACCACTTTGATGCTTTTATTGGAATTATAATTTTAAAACATTAATGTCAATATAAATAAATACTAAAAACAACTTTGAAAAAATGGAAATTAAAGATAAGGGTTTAGAATAATAAATCATTAAAACATTTAAAACGATATTTTTGTTAAAGAGTTATTAACAAAATGATAGACTCTTGAATACAAATAATTGTGGAATAAAATTTAATCGGAACTTTATAATATCATGAGAATAAAGGGATTCATGATATAATATGTCGAAGGACATTATACAAACCATATAAGAGTGAATTGGTGCATAACAATAATTAAGTCTAAATTGAAATGTAAATTGAGATGAAATCCATTATAAAAATGGTATCCTTAAATTAAGGATATATCTATCAAATAATTATGTGTGAGAAATATAAATACACCCAATATAAGTGGATATTAAGTGTAAAACAATCAGAGGTCACTCACACATATTAATAGGATTACATGTTCAAGAAATACAAGTTGAACCCAATGAATCAAAATTGGGTAAAGACGTTCATTTGTAAAAATTTGACAGCCTAACGGCGTCCCTTCAAAATTCAGAAAATTAGGCGATGAGAGAGTGAATGGTATATCATCACATGGACATAATCTTTACATCAATAAGGTAATATAATAACATATCCCAACATAATAATATGTAAATTAAAAGACATAAGAAAAGAAGTCTTTTAAAAAGAGGAGGGTGAAAGGTCCCCTTACCGAGTTGGGTATCTTTTGAAAAGTACCCCCCAAGGAATAAAGGTCATACAATGAAGATGTAAATAACCATAGATGAAATTATACTACACAAAGTGTATAATAATGGGCAGTACATACACCACTCAATGGAAATAGTGGAAAATGTTGCATAAATGTCACGGGAATAAATGTGAGATGAAAAATCCCTTACGATAACTCAGCCGCCTAACGGTGCCACTTAAAGCTTCCAAAAATGGATTTATGAGATCAAATAGGGTATCTCATCATATTAATATAAAAATTAATGTCGGATTAATATAAAAGAACATCCCAATCATAATAAATATGAGCATAAAATGAGTGACATAAAAGAGTGTACTTAAAAAAAGAGAGGGGTAGGATCCCTTCCCTCGGGTCTGACTTGACTCGATCGTTCATTAACGTCCTGAATAATAAACTTGAGTTTATTTCTATTTTCTTAAGATCATTTTTCAAGTTCATTATTCCTTTTATATCACTTATTTACATTTTATAAACATTATGTAATCATTTATGTTAATAATGATTGTTTTGTCGATATTTGGTTCTTAAGTCGAAAGTGAACTTCTTACAATTACATGTTGTTTTTGTGGTCAAAGGTTCATTATATCCAGAATGATATTCATGATTTTGATATCGTATATATCATATATATCCAGAATATACATGTATTTATAATATTACATAATCATTTAGATGTAATAAATGAAATGCACCGTTCATGGAGACGATAAGCCGTACATACGCATGAACGCTACTTTCATTTCTTTTTCATATTAATGGAATTAAAACTAAATGAGAGGTATGTATATTTTAATTAAAGAATTATATTCATCATTTATATGTAACATAAATTATATATATCCGTTATAAATATTTACTTATAATAGTACATTACATTTGGGGATAAGAAATGAAATGCACCGTTCCTGGAGACGGTAAGCCGTAAGTACGCATGAACGCTACTTTCATTTCTATCTCATACATTAATGGAAAGAAATAATAATGATATAGAGGTATATTATAAATCAAGTATAACATCATATATAATAACTTTAAATCAATCCTTTATACATCCCACATATGGCAATTACGAATCACATCACTTTGAGGGGGAGGTAGTCTGCACTTCCTAAAATGAAATTATCGTGTTTACCCGCAATGGATACCATAAAGGTATGACAGAAAAGAAAAATAAAGAAGCTTAAGTAAAACATAAAAATATTATATATCATATATAAATATAGTGACATCTTAATGGACACCGTTGAAGGTGTTATATGAGTGTTGAACAATCATCGTTTCGTGAGGAAGAAATTCGCCATCCACAGAAACAATATGTTCTTTAACCATTAGATGTAGGTGTGTGTAAGTGTAGCTTGAATAATTCTTATAAAAACATCCTAGTATATTTTATATACTGTAGTTGATACATAAGTAATGAATAAAAAGAGTTTAGGGGGTTGAAGAGGCAAAATAAAACAAAAGGACTCAAGTGAAGACATTGCCTTAAAATCGGGTAACTCCCTATGATTTGAGCTCAAAGGCTTCCTTGGGAAGACTTCTGCCCAAAGTGAGGCTCCAAAGAGTTAGAGACGAATGTGGAGATACAAAATGGGAAGGTGTTGGCCGAGCCAAAGGCTTTGTAAGTGTGGGTAAAGAGGTATAGGAGGGGGCCTTTTATAAGAGGAGAGGAGGGGCACTCTTGGAAAGTAAAGAATTGTTAATTTATTTTAGAATGAGTTTTGGATTTTAATGGAACCAAATTGATGTGCTTCTAGGATAAGGTGATAAGGGTTCAAAATCCACCCATAAAATAGGTTTTGAACATGTGTAGGTCTTATATTTTACATTATCTATCCATTTTATTTAAATCCGTTATTAATTAGGAAATCATTGCATCATCATGATGTCATAAATAATTTTATATATTTAATGTCTAAAAATTATAAGAAAACTATCATGATGTAGGAAATCTTTTTATCTTTCCAATGACTATTTATATCCAAAACTCTGACTTGTATAACCCCATGTAAAAATTGTTTTAGTAAAACAACTCATGTCTGTGTCATTTTTAATTTTACATTTAATAAAAAGTTATTTATGTCATTTCCCAACCAAAGTGGCTCCATGGGGACCCCATGTTGACCAATGGATTGTCTTGGTCGGCCATGAAACATCCAATAAGGGTAGGACATGTGTCAAGCTAATCTCATATTATTAAAACATTATTTTTACCTTAAACTACACTAATTACCTCTAATCGCGATTAAAAACTTAATAAGTTACTATTCACCAAAAAATATTTTAATCCCATTGAACCACATTTTACTTCTTAATGGAAACCATGTATGTCGGATTTTTGAAATTCAAGACACAGAGGTGGAAGAGTTTCATTTAAACGAAAAATCAGTTTCATTAACTACCACTTATTGGTTTCACTATTCATCAAAAATTGAAGTTTTCCAGAAAAATACCAAACATTCACCCTAAGATATATTTGATATTAAAAATTCAAAAATTAATTTTATTTTACATAATTAAAAACATATAATTTGCATTAATTAATTTAATAATTAATTCCCGCTGTCAAAACAAATAGCATGTTTTTAAGAAATAATAAGTATCAAAAGATTGACTCTAGTTTAAGTCCAATTTCAAGATTAAATTAATTCCAACGACCACTATTAGATTATATGGTAAAAATATATTTTAATTGAACATTAAAACCAATTAAAACGATAATATAATCTTATAAATAAATTATATTAAAAAGAGGTTTTGAATTAAAATACAACATTTTTCACTATTCATTAAAAATTGAACTTTTTCAGAAAAATATAAAAAATTTACACAAAGTAAATTTTGATGTCCCTCTTCTAAAGAGGAATTTTATTTAGTCAAATATAACACATAAAATTGTCAAAAAGTGGATTTAAAAGAGGTTCTCCATCAAAAGGCGGTTAATCGACCTGCTAAAGAGTATTAGAATGTTTACGCTTAAAATTGAATTCATTCACATTTTTTAATCCTCTAACATTTATTGTAAAAAGTAAAAAATATTTGACAAACATATGTAATCATTTTATAGTTTGTTCTATTCATTCCCTTTATTACAACGGCTAGGCTTTTACTACCATTTAAAATAATATTATTTTATTATTGTAGTGCAACATAAGATTTCAATGGAACCCGTTGTTGCGTATTGGGTAAGCCATCAAGCATAGCGTTCCCTTTAAATTAATAGTAACATTTTATTCAAAAATATGGATAAATATAAAAATTTAATATTTTTATTTACCTAGGGTGTTACATTATTAATTGTCTTTGGGACATGTATATATCATATATTTTTTTAGGGAACCCGGATTTCTAGTTCGGTTTGTGAAAAAGTAGTCTCAAAGGATACTATTTAAGCATCTTTTCGTGATGTCCGTACATAGTTTAGATTATTTTCCCTGATTTAGGAGTATTATAAGAGTGAGTTCCAAGACATATGTCATTATAAAGAGCCTTAAATCATATTTTTTAGTTTAGGATTGTCATCCATATTATTAGTTCTAGTCTGTTCCTTTCCTTTTATTTTGATTTAATGAGATCCAAATATTTATTATCTATGTGAGGAAAATAATTTCCCTGTTTTCCTTATTGGATTATTGATTTGAGTAATTTTATTATTTCTTCTTAATTGTTTCATTAATATCTCTAACATCTTCCATCCAAGAGGATGTGAGAGTCAGATCAGAGAGGATGTTGTTGACAAAACTAAAGGAGGAAATCCTCCAGTAGACTAGAATATAGTTTTGGTTATTGTGTGTGTTTTCCATCCTCTATTTAATTTACTTAAAGAGGATCACATTTATGATCCTACCATAGATCCTCAGAGTGATTTATTCTAGAATAATTCCCATTAGTTTATTTTCTACAATCCACCAGTGTTCAAAATATATTATAATTATAAGATTATGAGGATTGGTTGATCATGTGTGATTATTATTTGTATTATTTGAAACACCTGATGTGGTCAAGGTTAAATATGGCATCCTCATTATAGAGGGACATAACATGATATGGTGGGAGATGGTGGTAATGGTGAAGAAGAAGATGGTATTATAGTGGATATGATTAAATATTATTTTAACTAACCACTTCCATATATAGTCTACAATATTACATAAGTCTATAAATTTTTTCAAAATCATGCTGGCAGACTGAACCATGAAAAAATATAAAGATATCTTTTCTGATCTTGTATCATTTTCATCTAATATTTTAAAAAATTATGAGATTATTACATGATAATTTGAGATTGTACATTCAACTAACATTAATTATGAAATTTTTTAATGATTATTTTTTCTTATTCATATATGTTGGATAAAGAATTGATGGATGAGTGAGACCTGGCTGTTTTGTTCGGGTTTTTGGGATATCCATTTCCTCTAAGTGGCAGTTTAAGGAGTTACATCAAAGGGAAGAGACTCTGTGATGAGTCTCATGGTTGTTACCGACAAGAGGGTTCTTCTATAACTTTAATTTTGTTGGGAACACGGCCTTTTATTTTTTACTAGTGTGAAAAAATGGTCACTAAAAATAGGATTTCACTAAGACAACTTGGATATGTGATGCCTATGGATGCTCAGTTCACTTTTAGATGTTATATCATATATATTAATCTTCATGTAGTATGCCACTGACGTCATCGCCTAAAAGTATTGTGATGTAATCTTATTCTAGTTACACTAAGTGGTTCCATGTAGAGGCATCCTGATCAAATCTTCTTTACCAAGTGAAGGAGTGTCCATAGGAAGAAGACTCGTTTTTGAAAACATTGAGATATACCATCATAAAAAAACATATATAATGTCTTTTTATTTGATACATGTTAATCTAATTTTTTTACTACAACTCATATTGTCAATCATCAATATCTTTATATAGTAATTATTTTCTTATATGTTGGATATTAATACAACCCTCAGAACAAAAAAAGATTATGATCATTGTTTTCCTTGTGTATTCTCATTATCATATAATCAAAATAATTTGGATTTTATAGGTCTAGACATGAGACCTCTTGATACCATACTCATGATGGATTGGATCATTCATAATGAGTCCTGAATTGACTATTATATTTGATGTTCCTCTTTTTTTATCGTCGATGGGGTGACAAGTATCATTTCAGGAGAATGGTAACTAAGGTTAAGAAGATTTGTACTGTCATATATAGAGTTTGGGAAAGTAATATTGGTGTTATATTTTGTTCTAGAGAAAAATTTATAGAGTGATGATCTACATCCAGTCATCATCGAGTTTCTTGATATTTTATCTTATAACTTATATAGTTTCCCTCTGGTATGGGAGGGGGGTTTTCTATTGATTTATTTCATTGTACTCAACCGGTATCAATTACTTATCGATGCATGCAACTATCATAAATGAATGATCTCAAGAATCATTTGGGTGTTCTTTTAGAAAAGTTATTCATATGCTTCAGCATGTCACCTTATGAGGGGCATATTCTCCTATCCAAAAATGATTATGGAGGACAGAACCTTAGCATTTTTTACAAAAAAATCTCTATGATGTTATGGTAAATAATATATATCTATAGCCCTGTATTGGTGATCTATTTGACCTGTAGAAATGGTAGATGTGTCTATTTAAGAATGAAATTCAATTTGGTTATCACTAATTGAGAATAAATATGTATGACATTCATACAACTACATTTTGAAACAGGTATGACCGGTATGAGTATTATTAAATTCCATTTTGTCTAAAAAATTCTCATCATTTTTTATATTTATGATGGGAAGGACACCGAATTATTTTCTTGATACTTTTGTGGTGGTATTTGTGGATTACATAATTTCATACTCTATATTTGAGAATGATCATGTGCACCATATGTTATTAGTTATGTAATTAATGATAAATAATTGACATTGTGAAAATGTATTCAAATTTAATTTTTCGATTCAGGAGGGGGTGTTCTTGGAAAAAATAGTGTCATAACATGGTATTTCATTTTAGCATGATAATGTGAAAGATATTATGACATGGGAGAAAGCACGAAATATTTTCAAGAATCGAAGCATCTTTGGTTTAGTTTTATATTAAAACTATTTCATATTATATTTCCCAATGTTGGATTCTATGATTAATGCACAATATTATAATAAAATGAATATTTCATGATATGAGAAATATCATCATTATTTTGCTGTAATGAAATAAATTCTGAACAAGTTTATGGTGATGAGTCTTACTAATGCGGCGTAGGGCCATCCTGTATTCTGTGACGCAACAAAATCATGTTTCGGTTTAGTTCTTATGCATGGTGATCACATCGTTACCTATGTCTCTCGATAGATTAGTAAACATGAGAATAATTATCTTACTCACATCCTTGAACATGAAGCAGTGATGCATGAACATAACATTCGGTGGAATTTCTTTTTCAAATAGTGGATTATCAATAATTTTGATCTCATGTGATTGAGTTATATCTTCTCTAAAAATTATTTGATTGTCTTATAGAGTCATTAGGTGTAATACCTCCAATATTTTTCCATAAATATTTCCTCTATACCAATGAAATTAATTTCCATTATATATGCATTTAACATGAATCATATGCCTTAGGATATAAAATATCTTTAGAATAGTTGATGTTGATGGATATTTTTTACAGTAGCATATAGGTGTTCGAGAAAATGGATGAAATATTTTCTTGACCAATGTTTAGTTGAAATCAAATATTCTAGTTATTATTATAAATGAAAAATATATTGGTGATGATTTCCATAGTATTAGATACACTCGTTATATTGGGGACACCATTACTGAGTCATCAATCTCATTCAAGGGTGTTCAATGTTTTTGAAATCCATTTTATGTGATAATATCTATGAGGAAGTTTATGTTGTTGGATTGCAATAAATATTATAAGATATTCACCCAAGATCCAAAATTATGTTTTAGTACATGATGATATGGTTCTAGTGGATGGGAATTATTAGGGGAAATACTCAGTTGATATATTGTTGTTATATAAGAATGTAGTTCAAGGACAAGAAATAGATACCATAAATTTTGAGTCATCTACTTCTAGTGACTACAATAAAATGTTATTATAACACTATATTATTTATGTTTTGGTATTTATATAAGTAAAAAAGTAATAATATGATTCAGGTTGTGATCAACAGACTGATCAAATCATATCACTTTATACACATTCATGATACAACCAATGATGAGGAATTAAGAAATATCTACTTGGGAGAGGGTCTAAATTTTAATAGAGTTACTTATATTATAATCTTAATAGGGGTCCCCATATTACTTACCACTTTAGGAGAGGCCTCTATAAGGAACTGTTCTCTCATGTTAATTTGAGAATAAATTACCATCCACAAAAAGATGGTTATAATGAGAGGGTTATACAAATTCTTTAGAACATTCTTTACACCTTTGTCCTCGATTTTGGTAGATATGTTGATGACCAATTGGGGTTTTTTTATTTTTATTATACTAATAGTTACTAGTACATGATTAAAATGGATCCTTTTGAGGCCTTGTATGGTCAGACTTGTATGTGTCAAGTGATTTGGTTAGAGATCAATGAAAGTTCATTGGTTGGAACCACATTTTTTCAAGAGACAATGGAATATATTTATTTTATTTTTCAGAGAATGTTTTCAACATGGTGCCGGTATAAATCATATGTTGATCTTTATCCTAAACCATTTCAATTATCCATTGGTGTCACCGTGTTATTGATTGTTTCACCACGATTGGTACATATATAAAATATGAACAAAAGGATGTATTCCCTAATATTGTTTGGACTTTCATGGTTATTAAGAAAGTGGGGAAAAAACATATTATTTATCATTTCATCTATAGATGAAATCGATAAATAATGTGGTTCATGTATTGTTTTAATTAAATTATATTTTTGATCCATCTGATATTTTCAGATGAATTATTCTTGATTTTGAGTTGGATTTATTAGTGAATGTGCATCCATTCAGGATAGTTGATTCTGAATCCAATATACTTCATTGGATAATTATACATTTTTTTAGTTATATGGTATCACTATTCTCATATGTATCAAATGAGGGAGAGGGGGCCACTATTGAGAGAGTAGTGTCCTCACTTATTTTATATGGAGGCTTCATGATAGGATTTTTGGGGATATAGAGTTTCTATATTAGGGAGGTTGTAACATCATGTTACTATTTTTAGGTACTCCTTGTGTAGAGACCCGAAGCTTGACGTACATGAACATTACATTACTTTTGCGGAATACGTAGTACATAACAAAAACACACACACAAGGATCGTAATAATTTAGTGTCTTTGGAATCTCGGAATAAAATCTTCTAATCATGGTGAAAGATCTTCAACATCTCCCATAAAGATCTTCCTTTTTTTTACTTAAAACCATTCTTTATATCCTGGGGAAAAGAAAACATAAAAGGGTGAGCTCAAATGCTCAGTAAGGGAAAACAAAAGAAATATCAATAAACATCGTATTCATAAGAACATAACATTTTGCAAATCATAACCTGCAAAAGAGAGCATAATTTCATAACATGGGATAAATCATGGTAGTGAAATGTAATCACAATAATAATAACTTAAAACATGAATCTTTGTGGCATTCACACATAATCATAGAGAATCATTTCTTATTAGTCAAGACTCATTGCCAAGACTATCTTAGTGGACAAAGTCCCTTTCTGAATCGAGTAACCCTCGTTTCAGTCCTGTTTCACTGAACCGGTATAACCTACCATTCCAGCCATGTCTATCTCATGAGATATAAAATCTTTACCCAATGAATTGGAGGGAGATATAGGTCCCACCCATCTTATAATTAATCCTTTCTTATTTGTTCCACATAATCATAAATCATACATCATCGCATAACACATGTAACAAAATGGGATTCTTGAAACATCATGACATCATAAAACAAACAATATAAGGTAAATGACTTCATAAAAATAATTCCCTCACAACATAATCAAATCAAAGTAATAATAGGGATAAAAAAAAACTCTATATTATCTTAGATGGAAAATAATTTTGATAAATCATTTGAACTCCATTCTTGAGGAAAATATCTTTTCTACTTCAAAAACACTTTTCCTTCCTTAAAATGTCATAAAATTCTAAACTAAAAGAAGTTCATTAAAAAAAACATGAAAACTTGTAAAGGAAGATTCTTGGAAATAATGTTTTAAAAATACATTCATGTCGTATAAGTTAAAAAAAAC
Source organism: Viscum album (assembly GCA_963277665.1). Taxonomy (NCBI): domain Eukaryota; kingdom Viridiplantae; phylum Streptophyta; class Magnoliopsida; order Santalales; family Viscaceae; genus Viscum; species Viscum album. Next base: position 1,472,426,811 of record OY728150.1, read on the forward strand.
ATTCTTCTCGTACTTTTGTCGGAAAAGTCAAAAAGTACCTCGTACGAAAATTGACAACAGATTGCTTTCATACATATTACTAAAAACTCACCGAAGGGTAAAAATGGATTTAAAAAATTGTAGGTGGATGTAAATAATATTACATATTGATGAAACATGGATGTGGATAATAAAATACACCCCAGTAAATACTTACGAATAAACAATCTCGGATAAAAATGAGATTGTGATATTTTCCCTTACCTTAGGTCCGATTTGCTTCGTATGTGTCCAAACCTCCGGTATAATGATTTAAATAATGTCATTGACTTATTACAGAATCATATTCATTGTTATGATATCTTATATGGTTCACTTATGATTTTATATTACCCATTGTTTTGTAAAATCCATGTTAAAGAAGCGTTTTGGGTAAAATCGTTTCATTTATCGTAGGTGTTTTGACTTGTTGTTCTTGACATTATTATTACTTATATCATGATTTACATACTTCCAGAATATAAAATATGATTTATATATCATATATATTCAGTATATATATATATAAGACAGATAAATGAAATGAAAAACACCGTTCATGGAGACGGTAGTCCGTACGTACGCATGAACGCTGTTTTCCTTTCCTTATTGTCTTGAATGGAAGTAAGTAGATGACATACATATACATATATACATAAATCCAGTAGCTTTATAATGTCATATATTTCATTATTATTTCTTATATATACTTTTTAATCATTCTTAAATGGTTTACATGGATAATGAATCTCATCGCGTCGTGGAGACGGTAGTCCGTACGTACGCACAAGCGATGATATCGTTCCCATGGTCATGGAATTGTGTTGAAGTGTATGTATACTATTTTAGTATCAATATCACTTTATAATAATCATTTATAGTTACTCATTACACCATTATACCAATCCAATTAAGGTGGTGACGGAAAATATATTACACCACGGCGTGGAGACGGTATTCCGCACGTACGCACGCGCGGTGATTTCATGTTTCCGTAGGATGGATAGAAGGTGAATTAGAGTTGTTTCATATTTATAATAACATATCAGTATATAATAAATACTTATGTTATTACTTTATAATGAAACAACTAAAGAAGAAAAGTTGAAGAAGAAAGAAATTGAAAAGATCGGTAATGGATATTACCTCTTCTTTGAAACACCTCTTTGAATCCTCCACTTAGGGAACTAAGATTGGTCTTTGACGAAGACCAGGACCTCTAGGATTATTCTAGGGAAGTGGAGAAGGGATTTTGACAGGGGTTGTCCGAGCTTGAGGGCTCAAATTGGTGTGAGGAGGAGGGGGAGGAGGTACCCTTTTATAAGGGAGGAGAGGGGCACCTTTGGAATATCTCAAAATATTATTTTATATTAAAGTCAAAATCGGTTTATAATGGTTCCAAAGGGTCTTATTTTGAAGCTAAAGTGGGGATGGGTCGAATTAATATCATCCAATAGGATTTAGACAAGTTTAGTGTATTATATTAACCTTATCAATTAGATTTAACTCTAAGTTAAATAATTAATTTTTACCGTGTCTTTTTGTTTTCTTTCACTATATGGTTAATACACTTACTATAAAATGCCAAACGAACCCCAAATTGTTTATTATTAATATATATATCCTTATCTAAGTCATTTGGCCGAACCATAGATTTTTAGGAATAAAATAACAATTAATAATATAATATTTGATTTAAATACTATTTTGTGTCAATTTTGACACTATTTGATATATGATTTTTTTGAAAGTCATAACAGAATTATATGTTCGATCCAAGTTGATTCAATCAACCCTAATATATAATAGTAACCTAGAAAATTAGTTTAATTCATAAAAAGTCTCAAATTACATTCATTTGAGAATTTATAACATCAATTATGTTAATATTTCCTTAAAAGGGTAATTACTGCATTATCGTTGTGTCATAAATAAATTAATTTATTTAAAGTCTAAAAATTATAAATAAAATAAAATTATGTAGGAAATATTTTTATCTTTCTAATGAATATTTATAGTCGAATTTATCTTATGTATAACCCCATATTATAAATGTTTTAGTTATTAAACATTGATTTTAACTATTTTAACTATTCATTAAATAAAATAATATTAAATGTCATAATCTAATACAAGTGGACCTAAATGGTCATATTATATTCATAAGGTTGTTTTCGGTCGAATTACACTTATCCAATAGAAATAGGACATGTGTTAGGGTAATAGTAATATCATATTTACCCTTAGTTACCCTATTTACTATTAACCGTGGTAAAAAAAAGTAAAAAGTTACTATTCACAAAAAATGATTTTCATCTCATTGAACCACATTTTACTTACTGACATCAACCATGTCTCTCGGATTTTTGAAATTCCATTCACAGAAGTGGTAAAATTATGTTTTATGAAAAAATCAGTTTTTTAACTACCACTTAGCAGTTTCACTATTCATCAAAAATTGATGTTTTTCAGAACAATGCCAAAATTTCATCCTAAGCTATATTTCATATTCCGAATTCAAAAATAAAGTCTATTTTACCAAATTCACAACATAGAAGTTGCATTAATTAATTTTATAATTAAATCTCGTTGTTAAAACAAATAGCGTGTTTTTAAGAAACAATATCTATCAAAAGATTGACACTTGTTTATGTCTGGTTTAAATGTGAAATTACATCCAATGACCAACATTGTATTAAACTGTAAAAATATATTCTAAATGTACTTTAAAACCAATCAAATTAATAATTTATCACTATTAATTATTTTGATTAAAAATGTTGTTTTTAATTATAATTTAGTAATTTTCACTACTCATTAGAATATGGAAGTTATTTGAAAAGTACCAAAATTTCACCTTAGGCTAAATTCGATACTCCGAATCCAAAAATAAAGTCCATTTTGAGAGCTAAAATTTCTAAAATTTAAAAAGTGGTTATTACTATTCATAACTGCTAGTTTTAATTATATTTTAATAGCATATCGTTGTATAGTGAATCTCGGTATTGCGTACTACACACGCTATCGAGGAAGGTCATGATTGCATGTAATGAAAGTCAAGTCAAGGATGCGTGTTGTGCAAGATCCTTTTGGTGTAGCGTACAACACAATACATTAATAAAATTAAAAAGAATATTTTTCATAAAATATCGGGTTGTTACATTCTACCCCCTTAAAATGAATTTCGCCCTCGAAATTCGTCGGGGTTATAAATGGTTTACTATTCGAAAGATTCTTTAATAGAAACCCACATCGTAAAAAGAAATATCATAACCAATCTTTAAAAACAAAAGTATGAAACGTAACAGTTACCCAAATAAACAAATCACTGGGTTTCCACATAGGTGAAAATATGGATATGGAAGAGAAATCTAACCATCTTGTTCTGATGGAGAGTGGTAGAGAACGTGGCTTTGGAAAAGCCAGCAATCACAAAGCCATAAATTTGTGATGATCTAAGGTACCATCTGATTCATCAGATATAAGATTACTAGGACAACATTTTTGGTTTTCAAGATCGTTTCCCTAAAGTTAAAGAATTTGAATTAGAATAAATACTTACTTTATTTTGGTACAATCTCACTGTTGTTCGTGCCTTTCACAATTTCCACTTCATCTCTTAAATAAATGAAGTTGAATTTGTTATTCGTGAAGTGTTAGCAGATCATGTGATAGAATGACGGGTCATTCCATCTGTCTCAAACAAAAGGTTATCAAAAAATTATATACATAAGTATATCTATAGTGAGATTAATCATATATGGTTCCTAAAATGGACTTATACATTATATGGCATACAGCTTAATATAATAAAACTAGTTTCTACTAAACAGGTACTTCCTGTAGGCCAGGGGTAGGCGATAAAGGCCAGTCGCACTTTGGTTGTGGGTTCGATTTCCACAGCCTTGTCCGACGCGATGGGCTGTCGCTCGTCCTGCAGGTTTTCCTTTTTATAAAACTATATTACTATAACATCCCATCAATAATATAGAGAAAACTTCTATCCTTAAACAATACAAACTTATGTCCAACATAATCCATTCCAATCTTTAGGCTTATCCATAATACTGCAGTCCACTCTCATAACATAGTGAAAACGATTACCAGAGATTTAACACCATCGTCGATCCCCATATATCATAAGATATGTTTTGTTGGTCACATTCCAAACATTTAATGTCCTTAATCATGTATTCTCTTGAATACCTTTGTGAAAACATGAATGCAGTTAAAATTTAACACTTTCCACATACCAAAATCCTCAAAATTCAATATACTCAAACAATGATATCACTTAGTCCTTATATCAATCATGAGCTCATGAATACTGTTAAACATTTCGTTTTCTCATTTTCCCTTCATTATGCTCATATCATCTTATTTCCAAAAATATCTCAATCACTTTGAATACCACATTAGACCAATACAAAAATATTCCAATACTTTATGATACAACATTATTTTGTAATCCCATTACATAAACACTTAATCATTCCACCACATCGATATCATATTCAACATCGCCAATGGTGATCGCATGTGACTTCCCTTTGTCCTTTTCCTTAAGCGGTTTCTCATGTCGATCATCACTAACCCTTGGATTAGGGCATTTATTAGCATAATGCCCCATTTCCTTGCACTTGAAGCATTAAAGTGTTGGTGGTGCGTTCTCTGCAGTGTTTGCTTTATTCACATCATTAGAATCCCTTTTTCCATTACTTTGACACTCAGCTGCTCGATGACCTTCTTTTCCACACATAAAACATTTTCTAGTCCCTTTAATACAATCTCCAGCATGCTTCTTTCCACACTTTGTGCATAAGGAAACATTCATCTTCTTTTCACCATTATTCTGAGATTTCTCCTTGAACTCCATCTATCTTTTCTTGTCAAAACCATGAGATGGATATGTAACACCAACTTCCATTTCTACCTTGATAGCACAACACACAATTTCTTCATAGCTACTAAAGTCTCTTATAGCTAATTCCCTTCGAACAATTGGTTTTAAGCCACTGAAAAATCGATCAACTTTACTTTCAGGTTGGATGATAATGCCAGATGCATACCTTGCAAGTCTTGTAAAATTTTCTTCGTATATACCAAAAGATTCATCATCCTTCTGCTTCATCTCAAGAAACTACTTTTCCATATTTGTTCATAGAATATGAGGGAAGTACATACTGAAAAACAAGTTCTTGAACTCGTCCCATTCCATGGACTCAATTTCATCTCTTTGCCTCATATTCTTGATAAGATTCCACCATTGATCAGCTTCACCTTCCAAACGATATACTGCTAAGATGACTTTATCATGATCAGAACATTGAAGAACTGAAAATATCTTTTCAGTGGTACTGATCCCTTGTTCAGCAACAAGTGGATCAGAAGACCCACTGAAAGAAGGTGGACGTTTCCTCATGAAGGACTCAATAGAATATTGTTCCCTTCTCTGCTCATTTGGAAGTCCAGAATGATTCATAGCTTGTGTAAGTATAGAAATAAGATTTTGCACTCCCTCTCTCATAACATTTGTTGGTTAAGGAGGGCAATCATTGCATTGTCCATTGCATTGATCAACACGGCTCCTTCGGGTTCCAGCCATCGTCTAAAACCCACAAAGAATAGTGTGAGAGGCAAAAATCATGCTAGGGAAAACAACATAATAAAGGGGGAGTACCTTCAATATCTAACATCTTAGGTTTAATTCTATGATCGTTAGCGTAATTCTAGTACTATAACCTATATGTATACTTAACCTTAGGGACATCCCTTGACATACCTTAGAAATATCTCTAGAGATCTCACTAACGTTTTCGCATCCTAGTTTCCAAAGGTTGACTAAACCTCTCCTTTGATACCAACTGTAGAGACCCGAAGCATGACATACATGAACATTACATTACTTTTGCGGAATACTTAGTACATAACAAAAACACACACACAAGGATCGTAATAGTTTAGTGTCTTTGGAAACTCGGAATAAAATCTTCTAATCGTGGTGAATGATCTTCAACATCCCCCATAAAGATCTTCCTTTTTTTACCTAAAAACATTCTTTTTATCCTGGGGAAAAGAAAACATAAAAGGGTGAGCTCAAATGCTCAGTAAGGGTAAACAAAAGAAATATCAATCACATCGTATTCATAAGAACATAACATTTTGCAAATCATAACCTGCAAAAGAGAGCATAATTTCATAACATGGGATAAATCATGGTATTGAAATGTAATCACAATAATCATAACATAAAACATGAAACTTTGTGGAATTCACATATAATCATAGAGAATCATTTCTTGCTAGTCAAGACTCATTGCCAAGACTATCTTAGTGGACAAAGTCCCTTTCTGAATCGAGTAACCCTCGTTTCAGTCCTGTTTCACTGAACCGGTATAACCTACCATTCCATCCATGTCTATCTCATTAGATATAAAATCTTTACCCAATTCATTGGAGGTAGATATAGGTCCCACCCATCTTATAATGAATCCATTCTTATGTGTGCCACATAATCATAAATCATAAATCATCGCATAACACATGTAACAAAATGGGATTCTTGAAACATCATGACATCATAAAACAAACCATATAAGGTAAATGAATTCATAAAAATAATTCCCTCACAACATAATCAAATCAATGTAATAATAGGGATAAAAACAAAACTCTATATTATCTTAGATGGAAAATAATTTTGATAAAACATTTGAACTCCATTCTTGAGGAAAATATCCTTTCTACTTCAAAAACACTTTTCCTTTCTTAAAATGTCATAAAATTCTAAACTAAAAGAAGTTTATTAAAAATAAACTTGAAAACTTGTAAAGGAATCTTCTTGGAAATAATATTTTAAAAATCCATTCATGCCGTATATGTTAAAAAAAACATTCTTCTCGTACTTTTGTCGGAAAAGTCAAAAAGTACCTCGTACGAAAAATGACAAAAGATTACTTTCTTACATATTACTAAAAACTCACCAAAGGGTAAAAATGGATTTAAAAAATTGTAGGTGGATGTAAATAATATTACATATTGATGAAACGTGGATGTGGATAATAAAATACACCCCAGAAAATACTTACGAATAAACAATCTCGGATAAAAATGGGATTGTGATATTTTCCCTTACCTTAGGTCCGATTTTCTTCGTATGTGTCCGAACCTCCTGTATAATGATTTAAATAATGTCATTGACTTATTAAAGAATCATATTAATTGTTATGATATCATATATGGTTCACTTATGACTTTATATTACCCGTTCTTTTGTAAATTCCATGTTAAAGAAGCGTTTTGGGTAAAATTGTTTCATTTATCGTAGGTGTTTTGACTTGTTGTTCTTGACATTATTATTACTCATATCATGATTTAATTACTTCCGGAATATAAAATATGATTTATATATCATATATATTCAGTATATATATATATATATAAGATATATAAATGAAATGAAAAACACCGTTCATGGAGACGGTAGTCCGTACGTACGCATGAACGCTGTTTTCCTTTCCTTATTGTCTTGAATGGAAGTAAGTAGATGACATACATATACATATACACATAAATCCAGTAGCTTTATAATGTCATATATTTCCTTATTATTTCTTATATATACTTTTTAATCATTCTTAAATGGTTAACATGGAGAATGAATCTCATCGCGTCGTGGAGACGGTAGTCCGTACGTACGCACGAGCGATGATATCGTTCCCATGGTCGTGGAATTGTGTTGAAGTGTATGTATACTATTTAAGTATCAATATCACTTTATAATAATCATATATAGTTACTCATTACACAAATATACCAATCCAATTAAGGTGGTGATGGAAAATATATTACACCACGGCGTGGAGACGGTATTTCGTACGTACGCACGCGCGGTGATTTCATTTTTCCGTAGGATGGATAGAAGGTGAATTAGAGTTGTTTCATATTTATAATAACATATCAGTATAAAAGAAATACTGATGTTATTACTTTATCATGAAACAACTAAAGAAGAAGAAGTTGAAGAAGAAATAAATTGAAAAGATCGGTAATGGATATTACCTCTTCTTTGAAACGCCTCTTTGAATCCTCCACTTTGGGAACTATGATTGGTCTTTGAAGAAGACCAGGTCCTCTAGGATTATTCTAGGGAAGTGGAGAAGGGATTTTGGCAGGGGTTGTCCGAGCTTGAGTGCTCAAATTGGTGTTAGGAGGAGGGGGAGGAGGTACCCTTTTATAAGGGAGGAGAGGGGCACCTTAGAAATATCTCAAAATATTATTTTATATTAAAGTCAAAATCGGTTTATAATGGTTCCAAAGGGTCTTATTTCAAAGCTAAAGTGTGGATGGGTCGAAATACTATAATCCAATAGGATTTAGACAAGTTTAGGGTATTATTTTAACCTTATCATTTAGATTTAACTCTAAGTTAAATAATTATCTTTTACCGTGTCTTTTTGTTTTCTTTCTCTATATGGTTAATACACTTATTATAACATTCAAACGAACCCCAAATTGTTTATTATTAATATATATATCCTTATCTAGGTCATTTGGCCGAACCTTATATTTTTAGGAATAAAATAACATTTAATAATATAATATTTGATTTCAAAACTATTTTGTGTCAATTTTGGCACTATTTGATATATGATTTTTTTGAAAGTCATAACAGAATTATATGTTCGAAAAAAGTTTATTAAATCAACACTAATATATCATAGTAACCTATAAAATTAGTGTATTTCATAAAAAGTCTCAAATTAGATTCATTTGAGAATTTACAACATCAATTATGTTAATATTTCCTTACAAGGGTAATTACTGCATCATCGTTGTGTCATAAATAAATTAATTTATTTAAAATATAAAAAATATAAATAAAAAAACATTATGTAGGAAATCTTTTAATCTTTCTAATGAATATTTATAGTCTAATTTATTTTATGTATAACCCCATATTAAAAATGATTTAGTTATTAAACATTGATTTTAACTATTTTAACTATTCATTAAATAAAATAATATTAAATGTCATAATCTAATACAAGTGTACCAAAATGGTCATATTATATTCATAAGGTTGTTTTTGGTCGAATTACACTTATCCAATAGAATTAGGACATGTTTTAGGTTAATAGTAATATCATATTTACCCTTAGTTACCCTATTTACTATTAACCGTGGTAAAAAAAATAAAAAGTTACTATTCACCAAAAATGATTTTCATCTCATTGAACCACATTTTACTTAATGACATCAACCGTGTCTCTCGGATTTTTGAAATTCCATTCACAGAAGTGGTAAAATTAAGTTTTATGAAAAATTCAGTTTTTTAACTACCACTTAGTAGTTTCACTATTCATCAAAAATTGATTTTTTTCAGAACAATGCCAAAATTTCATCCTAAGCTATATTTCATATTCCGAATTCAAAAATGAAGTATATTTTACCAAATTCATAACATAGAAGTTGCATTAATTAATTTTATAATTAAATCTCATTGTTAAAACAAATAGCGTGTTTTTAAGAAACAATATCTATCAAAAGATTGACACTTGTTTATGTCTGGTTTAAATGTGAAATTACATCCAATGACCAACATTGTATTAAATTGTAAAAATATATTCTAAATATACTTTAAAACCACTCAAATTAATAATTTATCAATATTAATTATTTTGATTTAAAATGTTGTTTTTAATTATAATTTAGTAATTTTCACTATTCATCAGAATATGAATGTTATTCGAAAAGTACCAAAATTTCACCTTAGGCTAAATTCGATCCCCCGAATCCAAAAATGAAGTCCATTTTGAGAGCTAAAATTTCTAAAATTTAAAAAGTGGTTATTACTATTCATAACGGCTAGTTTTAATAATATCTTAATAGCATATCGTTGTTTAGTGAAACTTGGTATTGCGTACTACACATGCTATCGAGGAAGGTCGCGATTGCGTGTAATGCAAGTCAAGTGAAGAATGCGTGTTGTGCAAGCTCCTTTTGGTGTAGCGTACAACACAGGACATTAATAAAATTAAAAAGAATATTTTTCATAAAATATCGGTCTGTTACATTCTACCCCCCTTAAAATGAATTTCGCCCTCGAAATTCTTCGGGGTTATAAATGGTTTACTATTCGAAAGTTTCTTTAATAGAAACCCACATCGTAAAAAGGAATATCAAAACCAATCTTTAAAAACAAAATTATGAAACGTAACGGTTACCCAAATAAACAAATCACTGGGTTTCCACATAGGTGAAAATATGGATATGGATGAGAAATCTAACCATCATGTTCTGATGGAGAGTGGTAGAGAACGTGGCTATGGAAAAGCCAGCAATCACAAAGGCATAAATTTGTGATGATCTAAGGTACCATCTGATTCAACAGATATAAGATCACTAGGACAACATTTTTGGTTTTCAAGATCGTTTCCCTAAAGTTCAAGAATTTGAATTAGAATAAATACTTACTTTATTTTGGTACAATCTCACTGTTGTTCGTGCCTTTAACAATTTCCACTTCATCTCTTAAATAAATGAAGTTGAATTTGTTATTCGTGAAGTGTTAGCAGATCATATGATAGAATGACGGGTCATTCCATCTGTCCCAAACAAAAGGTTAGCAAAAAATTATATACATAAGTCGATCTATAGTGAGATTAATCATATATGGTTCCTAAAATAGAATTATACATCATATGTCATACAGCTTAATATAATAAAACTAGTTTCTACTAAATAGGGACTTCCTGTAGGCCAGTGGTAGTCGATAAAGGCCAGTCGCACTTCGGTTGTGGGTTCGATTTCCACAGCCTTGTCCGACGCGATGGGCTGTCGCCCGTCCTGCAGGTTGTCGTTCTTATAAAACTATATTACTATAACATCCCATCAATAATATCGAGAAAACTTCTATCCTTAAACAATACTAACTTATGTCCAACATAATCCATTCCAATCTTTAGGCTTATCCATAATACTGCAGTCCACTCTCATAACATAGTGAAAACGATTACCAGAGATTTAACACCATCTTCGATCCCCATATATCATAAGATATGTTTTGTTGGTCACATTCCAAACATTCAAATTCCTTAATCAGGTATTCTCTTGAATACCTTAGTGAAAACATGAATGCAGTTTAAATTTAACACTTTCCACATACCAAAATCCTCAAAATTCAATATACTCAAACATTGATATCACTTAGTCCTTATATCAATCATGAGCTCATGAATACTGTTAAACATTTCGTTTTCTCATTTTCCCTTCATTATTCTCATATCATCTTATCTCCAAAAATATCTCAATCACTTTGAATACCACATTAGACCAATTCATAAATATTCCAATACTTTATGATACAAAATTATTTTGGAATCCCATTACATAAACACTTAATAATTCCACCACATTGTTATCATATTCAACATCGCCAATGGTGATCGCTTGTGACTTCCCTTCGTCCTTTGCCTTAAGCGGTTGCTCATGTCGATCATCACTAACCCTTGGATTAGGGCATTTATTAGCATAATTCCCAATTTCCTTGCACATGAAGCATTAAAGTGTTGGTGGTGCGTTCTCTGCAGTGTTTGCTTTATTCACATCATTAGAATCCCTTTTTCTATTACTTTGACACTCAGCTGCTCGATGACCTTCTTTTCCACACTTAAAACATTTTCTAGTCCCTTTAAGACAATCTCCACCATGCTTCTTTCCACACTTTGTGCATAAGGAAACATTCATCTTCTTTTCACCATTATTTTGAGATTTCTCCTTGAACTCCATCTTTCGTTTCTTGTCAAAACCATGAGATGGATATGTAACACCAACTTCCATTTCTACCTTGATATCACAACACACAATTTCTTCATAGCTACTAATGTCTCTTATAGCTAATGCCCTTCGAAGACTTGGTTTTAAGCCACTGAAAAATCGATCAACTTTACTTTCAGGTTTGATGATAATGCCAGATGCATACCTTGCAAGTCTTGTAAAATTTGCTTCGTATATACCAACAGATTCATCATCCTTCTGCTTCAGCTCAAGAAACTCCTTTTCCATCTTTGTTCGAAAAATAAGAGGGAAGTACTTACTGAAAAACAAGTTCTTGAACTCGTCCCATTCCATGGACTCAATTTAATCTCTTTGCCTCGTATTCTTGATAAGATTCCACCATTGATCAGCTTCACCTTCCAAACGATATACTGTTAAGATGACTTTATCATGCTCAGAACATTGAAGAACTGAAAATATCTTTTCAGTGGTACTGATCCCTTGTTCAGCAACAAGTGGATCAGAAGACCCACTGAAAGAAGGTGTACGTTGCCTCATGAAGGACTCAATAGAATATTGTTCCCTTCTCTGCTCATTTGGAAGTCCAGAATGATTCATATCTTGTGTAAGTATAGCAATTAGATTTTGCACTCCATCTCCCATAACATTTGTTTGTTCAGGAGGGAAATCATTGCATTGTCCATTGCATTGATCAACACGGTTCCTTCGGGTTCCAGCCATCGTCTAAAACCCACAAAGAATAGTGTGAGAGGCAAAAATCATGCTAGGGAAAACAACATAATAAAGGGGGAGTACCTTCAATATCTAACATCTTAGGTTTAATTCTATGATCGTTAGCGTAATTCTAGTACTATAACCTATACGTATACTTAACCTTAGTGACATCCCATGACATACCTTAGAAATATCTCTAGAGATCTCACTAACGTTTTCGCATCCTAGTTTCCAAAGGTTGACTAAACCTCTACTCTGATACCAACTATAGAGACCCGGAGCTTGACATACATGAACATTACATTACTTTTGCGGAATACTTAGTACATAACAAAAAAACACACACAAGGATTGTAATAGTTTATTGTCTTTGGAAACTCGGAATAATATCTTCTAATCGTGGTGAAAGATCTTCAACATCTCCCATAAAGATCTTCCTTTTTTTACCTCAAACCATTATTTATATCCTGGGGAAAAGAAAACATAAAAGGGTGAGCTCAAATGCTCAGTAAGGGTAAACAAAAGAAATATCAATCACATCGTATTCATAAGAACATAACATTTTGGAAATCATAACCTGCAAAAGAGAGCATAATTTCATAACATGGGATAAATCATGGTAGTGAAATGTAATCACAATAATCATAACATAAAACATGAAACTTTGTGGCATTCACACATAATCATAGAAAATCATTTCTTGTTAGTCAAGACTCATTGCCAATACTATCTTAGTGGACAAAGTCCCTTTCTGAATCGAGTAACCCTCGTTTCAGTCCTGTTTCACTGAACCGGTATAACCTACCATTCCAGTCATGTCTATCTCATGAGATATAAAATCTTTACCCAATGCATTGGAAAGAGATATAGGTCCCACCCATCTTATAATGAATCCTTTCTTATGTGTTCCACATAATCATAAATCATACATCATCGCATAACACATGTAACAAAATGGGATTCTTGAAACATCATGACATCATAAAACAAACCATATAAGGTAAATGACTTCATAAAAATAATTCCCTCACAAAATAATCAAATCAATGTAATAATAGGGATAAAAACAAAACTCTATATTATCGTAGATGGAAAATAACTTTGATAAAACATTTGAACTCCATTCTTGAGGAAAATATACTTTCTACTTCAAAAACACTTTTCCTTTCATAAATGTCATAAAATTCTAAACTAAAAGAAGTTTATTAAAAATAAACTTGAAAACTTGTAAAGGAATATTCTTGGAAATAATGTTTTCAAAATCCATTCATGCCGTATAAGTTAAAAAAAACATTATTCTCGTACTTTTGTCGGAAAAGTCAAAAAGTACCTCGTACGAAAAATGACAAAAGATTACTTTCTTACATATTACTAAAAACTCACCGAAGGGTAAAAATGGAATTCAAAAATTGTAGGTGGATGTAAATAATATTTCATATTGATGAAACATGGATGTGGATAATAAAATACACCCCAGTAAATACTTACGAATAAACAATCTCGGATAAAAATGAGATTGTGATATTTTCCCTTACCTTAGGTCCGATTTGCTTCGTTTGTGTCCGAACCTCCTTTATAATGATTTAAATAATGTCATTGACTTATTAAAAAATCATATTCATTGTTATGATATCATATATGGTTCACTTATGACTTTATATTACCCATTATTTTGTAAATTCCATGTTAAAGAAGCGTTTTCGGTAAAATCGTTTCATTTATCGTAGGTGTTTTGACTTGTTGTTCTTGACATTATTATTACTTATATCATGATTTACATACTTCCAGAATATAAAATATGATTTATATATCATATATATTCAGTATATATATATATATATAAGATAGATAAATGAAATGAAAAACACCGTTCATGGAGACGGTAGTCCGTACGTACGCATGAACGCTGTTTTCCTTTCCTTATTGTCTTGAATGGAAGTAAGTAGATGACATACATATACATATATACATAAATCCAGTAGCTTTATAATGTCATATATTTCATTATTATTTCTTATATATACTTTTTAATCATTCTTAAATGGTTAACATGGAGAATGAATCTCATCGCGTCGTGGAGACGGTAGTCCGTACGTACACACGAGCGATGATATCGTTCCCATGGTCGTGGAATTGTGTTCAAGTGTATTTATACTATTTAAGTATCAATATAAATTTATAATAATCATATATATTTACTCATTACACTATTATACCAATCCAATTAAGGTGGTGACAGAAAATATATTACACCACGGCGTGGAGACGGTATTCCGTACGTACGCACGCGCGGTGATTTCATTTTTCCGTAGGATGGATAGAAGGTGAATTAGAGTTGTTTCATATTTATAATAACATATCAGCATATAAGAAATACTGATGTTATTACTTTATCATGAAACAACTAAAGAATAAGAAGTTGAAGAAGAAAGAATTTGAAAAGATCGGTAATGGATATTACCTCTTCTTTGAAACGCCTCTTTGAATCCTCCACTTAGGGAACTAAGATTGGTCTTTGAAGAAGACCAGGACCTCTGGGATTATTCTAGGGGAGTGTTGAAGGGATTTTGGCAGGGTTTTGCCGAGCTTGAGTGCTCAAATTTGTGTGAGGAGGAGGGGGAGGAGGTACCCTTTTATAAGGGAGGATAGGGGCACCTTAGGAATATCTCAAAATATTATTTTATATTAAAGTAAAAATCGGTTTATAATGGTTCCAAAGGGTCTTATTTCGAAGATAAAGTGGGGATGGGTCGAAATCCTATAATCCAATATGATTTAGACATGTTTAGGGTATTATTTTAACCTTATTAATTAGATTTAACTCTAAGTTAAATAATTTGACTTTTACCGTGTCTTTTTGTTTTCTTTCACTATATGGTTAATACACATACTATAACATGCCAAAAGAACCCCAAATTGTTTATTATTAATATATATATCCGTATCTAAGTCATTTGGCCGAACCTTAGATTTTTAGGAATAAAATAACAATTAATAATATAATATTTGATTTAAAAACTATTTTGTGTCAATTTTGACACTATTTGATATATGATTTTTTTGAAAGTCATAACAGAATTATATGTTCAAAACAAGTTTATTAAATCAACACTAATATATCATAGTAACCTATAAAATTAGTTTAATTCATAAAAAGTCTCAAATTTCATTCATTTGAGAATTTATAACATCAATTATGTTAATATTTCCTTAAAAGGGTAATTACTGCATCATCGTTGTGACATAAATAAATTAATTTATTTAAAGTCTAAAAATTATAAATAAAATAACATTATATAGGAAATCTTTTTATCTTTCTAATGAATATTTATAGTCGAATTTATCTTATGTATAACCCCATATTAAAAATGTCTTAGTTATTAAACTTTGATTTTAACTATTTTAACTATTCATTAAATAAAATAATATTAAATGTCATAATCTAATACAAGTGGACCTAAATGGTCATATTATATTCATAAGGTTTTTTTGGTCGAATAAAATTTATCCAATAGAATTAGGACATGTGTTAGGGTAATAGTAATATCATATTTACCCTTAGTTGCCCTATTTACTATTTACCGTGGTAAAAAAAAGTAAAAAGTTCATATTCACCAAAAATGATTTTCATCTCATTGAACCACATTTTAATTACTGACATCAACCGTGTCTCTCGGATTTTTGAAATTCCATTCACAGAAGTGGTAAAATTAAGTTTTATGAAAAATTCAGTTTTTTAACTACCACTTAGTAGTTTCACTATTCATCAAAAATTGATGTTTTTCAGAACAATGCCAAAATTTCATCCTAAGCTATATTTCATATTCCGAATTCAAAAATGAAGTCTATTTTACCAAATTCATAACATAGAAGTTGCATTAATTAATTTTATAATTAAATCTCGTTGTTAAAACAAATAGCGTGTTTTTAAGAAACAATATCTATCAAAAGATTGACACTTGTTTATGTCTGGTTTAAATGTGAAATTACATCCAATGACCAACATTGTATTAAATTGTAAAAATATATTCTAAATATACTTTAAAACCACTCAAATTAATAATTTATCACTATTAATAATTTTGATTAAAAATGTTGTTTTTAATTATAATTTAGTAATTTTCACTATTCATCAGAATATGAAAGTTATTCGAAAAGTACCAAAATTTCACCTTAGGCTAAATTTGATACTCCAAATCCAAAAATGAAGTCCATTTTGAGAGCTAAAATTTCTAAAATTTAAAAAGTGGTTATTACTATTTATAACGGCTAGTTTTAATAATATTTTAATAGCATATCGGTGTTTAGTGAAACTCGGTATTGCATACTACACACGCTATCGAGGAAGGTCGTGATTGTGTGTAATGCAAGTCAAGTCAAGGATGTGTGTTGTGCAAGCTCCTTTTGGTGTAGCGTACAACACAAGACATTAATAAAATTAAAAAGAATATTTTTCATAAAATATCGGGTTGTTACATTCTACCCCCCTTAAAATGAATTTCGCCCTCGAAATTCGTCGGGGATATAAATGGTTTACTATTCGAAAGTTTCTTTAATAGAAACCCACATCGTAAAAAGGAATATCAAAACCAATCTTTAAATACAAAAGTATGAAACGTAACGGTTACCCAAATAAACAAATCACTGGGTTTCCACATAGGTGAAAATATGGATGTGGAAGAGAAATCTAACCATCATATTCTGATGGAGAGTGGTAGAGAACATGGCTATGGAAAAGCCAGCAATCACAAAGCCATAAATTTGTGATGATCTAAGGTACCATCTGATTCATCAGATATAAGATCACTAGGACAACATTTTTGGTTTTCAAGATCGTTTCTCTAAAGTTAAAAAATATGAATTAGAATAAATACTTACTTTATTTTGGTACAATCTCACTGTTGTTCGTGCCTTTAACAATTTCCACTTCATCTCTTAAATAAATGAAGTTGAATTTGTTATTCGTGAAGTGTTAGCAGATCATGTGATAGAATGACGGGTCATTCCATCTGTCTCAAACAAAAGGTTAGCAACAAATTATATACATAAGTCAATCTATAGTGAGATTAATCATAAATGGTTCCTAAAATGGACTTATACATCATATGTCATACAGCTTAATATAATAAAACTAGTTTCTACTAAACAAGGACTTCCTATAGGCCAGTGGTAGGCGATAAAGGCCAGTCGCACTTCCGTTGTGGGTTCGATTTCCACAGCCTTGTCCGACGCGATGGGATGTCGCCCGTCCTGCAGGTTGTCCATTTTATAAAACTATATTTCTATAACATCCCATCAATAATATCGAGAAAACTTCTATCCTTAAACAATACTAACTTATGTCCAACATAATCCATTCCAATCTTTAGGTTTATCCATAATACTGCAGTCCACTCTCATAACATAGTGAAAACGATTACCAGAGATTTAACACCATCGTCGATCTACATATATCATAAGATATGTTTTGTTGGTCACATTCCAATCATTAAAAGTCCTTAATCAGGTATTCTCTTGAATACCTTAGTGAAAACATGAATGAAGTTAAAATTTAACACTTTCCACATACCAAAATCCTCAAAATTCAATATACTCAAACAATGATATCACTTAGTCCTTATATCAATCATGAGCTCATGAATACTGTTAAACATTTCGTTTTCTCATTTTCCCTTCATTATGCTCATATCATCTTATTTCCAAAATTATCTCAATCACTTTGAATACCACATTAGACCAATACATAAATATTCCAATACTTTATGATACAACATTATTTTGGAATCCCATTACATAAACACTTAATCATTCCACCACATCATTATCATATTCAACATCGCCAATGGTGATCGCATGTGACTTCCCTTTGTCCTTTGCCTTAAGCGGTTGCTCATGTAGATAATCACTAACCCTTGGATTAGGGCATTTATTAGCATAATGCCCCATTTCCTTGCACTTGAAGCATTAAAGTGTTGGTGGTGCGTTCTCTGCAGTGTTTGCTTTATTCACATCATTAGAATCCCTTTTTCCATTACTTTTACTCTCAGCTGCTCGATGACCTTCTTTTACACACTTAAAACAGTTTCTATTCCCTTTAAGACAATCTCCACCATGCTTCTTTCCACACTTTGTGCATAAGGAAACATTCATCTTCATTTCACCATTATTCTGAAATTTCTCCTTGAACTCCATCTTTCGTTTCTTGTCAAAACCATGAGATGGATATGTAACACCAACTTCCATTTCTACCTTGATAGCACAACACACAATCTCTTCATAGCTACTAAAGTCTCTTATAGCTAATGCCCTTCGAAGACTTGGTTTTAAGCCACTGAAAAATCGATCAACTTTGCTTTCAGGTTGGATGATAATGCCAGATGCATACCTTGCAAGTCTTGTAAAATTTGCTTCGTATATACCAACAGATTCATCATCCTTCTGCTTCAGCTCATGAAACTCCTTTTCCATCTTTGTTCGAAGAATACGAGGGAAGTACTTACTGAAAAACATGTTCTTGAACACGTTCCATTCCATGGACTCAATTTAATCTCTTTGCCTCGTATTCTTGATAAGATTCCACCATTGATCAGCTTCACCTTCCAAACGATATACTGCTAAGATGACTTTATCATGCTCACAACATTGAAGAACTGAAAATATCTTTTCAGTGGTACTGATCTCTTGTTCAGCAACAAGTGGATCAGAAGACCCACTGAAAGAAGGTGGTCGTTGCCTCATGAAGGACTCAATAGAATATTGTTCCCTTATCTACTCATTTGGAAGTCCAGAATCATTCATAGCTTGTATAAGTATAGCAATAAGATTTTTCACTCCATCTCCCATAACATTTGTTTGTTCAGGAGGGCAATAATTGCACTGTCCATTGCATTGATCAACACGGTTCCTTCGGATTCCAGCCATAGTCTAAAACCCACAAAGAATAGTGTGAGAGGCAAAAATCATGCTAGGGAAAACAACATAATAAAGGGGTAGTGCCTTCAATATCTAACATCTTAGGATTAATTCTATGATCGTTAGTGTAATTCTAGTACTATAACCTATACGTATACTTAACCTTAAGGACATCCCTTGACATACCTTAGAAATATCTCTAGAGATCTCACTAACGTTTTCGCATCCTAGTTTCCAAAGGTTGACTAAACCTCTCCTATAATACCAACTGTAGAGACCCGAAGCTTTACATACATGAACATTACATTACTTTTATGGAATACTTAGTACATAACAAAAACACACACACAAGGATCGTAATAGTTTAGTGTCTTTGGAAACTCGGAATAAAATCTTCTAATCGTGGTGAAAGATCATCAACATCTCCCATAAATATATTCCTTTTTTTTACCTAAAACCTTTCTTTATATCCTGGGGAAAAGAAAACATAAAAGGGTGAGCTCAAATGCTTAGTAAGGGTAAACAAAAGATATATCAATCACATCGTATTCATAAGAACATAACTTTTGGGAAATCATAACCTGAAAAAGAGAGCATAATTTCATAACATGGGATAAATCATGGTAGTAAAATGTAATCACAATAATCATAACATAAAACATGAAACTTTGTGGCATTCACACATAATCATAGAGAATCATTTCTTGTTAGTCAAGACTCATTGCCAAGACTATCTTAGTGGACAAAGTCCCTTTCTGAATCGAGTAACCCTCGTTTCAGTCCTATTTCACTGAACCGGTATAACCTACCATTCTAGCCATGTCTATCTCATGAGATATAAAATCTTTACCCAATGAATTGGAGGGAGATATAGGTCCCACCCATCTTATAATGAATCCTTTCTTATGTGTGCCACATAATCATAAATCATACATCATCGCATAACACATGTAACAAAATGGGATTCTTGAAACATCATGACATCATAAAACAAACCATATAAGGTAAATGACTTCATAAAAATAATTCCCTCACAACATAATCAAATCAATGTAATAATAGGGATAAAAACAAAACTCTATATTATCGTAGATGGAAAATAACATTGATAAAACATTTGAACTCCATTCTTGAGGAAAATATCCTTTCTACTTCAAAAACACTTTTCCTTTCATAAATGTCATAAAATTATAAACTAAAAGAAGTTTATTAAAAATAAACTTGAAAACTTGTAAAGGAATCTTCTTGGAAATAATGTTTTAAAAATCCATTCATGCCGTATAAGTTAAAAAAAACATTCTTCTCGTACTTTTGTCGGAAAAGTCAAAAAGTACCTCGTACGAAAAATGACAAAAGATTACTTTCTTACATATTACTAAAAACTCACCGAAGGGTAACAATGGAATTAAAAAATTGTAGGTGGATGTAAATAATATTTCATATTGATGAAACATGGATGTGGATAATAAAATACACCCCAGTAAATACTTACGAATAAACAATCTCGGATAAAAATGAGATTGTGATATTTTCCCTTACCTTAGGTCCGATTTGCTTCGTATATGTCCGAACCTCCTTTATAATGATTTAAATAATGTCATTGACTTATTAAAAAATCATATTCATTGTTATGATATCATATATGTTTCACTTATGACTTTATATTACCCGTTCTTTTGTAAATTCCATGTTAAAGAAGCGTTTTGGGTAAAATCGTTTCATTTATCATAGGTGTTTTGACTTATTGTTCTTGACATTATTATTACATATATCATGATTTACTTACTTCCAGAATATAAAATATGATTTATATATCATATATATTCAGTATATATATATATAAGATAGATAAATGAAATGAAAAACACTGTTCATGGAGACGGTAGTCCGTACGTACGCATGAACGCTGTTTTCCTTACCTTATTGTCTTGAATGGAAGTAAGTAGATGACATATATATACATATATACATAACTCCAGTAGCTTTATAATGTCATATATTTCATTATTATTTCTTATATATACTTTTTAATCATTCTTAAATGGTTAACATGGAGAATGAATCTAATCGCGTCGTGGAGACGGTAGTCCGTACGTACGCACGAGCGATGATATCGTTCCCATGGTCGTGGAATTGTGTTGAAGTGTATGTATACTATTTAAGTATCAATATCACATTATAATAATCATATATAGTTACTCATTACACCATTATACCAATCCAATTAAGGTGGTGACGGAAAATATATTACACCACGGCGTGGAGACGGTATTCCGTACGTACGCACGCGCGGTGATTTCATTTTTCCGTAGGATGGGTAGAAGGTGAATTAGGGTTGTTTCATATTTATAATAACATATCAGTATATAAGAAATACTGATGTTATTACTTTATCATGAAACAACTAAATAAGAATAAGTTTAAGAAGAAAGAAATTGAGAAGATCGGTAATGGATATTACCTCTTCTTTGAAACTCCTCTTTGAATCCTCCACTTAGGGAACTAAGATTGGTCTTTGAAGAAGACCAGGACCTATAGGATTATTCTAGGAAATTGGAGAAGGGATTTTTTCAGTGGTTGGCCGTGCTTGAGTGCTCAAATTGGTGTGAGGAGGAGGGGGAGGAGGTACCCTTTTATAAGGGAGGAGAGGGGAACCTTAGGAATATCTCAAAATATTATTTTATATTAAAGTCAAAATCAGTTTATAATGGTTCCAAAGGGTCTTATTTCGAAGCTAAAGTGGGGATGGGTCGAAATCCTATCATCCAATAGGATTTAGACAAGTTTAGGGTATTATTTTAAACTTATCAATTAGATTTAACTCTAAGTTATATAATTTAACTTTTACCGTGTCTTTTTGTTTTCTTTCACTATATGGTTAAAACACTTACTATAACATGCCAAACGAACCCCAAATTGTTTATTATTAATATATATATCCTTATCTAAGTCATTTGGCCGAACCTTATATTTTTAGGAATAAAATAACAATTAATAATATAATATTTGATTTAAAAACTATTTTGTGTCAATTTTGAAACTATTTGATATATGATTTTTGTGAAAGTCATAACAGAATTATATGTTCGAACCAAGTTTATTAAATCAACACTAATATATCATAGTAACCTATAAAATTAGTGGAATTCATAAAAAGTCTCAAATTACATTCATTTGAGAATTTATAACATCAATTATGTTAATATTTCCTTAAAAGGGTAATTACTGCATCATCGTTGTGTCATAAATTAATTAATTAATTTAAAGTCTAAAAATTATAAATAAACTAACATTATGTAGGAAATCTTTTTATCTTTCTAATGAATATTTATAGTCTAATATATCTTATGTATAACCCCATATTAAAAATGTTTTAGTTATTAAACTTTGATTTTAACTATTTTAACTATTCAATAAATAAAATAATATTAAATGTCATAATCTAATACAAGTGGACCTAAATGGTCATATTATATTCATAAGGTTGTTTTTGGTCGAATTACACTTATCCAATAGAATTAGTACATGTGTTAGGGTAATAGTAATATCATATTTACCCTTAGTTACCCTATTTACTATTAACCGTGGTAAAAAAAAGTAAAAAGTTACTATTCACCAAAAATGATTTTCATATCATTGAACCACATTTTACTTAATGACATCAACCGTGCCTCTCGGATTTTTGAAATTCCATTCACAAAAGTGGTAAAATAATGTTTTATGAAAAATTCAGTTTTTTAACTACCACTTAGTAGTTTCACTATTCATCAAAAATTGATGTTTTTCAGAACAATGCCAAAATTTCATCCTAAGCTATATTTCGTATTCCGAATTCAAAAATGAAGTCTATTTTACCAAATTCATAACATAGAAGTTTCATTAATTAATTTTATAATTAAATCCCGTTGTTAAAACAAATAGCGTGTTTTTAAGAAACAATATCTATCAAAAGATTGACACTTGTTTATGTCTGGTTTAAATGTGAAATTACATCCAATGACCAACATTGTATTAAATTGTGAAAATATATTCTAAATATACTTTAAAACCACTAAAATTAATAATTTATCACTATTAATTATTTTGATTAAAAATGTTGTTTTTAATTGTAATTTAGTAATTTTCACTATTCATCAGAATATGAAAGTTATTCGAAAAGTACCAAAATTTCACCTTAGGATAAATTCGATACTCCAAATCCAAAAATGAAGTCCATTTTGAGAGCTAAAATTTCTAAAATTTAAAAAGTGGTTATTACTATTCATAACGGCTAGTTTTAATAATATTTTAATAGCATATCGTTGTTTAGTGAAACTCGTTATTGCGTACTACACACGCTATCGAGGAAGGTTGCGATTGCGTGTAATGCAAGTCAAGTCAAGGATGCGTGTTGTGCAAGCTCCTTTTGGTGTAGCGTACAACACAAGACATTAATAAAATTAAAAAGAATATTTTTCATAAAATATCGGGCTGTTACACCTTGTCCCTTAATTTTGATAATTTCATGGTTGTGGTTCATTTTTTCTTCATCATGATATATGTTTTTTTTAAACGTGGCACCGCACAATATGTTCATGATTTTCCCAAAATGTTCACTAACCAAGTTAAGTTTTGAAAATGCAAACAATGGGGGTCTACATGGTTGGTTCACCATTTGAAAAAACATATACCCACATAGTAGAAACTATTCATCTCATCAGAGGGGAACATATTTAGGGTGAATGATTTGAAAAACTATACGGACCTTCTTAGATAACTGTGTGACACATCCAAGATAAGTGTGTAGACACAATTTTTTATACACATTTTTTTTCAAAATTCCAAAACCTTAGATTAACCTAATGATCGACCCAAAAATGATGTATTTAATTTTCCTTTGGTTATTAGAGATCTCAATAATCCCTTTTGGAACATTTAATCCCCTTATTAGGGGGATGAAAGTGAGGTGAACCCCACTTAACTCATCTCGGAGATATGATATTATCCCAATCATTCTCTCCTAATCTCTTTGTATTTCTTGAATAGGGTTTCCTAGATCATATTTTTGTTTAAGCATAGAAAAAAAAATTGGGATCAATAATCATGATTTGATTATTGGATTTCTATTTTCGACATTATTTTTTCAGGTCCCATTGTAGGTGTTGTAATTCGTGATCCTCATGATTAAAGTAGTTTGTTTCATTCACATTTTATAATTAGTAAACCCTTTCTTATCAAGATTAACTATTATTTTATTCAATTAAAAATTGAAAATACCATTCAGTGCGAAATTTAACTTCAAATTGGAATTAAAATAATTTTTGGAAAAAAACCCCAATTCCAATGGAATTGGATATTAGTGTACGATTTGTAAATTATGGGATTGTGAAATTGGTTTTTGGACTCATTCTCTGATAAATGAATTAAATTTAATTAATAATAACACTCAATTCATTTTATCTTGAAAAATACATGAATTAATAAAAATCCATTTCATTTTTTTAAATAGAAATTGTTATATTGTTATTAGAAATGGGGTAATTGTATTTGAATATATTTTGAAATGACTTCCACAATATTTATTATATTTTTAAGCACACGAGAGCTTGTGTAGTTAGTGGGTTATATTGAAAACATATTCTAGGATGGTAATACCATAATAATAAAGAGAATCCATAAAAACAAAAAAAAAAATCATTTTCAGAAGATCAGATCCCCGATGGGGTGTTTTCAAGTCCTCATTGGATAGTTTTTGAGGGATGTGTGTACACATATTATCATGATTACCGACATGAGATTTGTGAGGATCCCATAACTAGTAACTATCGTACCTCAGGGTATATGAACATATTTATTTTTATGAATAATTGAAATATATATATATATATATATTCTCTTTATTTTGATATTCATTATACATGCATATTAATGTATATACATTATATTTTTTATAAAATGTTTATTAAGACATTATTTGAAATATTTACATCTATTGAACAAAAATCATGTTTTGATTCAAATATTTAATTTTCATCCATTCATATTTTTTATAGATTTTTAATACAAGAATTGGTTTATTCAAGATAGAATCTTATTATAGAACACTTTTTGAGGCCCTACTAGGATTGTATCTCACACATAACCTCTTACATTGGGTGTTTATTGATTTACTTCTTCCATGTTATTCCAAGAGGAAAGCACCACTTTCTGGTGGAATTTGTTATTAAATATTTGTTTATATAGTTTTATGTCCATTTGGTCTTAGATTTTTATCTTATTCCTTTAATTAATTTCGATGTACTACTTTGTGTTAGTATACATGTCTGGTTCCTAGTTTAATTCCCCATTTAGATTTTTCTATGGAACATACTAAAATGTAAATATTTAATCCATAGTTTACATTTTAAAAATTGTTCCTTATTTTACTTTGTAAGATACCATGATCTTGTTGCCAACCTAAGGTGGTCAAGAACACCCTTAAGTGAATTTATGGATCAGATCTATTATCAACTTATAACTTTATATAAAAGGGTGAGAGACATAATGTTTTTGGTATGATTTAAGATCAATTTTTATATCCTATACACGATCTACCATTGTTTTTTTCTAATACATGTGGGGGTTCTATATCATCCTCCTCTAGTAATTATATTCATTAAATTTTTATTTTTTTCGGTTATTTAATCGGTTCTCATTAAAAAATACCTTTCATGGAAAACCACACCATAAAAAAGGTTAATAAATCACCGACTTAGAATGAGGGAAATTAATGAACATATGTCTTATTGAGTAACACATTACACCGATTCCATATAGGAAAACATTATAGGAACATGAGGAAAAGTATGTGGAACAAAATTTAATACCCAGATAATGATGGAGAGTTATAGATATCATTGGTCATTAGAAAAAGAATGATAATTATAATGTGAACATCCACAAAACAATAAAATAAAGTGGGGTGAAAAAGACAATTGATTTGATCAGAAATGATAGAAATATGAGATAATTTATTTTGCAAGATACTTTTTTAAGACTTTAGGAATTAATGATGAATATTTATGATGAAAATATTAAAAATAAAAAACATGATATGTACAATTTCAACCTATAATAACATTCCCCCACTTTTCTAGGTATTTCAATAAATAATTATTATTGAAATTGTGATTATTTTTATCCATGAGGAACTAAAATCAACATCAAATAGATTATGTAAAACCTAAATAGATAACCCAATATGCTTTATGTCATTATATATTAACCATAACTAAATTTTTTAGCAAAATCCAATATTTTTCCCCTAATGAATAACATTTATTTGATGAAATATTAAATAAAAATACAAAATTATTTAGTAATCCCCAATATTAAATCAAAATAATTACATAAAAACTAATCATATATCCCAAATAACTGTAATATCTTCATTAAGAAAGTGTGTTTAAACTAAATGGTTATATAATATCTATAATATTACAAGACCAAAAATAGAGAACATATAATGATATAACATTAATCACTTAGTCACCAAATCATTTTTCAATAACAAGATTGTCTATATGGTAAAACATGTGTTCTGATAATTACATAAATATAAAAGATCCTATAAACCATAATGTGTATCATAACATTAAAAATTATGACAAAAAATTTAAGGATATACATTACATTAAAATATATATGTATGTATATACTTCTAACCTAAAAATGTCTCCTAAAATATCATTAATCAGATTAATATTTCATCCACATAAAACCTAAAAATTGGTGTCTATGAAATTGAACATATTATCAACCCTATTATTTTTCTATTATGATCATTTCCATGAAACAAAAAATAATGTCTCAGGACTACATCATATTCTCAAAACATTCTTTCTACCTACTATAATGCCATCTTTTTCATCCCTAAACCCACAATACCTGATATGTGGATAAAAAAAGATAATTACATTTCTCAATTGATACCAATAAATGTGAACCAATTTTTCCCATATAAATATGCGAAAAATAAGTGAAAATAGTAGAGCACTTACAAAACAACAGTACATTTTTTCTAAAATTAGCAGTTTATATATAAAATATTTACATAAATAACATAGATGACATAAAGGGAGTATTCTTCTTACATTACGCAGCATTCCATATTTTGTATTATGGCTCCAATGTCTCCAAAAAATCCTTCATAAAAGAATATTTTATAAGAATAAATCATTTAACATAATTCTCCACAACCGTATGAATTAAAACATAAGAAGGATCAACTCAAATCACCAATATGGGTAATCATAATCATTATAAAATCATTTTCTTCAATGATAATAATATGAGAATATGGTTATGATGAAATGATAAAATTGCATGATATTAACATAATAGAAATAACAACCATAAATACCTAGATCATGAAACATTGGTCATTCCATAGGAATTGACATTGATGATATCCATAACATTCGTTAATCTTGAGGCATGTGGTGATTATCATTATAAAAAGAATAATTATTGACACATAATAATTATAAATTAAATGTGTTGGTATCTTATAAAAATATATTCATATTAATCATACAAATTAAATAACCAATATGGTGGAACTCAGCCTATAGAAAAACCAATTCATTTTCAGTCTAAAATAGACCCACCCTCCTTAGTTTATAATGTTATCATTCCTCATTAGTTAATAGCACAACCATCCATCCTTGGTATATAATATTACCACACTCCCATTGTTTATAAAAAAAACATCCATAATTATAAATAAATCCCAAGAACTAAATCATGAATTATGTACATACATATCATAGAATAACCAATTATTCCTTCAACAACATTATAAACCCCTAGAAAAAAAATTGGCATTCGGTAATTCTAATTGATACAATAATAATCCATGACAAGATTGATTATGGATGATATAATTAAAATATATTAATATAAAGTTATATGCAAAATTGGGGTTGTTTTTGTTGATGAATGTAAATACCATTAATATATATTTAAAAATATTATAGAGGAAAATAATCTTTTTACATGAAAAATCACTTTTAAAAAGGAAAAAAACAAGACATGTAGTTAAAAGAATTTTCATTGGAAATTAATTTTGAAACATAAAAACAATAATTAATAATATTTAGGTATAATTATGGTGGAAAAATTGATTCATTCCAAGTATATTGAATTAATGATTTCTATCGCTTTTTTAGTATTGTTAAAATGGTATAAATTCAGAAAAGAACAAAAAGATTTCATTTAAAACATTTTTAAATAGGTAAACTGTAACGACCCAAAAATTTATTAATTAACATTCATCATGGTTTATTTAAATGTATTCTTATGGTTATGTATATTGTATGAATTTATATGGTTCTCTATTTTAGATTTTAAAATACCATTATGAATTGTGACTGTTGCTAGTATAGTAGCTGAACATTGGTCACATGATTAATTTAAATATTGGGCTTTAACAAATCCAATTTAAACGGAAAAGGAACTGATGGCCTCATCCAGTAGACTTTCCCCATAGGAAAACCATTTTTCATAGCTCATAAAATAGGTGATGTCCTTGAGCTTCACTCTTGGCCATTACCATTTTGTGCTTGAATACGTTAATCTCGAGCGGAACCACCTGCGAGAGAAGTGGATGTTGATATAGATTACTACTCGACCAGTGATAACCAAGCCACCCCAAGAGTTTGTCCCCATCGTGCACCTTACCCTAAGGACTTATGTGGGTGTTTTATGTGGTAATTTAATAACACACTGGTACTATTATAATGTATATTATTCTTGTATAGACAATTTACATTCATTTTATTATTGTTACCATGTATATAGTTTTTAAAGAAAAATAGTATTTGTAGTTAATATTCAATTAGAATTCTATTTTGGGGAATTAATGGATTTTTTAAATGAATATTAATTTAATAACATATTATTATTATTAATATTAAATTACTTTTTTTAATATAAATTATCGTATAATTTAATTAATGTAATTGTAATTTTTATTAATTTTGAAAGTTGTTTTTTTAATACCAATGAATTTTTAATAAATGCCAGTTTTTATTTTAAATGTAAAATTTAACATATTTAGAAAATTATTTAGATAAAATGAATATTTTTTTTTGGAATCAAGATGTCGAAATTATCCAAAATTGAATTTTCCATAATTTTTAGAGAGAAAAAAATTTTTGGGAAAAAATTAAATACCGTTTAAAAAGATATTGTGATTTATAACCAAATAATGTCCCAATAGTGCTGTAATAAAATAATATAGACATTATGTTCGAATAATATATGCATTACCATTAAAATAATGTGATTTTGGGTTTGTTTGATTTATTTTACAAAGCATTTGTGGACCCTTCAAGACTTACAAAACATATTATCTTTTAAAATTGTTTCCCTCAAGAGTGTGACCAACCCCCACATAAAGAAACCCTGTTAATTTATTAATTTCGGCCATAAGAATTATAAAATATTGTTTTCCACTCTCCATTGGAAAAAAAATGGAAAAAATCTTGGGATGGTTTGTGGTTTTGAATAATTTCAACTGAGATGTGCCAAACCTAAATAATAAATAATTTATTCTCCATTCCAATGTAAATAGACCCAAGCTCCCACGTCCTCTTCCCTCAAAACCTTTGTAGTTCAGCCAACTCTTGCACTCCACTCTCTAAAATCCTCCCAAGGTGCCCCAAGCACCCATGAACCCTCTCTCAAGCCTCTCCTAAGATTTTGGGATCAAACATCAAAGTAAGGGATTCTAATTTTCCATATTTATGTCCAAGTCTCATTATATTTTATGGCCTTTTATTTTAAATTATAAATATTGATGTATCGTTTATAACCATACCCATACTGCCATATTCATGTTTTAATAATGAGATATCCCCAATCCCTCTCATTAATTCCTTCTATGTATACTCGTTACCATGATGATATTTCGTATGGAATTTCTCTCTCCTCATTTTCCTTCAAGTAATTATATTGTATCATGAATATAAATTCCATTAAAATTGTTCGGACATGTATCTATATGGCCTCATTACGTTCTATTTCATATACATATGATGACACACCCCTTTCTCTCTCATCAACCATTTTTATGAGTTTATACGTCACGTCGTTAGGCTACCAAAATTGCAACGTGATTTTCTAAGCGAATGACATTGTGTTGTGAATACCATGCCCACTTCTCTATCAAGGGTATTCATCTTTATTCACCTTTAATCAATGTTTTAAGTGTTTCATGTATTAATTCTACACCCTTTTATCATTAAAGAAATGATAATGTTTAGATAATCTTTTTTTAAGATCCTTGTGGCACACTTATCCATGAAATGACATGTTTAAAAAGGGTGCGCCCTAATAGCACTCCAATGCATTGGGTATAGTATAGTATAATGATATATCAGGTTCAATGGGTGTTGAGTCATTCTAATTCAATTGAAATGAATATTTACTCATGCTTCATGTGTAATGAAGGTTTTCTCATGCTCCATGTTCAATGAGCCATAGCTCATTCTAATTTAATGTTATGTGTTGTTGCCCCATTTCCATGTTATGGTTATCATTCTATTATGTTTATATTAAATTTTTTCTCCATTTAGATGCCTATAGTCTGACATTTACTATATTCCTCATGTTATTCCTTGTTAATTCCCTTACTGGGCTCTATCGTGCAAACTTTTCGTATGCATGTTCTCAGGATATCCTATGCAATGTTAAGTACAAGGGAATGTAGTGGTCATGTAAATAATGTTTTCAATACTATGTAGTGTTATAAGATTTAACTTGTTATGTAAATTTCCTCAAACCCAATGACACTAGACCTCTTAATATTCTACATCGTATCGAGTGATGGTTTAATATAATAAATCTTTTTTATGTATGTAATAAATAACACGGTTGGTATAGTGGGTATCAGAGGATTGGTTTAGGTAATTTTGGGATTAGGATTAGAATACACTAGTGAAGCCATAGAGACAAGACAAAGTATAATAAAAACATTCTTAAGTTTTTATGTGTATTTATTAAGTGGTTTATCATGAAAATATATCAATGTCTAGATACGAGTAGGTAGAGACGGCTCCGGAACAGATATACCTATTGGTGAAAACCTCGACAAAGCGTTTTGGGCTTGACCTGGGGTATCCTAGTACACGAAAATAGGGCATGCTACAATCATGGTTATGACACTCCCAAGGGGTATGCATTGGTAAATTCACAAGATTAGTGTGATCCATTTTAAAGGGAATTAAAAAAATCCCCTATGATTATATGTTAAAAAGTAGATCATGGATAACATATAATAAAACCTATGAAATCATAAGTTAAGGAAAAACATTTATTTATAATTCATCTATTTTGTCCCTGGATTAACCTTTATGTGTTACCCACAACATTCCTTTTATTCCAGCAAATGGCCAGTAGTAGGAGGACTCTAGCTAACAACAGATGTAAAGATCATTGTGGCGACTATGCTAATGGGATGCCCAATCTGATGGGAGTAGGAATCACAAACTTTTTCATGATTCTATCTCAGTTTACTGAAGCATTGAATATAAAAATTAGTAAACAGGAATATAAACCCCCCTATAATGAACAAGTCACAATAGACATATTCATGAGACAAATGCCTCATAATTTTAATGGATCATATGATCCCTCAATGGCTAAACAATGGATCAACTCCATTGAAAATATCTTCTCCATAATTCAATGTTCTGAACAATAGAAGGTTCTCCTATCTTCTTATCATATGGAGATTGGACTTGATCAATGGTGGACATTGATCAAAATTACAAATCCTAAGGAGGATATCGAGGTGTTGGAACGGAAGGATATTTGGATGATGTTTTTTGATAAATATTTTCCGTGCACCCTCTATATTAAGATTGAATGGGACTTTTGTTCCCCCTAGTAAAAATATGATGAATCCATTGGAGCGTACAATGAAAACATCACAAGGGATGCATGATAAGCCTCCGGTTTTGTCGTTACCCTTGAATGCGAGGTTGACTTCTTCATTGGTGGGCTAAAACCTAACATGCAGAAATCCCTGGAGATCTATGACTTCGACAACTATGAAGAAATTGTCCAATGATCCCTCAAGTTTGAAATGATGATTGGTGAATCTCAGGGGTATCATGGGGATATAAAGCGTAATGTGGATTTTAATTTTGGTGGTCTGATGGATAAATCCAACGGTGCTAAGAAGATCTAGCACCCCACATGCCAACAGTGCAAAATGAAGCACCCTAGAAGTTGCTTGAAGGGGGAGATGAAATGATTTAGGTGCGGAAGAGAAGTAAACCTAGCTGTTAACAAAATAAAACTAAAATCCATAGCTACGACAGAGGATATGAATGCTCAGTTCGACTCTCAATGTGTTGTTCATTGCTTAAAATGCAAAGAAAAAGGGCACATTGATAATAAGTGCCCTATGACAAGGGTTTTCTGAGGAAACAATCAACCACCAAGGGAGCAAGGGAGAGCTTTTTCCATAACTACCACCGATGTGAACCCTAACAATGAAATGCTGATATGTACAGTAGTTATTCCTCCATGAATAGCAAACCCAATTTTTGATTTAGGATCTACAAATTTTTATTATCCTGAATGTTTAATATAGAAATATCAAAACCACCATAAATATTGGATGTATTAATGTCATTCAGTAAAAATAGGGAAATCATTCCTTCCCATTATTATAACTCTTCCCCTGTCATAATCAGTGGATAGAACTTCCCAGTGAACCTTGTCAATCTCCCTCTGGTGGAATATGATTAAATTCCATTCATGTAATGGATTTACTTATATATATCCAACATAAATTTTAATGAGAGGGAAATCACTCTCCATGTGGAGAATCGACCCCTGATTCTGTACAAGTGCATGGAGGTGGATGAATCTTCTTTAGCTTCATCATCTCAAGTTTAGATATTACTGTCCTATGAGTATGCGTATCTTGCTTGGACAATTTAGTCTAAGTAGGAAACCATCATTGAAGACATTCCTATTGTAGTGGAATTCACTGAAGTATTTCATGAGGAATTACCTGGTATTCCTCCTTGAAGAGATATTGAATTCTCAAATGATCTTATACTGGGGCGATGCCAATATCCCAGTATCCATATCGAATGGCTACTTTGAAGATTAAGGATATAAAGAAAACAACTACCGGAAAATCTGGATAAAGGGTTAATATGCCCATGTGTTTCACCATGGGGTCAAACACTCCTCTTCACCAAGAAGAATGATGGGTCAATGCGCCTTTGCATCGATTATTGTGAGAATAATAAAATCACAATAAAGAACAAGTACCCCCTCCCATGAATTGATAACCTGTTCGATCGGCTGTGTGAATCACAATACCTCTACAAGATAGATTTGTGGATGGGATATTATAAAGTAAGGGTGAAGAAGAATGATATCCCCAAGACAGATTTTAGAACAAGATACATGCAATATTAATTCATAATAATGCATTTTAGAATCACTAATTCCCCAACAATCTTCAAGAACATGATGAAAAGGGTGTTTAATGATTACAATGACCAATTTTTTGATTGTCATTAAATATGATATTCTAATATACTGAAAAACCATGGAGTATCATGAGAAGAATCGATGAATTGTCCAAGAGACCTTGCGAATGGAGAAGCACTATGAAAAGTATTGAAAGTGTGAGTTCCTTTTAAAGGAGGTCTCATTATTGTGCCATAGAATTACAAGCAATGTGTTATTTGACTATCCCACTAAGAAAAATTCAATATAGATATGGACAACAAATACATTGGTAATGGATATCCATAAAATCTTGGTCATAGCTTAATAATATAGATGATTTGTGAGAAATTTTTCACGATTTTCCAACCCTCTAACCATTAAAATTCAGAATGGAGTAAGGTTTTCTTGAAGTGATGAATATGAAGAAATCTTTCAGGAGTTGAAAATTGAGGCTTATCATTGCACCCATGCTCATATTAACCACTAGTTTAGAACTCTGTTCTTTATTCAATGATGCTATAAAAAAGATAATGGGTTGTGCGTTGTTGAAAAATGATAAATTCATTGCCTATGCTGCAAGGAAATTGGAATTTCGTGAGAAGAAATATCCAATAAATGATCTCAAGTTGGATGCGTTGATCTCTGATTGAAAAAAATTTCGGAATTATCTTGTTGGGAAGATGCGTGGAATATATACATACCACAAAATCCTCAATTATATATTCACATCGAAAGAGTTGAACATGCACCAACCCAGATGGTTAGATATAATTAAAAATTGTTACAACTCAATCCATTACCACCAACAGAAATTGAACATGGTGGAGAATGATCTAAGTAGAATGGACCCAACAATTATATCATTGATGATAATTGAAACAGATCCAATCTTCTTATATTAGATAAAGATGGAAATGGGAATCCTAAAGTGGGAACATCGTCAATTCATTCAAAAATAATTACCCAACTACCTATTTTGTAAAGGTTAATTGATTGGAAAAAAATGAAGTGGAAATTCAGAAGAAAGTGGAATCTATCAGAAATAGAAAATCCTCATAGCTAAATGATAATGAAAAAGGAATTTTGAGTTTTGGGAAAAGAATATACGATACATCATGTCTAGAGCTGAAGAAAGTACTTTTGGATGATTCAAGACTATATGTTCCATCAAGTCTAGAGCAGAGCAAAGTACTTTTGGATGATCCACATAGTTCTAAATATCTCTATTCACCTAGGAAACTCAATGATGCATCGAGAACTCTAAGAGAATTATTTGTGAGATAAATACTATATAATTCAATTTCAATACTTTCTATGATGAATAAATAAAATTATTTTTCGAAACAAAAATATTTTGGAAGGATAAAATTACTTTACAAAAAAATATATTGATTATTTAATAATAAATAATCAAAGAGTTTATATTTAGTAGTAGATTTATATATATACATCATAAATTATAAAATATTATTAATAACCACCAATTTGATGTCTTAGGTTTAATGATCATACTTACATAATAATGTTTTCTATCACAAACATTTTAGTTTTTAGTATCAATTAAGATATCTCAATGTCTTTTTATAATATCATGGGGTGTTATTTTTACATAATTTCATTAGAATAGATTTAGAGGATACTAAAATTTTCATTTTCTTATGATAAGTAAAAACAAAAGGGGTTGAGTTATGGGGTTACCTTTTTTCTATATTCTTCTGTTCTATTT
This sequence comes from Viscum album, assembly GCA_963277665.1. NCBI lineage: Eukaryota > Viridiplantae > Streptophyta > Magnoliopsida > Santalales > Viscaceae > Viscum > Viscum album. Next base: position 1,472,462,479 of record OY728150.1, read on the forward strand.
TTGAATAATTTGATGAAATAACTAGTCATAGATATTTGGTATGTTTGGGAGATACTAGACATATTAGGTTCCTATTGATTTTATTTTCATTCGATTAATATTTAAAATGGTTCTTTTCATATTTTTGAGTGTTGTTCAGGTGGATCAATATGAGTATACTGATATTCTCGTCCATATATATATAAAATTATTTCTTATTTCTTAATGTTTAATTTAGAGTTTGATCTTAAACATACAAGATAAAAGCCTACATATATATTTGGTGCTACTGTATTGAAATTTATATTTTGATATTTATCTTGTGCCATATATTATATATCATTTCATTCAATGTATTTAATTATATGATCATGATTTATTAAATTTTATGGTGTTCAATTGTGAATTTCTTATTATGATTATTATTTTATAATGTTAATACCATCAATATGAAAATTTTATACCCATGGATTTAATTTCCCACGCATGAAATATTAGTTGTTGGGCAAATGGGTCACCCTCATCCTTAGTGAAATCATAAGAGATGTTCTCATTCAGTGATAGAAATAAAAACATCCACATCATTTCAAAGACTAAAATATATTTTGAAAATATACACTATATATTAAATCAAATTATTTTTGAAAATAATATATTGTTCATTTTTTATATTATTTCTGTTAATATAGAAAACAAAAGTCTAATATGGAATGTTAGTGTCTACAATGTTATTATTATAATGTTATAGTCATCTATAAATTTTGCGGAATTATTCAATACTATTTTAATTGAAGAATATAATAATAAAAATTAAGAAAAGTTTATTTTTTACTTGACTAAATAAGAATTAACATTTAAGTCAATAATAATATTGACACAACATCATTTGTTATTTAGTATATTTTCTATTACTGAAATATAGTTTGTTATTTTTAAATAAAAAAATTTCATATTCATTATAATTTTAATGAATTGAAAACTACACCAAAAATATTTTGGATCTTATGGACACACTGGGAAATGCCCCAATAGATTACGATTATAATGAAGTAATTTCATAAATATGGATATAATATCTATTAAAGATCGATATAAATTTAAAAAAACTAGTAGGTGACAATTTAGTAAATAAAATGTAATTTTAATTAGTGAAAGAATCCTTAAAAAGGTTGTCACAAATTAATTTAATAAATAAATTATGATACATTATGGAAGATTGGAGGCATTTATAGTGAGCCAGTAATTGATGTATGCTGAATTTCAACCATATATTCAAATACTAAATCTCTATACCACACTCCTAATAATTCCCTCTCCCTCTTATTATATCTATATTTCTCATATGCTTTTAACTATTCATATTACATCCATTTACATTAATTTAAATGGAATAAATGTACATTTATGGTTCAGATTCAATTATTTTTTAATGTAAAACCCTTAATTTATTTCGGGAAACATTCCCATTTTCATTATCCATTTCCAAAATTATTATTACATTGTATGATACATAAAAAACACTTCCATTATGTTTTATAATATCTTTTATGTTTCTGGTCACTAAATCTACAATATGATATAATTCATTATTATTTGTGGAAATATAGTTAGATAATCGTTTATGATGTAAAAAGGTCATATTTAATTATTAATTTTGAATTATGATTTCCTATAATGTATAAATAACCCTTTATTTGTGTCATTTTTTCATTATATTTTTATGTCATTTCTATATAAATAATTTCTTATTATCATGTATTGATTTTTATGATTTATATTTGGGAACATTACTATTTTTATTATTGGTCCATTTTTTTCATATAGCTATTGTGTCGGAGAAATGATGTTCTATTAATGCATTTTGGATAGAAATAGTATTGATTCACTAGTAAGTCTCATGAGAAAAACATTATTAGGAATTTATATTATACCAATGTCATAGAATAAGTAATTTTTAGTATAGTAATTGTTTTAATATTACACACACCCTTATCAATGGATTATATAATATTAGTGTACATTTGATTATATATTACATTTTTTTATTTCTATCAAATATTATGAACATATTATCATATATATATATATATAAGGAATTTTTTAAATATTTGTTGAAATCATATTTTTAATGTCATGATTCCTAAATGAATATATCCAATATTTGGTACCCATATAAATAATATATAATAACTATATTTATGTTGTATCTACAATTCCACAAATAGATAATATTATTTATGATTAAATGATAATCATATAGGAATTATATTCTGTTGTGGAATTTTGTGGGAACCTTATTTTTTCATTATAGTATATTGATCAATTATTTAACTTTTCCACCAAAATGTTGTCTCATTTATATCGTAAGTATTATGATATTTATACCTTCTATTATTTAGATAAATATCCATCAACATAATTTCATTTAAATTATGGATGTTGTATTACAATGTAATATAATTTCCCTTTTGGAGACTATTAATCATGTTTGAAAAGTCATTTGAAACAAATATAAAATTAACTACCCCCCCCCATTTCAGAGAGAATTAAAATATCATATAATTTATCCTCTATCTCCCCCTAATCGTATATATACTGTTTTTGATGATCAAATCATCTCTTTATGGACCATATAAAGGATAATTATTTAGGGGCGATTTATCATTTTTAATTTTCAATAATATCATAATTCATAAAAAAATTCAATTCAATCTCCCCATATAGATTTTATTTATACAATACTATAAGTAAAATAAAAAATAGATAATATATAATTAACGAATGGATTGTTTCTATATATTAATGGGTTAGTTAGACAAAATTGGTAGTTTTTACTAATAATCTACATATTATAGTTGAATTCATGTAATTTGAAAAGGATATTGAAATTTATATGATATATTAATGAAAAATGCCCTCATATTGAAAAATTGATATTATGATTAGAAAAAGGGAGGGGAATAATTAACTCTACATAGGTATAATAACCACCCATGATACTGGTATAATGTGAGACATCACATGATTCATATTCTATAACACATATAATAAATTGTAATATAGTTGATATATAATAATAATGTAAATATGAATTGATATTTATTTATATAAAATGTAAATGTAGTCAAATGTGATTGTGATTAGAGGGGAAAATAATATTATAGTAAATATAAATTGCGATTATAAAAAATTTATTACAATATAGTAATAATGTTTGAGAAATAAAAACCCACACATTGGTATAATAATGATATTAATAATTATATAAATGAGTTGGATTAAATAATATATACATGACAATAATTTGATTATATGATTAATAGTTGGTATTGATTAATATAATAATTAATGATTACATTTTTTGAATTAATTATATGTTCATAATTATTAAATGAAAAAATATACACGGAAAAAAACCTGAAAATCTTCATAATTTTTTTAAACTTATTTAATCAAAGTTAATGTGTATATTCACTGAATAATAAATTAGCAACATTATAATAAAATACATAGACTTGTGTTTATTAAATTTAAATAAACATCATTTCATATTACAAATAATGTACCAAAAGTATAAATTTTAAAAAAATTATGAAATTCATTATATCACATAATAATCAGAAATTAAAAAATAATTGTAGAAAACTATAAAAATGATGGAAGTGAGAGAGAAATTGAGATATATATATATATATAATATTTGACTTTAAATTTTTCTACAGTATAAATGTAATGATATTGGAATATTTTATATTTATCAGTGGGTCCACAATTATTTTCTCATTTTTCAATTCTTTTACATTTATTAAATCTCATATAGATTTTATGATACCATCCAGTAGATTAGTTAAACAAAAAATAGTATCTAATATAAAAATATGAGTAATTATTATTTGAAAATCCATAATTTATTTTGTTAAAGAGTGTCAAATTATGAAATTATTTTTTATTAAGTCATTAGTGTGCCTCATACTTTTGGATGATATTTTTATTATAATCCTATATTGATGTTACTTTAGGAGTCATTATGTTTTTTTAAAATTTAAACTATTTATTAAAGATTGCGTATAAAAAAATATTCCATTATAAATTCCCCATATTTTATGGACCTGAAATAACATTGTAACATTTTATTTTTCCCTCAATGAAAAGTTCAAATAAAAAATTAATAATAGGAAAAATAGATAGCTAAAATAGATCACGAGTTTCTATGATTTGATAATTCATAAAAGATAATTTATTTTTATTTTATTTAAGATTTGAACTTTATAGTATATGTTCCAGTTTTATCATTATTTTAATATATTTATCCACTATTATTATAATGATTAACATATCATCATATATGTAAATAATTATATTCATATGACTAATTAATTTTCATGTGAAAAAGAAAAATCTAGAATACTTTTATACACATTTATTATTATACTGTTATTTATTTATATATATTTAAATATTGATATTCAAAATAAATTTATGTTACCAAAATAACATAATTAGTTTACATATAAATATTATAATATTTATGAAACACATTCCATGATGTTTGTTCTCTATTAATTAGGTCTTCAAGGAACAATAAATTAGATATTAATGAAAAGAAATTAATTATAGTCAATTAAACTTTCATTTCTACTATTATGATAATATATTTATGTCATAGATATTATTGATTATAATTCTTAAGTTAAAATACTTATTTTATTCATTTTTTTGACACATTGAATTTTTTATATATATTTTGAATTTAAATAGGTAAAGTAATATTAAATTATATTTTACATTAGTATAAACCCAACACCTCTTGTGTTGTAATATTAGAATACTTGTTAATATGTGTATCTGTTTAATTATAATATTTTTTATTCCATAATTCTAAAAAAACCAAAAGGCATCAAAAAAATATTCTCATATTAATGAGGATACAAATTTATCAAGTGGGACCAAGAATTAATCAAATAAATAAAATAAAATATAAGTATCTAAGGTGGTGCACTAGGATCTACTAAAAGCACACCAAAACAACTACAATATTTTTTAAAAATTAATAATAATAGTAAATAATGAATATGATATTGAGTAATGTCCCACCAGTAATTTATTAACATCAAACAATGAAATGAGTTTAAATTGAGAAATTATATAACTAGCAGTGATAATAATCCGGGATTCACATGTGATACAAACATGAATGAATTTTATGAGAGATTGAGCATCTGTAGATAATACATTATTTCCTAGGATATCTTATTGAGAAATAAAAATCCATGAAGTATACTGATCTCAAAAAGAATATTTATAAACTATAAGGCTTCAGTGATAAGAACTTGTTTTATATTCATAAGTTTTTAATCCTTTTTATTTTCCAATTAGATGAGATAAATAATGGTGGACCGAGTATTCAATCTATCCATCTCAAATCAAGATTTATCATGATCCAAGAATGTGATATGATTTTTAACTCTTATTTGGTGAAAAAATCGAACACCGAGACTTATTTTCACATTTATTGGTATACATAGATATATGTGAACTCAATAATTATTTAGGTTATAGCAGCTATATTGGGGGTCGTTATTGTATGCATCTGGGGACTGAGATGGCTCATTATTGATTTCTTTTCAGTTTTCTTGTCAAAATCAACTGTGAGTATAACCTAGTAAAAGATAGTTTGTTCAATAATTATTATTTCATAATTCATCTAGTTATTCAACATGAAAAAATATTTAGCAATCTCTATTGAATTAATGGGATGTTGGCATATTTATTTTGAATATTGATGAAATAGGTGCCTTATTAATATAAACATGATAATGATTCATTTTTAATAATATAATATCTATAAGGATATATGAATATATCCAGATGATTATATACTGATATGGTTAAACTAATCATGTACATTTTCCGGTGAAACATCTAAGAGTAGGTGATATTATTGGAGTTGGATACCACTAACTCAAATTTAGTATTAATGGCCTGATAATTGAAATACATATAGAGATATGATGATGAGGATGGGTTCTTAACATAATTTTACTTATTCCCTTATCATGGAGGATTATTTTAAACACTATTTCTGATCTCATACATATGAGATAATAAGGTAAAATTCATGAAATAAAAAAATGTGAATTTGATGGGGATAAAACTGATTATTGTTTTCTCCATTATTAGAATAATTCTTCAGTAGACCATGTAATAATTCATAACGATATATATAATAAAATCAAGGATTCCCCCATGGATGGAACATTAGATCTCACTAAATCTTCTTCAATGGATGATAATGTTGATCCTTCTACTGATCCTCATGATTTTTCTCTGATCAGGAGGACTCATACCAATTTTCCCACTATTAGGATTTGTATGATTATATGAGGGATAGTGAGGAGGTAACCACTACAAATACTGATAATAATAATGTATTTACTTTCAAGGATAATATCATAAGGAATATATCTTTTGATAATTTTGTTTGGATGAGCATGTGGGATGTCTAACCTGTAGATATTTACCCTCATAAAAAATTTATAATAAATTATAGATCTTTTATAGAAAATAATGAATCTTGGGTCAGTTAACTATGGAAGAGGTTAAAAATTAAAGATAGGAGAATCTTTGAATGAGAAAAGACACATTTGGTAAAAATGATCCTTTATGGATTATATATATTTGAAAATGTAATAGAAAATAACCTATAGATGATAGCTCATAAGGTCCCCTAGGTAGAAGGATTTCGATTTTAAAATGATTTCATGGTTATTTAATTTCATTGGGATGAATAATTTGGACTCATATAAAATCATTATACTCCTCATAGAAAAAAAACCAGTTTTATGATTTCATTGTGAAGCCCAATGATAGGTTTGATTTATTTTATTACCTTACATTTAATTATCTTGGTCATAAACATGTCAATCATAATATCACAATTTTTGTTGTTGAAACATTTTTCATTCTTAAAAGTAATATCATCTATAATGAAATTATCCTTACTAAATAACAACATCTCACCTCTCGTTTATGCATGGAAAATGGTATTTTGATCTCAATTTTTTATGGCTACAATTTACATATAAATAGGAGTTACCACTAGGGAAATATACTCCAAAATACATCATATACGAAATAGAATAGGTTCATTAAATGATCATTTTATGTTTTTATCTATCGGTTAGGAAAAAGTGGGGAAATTTTCATTAAAATGGACTCTAGTGAATTCCTAAAATTTATGGATCTATACATAATAAGTGATGTCGGATAGACTAGGGTATAATTTATAGGTAATAAAATTGCTGTAAATTTAGTTAATATAATTGATATGGAATTTCCTCTTTATTTGGAAATGATCCAATTTATTTCATCTACTATCTCACCTTTGGATGTCTTAGCCAGACCATTCCACTACATGTGTCTACTACAATATCAATAAGCATAAGTGATTTCATCTTTTATATTATGATCCATTATGATTGTGCTTAATATCTGGATTGAAGTAAGATTACCTAGAAGAAATATATTTATGATTAATAATACATTTTCATTTATAGATTCATGTTATAGAATATAAATATCAATTGTGTGGTCTGATATATGTGCAATGATATGTTTAGACTACTCGACCAATAGATTTGGCGTGCTTCATATTCACTTCTCAAATGTTTAATAAACTGGGATGGGCATGTTACTCGTTCATTATTGGATATTTAAATAAATAATACATGATAGGATTTGATATATAGTAATGAAAAAATATATAATGATCAAATGATAATATATAAGCTTATGAATGGGGAGTAAAAAATAAAATCTTCCATCTCTTAAAAATCGAAACAATGGATAGGATAATAATATCATAGTTATCTATCATATGAAGTATACTAAAAAATTATGATAACATTTGAACTGGTATTGTTTCCAAAGTAATTAGTTTTTAATTTATTCTTTATTGAAACCATTTTATATGTTTTTTATTCATTCATAGGACCTTGAATATTATTCAAACTACCCACTTTTCATGGACATGTTGGATGGAAGATGATAAGAATGACGTATTTTAATTATATATTACAGTCCTCAATAAAATCAATGCTCACTCAAAAAATTTATTTTATACCTTTTAAGATATTATAATGTGTATCTTCCCGACCTTGGTTCCACATGAAGGTTCCCCAAGCCGGTTCTCCACAAAACCACTAGTGCATATCATCGTACTCTAGAGGATAATGACTAGTAGTGATGGTCTGGTAAGTCATTCATGTGGTAAATAAACAATCTTTTGTGATAGTAAAACACCAATATAATAATATAAGAAATAATAGAAGCATTTATAACCAGAACAATAATATTTTTACAAAGATAACCAAACCTGAAATACCACACTCAACAGAAATGGAAAACAAGATATGCCAATGTATGTGTCAAGTGTCTATAATGAAGCTGAATGGAATGACACTATGGATCATGAAGAGGGTTGCGAACCATGTCTGGTCCCATCATCCATGATAAATCCCAAACTATTAATCAATACCAAGGGCATTTACCTTATCTAGTCTTGCAATAATATAATATATTCTACTACCGATTAGGAAGCCTGAATAGGGCATGAATACAACTCGGTACGACACCACTAATGTTGTGTAATACCAATCCAATCAATTGATAGTGTATGTAGTTCTATAGAAAATTAGTAAAATGTATAAATAACTAATTATAACTTTATGATTTTTCTTACATAACTACATTAATTATAGTGTTCCAAAGGAGGCATGTACCCCAAAACTAGTTTCATCTCATTACAGATCCCAAAGTTTTCCCTATATAATTTAATATGTTAATAACTTCTTATTGATGAAGATTGAATTAATCGAATGATATATGATATCTCAATACCAAATTCGACTCATGTCATAGTTTGAATAATCTCATGTTATTCCATAACATGGAGTGGCACTATTTATAATATTTAATTTCACATATATATTCTATACTTCCATAATTACTAATATCACAAATAAATTTAAATCACCATGTTTCCATATATACTCATAATTATAAATAATGTGTTCCCTTTTTCATACTCACAAATATAATGACCTTGTTACCATGTACACATCCCATTAGAATGACCATGACCATATTTTCATTCCCTTACAAATATATATGTTGACCATGTTACTATATTTACTTTTTAATTTTAAATTTCCATTCTCCCATTCATTCCCACATTTTTAATTCATTATTACTTATCCACATCAATCCCATTACTAATTCACTAATTATTTTAGTACAAAAAAGTAAATAATTAACTCAAAAACTAACTAAACATTTCAATAATCATTATTTAATTTAATTTATTAATTAATCAATATCACAAGTCATAACCTAATAAATAATTTTCCAGAATTATTACAAATTATAAATCTAAACTCATAATAATTAATCCCTCATTTAATTATCTAGATCAAAATATAAATGAACACAATAGATTGTGTCACAGAAACATTAGATCATAAACCATTACTTCCAACTCAGGGTCATGTATATGGTAACTCTGTTCAGGTGGCCTCAACTGTCGAGACCCATATGCCACAACTTGATCTCCCTGCATCATCATTTCTCCATGTATGAACATATAATTGTCAAAATAAACCATAAAACACTCACATATGTTAGTAACGATCAAAATATTTTATGATTTTAATAACATCTTCAACTCCTAAAAAGATCTCTCACAATCCTCTGATCATTGAAAAATTACGCCATTTTTGGTCAAGCCCAAAATTGGAGCTTCCAAATCAAAAAAATGAAAGATGAATCTTTTATAATATCCACTTAATCCTAAGATGTTTTGGATTCCGGAAACAATCTTTCATTAATCCCATGAAACCACTACATGATCCTTCTATATGACCACAACCACAACTTCTTCCATGATGTTGTTCCCCAAGATGTGTACATAGTCAAACCGAAAATGACACTAAAAGAGCTTGGAATATAACAGATTCTCTTTCAGTTTACTCAAAATGATGTGAAGATGCATGGAATGATTGTCATGAGTCTGGGAGTACACCAACATGTAGTCAACAAACACCAACACAAAATGACCCATATAAGGATGAATGATCATTTTCATCAAATAATTAAACACTTTTAGGATATATATTATCCCCAATGGAATTACAAAACATTCGTAAAGGCCTAACATTCTTCTTAAAGCGGTCCTCAATATATAGAATCCCAAACACTCAACTGATCATACCCTAATCTCATGTCAATATTTGTGTACATAAAATTTAACATTAATTAGTCAAATATATAATCGATATTTATAAGAGGATATCAGTTCATCGTAGTAATGGTGATCAAATTATAGAAATCAACACAGAAATGTAAAATCCAATCATCCTTTTTTGTGAAAAAAATTGTTGATACCCAAGACGATGAACTTTGATGGATAAATCCTTTATCCTTCAACTTTTCTAACTAAGTCTTAAGCTCTTAAAGATATTTCGGTTCCATTATGTATGGTGGAATAGATACTATATCATCCACTAGCATAATCTCAATATTGAATTCTACAACACTCTTTGGTGGTAACCCTGAGATGTATTTAATAAAGACATCCTAAAGCAGTTCAACTACTGGTGGAAGGGTTTATTTTCTAACATCATTTTCATCCAAAAAAGACTAAAAACATGGTTTTGTGAGCTCTCCTAGTTACTGAGTATTTTTCCATAATCGGCCTACCTAGATGTCCCACTCTCCACAATGAATATACTAGTCACCCTTAAGATGCACAATGGTCACTCTCATGTGGTAACAATCAATGTGGGCACGATATGTGACTAGCCAGTCCATCCCTATAATCATGTTGAATCCTGTTATATCAAGAACATCAAGATACCATAGAAAATGATATTCCCCAAAATATATTGAACATACCTTGCATAGATAGATATCTATAGATTGAAATCCCTAGGGTGTATCTACAGTCGTTATTGTGATCACAAACTCCACCATCAAGCTCAAACAATCAATTTTTAATTAGGTATAAAGGAATGAGAGGAACCAATGTCAAACAAGGCACTAGATAATATCAAATCTACTAGAATTGTGCCTCTCAAAATTCATGGTCTAGACATGATATCCTCATGTGTAGTCTATACTACATCTAATTTTGATTCCCTACTCCTTTTGATGTTTTCTAACTCCCATGAGTAGCATCACTTTTCTAATGTGGGTGATCGTACCCAGAAGCTCCCATTCCACTACCTCTACTGCCTTGGACAGTATAGCGCAAACTATAATCCCTAATTTATATAGAAGATCCTATTCCCATACTCTGACTCTGACAGACCACTCCTTCTGTACCAATTTGTTGCTGTGACATGAAGAATTTATATAGATGTCCCATTTTGCGACAATATTGACACTCTAATGGTGGTCGGGAACAGTGCCAATGATAGTGTCCCAGCCGACCACACTAATGAAATATCACCTCAATAAGATATTGTCTAACTAAGACTATTATCTTAGTATTATAATTCCCAATGTTTGGGATAAATTGGTCATACTGGTGCTCCCTTCTCTTGGACGATGATCCTCCTTATCATCCAATAACATCTAGTTGTCTAGTATTGGAAGCCTCCCTTAGGATCACTTAAACATTTATAGCTCGATCCACCACTTGTTTAAACTTCTTCATCCTAAAAATAATCACATGGGGCTCAATCTGACACATAATGGCTTTCGGAAAATGTTTCTACATAGCTTCCTCATCTCCTGCTAATGTTGGATCAAAGCATTGTGGATCTATGTAACTAATAAAATTATCTGTCACCTACATTCTCAAATGTGTTAGATGCATGAAATCAACATATTTCTGTCATCTTAGAATCTATAGATAAAATTTTTCCGAGAACCACTCCAAGAATTCCATCCATGACATACCATTAGTCTTTCTCATTCATGCCTAAATGTTCCAAAACAACATTGATGATCCCCAAAGAAAATAAGCAGTCATGTCGACCTACCACTCAATTGAGGTATCCAAATAGTCATGAACTATTCAAATGTAATCAAACTAGAATTCATCTTCCTCAGGTCCACCCTCTCTCATAGATGTTATAAGGTGCTATAACTAAAAATCCCTTGCCGAATTAAACATACTATTCACAACTCACCCTGGGTCTTTTTCTATGAATTTATTGAATCGATCTACGTTATCTCAATATTTCTTTCCTTAATATTCCACTAGAAAAAATGTTTCCTCATATTACATAACTAGAAGAACATATTTAGGCAATCCCCTCTGTGTTCCTCACAATAATAATTTTGGATGCTTGGTCTCTACAGTTCCAATGACATGTCTCATGTCTCATCTCACATACTTATAACCTTTCAATTAGAGGATGTAATCACCACAATCCTTCTTCCACACCTCACCACATAGTGAAAAACGAGGATCTATCACTATAATTAACCATTTTAATCATAGGTTTTGGTTTATAATGTTAATCACACTATCAAAATTAAGTTCCTCATTTAGACACCCAATTATTCTAATTTCACATCAATTTTTACAACATTTTTTAATTAATGTTTGGAAACATTTTTGTTTTTAATCTCACATACAATGAAAATAGTTTATTTTTATCAACTTACCCATAACCCCTTTTCAATGCATTTCTAAAATGATACATGTCAAAATAACCATATCTTTCTAGAATGATGAATGCAGGCACAACTCTTATTCTGTTTAGGGCCACAAATCCATACAAAAAATTCTCTAAAAAATAATCACATCCTAACCAAAACACATAATCCAATGTTAAATAATATAAAATTGTTATTGAAAATCACAATAAAAGAAATTCCACCCTGATTACTTGGGTTTCCCCCCTTACACGGGTTTGAGTATCCCATGTAATAACTCGTTACTAGGCCCCAAATTTTCTGAGTCTCATGTATACCATTCACAGAAAAATATGAAAAAAAGAAGAAGAAATATCTGGACAATTGATACAACCTTTTAATATCTTGAACTGCATTCCATGTGATAGTGCATCGCCCTAGTTCACCGGATGACCTCATGTGTGCCTCCACATAAACCAGAGGCTTCTGAATAGTAGTGAGGGTTTGTTAAGTCATTCATCAGGATTCTATATCGTCTTATATTAAAGTAAAAAAGTAGTTAAAGTAAACAATAAATAATATAATCATATGTAAAAAACATTATCATATCACAAGATAAAAATATAGGAAATACATTACATAAATAAAAAGTAAAACATGTTGTGCCAATATTAGTGTTTTGTTACTATAATGAAACTGAATTATAATACCCTAATAATCCCCAATGGGTTATGAACGATGTTTGGTACCCTCATCCAAACTCTATCCCAATCCCTCAATCCGTCCCAAATTCTTTAACATACCATATCCTACAACAATATTATCTATTCAGGTACATATTAGGCAATCCAAATATTGTGTCAGTACAACTCAGTATATAAGGACCTGACCTTAAACCTTACTTAATATTGAATTAAATGAATAATTCACATTGAGGATCTTTTCGGGTTTAGAGTTTTAGATAATTAGATCATAAAACATGTATTATATTCCACATTTAAGCAAAGTGGTTACCTAAAAGATAGTATTAATTTTTCCCATTAATGGAAACAGATTTAAAATAAAACATGGATTCTTTCTTGACACTTTCGTGACACTATCATCATACCATTTACCTTTCCCTTGACCTGTGAAAAACATTTCAAAAACAAGGGATGAGCATAAAAAGCTCAGTAAGGGTTATAAAAATATGGAAAGGAAACATGAGTTCATATATACATAAGAATGAAATTATACTTTACCAATAAAAAAATATGCACTTTAACATACCTCATCAAATCATGAATAAATCATAGAAATCATAAGACATAAAGGTATCTTGAGGCATTCATAACATTCTTACGTAGGGAGTAGCCCTCTTGGCTATGTTTGGAATACCTATCACAGTATATTCCCTAAATCTCTTCAAAGAAACCTTAACGTTTCACTCAGTCGCATTACCCAATGCATTGGAGAGCTATATCGGGATCACCCTCCCGTAGTTTATCACGGAACCACCCGTCTTCATAATAATGCCCAAGAACAAAAACATAATCGTATCACATAAAACATGCATAAAGGAAACATATCATTTCCACCTTTCAATCACAAGATATCAATACAACACATTGATATACAAACATTATGAAAACTATTTTCAATACCAAAATTAAATAAAAGTAACTCATTGTATTTATTTTTCTTAAAAAAGGTATGGCTTGTTGTGGAAGCCAGAACTCAAATAATGGTCACAGCGGTGGAGAAGTCGTTGTCGCCGCATACATACGGCAAAAAAAAACATTCCCTTTTTTCATTTAGTAAACGCTTAGTATAAAAAAGATTCCTTTTGAATAATTGTAAAAGTCAAAGGGGTTTATACACCGTATAAAAGAAGGTTGTGTATAAAACAAAATATTCCTCAATGAAAGGAGATTGAGACGAAGTCCCATACCTCATATCCTACTTGACTTGATCATTCTTTAATCTCTTGAATAATAAACCTGAGTTAATTTCTACTTTCTTAAGAACCTTTTTCAAGTTCATTATTCCTTTTATATAACTTATTACCATGTCATGAACACTATGTAATTATTTTAGTTAATAACGGTCGTTTTAACGATCATTGGTACTTGAGTAAAAATATGATCATTATAATTACAAGTTGTTCATGTATCCATTATAACCAGAATTATACTCATGATGTATATTTCATATATATCATATATATCCGGTATATACATGCATTTATAATATTACACAACGTTTAGAGGTAAGAAATGAAATGCACCGTTCATGGAGATGGTAAGTCGTACATACGCATGAACGCTACTTTCATTTCTATTTCGTATTTTATGGAATTAAAACATAATGATACATAATAGTATTTTAATTCCATTATGGTATCATATATAATATAATTAAATATATAATTTATACATACCACATATGGTATTAATGAATCAAATCACTTTGAGGGGGCGGTAGTCCGCACTTCCTAATATGAAGATATCACGTTTATTCATAATGGTAACTATAATGATATGCCATAAATGAGAAATAAAGAAGCTTAAGTAATACATAAACATATTATATATAATATATAAATATAGCGACATCTTAATGGCCACCTTTGAAGGTGATATATGAGTGTTGAACGATCATCATTTCGTGAGGCAAGAATTCTCCATCCACGGAAACGGTATGTTCTTTAACCATTAAATGTAGGTGTGTCTAAGTGTAGCTCGAATACTTCTTATAAGAACATCATATTATATGGAATATACTGTTGTTGTTACAAAAGAAATGTATAAAAATAGTTTAGGGTGTTGTAGAAGCAAAAAAAACATAAAAACACAAGAGAAGACACTATCTTTAAATCAGGTAACTCTTTTTGATTTGAGCTCAAAGGCTTCCTTGGGAAGACTTCTGCCCAACATGAGGCTTCTAGAAGTTATATAGGGATGTGGAGAGACAAAATGGGCAGGGTTTGGCCGATCAAAAGGCTTTGGAAGTGTGGGTAAAGAGGTAGAGGTGGGGGCCTTTTATAAGAGGAGAGGAGGGGCACTCTTGGAAAGTAAAGAAATGTTACATTATTTTAAAATGAGATTCAGATTTAAAAGGTCCCAAATTGATATAATTCTAGGATAATGTGATAAGGGTTTTAAATATACCCATTCAATAGGTTTTGGACATGTGTAGGTCATAGATTTTACATTATCTTTTCATTTTATTTAAATCATTAAATAATGAAGTAATCACTGCATCATCATGGTGTCATAAATAAATTACATTATTTGATGTATAAAAATAATAAAACAAATACTATGATGTATGAAGTCTTTTTATATTTCCAATGACTATTTATAGTCAAAATTCTGACTTGTATAACCCCATTTAAAAATTGTTTTAGTAAAACAACTCATGTTTGTGTTATTTTTATTTTAAAATTAAATAAAAAGATATTAATTTCATTTTCCTACCAAAGTGGATCCATGGGGGCCCCAAGTTGACCCATGGACTTTAGTGGTCGTAAATGACACATCCAATAAGTTTAGGACATTTTTCACGCT
Source organism: Viscum album (assembly GCA_963277665.1). Lineage (NCBI taxonomy): Eukaryota > Viridiplantae > Streptophyta > Magnoliopsida > Santalales > Viscaceae > Viscum > Viscum album. The sequence goes on from OY728150.1 coordinate 1,472,478,648, forward strand.
CATCTCATATAATTAAAACATTATTCTTACCTTAAATTACACTAATTACCTCTAACCGCGATAAAAAACCTAAAAGTTACTATTCACCAAATAATTATTTTAATCCCATTGAACCACATTTTAATTCTTAATGACAACCATTTATGTCAGATTTTTGAAATTCAAACCACAGAGGTCGTAAAATTCCATTTAAATGAAAAATCAGTTTTTATAAGTACCACATAGTGATTTCACAATTCATCAAAAATTAAAGTTTTCCAGAAAAAAACCAAAACATCACCCTAAGATATATTTGATATTACTAATTCAAAAATAATGTATATTTTTACAAAATTCAAAACATATAAGTTTCATTAATTAATTTAATAATTAATTCCCGCTATCAGAGAAAATAGAGTGTTTTTATAAAACAATAAGTATCAAAATATTGACACTAGTTTAAGTCCAATTTCAAATTGAAATTAATTACAACGACCACTATTGTATAAAATGGTAAAAATATATTCTAATTGAACTTTAAAACCAATTAAAAATATAATCTAACCATATAATTAAATTATATGAAAAAACAGTTTTGATGTAAAATGTAGTATTTTTCACTATTCATTAAAAAAATGAACATTGTCAGAAAAAATAACAAAAAATTATCCAATGTAAATTTCAATGTCCCAATCATAAATAATAAGTTTATTTTGATAAATAGTGCTTATAAAATTGTCAAAAGTTTTATTTAAAAAATGGTTTGCCATCAAAAGGCAGTAAAACAATCTTTTAAAAATATTAGTGTATTCCATGCTTAAGATTGGATTTATTTTCATTTTAAGCCTCTAAAACACTATTTAATTCATTAGTAGACATAGATAAAAATATCTATTATTCATTACTTACTTGGGATGTGAAATCCTTTCCACCTTTATAAAATTGGGTCTCCTCACTTTATTTACTTATCGAATAAGTGGGGGTATTTAGCCCTCATTGCATTTTCATATTCCCATGTTGCCTCTTCAATCATGTGGTTTTTACAAAAAACCATTACCTAATGAATCACCTTATTCCGTAACACTTGCTCCCTGTGGTCAAGAATCTGGACCGGTTGTTCCTTATAAGATAGGTTCTCTTCCAGCTAAACTACCTCTAGACTCAAAACATGAGATGGATCTGGAATATACTTTCTCAACATCGAATCATGAAAAACACTGTGTACCTGAGATAAAATCGGAGGTAAACCCACTCGGTAAGAAACTGATCCAACTCTCTCCAGAATTTCATATGGTCCAATGAACCTTGGACTCAGCTTTCCTTTCTTACCAAATCGCATCACACTTTTCCATGGTGATACATTGAGAAAAACATGATCACCAACCTCAAAAGAGAGATCCTTCCTCCTTTTGTCTGCATAACTCTTATGCATGCTCTGAGCTGTTGTCACGTGTTTCTTTATCAAATGAACTTTTTCTGCCAACTCTTCTTCCAATTCTGGTCCCTTCAACTTCCTTTCACCCACTTCATACCAGAAAGCTGGAGTTCGACACCGCTTCCCATATAATTCCTTAAATGGTGCCATCTGTATACTGGAATGGAAACTGTTATTATAAGAAAATTCAACCAAAGAAATATTTTGGTCCCAACTTCCCTGATAATCCATCGAACAAGCACATAGCATATCCTCCAATGTCTGGATCGTTCATTCTGATTACCCATCTGATTGAGGATGAAAAGCTATACTAAAATTTAATTCAGTACCCAATGACTTCTAAAGGCCTTTCCAAAAGTTATAAGTGAACCTAGGATCACAGTCAGATACAATGGAGAGAGAAATCCATGTAAACTGACTATCTCTTTAAGATACAAACGGGAAATTTGATCTAGGGAAAAAGTATCTCGTATAGCAAGGAAATGAGTAGATTTAGTCAAGCAATCAACAATAACCAAGATTGCATTATTACCTCGAGATGTCTTCGGTAATCCCACAAAAAAGTCCATGGATATGTTTTACCATTTCCACTCTGGCACTGATAAAGGCTGAAGCATCCCTTTCGGTAACTGCCGCTCTGCTTTAACCTGCTGACAAGTCAAACACTTCACAGTAAAATCAGCAATATATCTTTTCATTCCATCCCACCAGTAATACTCCCACAGATCTCTATACATCTTAGTACTGCCAGGATGAACTAAAAACGGAGAACTATGAGCTTCACATAACAACTCTCTCTTCAACTGTGAATCACATGTCACACACAATCTCTTCCAAAATCTCAAAAAACAATCATTATCATTGTTGAATTCAGGAAACATACCCTTCTGATCCAGCTCTACCTTATTCTACAACTCACTGTCTTGCTTCTGTGCTTGATTGATTCTCTCTAATAGAGATGTTCTCACTGATACCTGAAATAAAACAGAAGATCTTCCAGAACCATCAACATATATGCCAAAGTTTATCAAATCAAAAACCAAAGGATCTCATTCCTAATGTATCATGGTTAATGAAGCATTACTTTTCCGACTCAAAGCATCAGCCACTTTATTTTCTTTTCCCGGATGGTAATAACTGTACAATCATAATACTTGATTAATTCCAGCCATCTCCTCTATCTCATGTTCAATTATTTATGATTGAATACATACATTAAACTTTTGTGATCAGTATATATTTCACATTTTACTCCATACAAATGATGACTCCAAAATTTAAAAGCAAAAAAAAACAGCAGCTAATTCCAAATCATGTGTAGGGTAATTTACCTCATGAGTTATCAACTGACGTGATGCATAATCAATTACCTGATCATTTTGCATAAGGAAACAACCAAGTCATTCCAATAAAGCATCCCTGTTGATAACAAACTCACCATTCCTGGAAGGAAGTTCCAAAACGGGCGCATTCACCAATCTTCTTTTCAACTCCTAAAAACAATCATCACATTCTTTTGTCCAGATAAACATAACACCCTTCCGAGTTAGCTTAGTCATTAGACTAGATACCAGGGAAAAATTTCTAAAAAAACTTCATTAATAGCCTGCCAAACCAAGTAATCTACGAATCTCAGTTACATTTGTGGGTCTTGGCCATTCTTCAACAACATTTTATTTTGCAAGATCAACAGTTATCCCATCTTTAGAAACAATATGACCAAGGAAAGAAATTTTTTGCAACCAAAACTCACACTTGTTGAATTTCCCATACAATTTATTTCCTTTCAAGGTATTCAAAATAACCCTTAAATTTCTTTTATGCTCCTCTTTACTTTTAGAAAACACCAAAATATCATCAATAAAAACAACCAAATTTTTTCACATGAGTCAACTGAGCCATCACTACAACAAACTCTTTATTTCTAATTCTGACCATCTCAAGATACTGATTTGAAAGGTCATTCCCCTCTGTATGTCTTCCCAGAAAAGCTTTTCTATTTCTTCTATGAAAAACCATTCTTAACAAACATGTCTTAGATTAAGCAACATGGTAATCTTCAAATGTTATATCATTTCAAAAAAATATTTTTGGATAATCATTAAATAGAATTATAACTCCTAAATTTATCTAAACCGACCTCTGATACCAACTATAAGGCCCCTGACTTAAACCTTACTTAATATTGAATTAAATGAATAATTCACATTGAGGATCTTTTCAGGTTTAGTGTTTTATAGAATTAGATCATAAAACATGTATTACATTCCATATTTATGCAAAGTGGTTACATAAAAGATAGTATTCATTTTTCCCATCAACGGAAACATATTTAAAATAAAACATGGATTCTTTCTCGACACATCCTTGACACTATCATCATACCATGTACCTTTCCCTTTACCTGTGAAAAACATTTTAAAAACATGGGATGAACATAAAAAGATCAGTAAGGGTTATAAAAATATGGAAAGGAAACATGACTTCATATATACATAAGAATGAAATCATACTTTACCCATTAAACATAGGCACATTAACATACCTCATAAAATTATGAATAAATCATACAAATCATAAGGCATAAAGGTAACTTGAGGAATTCATAGCATTCTTACGTAGGGAGTAACCCTCTTGGTTACGTTTGGAATACCCATCACAGTATATTCCCTAAATCTCTTCGGAGAAACCTTAACGTTTCACTCCTTCACGTTACCCAATGCATTGGAGAGCTATATCAGTCTCACCCACCCTTAGTTTATCACGGAACCACCCTTCTTCATAATAATTCCCAAGAACCACAACATAATTGTATCACATAAAACATGCATAAAGGAAACATAACATTTCCACTTTTCAATCACAAGATATCAATACAACACATTGATATAAAAACATTATGAAAACCAATATCAATACCAAAATAAAAGAAAAGTAAAACATGGTATTTATTTTTCTTTAAAAAAAGTATGGCTTGTAGAGGAAGCCGAAACTCAAATAATGGTCAGGGCGGCGGAGAAGTTGTTGTCACCGCATACGTACGCCAAAAATAACATTCCCTTTTTTCGTTTAGTAAAAACTTCGTATAAAAATGATTTCTTTTGAATAAACATAAAAGATAAAGGGGTTTATACACCATATAAAATAAGGTTGTGTATAAAACAAACTATGCCTCAATGAAAGGAGATTGAGACGAAGTCCAATACCTCGTATCCGACTTGACTTGATCGTTCTTTAATCTCCTGAATAATAAACATGAGTTAATTTCTACTTGATTAAGAAAAATTTTCAAGTTCATTATTCCTTCTATATCACTTATTACCATGTCATTAACACTATGTAATTATTTTAGTTAATAACGGTCTCTTTAACGATCATTGGTACATGAGTCAAAATATGGTCTTTATAATTACAAGTTATTCATGTATCCATTATATCCAGAGTTATACTCATGATTTATATATCATATATATCATATATATCTAGTATATACATGAATTTATAATATTACACAATGCTTAGAGGTAAGAAATGAAATGCACCGTTCATGGAGACGGTAAGCCGTACGTACGCATGAACCTTACTTTCATTTCTATTTCATATTTTGATGAATTAAAACATAATGATACATAATAGTACTTTAATTCCAGTATGGTATCATATATAATATCATTAAATATATCCTCTATACGTACCACATATGGTAATAACGAATCAAATCACTTTGAGGGGGCGGTAGTCCTCACTTCCTAAAATGAAGATATCGCGTTTACTCATAATGGTAACCATAAAGATATGCCATAAATGAAAAATACATAAGCTTAAGTAAAACATTAACATATTATATATAATATATAAATATAGTGACATCTTAATGGCCACCTTTTAACGTTATATATGAGTGTTGAACAATCATCGTTTCGTGAGGCAGAAATTTTCCATCCATGAAAACAGTATGTTCTTTAACCATTAGATCTAGGTGTGTGTAAGTGTATATCGAATCCTTATTATAACAAAATGATAGTATATGGAATATATTGGGGTTTTTACAAAAGAAATGAATATAAAGTGTTTAGGGGGTTGGAGAAGAAAAAAAACATAAGAACACACGAAAATACACTACCTTTAAATCGGGTAACTCTTTATGATTTGAGCTCAAAGGCTTCCTTGGGAAGACTTATGCCCAATGTGAGGCTTCTAGGAGTTATATAGGGATGTGTAGAGATTCAATGTGCAGGGTTTGGTTGAGCCAAATGCTTTGGATGTGTGGGTAAGGAGGTAGAGGTGGGGGCCTTTTATAAGAGGAGAGGAGGGGCACTCATGGAATGTAAAGAAATGTTACTTTATTTTAAAATGAGTTTCGGATGTAAAAGGTCACACATTGATATAAGTCTACTATAAGGTGATACGGGTTCAAAATATACCCATAAAATAGGTTTTGGACATGTGTAGGTCATAGATTTGACATTATCTTTTCATTTTATTTAAATCGTTAAATAATGAGGAAATTGTTGCATCATCATGGTGTCATAATTAATTTAATTTATATAATGTCTAAAAATTATTAAAAAAATAAAATTATATAGTAAATTTTAGTAGATTTCCAATGACTATTTATAGTCAAAATTCGGACTTGCATAACCCCATGTAAAAATTGATTTAGTAAAACAACTCATGTTTGTGTCATTTTTATTTTAACATTAAATAAAAATATATTAAGGTCATTTTCCTACCAATGTGTCTCCATGGGGTCCCAAAGTTGACCCAATGGATTGTCTTGGTTGGCCATGACATATACAATAAGGTTAGGACATGTGTCAAGGTCATCTCTTATTATTAACACATATTCTTAGCTAAAATTACACTAATTACCTCTAACCGCTATTAAAAACATAAAAGTTACTATTCACCAAAAAATTATTTTAATCCCATTGAACAACATTTTACTTCTTAATGACAACCATGTCTATCAGATTTTTAAAATTCAAACCACAGAGGTGGTAAAATTTCATTTAAATGAAAAATCAGTTTTTATAAGTACCACTTAGTGATTTCAGTATTCATCAAAAATTGATGTTTTACAGGAAAAAACCAAAACATCACCCTATGCTATATTTGATATTCCAAATTCAAAAATAATGTATAGTTTATGAAATTCAAAACATATCAGTTGCATTAATTAATTTAATAATTAATTCCCGCTATCAGAGCAAATAGTGTGTTTTTATGAAACAATAACTATCAAAAGATTGACACTAGTTTAAGTCCAATTTCAAAGTGAAATTAATTCAAACGACCACTATTGGATTAAATGGTAAAAATATATTATAATTGAACTTTAAAACCAATTAAAAATATAATCTAAACATATAATTAAATTATTTGAAAAATTAGTTTTGATGTAAAATGCATTATTTTTCACTATTCATTAAAAAATGAACATTGTCAGAAAAATACCAAAAAATTATACAATGTTAATTTCAATGTCCCAATCATAAATAATAAGTTTATTTTGACAAATAGTGCTTATAAAATTGTCAATATTTTGATTTAAAAAATGGGTTTCCATCAAAAGGCAGTAAAACAATCTTTTAAAAATATTACTGTATTCCATTTTTAAGATTGGATTTATTCTCATTTTAAGCCTCTAAAAACGATCTAATTCATTAGTAGACATAGATAAAAATATATATAATTCATCACTTACTTGAGATGTTACACAGTAGGCCACCCCCAATGGAGTTTAAAACAATTATAGTCAAAATATAGTTTATAGAGTTTGATATGAAATAAGTAAAATGCATAAATAACTAGTTATAACATTATCATTTATTATTATAAACTTATATTAACTATAGGTTTCTGAAGGAGACTGATGTAGGATTGAAATATAATGTAGATTATCAATATAAAAGAGGGGGGGGGGTGTGAATTGTATACTTTAAAAATTCCTTTGAAACCATTAAAGTTGGTTATAAAGCATTCTATTGTTTAACTATGCAAAACAAGGTAAATTCACAAGACCTATTAGTTCTACAAACGTGCTAGATTTTGGAAATATTGTTCCAGAAATGAAACTTATGAGAAGTTTAAAAGGAAAAAAATTAAACCTTAAAGCATATAGAATCTTACTAATCAGAGTATAAAAGTATAAGAATTATTAATATAGTTATACCTTCCATAATAATAAAAATGCAATGGAAAACAAACTTGAAACAATGCATGTATCAAGTATAGAATCTATTAACCCGAAGAGTATGGTATCCATCAATCTTGGATAAAGGTCCATTGATTTATACTTTCACGAAATTATGTCTTAGCCAAACTAGTGTAAGCCCTTGATAGGAATATCGAAGTCTTATATTGTTATATTTTTAATCCCTCAAACTTCAAGGTAGTCTACACATTTTTAATCATTATCAAGGAAGTCCTCGAACGTTATGGTAGACAACACCACAGTCTTCCTATCCCTGGAAGCCCTTGATTTTACGCAATAACAACCAGAGTTACATAAATCGGTCTGAACAAGATGTTCATTATGCACAAAGCATGATAGTCTCTCTCTCTCTAGAAATCACATTAGAATGTAATCTCTAGAGTTGCAGAATAGTGTTGAGCTTGTTAAAATTAGCTCTTATTTATCGGTAAAAATACAACGGTCGACTCCCTCCTCCAACAGTAATATTTTTCCCTGAATCTCAAATGGACCTATACACGTGTCACTCAAATATCATTTATATTGAAACAGAATACACGATATAATTTCATAACTATAAAAAAGGTAAGATTAATATGGTTTGTCCACAAAATAAAATTTTCCAGAGTCTAAGGAAAATAATTTTCTGAGTCTATGATAATTCTAATTCTATATTTCATGAATATTGGGATTCTCTTTATCAAGGAATTCTGAATCAGAATTCTGTAAACATAAGAGTCTGAATTATTAGGAATTCGGAGTCTGAATTATAAGGAATTCAGAACCTGAATTTTAAGGAATTCAGAACATGAATTCAGATGAATTTGAAGTCCGAATTCTATGGAATTGGGAGACTGAATTCTAAAGAATTCATAGTCCGAATTTGAAGGAATTCTCTGTCTGAACTCTAAGGAGTTCGGACTCTGAATTCAATGAAATTCAGTCGCTGAATTCTAAGGAATTAGGAGTAAAAATTCTATGGTATTCAGAGTCTGAATTTTAAAGAATTCAGAGTCTGAATTTTATGGAAATCGGATTCTATATTTCAGAGAACCCGGAGTCTATGTTTTTGTGAATTTGGAGTCTGAATTCGGAACCTAAAAACAGAATACACTATAACTAATTATTTATATAATTCTGAGGATTTATATTTGAATCCTAATTTTACACTTAGGAATAAAAAGAGTTATATTTAATGAAAATAAAGCATTAACAATGAAAACATGGTAAGGATAAATTTTCCTTGGGGAAGAAATTTTTTTATTATTATTTAAAATAAAACATTCCTTAAGATATAGTGTTAGTGATTTACAAAACATAAAGGAATGGAAAAGTCATAAGGAAACCTTATGAACACAAAAACACATACCCCTATACTATATTCATCATGTGATAGAGCCTCATGTTATCTCTAGGTAATATCATATATTAATACCTACTCCATGTCAAATCTCAAAGAATTCAATGATGCAAGGATATATATGAACATGAATCGACTCATGCCTGAGATTGAATATTCTACTGTGAGGCCATAACTCACAGTGCAGTTATTTCCATTCTTAAATTTTACATTTATAAGATACATATCTAAAGTATCCTATATCACAAATGTAAGTATAATGACATTGTTAGCATAAATAATCCACAATATAATGATCATGTTCTCGTTATCTTACTCATAAATATAATTACCATGTTTTGATGTATAAATCTCAATAAAATAACCATCTTCTTATTTTCAAACTTTTAAGTATGATGACCATGTTACCCTTTGTACATAATTATTTTTATTGACCATGAAACCATTAACTCACACATAATTAAATCATAATTAATTATCCACATCAACTCTATTACAAAATAAATAATTAAATAAATAAAACAAATCCATTGTTAAATCCACAATTAACCAAAAAAATTTAATCATCAGTAATTAATTCAATCCATTAATTATTCTATGTCACAATACATATCCCAATAATTAATTTTACCAAATTAATTACCCCATTCTAAATTTCAACTCATCAAGATTAATCCCTCAATTAATTAACTAGTTTATAATATTAAGGCACATAATTAATTCAATATTAATTATCTCATTTTAATCAATTCATTATATCATAATTAATACACTAATTAATTATTTACATTATGATCCCTAAATTTCATAATTAATTTAACAAACTAATTATCTAATATGGAATCCCCTTAGTCTCTGGATTAATTACTCAACTAATCATTTAATTAATAAATTATTAAATGAGTCAACTATTCAATCTAATATAAGAGAATAAATTGTGAAAAGATGATAGCAATTCGATAAATTTTCATATACATATCAATTCCATGAATCTTGGATTTTGATTTTAGACAACCTACCATAATTCCTTGATGGATTCTCACTAAATAAAAATCCCTAAAATCCACGAAAAAAAATGTCATAGATCTTAGTTCTAGATATAAATACCTAAATCAAGATTAATGATATCAAGATATTATCAATCAAGATATAAATAAAAAATATTAGATATATAACTCTGTGATTTGTGTTTTATCTAAAGAAACAATGAATAAACGTCTCCATCTGATCAAGGAAAGAGAGAGGATATGAATTGGGATGAGATCCACATACCGGGAGAAGAGTGGATATTAGATTGTGGATTTGGGTGTTGAATAACGGTGTTCCGGTGACCTTGAATCCCATACAGAAAGCTCCGGGATCACCAAAACCATAAAGTACAAATCCATGGTTGAATAGTTTGTTTTTGGGTGTTTGGGGTATTTAAAGCCTAATTTTTAGGTTAGAATAAACTGCACACACATTTCCCTTAGTAGGGGATTATAGTTGGGAAAACCGTTCACCAATCATACAAAACACACTCTTTAAGCTTGCATGATATCCTCGTTTTTTGGAGCATGTTTTTAAAAACATACACCAACTGGGTGATCCTCCATTCGTGGATTCACAAGGATTGTTGGGTTGGGTGCACAGTTTACCGTAACCATGCTCTAACCATTCACAAACCATTTTTTCTCATAATTTCAGAAATACTCTACCCAAAAACACCCCAAGTCATTACTCTAATAAAATGTAAGTAAATTAGCATAAAAAATACCTGAATTCAATCCCGAGATAACTCAATAAAAATTGTGATCTTACATAAAAGATGATATATACCAAGCTATGACGAAGTTATTATTAATAGAGATCATTTTAGTTGGAATACATTCTCAATTAATAAATAACTTCATAATGATTCAGCATTATTTTTATATTGCATAAATTATAACATTTTTTTCAAATGATTTTTTAACTAAAATAATTAGTTAACATATTCTTTGACGACATGGTCATCATTGTTATAATATTACCTCCTTGGAACAATATAGTTTTATACATTTAATGAATATCAATGGTTGTTTATGAAAAAATGATATTTTATTAACCTCTATTTTTGGGAATAAGTAAATTTACATTTTTCAATGAATTATAATTTATCTAAGCCCTTTCAAAAGTGATAATTATATTGAAATTTTAAAATAATGGAATTTTATAGTTTAATTGAGATATTCACCATCATTAGATCCCCTCTTCTACAAGGATATTGGCTCTCTGTTATTAATAATGGATCCTTGATATTCCATTTTTCATATTATATGTGATTCATATAGGGTGACCAATAATTTAGACTTCACTTTGTGGTTATGTTGCCCTTCATTAGAAAATATATCATTATATCGATGGGGTAAGAATGCCTTTGATATATTAAAGTGTGATGGTAAACCTAATATTCCACACATTTTATTAATAATAAAGGTTTACATTGAAAATATTATTTCATGGAATCTAGCCTAAAATTAATTATTTGACCATCACATAGAAAATACATGTCATGTTTTATTATAAAATTTTATCCATTCCCAAAGGAGAATAAAATGTTATTTCTATGGTCTACATGAATTCTCACACACTATGGGGTGTATAATCAAAAAAAATGTTTCATGGTCTATATTCTTTGTGGTGAAAAACAACCTTTACATGTTATTATTTTGTTTCAAAAAATTTAGTCAAAAATGTATCTGCACCAGAAAACAATATTGAGGTTTCTTTAGAACATTTTGGCATAATATCTCAACATGGAATGGTGAATAAACCCTATCTATGGAATATTTCACATCAAAGGATTTTATTTTATTTCTTTAAGAGCCCAAATAGGCATTAAAAAGGAATTTTAGGATCATTCAATTTCAGGGTTCATTTTATCTGGAATAAAAAAAAATCTACAAAATTTCTCATGGAATTCTTCTTTATTTTTGATGCACTTGAATATCTATCCAAACCATATAAAAATTGTGGTTTGGAGGCCATAAATATCTTCCCACAATAGTTCATATTTTCCCCATTCATGCATCACATAGATTCATATGTTAATTATATGAAATTTTTGGTCCATATTCATTAATTTTGTTATAACTACAAACGAATTTTCTTATTCCACAATGTATCGTAACTAGTTTTTACAAACCCTAATTTTTCCAATTCAGAGTAGTTGAAATTTTTGGCTATATAGAAATTTTCTATGACTAAGTAGTGCTTATCATAGTTCATTAATCATAGATTATTCCTAATGATTACCTTGATAATCTAAGGATATATATTAGTTCATTGCACATTGTGCTATAACACTTTTTATGCCCACTTGTTGCAATGCATGAAGAATATTTTGGGAAATAAATATTTTCAATCATAATCTATATATACATTATTATCCCCAAAAATGCGGTAAAAACATCGATATATTTTGAGTGTGTAGATTAAGATAGAAAAGTATAGAGAAAGACTGGTATATAAATTTTATTATCAGGATCATTAAGACTTGGTATCACTATAAACCACAGGAAACACTCTAAGGAAAACGTTAGTGAAAAATATTGATAAATGACAATTTCATAAATGTTATCATAATATATCGTATAAACCTTTTTTAAGGTGAAGTTATGTACATTGGTCATCAATGACTCGTTTCTCCTTTACATGGAAAGAATATACCTAAGGATAACTCTTTGGTTAGTAACAACATTATGATTTCCATCATTTCACAATGAAAGTACACTATGAAATAGGGGTATCCCAATGGAATTTAGTTGATCAATCATGTCACTTTTTTCCCATGAAACTTTTTTCATCGCATTATACCATTCATGAAGTATCTAAATGTTTTTCTCTCATTAATGATAATACATATTGATGTAAAAATATAAACACCCTTCATAAAACAAGACCAACATTATCATGGAATTGGAGTAGTAAAAAATTAGTCCTTCAATAATGATTCCCTTAGTAAAATATATCTCTCAATTATTCACCCCAATAGAGGGAGTTCCAATGGTATAAGAAATTTCTCATCCCCATGGTAACTGTAACCCCAATCCTAAAGCTAGTTGGGGGAATATTATCATTTTATGAAAAGGTTCTCAAATAAATCTCGATTCAAGAAATTGAATGTGAAATATAAATAACAAACACATAAAATTATCTATATTAGTGGATGAATAATATCTAGAATAGGGTTTAGAAAAAAAATATTATGATTTCAACATGCATCTCTAGAAGAGTAACGTCCTATTCATTCATCACAGATACCCATATAAACTTTACCTTACCCGTCAATGTATAATGGTAAACAAATTTATGAATTTCTTCAGGAGAAATTCGCTATTATTTATTTTTTGATTTCACATTCCTACGCCCATTAATACCACCTTTATCATCCCTCACTGGATGGGAAATTAGACTAATCTCTTGGATTCCAATTTTAGTGTATGTACTAGTTGAAAACCATTATGAAACATAAAATTATATTTCTGTACCTTATTTATTACACCAAGATTCAATTAGGTGGTCTTACAGACTCTAATTAATTATGTTCCCAAAATATTCAAAATTATATCATCATAACTCATCATTAGTTGTAAGCCCACAAGACACCATGAAACATTGGATTTAATCCCCCATCAAAAAAGGATACATATGATTCTTCCTTGAGGATCAAACCCACCTTCATTAACCAATCAACATATTTATTGGTTAAAATTCCAAATAAGTTCATTCCCCCACCCAAAGGGATATATTACTTATTTTTACCGTCCAACTATAAAGGGTCTCTAATCCAAACAATAAACATTTATAGGAACCATTTTTCCTGGACGTCATGATTGGATAACATTAAACAACATTGTTTGGACAATTTTACCTAACTATAAAACGAATGAAATGACTTGAAATATCACATTATTATATGGGGATTTTAATTATTCTCGTGATGATATGTAGGAAACAACGTTAGGGTCTTAATCTAGACATCAAATAAATAAATGTATCCATATATGATAATAAATCCATGTACGTCCAACAATGTGTCTATGAACTACATTTACTAAATATTTGATTTTATAAAAGTATTAAAACTAGGAATATAACCAATAATACATATATATGGTGAGATTAATAGGGAACCCATAATATTTATATATCGTTTCATTAATGGATAACCTTTGTTAGATTCCAAATATTCCATTAAAGGAAAATTTATGATACATTAAGGTAATCAAAAATTTTTATGAAAATTACTTATTGAAAACAAAACAAATATTTTTTCCATATTCATATTTGGGAATGATTCATAACTATTTCATAAATTTTTATTAATGTGGTTCAGTATTAATGATTTTTCCTGAAAATTTTGAAATAATCCAGACCTGCCATCCTCTAAACCAATGTATTTCCCGAAATTAACTTAAAGGATAACATGATGTCAATCTACCTTTAGAATGTCAGTCTGTAGTATCTTACAGGAATGGGATCCATTGAGTGGTTCTATTACCATGCATGACCATAGTTTCAATCATCAAAATAGTGTTCTTAATTCCCTATAAATATTAATTTTCAACCATTCAATTGAAAAAATACTGATGTTATTATTTTTTAACGTGTTGACCATATCTTGCATAACTCAATTAAATAAAAAATTATCCAATTTGAATATTTATTTTGGAAATCAATCAATTGGTAAAATAAAAAACTATGGTTTTCTTAAAGGGAATGATAAATGAAATAGATGAAAAATTTTCTCCAACTATGGTGTAAAAATCCATAATATCCCCTTAAAATATTATTTTATTCCCTTTCATAGGTGCATTTTCAGTGAATAATACTATATATAATTTCCATTAGTTTCATATACTAGATTAGTATATAGAAAGGACAATATATAACTTAGGATGGTGCAACTGTCCTAGTGAAATATATTATAATTACTAAGAATATAATTACATTAATTATTATAAATTGTATTTATATATTATCAAAATTCATGAATAAAATAAAAAAACATTTTTAATGGATCAATCATTGGGAAGAAATGAAAATATTTTTATTATAGTAAATTAAATAGAAATTCAAATATAGGTTTAACGGAATTCCATAATTTGGAAACCTTAAAAATAATTCATTCAATATATACTATAAAATGAATCCACCTTATATATCTAATTCGACTAAGGATATTTTCAATTATGTATTATAGAGATATTTAATTATTGTAACATCTTCTTAAAATAACATTGAAATATTTGACCATAAGGGTCTCATTTCAGAAGATTGTGCTTGATAAAAAATGGAATCGGGAATTTAGTTCAATGAAAATGGTCATGAATTATTTAGGGATTTCCCCCTATATCTATATAGATTTAAATATATGGTAAGATGTTTCATTCATTCCAATATTAGATGAATTAAAAATCATTGACCAGCTTGATGACTATATTCACTACCCAATTTATGATAAGATTAAGGATTATAATGATTCTAATGTAGATAAGACTTATTTCTTCCAATTACACATGGTTATCATAACCTTTAAGATTCTCTTAAATTTCCATGATTCCATGAAGATTAGATCCACATGTGGATGAAACTCTTTCTCAATGACAAAATTTTTCTCAGAAAAACATGTCATCTCGAAATAATGGATGAAAACAATAACACTGATTGAATCGTATCTAATTATAGATTATAATTCACCTGTATATTATTTTTATAAATTGTGCTTTCAAAATTTTCCTTCTATAAAATCATTGATTACATTTTTTGTTCCTATTTTGTGTTATATCATCCTCATTAATCATCCAAAGGAACTTGTCATGAGTAAAATAGATTCCCTAAAAATCATTATTGAAAATATGAATTTCAATTGTTTTATAATCATTATTTATTTTTTTAATTGTTTCCACAACAATGATACATTATATTGAGATGATGGAATAAAATTTACATAGAGGGGACACACAGTGATTCATAATATATTTTCTTTATTTTGTTAAAGGAAATATGTTATACTTACATGATTTAAAAAATTTATAAGAGTGATATTGAATAATATCTCATCAGAAAAAGAATTATTGGTGTTTTATCCATACTATAGAGACCTAATAAAATTATTATAGTATGATAAATACCCCTACCACTCTCTATAATAATGTCAATTTTTATGGTTCAGATCATGGCCACCTATATTTGTTAGATACGTGGGTCGGTTTAGAAAATATCATGAAATTTTTATTATTTAATTCTTACAAAAAATGAGTAATCTCATTAAATAGGATTTATAGATAAAGGGGGTCATTATCACAGTCACATATTCCAAATAGAAATGATATAATATATTTTTGATCCATTAAAATTCCTAGATTTTTTAATCATCCTCTATAATTGGCCCAATTCCATTCCATGGGACATTTAGGCAAAATTTATGTATTGTCTCAAGTCTGTAGATGACATATAGTTCCTAGAAACAAGAATATGTAAGTAGGATATTGTATTTTGTGAATCTCTATCATGGTTTTTAGTGGATGATGTAATGTCTATATATTCCATGAAACTACATTAAGACATTATTATTTTTTATTTCAAATAATTGTGGGGAGGTGTATAACGGTATTTATATGTCTATATTATAATCTATATTTGGATAAATTTAGGATGTTTTGATTCTTTCCACCCACACTATATTTGATTTTTCTGGAAAATATATTTTTTTCAATATATTTTTATTAATATATCATATTCGTGAAATATCTACAGAACTTAATACAAAACATAGAAAAATATATTTTTTTATAAATTATGTAATTGATATTTATTAATTATTTTGTGATCCCTTGTTATAACATATATCCCATTATATATAAATTCTAATTTAATGGAAAACTAGAGATAGGTTTATATAAATTATTTTTCCATTTTTATCATTTTTATAAGATGGTCATGAAAAAACATATGTTCAAATCTATTTTTTTAAATTTAAGGTAAATTTTGGTAATTTTGTTAACTAGAATATGATATTATAAATTTCTAATTTCAATGATGATAAAAATTAATCCCTTGAAGGTAATAAAATTTATTGATACTGGATTATACTAAAATTGATTATATTGTGGAACAATAGTTGTTATTTTAGTTTTTTGTAAATGTAAAAATTATTATGTATATAATTTTTTTGAAAATACATTTAAATATATATATTATATTTTATTAATCTTTGTAATTGTTAATATTTAATTAATGGATGTATATTATTATGATATTGTGGATTACTGAAAATAGAAACTAAAAAAGTTTTTATAAAATTATAACAAAATTTAATTGGAATATATAGAATAATTGATACTAATTATTAATAATTATATTGTTAATAAAAATAACAGTATACATTTAATTCATAAAATATATAAGGGGTTTAATGTAGAGGTAGTCTGGTTTGAGTATCCTATGATGATATTAAATATAAATTTTCATGAATAATTTAAATGATTTTTACTATTTATACTTTATTAGTATTAATTATTTTCAGAATAGAGATGTAGTTCAATTGTTTTGACAAATCAATATATATATATATATATATATATATATTATCATTTACAAAAAAAATCAGCATTGATTTTTTTGTGATATTAACAGTTAGAATGTTTTTAATAAAAATAAGGGTTGAAATTAAATTCAAACGAATATAGAAAATCTTAATTATAGTTTAATATTTAGATGTTCATAGTTCATGCCTATGTTTTTATTATGAATATTTTTTTTTGTTTTTTCATGATTTCATAAATATTGATTTGAAAATGGAAATGAATGATATCATTTGAGGACAAATAAATTCAAAATACATTTTATAATAAAGTATGAAAATTCATATATGTTTTTCCATTTTGAATAAGATAATTTATTAATAATATACATGTTGATGTGATATATATATTGATAATTAAAATATGTTAAATCATAGAGTAAAACATCAAAATAAATAATGTTGAAATGTTATTTTTTTTGATGAGCATAGAATGTGTAAATTACTAATGAATTATAATGATGTTGCTTATAATTCTATAAATATTTAATTCAGATAGAACCATTTATCATTTATCCTGTTGTTAGATATATTTTTACAATGTATTAAATAAATATAAAAATAAAATGATAAATGGATGTTGTTGATGAAGATTCACTAGAAATTCCTCCCATCCACCCAATTCCCATTATAAAAGTTGTCAATGATAAATACAATTATTTTTAAATATTCACTCATATGTATAAGATATAGTAAATTAAAGATACATGTGATAATATGATATTATCTCAAACACTAATAGTTGTTTGAGAGAGAAAAAATTTATCCTATTCGTTTTCAGTCATTCTCTCTATAAGGTGTGGTATTTTTGTAGAATACAATATATTGGGTAGATATTATTTTCTAAATAATTATTATAGGATTAATGAAATATATTGTTTATTATTTTTAAAGGTATATTATTAGGTGTAGAGATATTTTTTATATAAATTCATGATACAAAATTTAACTTGATTCTTCATGTTTTGGAAATTTATATGATACTAGAAGATATTTCTAATTATTTACATCATATTTTAATTATTCAAAAAAAATTCATGCGTTGTTTGTATGGGATTCATTATCAATGGAGGTTTGTACACATTTATTTCTCTTAATGTATAGTGTATTGTCATGTGGATACCCTCCATAATGATCATAATTCATATTTATGCTATGAGTTCATGAAGATCCTCTATTATGACATCATTAAAATGAGATAATTAGATTATGATATTTATTTAAATAGAGTATAATATATATATATATGTATTGTATGATTATTTTTTAAAATAGTATAACACATAGTTAAATTTTTTAAATTGATTGTGAATATTATTTGTAAATTATAATGTGTTGGTTTTGAATATAGATTATTTATGAATGATTCACTTCAAAAAAATGTTGTGATTGTAAATTTTCTAAATTGGAAGATTTAACATTATAAAATTTATCACTTCTTGTATAATAATTAATATTCATTTTTGTGTTTAAATAGTACATTATATCTAAATAGTCGATGAACATGATAGTTTTACTATGTTGGTAAAAGTGGTAGTTAATTTCTTGTTACACTTATTTTGAATCCCCACAAATGTAATCTATTTTTGGATATATATATTAATTCATATGATAGGTAATTTTCACAAATATATGTTGAATATTTAAAATTATAATATTTTTAGACATTTTATTATATTAAATTGTTGTATTAACTTTTTCTATAATGTAAACCAAGGGGAATGATGTTATCACGACCCCCTTCCACTAGTACCCCTCATGGGTCATAAATGAAGAGATTGAGTGCCTGATATTGGATACATGCAATAATACCTAGGTTGATGAATAGAAACATGGGTATAAATAACTCAAATATGATGTGTTATCCAAAATATAATTGAAAATGTTAATAGATGTGATAAAAAACCACTAATATTCCATCTCATTTTATAAAAAAATTTAATCCATCTTATAATTAATTTTAATAAAAATTATAATAATGTCTAAAAAAATAATCCACGGGAGAAATCATATGGCATTAAATCCAAAAAAGAAGTAAAATATTAGATAATAATGTCAATATATATCAAATTACCCATCTAGAAATTTGTAAATCAGTTTATATATGTATGTTTTGAATGAAATATATACTATATTCAATGATACAGAATTTCTATCCTGTAAATTTTATATGTGTGTACTATTGAACCACTAAATAAATTAATGAAGTGACATGGACCTAAATTGGTCATATAACCATCGTGACCACACTATGGATCCCTCCAAAATCGATACATCAAATTTAGTATGATAATATAATCCAATCATAGATAATGGTACCCAATATCCAATTCCCCATTGACTTATCATTGCCATGATCCAATGTCAAACATCATATTCATGCATCATATTCATGTAAACTGGTCCTTAAATATGAATCCATACTTGATTATTGTAAGGTAAAAATAATTCATACCTTTAATTCTATAGGTACTATCATTATCTGTTAGAATTAATCAATATCCCAACATCTCATGACATGTCAATTTATTCATTAGTCAAAACACTTATCCAATCACAACCTCTAAACCATTGAATAATTTTATCATAAATGTTAAGGAAATATCTCTCATATCCTTTTTATTACATTCAGAAACCCAAAAAATATTACATCATATCAAGACTAGGGATATTCAAAAATTCTTTATCATTGATCAGGTATCCATGGTCACTTATTAATGACTCCAAATAAAGTTACTGATAGAATATACGGATGTGGGTTATATCATCTTTATAATCCCTCAGCATCCATAATATCAAGTAAAAAACCCCAATAAATTATTTGGTTTCATCTACGAAGTAATATATTCTAGTGCAGTTTGAATAAAAAATACATAGAAATTACAATGAATGTTGATATCAAAAAATGAGTAACCAAATTATTCACTTCAAACCATTTTATAATTACATGAATCACTACCACATTACCTCATTAAATTTTTCCCTAACTTCTTCCACCACTTTATTTAATTCCACTACCATAATCATCTACACACAAACCACAATAAAATTCTCTATTTTGTTTTTATTAATATTATTTTCCATTAAAGATTAATTTTTACTCTGTGTAATGGAATATTTAATGACAACCCACTATATAAATCACCCTCTAATAATATCTTTCATTTATAAATGATTAATTCTTTAATAAATTACTAAAAGATTCATTTCATATCATGTTTATATGAATACATTCTAATTCCAAATTTTTTTATCATTAGTATTCTAATAATATTTTGATATATTTACTATAACATAGTCCATACCAATTAAAACAAAAACTTCTAACATAATACAGCATCAAAACCAAATTAAATCTGTTAATATGATATAAAAACAACAAAAAATCATCATCGACCAACAAATGAAAAAATTATACATTAAAATCTTATAAAACCCCAACCAAAGAACATTGTCCCCAAAAAATTCTACACATGATATGGTCACCACTATCCTGATACAAGATAGACCAGGATAACACAAAAATAACAGAATTAAAACAAACACACCGATTCAGATAAATTTATATTTAATATTCTATTATATTACTTAATTCAATCATAAATGAAATGATGTATTATACTACATAACAATGACTCTATAATGTATAGTGTAAAAAAATCAATATTCTTACTCCCATAATCCTTGATAATATTTAGTTTGATATCATGTTTGAGAGGTGGAAAAAATGATCAATTATTTATTGAGTTATAATATAAATGAAACCAAATATCTAGTAAGAACAAAATAATGTTTATTGCATGGTAACATCATGTATGGATAATTATTTATAAAAATAATAAATAAAATTATACTTATGTCGTAAAATTTCATTTTTCATTCAATTTCAATCCATATAATACATTATGTGTTTATGATAATCTAAACAATCCCCAAAGGGAGAAAAAAATCAAAATCCGAGATATGGATAAAAAAGAAGAGATCATGGATCCAATTCCAATAATAACTCTCAGTATTTTGATACATAATACCCATCCATGATGCATAAAAAATAACTAGATACAATCGAAAGTATGAATAGTCATCATTATTAAAAACATCATCCCAATAAACATGAATAAAAAATATAACCAATAACAAATTTTCCAAAAAAATATCCTCCAATATGGAGTTAATTATAAGAAAAAAATAATATTTAAGGATGAGAACTAATAGAAATTCAATAACAACCAAACATCTATTCCAATTAGAAAACCCAAATGAAATGTACTAAATGATATCAAGAAGATATATATATTAAACACAATAATGAATATAAACTTCTATTAAATAAGATGTTTTTATATTAGATGTCACATTAAACCTAAAAGAATAATTTAATATTCATGCTGTTACAATAATGAAAAAATTATACTGTGTTTTTAGTCACCAAAACCCATGTTGGAAGTCCAAGTAATATACCATAATAAACCTGATAAAAAATGACTCTACGATCCATGGAAATGATTATTCGAATATATTATATTACATATGTATATCTTTGGTTATACCCACACATCACATTGTGTATTCCCCCAAAAATTGTGGACACATGACTACATACCAATCCAATAATATAAAAAAATAATCATCTCCACACTATATCCATGAAAAAATTAGAAGAACTACTAAAAAACATCAAGCTAAAGAATAGATTTCAAATAAAACTCTATAAGATTACCCTAAAACAAACTCATAATACCCCCATAATTAACCACTCGTGATGTAATAACATATAATGTTAGATGTTATTTCAATAGACACCATTAAAATGATTCTCATTATAATGAATAAATCCTAACACAAAAAGGGGGATTGGTAATATTTAAACAACTATACCGCAAGGTATATATTAAAAGTCTCATTACATCCCTCAGAAAAAAACCCTATAAAATAATACTTACAATCAAATTTAATAATCCTAAATTTAAATTTCATGAATTTCGTCGCCAAGGATTGAAAAGAAATAAGTGAAACAATGTTAAAAAATAATTATAATGTGTAATGATATGCATCTCAATATACCATGATCTAAAATCATGACTTTCAAGCCTCCACAATAAAACAAATGGAATGGATTTACTAGGTAATGTATATCTATAAAGTACAATATCATTAATGACTTCTCAATGAATGTTCGGTATAAACATTATCTAATAGTCTCTTAGTAATGACACTGCAGTCCTAATGATGGCACTATATAAGCTGGAAAAATTTAATTTTAGTGTAGATGTTGTATAGGAATATTTGAAAGAAAAATTATACAATACCTCGTGAATGTGATCTAACACTTTATAATTATAAGTAATCCATTGAGGTAACTTACTCTCATAAAAATAATATTCTTCAAGCAATAAGGGGAATCCTTTAAGAACCATCGTCTATATATTCAAATGTAAATGGTATTTGTCCATGATCATCATATTATGTATGGTTATCCTAAAATACAATTGTCATCTCCCAATGCATTGAGTAAATCTCTAGCGTTCTCTATATGAAATCAGTACTGAAGACATATTTGTCCCCAACCATAGTAATATGGAACATAGATTCAAACAATACCTTGAAAATATCAATAATAGTGTATGAGTGATAAATATTCTTATCAAAAAATATTCACCAATGTATAGATATTCACCATGATATGGTAAACTATATATCGCATGCTTTTATAATACCATTTAGTCTTTGTGTGGTGTATTTGAGTTGGAAACCCATATAGAGATGAAATGTAGTGTTCTGTAAAATATAAGGGAAAAATCATGTAGGAATCAACTCTGAACATATAAGTTACATAAGTGATATATTTACATGTTGGAAGAACTGTGCTCTATGTGGATTCAGACTACCACATACATGTTTTAACTTGCTAGAGAATCTATGATTCTAACTCTAGAATTTCCATTAAATGATCAAACATAATCAGTCAGTTCATAATATCCAAAACAATGTCATATCATCCATTTCACATAGTATCCTTATGAATAAATCCATTAATATGTTCAATTTAATCTCATTAAATACTAAATCATGTATCAAACCTCTAGGAAAGTGGGTTTCAATGTTTACAATATGTTATAACCACCATGATGATGAAAAATCCAAAACTGAATTGAATTTACGTATCTTAAATAGTTTCCATAAAAATCCCTGATATATCTTAGTAATTCCTAGGATCACCACTAATAGTGAGCTATGATACATGAGAATAATAACATAACAAAGAGAAAAAAAATCATAAAACATACACTAAAACAAAAACTGATTCCTAGTAACCTTATACCATTATTATAGAAAATCAATATGGATAACATAGTCCAACAACACCTCCACCTCTGGGTCTTCCCACTGACTATTTTCTATTTTCTAAATCAAGATTTTTGAAAAATTCATTTTATATGGTAATTCGTACCCACTATAATTCTTTTCATCTATATTCATCACCACAAGACATCCATCCTCATTCCAGACATCCCTGAACTGTGGAATTACATCTCTTTATGAAATTATATTCATCATTTCATCCTTGATTATACAATTTTATAGTTTTTATTAGATTTCATATTAAAATCATAATAATACTACTTCTACCCCAGTTGATGTAGATTTTTATTCCACTGAATGAAGGCAAATATAAAACTCTTATAGTCCATGATTCCCATGAATCATTCAGTGCTAAATTAATGTAGCTATTAAGTCCAATAAACTACTATTTCAAAATGTTATAGTTTATTCATGCCACATTTATGCTTATATATGGGAATCATCAATAAACCATTTGAGTTCCATACCCCTTCCTACATCATGATAAATCATAAAAATAGACATGGACAATCATAGAATTCCCTGAATGTCAACCCTTCAAAATGAAATCAAACTAGATTGGAATAGATCATTAAATAAATCAATTATTTTGACACTAATGACAATATAATTACATGTGAATGATTGATACTTTCATATTATAGTAGTTAATAGGGTTTTAATATGACCGATAGTGGACAAAGTCCTTGGATAATACACCATAAGACTAATTAGTCATTCCAACTCAAAAAAAATTGGTTTCTCCACTAGAAAAAACTATTGTAAACCAGGAAATATCCATACCGAGACCCTTCGGAGACATCACATTTAAATGAGAGTGCACCTTTTATATTCAAAAAATTCACTTGTAAAACATTTCAACGATCAAGTTATTTCAGAGTACATGTTGCGAAAGTTTTAATGATGTCATCATGATTATCTTAAAATATTGAATAAATGGGTATTTTATCAATTGAAACAACTAAAAAATGGTTGAAGGAACTAATAGAATAAAAAATTCAAGAGATCCCTGAACAGAACAACTACATTTTTTACACTAAGAAACATGAATTTGAACTCGAACTATCCATAGAAACAATAAAATTTTGCTTTTTCAATATCCCCACCCATTCCATTATTTTTTTATAATATGAAAAAATATTAATAGTTGATAACGAACTAGATATCTATATCATTAATAATATATTTAAATTCATTATTGTGGGTAATAGGTCATTACATTTACCTTATATGACCTCTGGTTTTCAATGAGATATTATAGAACACCATAATTATTATTTGAAATGGAATCTAGGTCATTAAATGGTGATACATTCAGTGTCATGACACCACCCAATGGTTAATGAGTCGTATCAACCCATAGCCACCATACATAGGTCGGGGAGAGTAACTTGTTCCTAAAGGAATATCTAGCTTGAAAATCATTTTCCCAATGTACCTGTTTTCACACAACTTACTATCTGAATACAAAAGTACAAAGGAATAATGAAAATTATGCATCATCTAGAATAATATCAGTACATGAAAACCCATTAGGGAATTGAAATAGTAATATGGTGTAATTTTAAATGATATGTAGAAAATATACACTCCCATCCATAAAGCTGTACTGAACAAACAAAACAATAAACGGAAAAATATCAGAGATACCATATCCTGATCTACATTATCTAAGAACTGTAAGTGGTCTAATCAACCATGAATCCATACGATCCAATGTAGTAAAAGCGAAAATTTATGTAGTCTACATAATCCATGACATGCATTGGAAAATCCCATACTATGGTGAGTATATAGATACCCTACTGGACACCCAGAAAGACAAAGTGAGTTAAGTAATAAATATGTTTGGAATAGAGAGGTAGATCAACCAAATTATAGAGTGAAAAAATACTTCATTATATATATATATATATTCTCAAACTAAAGAAACAAAAACAACAGATAAGAGAATATCTATATAATTTCCCATAAGAGGAAAATAGTTCCAACAATTCCATGATTCCCTAAATGATTCCCAACATATTTTCTATTTATATGAAGACATATAAATGGAAAGACACACCCCATCATTGTTCCATCCAGGCAAGGGGCCACAATCTCTATCTGAAGGAATCTTCCATGGGTACAACTGTAGGGTAACATTTAGTACAGAGCATGATGTCTCATTTCATATCCGATAATAAGGGTTCCACTGATGTAATTGGTAGAGGACCTACGTCATGTCCCATAGGAGGGTTCTACTCATATAATTTTTAGGGGGACCATTATCAACCAAGATAGAGAGTGAAACTCTAATATTAGGCAGAGTATCCATATCCAGCCTAGCCGAATTGTTCCACTCTTATAGTATATGATCTATTCCTTAATACCATAGAAGGGTGGAACTCATATATTATATAAGTGAATCATACTCTGTTGAACTTTATGGTTCCACTGAGGGGTTAGGTAGAGGACCCATTACCTATCCCAGTAAAAGGGTTACACTCTGAGATTAGATATATGACCCATTTCTCACCCCACATGGGGGTTCCCACTAATGGCTAGACAACACTTTCCAATCCCAGATGCAGGGTTCCACTCTAAATCCCATATGATCCTTCATGATAACTTCTAACATCGATAACCACATACAGAAGCATAAAACACCTGATATCTCTTATATTATCTCTAAATCCACTAGGGAAGATACCATTAGGATCTATATGGGAATACACTAAGTATATGATACTTAATTGAAAAAAATCAGTATCCAAATGATGGAGATATGAGAGGTTAAATTTTCCCAATAAGAAAAATGGGGTACATAGCATGTAAGGGACACACATAGAATTTGGTCATACTCATATTCGTAGACATGTCCCTATAAATACATGTCTTACTATCCATATAGAATTACACAACATGTAGGTGGAGTAACCAAAATTCCTCAGCCACCTAAGGTACTACCTAACACCTGAGACATGTCTGTGTAAATATTATCATGTTCGTGTGATTAGGTATATTATATGTTATTTTACATGGGGAACTACTTGTATCATATATCAAATGGGTTTCCACTAGGTGAGGGTCAGAAAATTTGTTTACTAGTCACACATTGTGTGATCCATAAAATATTTACTGAATGAGATCTGCACCCTCAACACTATAACACAACACATGTTCTTTGATGTACATACCATATAGGTAGAATTTTTCATTAGAGTTAGATTTGAACACATAAATCTAGATCTGAGTTCGATACTTTAGATAACACCTACAATAATAACAAATCAATGGTGGGTACCACTAGTTTCTGTTTTTGACAATCTGTTGATGGAAATAGGACTCTACATAGACTTATACAATTCCATAAGCATGCTCCCACAGGCTGTCACCTGTGTGGCTCCAAATTCCTTATCATATTAAAAAATCCAAGGCGTATTCACCAATATCTTTAAAATCATGAAAATCCATACATTATTCAAAACTCTATTTTCAATCGTGAATCTATTTGGATTTATGTGGTACAATAAGCTTCAATCCCACGTATAAATGTTCAATTCATACCCCATAGACAAATCATCAATGTACACTGTGAATAAATTGGAGAAACAATCCAAGAAATGGTGAACTATAATTTCCTATGAATTGATATAGAATGAATAGAATTGAGTATATCCATGATGAGAAAGAAAAGTATTATTCAATTATAACCATTAAAATTGATATTGAAAATTCATGAAATTGATATAGATCAAGAGATATAGTGATCCAACTCAAAGAGTATAATCAATCCTGAATGAATATAATAATTGATGAGTAGTAATGGGAGATTGGATCATTTTTAATATAAGAACATGATCACTGATGGTGCAGATGATTAATTTCATTTATAGTGTCATGGTATTCCTCAATCAAGAGGTTATTCCTCATCAAATTTTAATTTTTCAAAGAGGGGGTTGAAGAAAACCTCTCACTAATCCCAAGGATATGCAATGGTTGATTGATATATCACTATAAAAACGTATTTAATAGAAATTTTAGGGTTAGGTTATTTAATTAAATAAATTAAATAATTTAATTATTCACCTAATAACACCCATGAATGTATGATTTTATCAGAACATTCCATTACGAATTACATTAGTTCATTCTTAGAGTAAACCTCATGCTTCAGATTCAGTTGTGACCTTTGACATTTTATCTAAGACTCACATTAAAGAGTGAACCCATTTTCATTATTAAAATGTGTTTGTGTAATATAAAATATATTTACCAAATTAATTCATGTCACATCAGGCATCCGAAACAAACATCTTCTTATCAACTTACTCTTGAAATATATTTTAAATATTTTAGAGTCTTACCAGAAATAAAAGGGGTAAGACCCTAAGGTGTTACAATTTAATTTAATATAGATTTCATGAAAAACAATTCCCCTTTGAAAAAAAAAACTTTGTTATAGGTGAGAATTATTACCTAGCTACAAAACCTACTTTTTCCACTTTAATAATATCAATTTTGAAAAACTGACATGCACGTTTGCGATGAGTAAGATATTTAGTGTCTGATGGAATAAACATAATTTTTTATGAATTTTAACATACCCTTATGAATATTAAATTTCCCTTATGAATAATGATGTACCCAATTTAATATTAATCTCATCCATGTAAGTATAAATACAATTTAGGCACCATATAAATGAGCATGAATAATTTAAAAATTAATAATTATGTACTGGTATTTTTTTGAGTAATAAATATTTATTTAATATATAAATTAATAATTTTTTTAAAATATAATTCATTTTCATCAAATGTATTCTTAAATTAATATTTTTTTGTAATATGATTTTAGTATTATTGTATGGGACCTTTTTTTGTTTTTAAAGTGCTAAAATATTAGTTTAAAAATTAAAATCTGTATTTTTCAATTAAATTGTGATTTAAATTAAAAAAATTTATTGACATTTTTAGAAAATAATTTTTTAATGGAGTTTATTTTTCAATTGTACTTGTTGAAAAAAAAATTCGGTAAATTCTGGGTTTTTTAAAATACTACAGTTATTTTGAATAGTAAAATACTTATTTCACAGTATTAAATACATTATTAGATAAACAAACTATTCAATGTGTCATTAATAATTTAACAACACATGTATCAAAATGAACTGAATTTATAACTATTTTTTTACAATAATAAAAAAATATAAATTTCTTGATAAAAGTAATAAATTATTGAATAAGTTATTTCAAAATCATATGTATCCTTCACTATGAAAGCCACTCATCACTCCCTCATCTCATGACTCCTCAATTCCTTGATGATTCCAAAATTTCATACCAAATAATCTTCCATAGTCCCTATCATGGTACATGATCTTTTGGC
Source organism: Viscum album (assembly GCA_963277665.1). Taxonomy (NCBI): domain Eukaryota; kingdom Viridiplantae; phylum Streptophyta; class Magnoliopsida; order Santalales; family Viscaceae; genus Viscum; species Viscum album. The sequence continues at coordinate 1,472,507,962 of OY728150.1, forward strand.
CTTTCCAAAAGACCTAAACCCCTTACCTTAATGAATTTCTCAAGGAGGACATTTGAAGAGGTAAACTCTATTACTTTTTCATTTCATTTCATTTTTAGTTATTTTTATTTTCTTATATTATCCTCAGTAACTCCAAAAAAAATGATCATGATAACTCCAATATCATATAAATATTTTAATTATATAATTTTAATGAATTATACTTCCCCAAAATACTGTATTTCCATCTTTTATTTTATTATTTAAATCACAGTCCGAGAGGTGAATATTTACAACCATTAGGGACGATAATCCTTTTTTCTTCAATTTATCCTTATAGTGTGGTCATGATACAACTTTTATTGTTAAACCTGATTATATTATGTATATTTTAAACTATTTAGTGTTCTATAATCTATATATATACATAATACTGATTCATGTGACAAACTAGTTTGTAACAATCAAAATATCTCCAAAATAATCTAAATGGTTATCACTAACGGTATATCAAATAAATAATCTTCATATCATGTAACATAGTGATATATATAACCATTTAAAATTATTCATGTTCACCTATAATATATAAGTTCAATTATGAGGGATTATATCCATTCCACATAAACTCTATTACTTATAATCAAGCGAACTGATCAATAAATCAAGGAAATAATCCCTCTAGTATTATGAAAGTATATATTATAACTTATCAATAATTACATAAATGAAATTAATAAAATTAAAAAGTATCAAATATAATTATATAAGGTTCTAAATTAGATAATTAATGGATTTAATTTTATTATACAAGATAATAAGGTCATGTTCTGAGTACATTCAAACATAAGGTAAGGGTTTTCCAACAGAACATCCATTTTATTTCGGGTTACTCATTGTCTCTCTTAATATCAATTAAACTTTTAATTATTCGTAATTACTCCTCATAAATTATTTTTTAAATTTTCATTATTTTTTTATAAATCAGATTACTTCTTTATATTTTGTGTATTTAAATGTTTTATAAATAACTTTCTCAATTCATCCAGATAATCAAGCTAGATTCAAGGGAACTTCTCAAATTCTTACCTATTTCTATGTACACTATATAATATCTATTAAGAAACAATTATTTTAATTAAACCAATCATCTCATTATTTAATAATTATCTTAGTTCATTTTTGTTTTTCAGAAAGGAATTTTCTTGAAGAGTTCTTCTTTTCAATGTTAAGGTGTATTGCTCAAAAAAATTCCCTGATGATTTTTAGAGTGTTTTTATCTACTTACACACCAATGTTTAATTTTATGTTGTATTATAGATAAAATAAATTTTTTATCATCCACCATATTTTATAATTGTTTTATCATCAGTTTGAAATTGGTTGTGCTTTATTGATTTTTAGGAAGAGCAAGCAACAAGGCTTTATATAAAAAAACACGTTACAAGAGTCAAAAGGATGGAAATATAAATTTTTTCCTCCCAATAAAAGGGGAAATCTCTAATGTTATACATGCATAATGAGTGTGACAGACATCCATAGTTCTATTGATTTTCAAACAATCATAAAGGCGATTGGCTTCATGATAGACACGTGCAATGATGTATTTCATTGAGGCAAGAGTATCAAGGCAGTTGCTTTATTTTCAAGAGCATTTACATGAATGTTGAAACTGCTCCATTCAAACAACTTGAAAATAGTGGTTGAGTCACTTTTAAATCATATTTTCCTCCAATTTCTATGTCGAGAAACTTAAATATCTTCGATAAATTCCATCATGTCTGCCTCCAGAGCAGTGGCATGACCACATGAAGTTTGAAATCCTTCCAATAAATCATTATTATGATCTATAAAGGATAATACATAACAAGGAGGCACTGGGTTCCCTTTTAGGGCACCATCCGAGTTACATATAATCCATCTGGAAATAGAGGTGACCAGAAGACTTCTATGATGCCAGTGGGTTTGGTATAACACCACGCACATGCAGATTTCTCAAAATAATGAAGTCACAGATCACATTATCACAGTATTACTCATGCATTGTGGTATGTAGTTGAACAATGAAATTTTTTTTGAGAGAGAATCCCTATAATTCATTCTTGAATTCTCATATTGAATTTCACATACCATGTGTAATGAAGTCACGGATCACATTATCACAGTATTACTCATGCATTGTGGTATGTAGTTGAACAGTGAAAAGTTTTTTGAGAGAGAATCCCTATAATTCATTCTTGAATTCTCATATTGCAACCATTTCATATTGAATTTCACATACCATGTGTAATGGACTTGTAGTAGGTAATTGGTGAAGCTCCTTTAGTCAATAATTACTTTCATACTCAGCTCCCATATGAGCATATCCTCCATGCCAAAAAATCATATGAGTTGAAAATAAGGGAACATTCAAAAGGTAGTAGATGTCATTGTTAAAGTTGTTCTAGATATGGGCATTATAGTCAGTTTCATAGTCATGAATATGTATACTATCGATCATGGGGTACCAATCCGATTATATTTCATGGATTTTAGAGATGAGAGTGCACATTCCAACCATTAGGAGTGTAGGTTAATCATATGGAAAATAATTTTCAGTCTTGACCAAAACAAGGATATCACATAGTTCATCTTCACATCATCCAATATGTTGATAATTTTATATATATGAAATTCTAGGGAGGATTCCCTGTAATTTATAAGTCTCCAAAGAAATTTTTCGAGAAGGGATTGGTTAAACCGCTTAATATTTTTAATTCCCATACCTCCCATGCATGTAGGCATGAAAGACATTTTCCAAGAGGAAGTGATGATTTTTCATTCCCAGATGCTGCAACTCCATAAAATGTTTCCCATGATATTATTGATGTTTTTAATGACAGAATTCCCAAATTACACCATAAACGAGAATACATGTTTTGAAAAAATCACATGTTTGAAAAATAAAATTCTACACTCCATAGAATGTGACTTTCCCATTCATGAGGATCATGTTCTTATAACCTGAATCACCACCTCCACAATGTGTGATGCATGAGGTTTTCCAAATATCATTATGACCCCAAGATATGTAAAGGGGAGATAACCCACTTTTATGCCCACGTACTAGATCATGATAGAATTCATAGAGGCTGAAATATTTTTTACAAAGTTGATGAATGACTTTCTCTAGTTAACTTCTTATCTTGAGACACTTTCATTGTGGAAAATGGTTTTCATATTTGTTTTTTTATTTCACTTGTCACCCTAAGTTAAAAAAATAATGTCATCTAAAAACATGATTTTAGAGGGAGAAGAGATAGCTCGAGCAGCCTTGATAGTTTTGATCTCACCCGTGTTGGACATATGCATAATCAGTCGACTGAGGTAGTCTTCAGCGATAACAAAAAATAAGAATGATAGATGATTCCATTTTATTAATCTTATTGTTCACATGAAGTATCCTTCTAGTGATCCATTAACAAGAATATAAATATGGGATGAATTTATCATCTTGTTAGTCTAATGGATAAATCTCAGGCCAGATCCAAAATTCAACAGAACACACCAATAAATCCCCAGTCAATGGTTTCAAAGGCCATTATAATATCCAATTTCAGGGTGGTATTTCCTCCTCTTATAGTTTTACTTAAATGAATAATGAATTCAGTTCCTGTGATAAGGAAATCCTGAATCATTATTCCTTTAACATATCCAACCTGATTACAGGAAATGATCTTTTTAGATACATTAGAAAGCTGGTGAGCAATAATTTTGGTAATGATCTTGTGTAAAGTATTGATAAGGACCACTGATCATAATTGACCTATGTCACTCAAATTATCCACCTTAAGGACTGTGTTAATAAACTAATCATTGAATCCTTCAATATGAGATCCAATAATGATGAAATTCTTATAAAATTGATGGCATCATTGTTAATGTCATCCCAGTATGATTGGAAAAAAATTATTGCTGAATCCATCCGCTATTAGAAGACTACCTTTCATAAGCCCAAAAAATCATCTTTGATTTCAATGTCTAGAGGGACTAAAGGTAGAAAAATATTGTCATCATTAGTGAAAATCATTGGAATAATGGCCTCTCTGATCTCCTCATTTCTCTTAGTGCCATTGAACAAATTTGTGTAGAAAGAGAAAATGTGATTTGAGAGGCATTGTATATCCTACATAATTTCCTCTCGATCATTTAATACTGAAATGGGATTGAAATATTTTATATCCCATTGAAGGGAATTAAAATATTTTTTGTTTGTATCACCATTAGTTTGACATTTGTCTTTGAACATCTCTTTTTGAATGTTACCCCAAGAGACAATGAGTTTCTTTAGTTCAGAGTATACTTTCATCTCTTTTTCAACATCAATTGGAAAATTTCTTGTCATCATGGATTATAAGATCCCATATATTGTGATTTCAAGGGAGTCAATATCATGATCAAGACAACTGAACTTTTCCTAGCTCCATTGATTCATTCGGATCATGAATACTTTGATCTTAAGGATACAAACCACTGGATTATCAATTTGGTTTTCCATTTCCTATGTCTCCTAGAAAATCCAGAGAATTCTTGAAGTGTACTCTAGGAATTATTAAACCTGAAAAGGATAATATTATTAGTACCTTTTTGTCTTGCAATGGGGACACATGATATGTCTTTACCATTATCCAGCATGTTGGAATTGAAAAAGTAACAATCAATTCTGATTTTTCTCATGTTCATAAGTTGATTTCTATACCATTTGTACCAAGAAACCAACAGATTGAGTTCTATGATATTAGTCTCTTCTATGTAGGATCTAAATTATCTCATAGAAATGTAACAAGAGGCATGTCCCAGTTTTTCATCAGCATAAGGATAGAATTCAAATCTCCCATGATTAGTCATGGATCAAAGATAGTGTTCGAATGATTTTTTATTTGATTCCATATCAATATTATAATTATGTAACTTTGGATGCATAGACCATTGAGAAAAAAGAGATTTGTCCAGATTTTATATACTCATAGGAGATTATCTGCTCATCCACAGAGATAATGGCAGGGTTATTCACCCGCTAGTGGACTAAAAACAAATATCTGTCTTGGACAATGGAGTCATGAACATAAGTTTGAAAAGAATAGCCATTTCGTGTAAGATAATATCCCTTTTTGATGATGATGTTCTTAATTTTTGAAATTCCAAGAATATATCGCTTGTATTTATCAACAAGTATCCTAAGGGAACCTGATGTACCAGTGTTGGCTAGTCCCTTCCAATTCCATTATATGATTCTCATTGGGATTGTTTCTTGGGGGTAGGACCCACTTTGTCTTTAATTAGCTATTTTTCATTTATACGGTTTCCTTGGGGTCTGCTTTTTTGACATCTTCATTGGGTAATGATTGAGTTTTTGTACCTTCTATGTCGATTTGAGGAGCATTCCTACCTTCAATTTTATTTTCCATCCATGAGGGTGGACTGCTACCAGTTTCCTATCCATATGTTCGGTAATTATGGAATCATCCATCCAATTGTTGTTTCTCACTGCTTCTATAGAATCAATGTCAATAAAATCATTAAATTTTGTGCTAATCATAACCAATATGATGTCCTCAGATTATATGCTTAGAGACATAGCAAACATCCCTTCTAAAAATTCTAGAATATTTGTGGTGATGTTCGGCTAACCATCTGTCACCAAATCATTTTGGTTGTAATCTGCTGTCTTGCCTTCTATGAAAGCCATTTTATCTTTTTCCCTTTATTTGTTTCTCTTCTTCTTTGACATGGTCATCCCAGGGATTTCTAGTGCCTATAGAGTCATCACATGATGCTTTCTTGGGGGATTAATTATCATCCTTTTTGTCATTAATTTTTGTAGGTTCATTTTTCCTCCTTGAGTCCTCTTTACCTGAGTTATTACATAGGGTTACATTAAACAGTTTCTGAACAAAACAAAAGTATCAATTACATGCCCAATCATCTTACAGAGTTCACAGTATTTCATGACATTTTCAAACTCAAATCTAACATCAATTAAATGATTATTGACTTCAAGTTCCACCCATATAGGATGGGAAATTTGCATATTAATCTCAATGTGAACTCATGTGTAGAAGCCAAGGTCACCACTAACTCTATATTGATCTATACTCGATGGTGTTCCAATACCAACAGTCAGATCATTGAGGATTTTGGGATGTTAGTATATCCATGGTAGTCCATGAATTCTTGGACATACTTGAGAATAGTATTGTTTTTGTGTGATTGGATTGAAATTATCTTCCCATTCCGAGAGATGAAAAATCCCTGGCTTCAGATGAAAATTTCCATGTCTCCAGATCACATTTAGATCATCTTGTTTTCAAAGAATGACATGAATGTATCCCTTTCCAAGCTGCATCTGGTGCTAGTTGACAAGATTTCAGTAGAGCACAATTTGTTTCCTCATATCCGTGTAACACCATATCATAGCACCTCGGTGATTGGAAATGTGACCAAGTACCATTTATTTATAGATTTCTTACCTTTGTTTCAACACATCTAGGTCAATGAAAATTAAGATAGCTCCCTTTCTCGAGCATTTGTTGATAGGTGCAACGTTGTGAGTCATTGTTGCTATGATAGTTCATGCAAGTGCTTCTGTAATGGAAATAGAATTTTTGGAAGGATAATTGTAGTAATATCAATCTACGAAATCATTATTGTCAATAAGAAACAGTCCTTCCCTCTGTGGATTAAAAGAATCCTTGTAACAGAAAAATCAGGTCAGGATTTGATCCTCCTTAGTTTGACAGATTCAAATTGCGGAGGATCTTGCGCGCTAACCCATCTCCCCCATCTCAATTACCATTCCCTCAATGTGTTATATTGTTACCATTCACCATAATACTCAAAATGGTTATTTTCTACGCAAATTTATTGGGGAAATTTATTTTATATATTCATGTTTTTCATGTTTTTTTCCTTTCATATGATGAATTAATTAGACTTAGAATGAGATAGGTGGGGCCCAATATATCCCCTCAATGCATCACTCAGTCTCATGAGACAAAACATATAAGGAATTCATCGAGACTGTCTACATTTTCTGATATGGTTTTGGATGATTCCTTAATAATTTTTATATTTGTTGGCCGATGCCTTGACGACATATTTCAAAATATCTATCATTATTAATTTCCCTCGTTATGAAACTAGTAATTATCATTCCATGAGGTTATTCGAATAATTGAATACCAGTGATTATTCTTAATAATGGGATTATTTATTCATCCCTTATATCAACCATATTATGTTCAAGTTCATTTTTGAAGTCATGTTTTTTTGGTTATTCCCAATGCATAATGTTAATGTTTATGATATCTTCCACCATATTGCATACCCATACAGAGCATCTGAAATTACCCCTTTCTAATGATTTTATTTTCATAAGATGTGGATCAGTGATGTATGAATGACCTGTAGGCGTAGCATTGGAGTTATGGATGATTTTAAAGTAATTTTCTTAATGTATTTGTTTTTATGTTGAAATTTTGAACTTGTGTATGTATCTAGTTTTATAAAACAACTAAAATATTTTTTACTTTAGGATGTGTCTTCCTTTTAAAATGAAAATTTTATTAAATAAGGTACCATCTCCAGGAAACTATGATCGGGTATTTACAGTTATTATCAGTGTAATTTTAATATATAACATGCAAACTAGATTTATAATATGTAGATTTGTGGAAAACTATATGTTAGAATTTGAGGATATGTATACAAGAGAATTCAAGAGTTCTGGTAGGGATGATATTATATGAATCTTCATATCAAATACATCTCTTTGTAGATACTACATGTGGATGTGGTTATGGAATATATGTATCTAGGATTAATGACCTACGCAAGGAGTTTCATGCTTTATCTGGGGAATCCTTTTACACCACAATGGGCCTTACTGCGTACGTGGTTTCATTTCTCATGGAATATTCATAGGGTTATTCTCATTTTCATTACAATCCATTATGAAGGATTTACAATAAAATTATTCTTCATAGAAATGATGTTACTGAATGAGATATTAGCTATGCATTGGCTATAAATTTTGTTAAGTATTATGGAAGTTCAGGCTATACATTATGATTCAAAACATAATCTAGTGAGTTCCATTATTTAGAAATGGTTTCTAATGGATGTAATGGAAACTATATCAATTCACGTATCCCATATAGCGATATCCCTCCTTTTCATGATAATGATATTCGTACTGGAGCTATGACTATTGTATAGAATCTAATAACTATAATAGGAGAACTGAATCAGGTTATAAATAATAACATTTCCTATATAGAGAATCCTGATTATCAATATAGAGGATCAATGATATATTACTTTATAACACCACAACCCCCATCAGTAAATTATACTATGAACCCATTCAGAGTGAATGTATGGAAATGTCTTTGGAGAATAAATTCCTTTCATTGGGATGTAATAGTAGAGAGAAGGTTGTAAATAAATTTTATCATCTATAGGATGATTCCGACCAGTGATATTTGTTAATTCGAAACACAATGGAGGATGATTAAATAGAAGAAATGGCTTGGGGGATTTTAAAAAAATTGCCCTGAAATTGTTTTCCCTCAGGATCAAAGAGAGGATATAGAAATAAAATTTATGGGTCCTAGATAGAAAGTGGATGAAAATGGTTAAAATTATACATCCATGATCACAAAGATATCACAGTAGGCTACATACTATCTACATAATCCAAGGAGTAATATTCATTGATTTTGTAACGGATTAAAAACATTACTCTGAAGGGAATTAGTCTCCTAATGTTTATTATCATACAAAGTCATTGTCCCATGTTCTATAAAGACATAGAAAAACTATACATGTCTTAATACTTTAAGGGAATGAATTGTAAGAAGAGGGTTTGCAAGGATATAATAGATAAAGGGAATAATTAAAAATGTAATTTCCCAACAAGTGATACTTGTGGAATGAAACACCCGTGTTCTTACTAAAAAGTAATAGGTATGTACAAGAAGTGTGAATAGATAGGACATCATATGGTGATTTCAAGGGAAAGAAAGAAGCTATAAATGTTCAATTCTATTATTGTTGGGATATAGGGAAATATTCTAAATATTTTCAAAAGAATCAAGAAAACATGACTCAAGAAAATGCCATGGGAGAATGGATGAGGTTACCCGATCATAACTGATGAGGTTGAAATTCGTAATTATGTGGTGATATGTAAATTAATTTGTCCCCAAACATAACCAATGATTTATTTTATTCTATATCATCACATTATTTTATATATTCTATGATATCCTAGAGAATTAGATATTTTCGATTTGATTTAATATAGAAGATCCCAGTAAAAAATCCTAAGGGAATTATCATTGGAAATAATATTGGTCGATCAATCCCCATTATGATACATAATCATTCGTTAGTTCCAAAATATTTCATCATACCCATTATCAACATTCATATAAGCCTTTGTATGGATTCTGTTTCTAATTAAGATGCAAAAATATATTGCAAGAATGAGGAAGTTTCAATTTATTAGATTGATGTAGAATCCATCTTTTTAGAGTTGAAACGTTATCATATTATTTTTTACAAGATTCACACCCAGTAGCCCTACAAAATGAAATTTTAGAGAGAATGAGAATGCATTATTAGTGGGTAAGGAAATAAATTGTCAAATTGAGATTATACTTATTGTGAATGAATATATTGATGTTTTTAATAAGATTTATCTGGTCACCATCCAGAATAGAAAGTTGAATTCTATAATGATTAAATTCTGGGTTCAAGGCCTATATCAAATACCCCTTTATACCATGTACACTATAGATTTCATATAACTAAAGAAATAACTAGAGGGATTTACTGATAAAAGATTTTATATTCCATAGCATTTTTTCATGGGAAGACCATGTTATTTTCATTTAGAAGAAAGATGGATCTATGAGGTTGTGCATTAACAATAGAGAGATAGCTGTGATTACAATATAAAAAAACTATCCCCAAACCCAAATTGATGATTTGTTTGATCAATTCCGTGATGCCAAATATTTATTGAATATTTAACTGTGATATGGATATCATATCATGCATGTGTGGAATAATTATATTCCAAAGAGAAAATTTCACACCCTGTATGGGAATTATGATCTTACCGCAATTCCTTTTAGACTGGAAGATAAACCCTATATTTTCAAGGATATAATTGATAGAGAATTCAAGGAATACCATGATTAATTTTTTTTTATATTTATTGATTATAACTTTGTATATTTAAAAATCTACAGAGATCATCGGAATAAATTCCCCATTATTTTGAGGACTCATAGAAGAAATGGGTTATACTAGAAGTTTTGAAAGTGTGAATTTTAGTTTCAAATAGTTTCATTTCTGGTCCATATTGTCTATATGAATGGAATCGTAAATGATATTAAAATGAAAAATATAGTTCAAAAATTGCCGACTCGAATGGACATAACTGAGGTACCTAGTTTTATTGGTTTAGTAGGTCATTATCTGTGTTTAATTTATAACATTTCCCTATTAGACAACTCATAAACCAAGATTACTCGTAAAGATTTTATGTTCGTATGGAAAATATAATATGAATAATTTATTGAATATTTGAACTATATATTAGTGAATTACCTGATCCTAAATCTAACATAAAGGAAGGGGGATGTGTGATCTATTGTGATGCATCGAAGAAATTACTTAGTTATGTCTTAATGTTTAATGATTGAGTAATTCAATACTTATCAAGGCAACGTAAAAATCATGAACAAAATGATCCAACTAAAAATATTGATTTAGAAGCTATAAACTTTTCTCTAAATATTTAGATACATTGTATCTATGGTGAATTATGTGAGACATATACTAATCACAAGATCTTGAAGTACATCTTCAAACAAAAGAAACTCAACATTAGTAAAAGGATATGGCTCGAGATTCTTAATGATTACAACTGTTCCATAAAATACTACTAAGGAAATGAAAATAAGGTAACTAATTCAATTATTAGGAAGGATTCTAGAGTTATAATGAAAATTTGAATCGACAGTGATCCTATGTATATTGATCTATCGAGTATGGATATGGGAATAATCATAAAATTTGAGACATCATTAATTTTACAATTGGATTCCCAAAAAATTATTATTATAAAAGATTCAATTTCCCCAACCTAATGAATAGAATGTTTAAAAGAAAATTAATGACGTGAATGATTGGATGCTGGAGTAATTTATATGTGGAATTCAAATTTGGTTGATTGGGAAGAGGCTTCGTGTTCTTTATATACCCGATCAGAAAAGAGATTTATTAGATGATGCCCATAGTTTGAATTTTTCTATACATCCTGATGTCACTAAGATGTATTGATATTTTAAGGAACATTTATGGTTGTATAATGTGAAGAGATAAATTGTTGGTTATGTGTGAAGATGTTTAGTCTTACAATAGGTAAAGGCTGAAAGACATCATCCTAAATGAGTCATGAAACCTATACCCATTCCTTCAATGAAGTTTTATGACATCACTATAGATTTTGTCACTGGAGAACCAAAAACTCAAAAAATTTGATGTAAACTGCATAATTGTTGATATGCATGTTAAATATGCACATTTCCCTGATATAATGGAGGATTTTCACCTTGATCTCCTTGAACGACTCGATATCAATGAAGTTTTAAGGCTTCATGGAGCACATTTTTAAATAGTTTCTTATCATGTTCCTTTATTTACATAGAAAGTATGGAATATTCTTCAGAAAACCATGGACAATGAGCTTTGTTTCTGTGATTATTATCACCACCAAAGTGATAGGAAATCTGAATGGACGATCCAAACATTAGAATACTTGTTGAGATCGTGATCATTAGACATTAAAGGTATGTGCTATCATTACATACAATTGGTGGTGTTTTCCTACAATAATAGTTTCCATTACAGTATTCAAATTTCACCATATGAATCATTATAAAGAAATATATGTTATACACAAGCATTTTGGGATGAAGGTTGTAAAAGGATGCTTGATGGACCACAACTTGTCGAGGAAACAACAGAAAATGTAAAGATAATTCATACCCATAAAAAATATCTCATTGTAGGAAAAATATTTATACTAATAATTAACGAATGTAATTGGAATTTCAATAGAGAGATCTTGTTTTAATTAAAGTATCTCAATTGAAGGTAGACAAAAGATTTTGATAGAAAGGGAAACTGAGCCCCAGGTAAATAGGACCTTTTAAATTTATAGAGTTATTAGAGATATGGCCCATCATTTAGAATTTCATCAGGTCTGTTATAATGTAAAAAAGGTGTTCCATGTCTCATTGATTTGAAATTACATTCAAGATCGATTGAATGTATTCAATTTTGAAGGTGTAGAATTAGAACCTGACTTATATTTCTGTGAAGAGCCTACACAGATTCGGGAAACTAATGAACATGTATAGAGGAATTAGATGAAATGGATGTTAAATGTACATTTGATATATAAATAAATTTAAGATTTTATTTGGGATCTTGATAAACTTATCATTAAGAACTAGAAAAATATTTTTATGAGGCAACATTCTAGTAATTTCTAGGATGAAATTTTAGTTGTGTGGGGGTTGAACGTAACACCACAAGGTTATACAAATAAATTTAATATATAATGCATGCAACATTGTTCCCTAGTGAATCAAACAATTTTTTATAAGAGATATTAATAACATTGCTTCTACATAATTTTTCAGCTTCTATGATTTGAATTTCAAAAAACTAACATACATGGCTATGATCATTAAGATATTCAGATTCTTATAGGATCAATGTATATTTTTGGTGAATACAGACTTACCCTTATGAATAGTAACATACCATTATGAATTGAAACTTACAATTATTAATTGTAACCTCACCCATGTAAGTATAAATGAAATTTAGTCTCTATATAAATGAGAGTGAACATTATCAAAATATATAATTCATATTTGGTGTTTTGGTGAGTATTAAATATTTATTAAAATGATTAAATTAATAAATTGATTTAAAATTAAAAAATCATATAATTTATCCTAAATATTTATTTTGATTTTCTATGCTTTCTGAATAACTTTATCAGACCTTAGATAATTATTGAAAGTGTTATATGATCAGTTTCTAAATTTAAATCAACATTTTTCAACTAAATAATTATTTTATTTAAAAATAAATATTCAAATATTTAGAAAATTATTTTGATAAAAATAAGTATATTTTTCAATTCATCTTGTCAGAAAATGTTTTGGGTGAATGTTTTTTAATGTTTTTAATTACATGAATTTTTTGTGAATAGTAAAAGACAATAATTTTTAATATATATATTATAAGAAAAATATAATATTCCATGAGTCATAGCTATTGTAAGAACACATGGTTCAGACTCACATTCATTTATTAATTTTTTTTCATAAAAATAAACACAATTGGTTGTCTTTAGAAAAACTATAAATTAATGAATAAGATATTCCAAAAACACCACTCTCATCTAATATAAATTCCACCCATAACTCCCTCTTCTTTTAACTCTTCTAAGACATTATGATTCCAAAATTTCATCTTAAATACTCTTCCTTAGTACCTACTTACATCCAATAGATCATGGTATTTCCATAAGACCAAAACCTCATCCCATAAAGAATATCCCAAGGAGGACATTTCAAGGGGTAATCCCTCTTCCTTTTTTATTTCATTTTATTTCAATTTATTTTATTTTATTATATTACAATAAAATTATATTAAAAATGACCAGGATAACTACAATATAATATATATATATATATATATATTGTAATTATATCGTGTTATTTTAATATACTTCTTCAAACTACTATCTCTTCTTATTTTTTTTAAATAAAATCATCATTGGGGATGTGAAAATTTACAACCTTCATGGACATCAAAACTTTTTTCTTAAATTTCACCATCAAGGAAGGTCATAAAACCATTTTTATACTTCAACTAGACTATAATATTTGTATTACAAACTATTCAATTTTCATTACCCAGTTTATATCCATAATCCTAATTCATAAAAAAAACTAGTTTGTAACAATTAAAATATCACCAAAATAATATAAATGGTTATCACTAATGTTCATTCTGATAAATCATCATCATACCATGTAACCTAGTGATATATTAAAAAATTTACACTTATTTATTTTCAAAAATAATATATAAGTTAAATTATGTATTATTATATCAATTCCATGTATATTTAATTACTTATAATCAACTGACTAACATTAAAGGAATGAACAAGTATTAAGATAGAAGCATTGTTTTGGTCATTTCTATGATTACCTTGATGTTTGTTTATTATTTAATTCATTATCGATTCCTAAGGAAAATTATTAATTAATTTATTGGTAAGATTAGAAATTTTATATGGACTGTATCAATTAATGAGAAACTTTTTGTCATGGTTGCTTGGAAAGACTGCATTGAACTTACCCAAATGGGGGAATGTGGGAAAAATATTTCAGTCTGTTAAATGATTCTTGGATTAAAATGTTTTTGTGGAATATTTAATCTTGATATTAACCATCTATGGAGTTTCTGAATTCTAGGTTTGTGGGGAAGCTTCACCATGGGTATGTCTATCATTTGACTTCCTCTATTTTTCATGCCCTAATGCAGGCTTATGTTGATCTTATGGAAAACATGAGAGGGATAGACTGTGAACACACTCCACTAAACTTTCAAGAAACCCATTGGTTGTCTCGGCTCATATGTGAAGATAATTATATCCCTTCATCTCTGGGGAACCTGACTATAGATGATCATTGAATTACTGTGAATGTGAGTGGCCTGTTACTTGACCACATTTGTTTGCAGATCTCCAGATACATGTTTGTGGATTATGATAAATTCATTGGATTCCAAATTTTAATGGTATATGTTCCCCCAAAGACTACTATATAATAATTTTGGCCCTTCCTTGAACCCTCCCTCATGGATCATGAGTGTGAAGAATTATTTTATTCCTCCTGCTTCATTTATCCTTGTCAGGATAATTTGGTAACAACGCCTCCCAATGAAGAATGTTTTGTAGCACAGTGGCACCCAGTTGGCTCTTGTCTGTTTTCTCTACATAGAGGCATCTGAAATATATCAAAATTTGTTTATTTCCTGCGGCTTCACATGTATTCTCTCAACATATTTTCATGATGGTTTCAAATGATGGTTGAACTTATAGTCTTTAGAGGATCTCCTACAATCCATCTGCATAAAAGATTTATGTGATAAGATCCACTCGCTTAAGTTGGCTTCCTCTATGAGTTCATTCTCTATTATATAGAAGGAAATAAATTATTTAGCTTTCAGTAACATAAATCACTCCATTTACAATGGTGTTCTATTCATGCATCTTGGAATTCAGAACGCCTCCCTTATTCATACAGGATCTATGGATAATAAAGTTTCTGACCTTGTTCTTTTGAGATCACATGGAATCCATGGAAGGGTCATGAAGTCTTCAATGATTAAGAATGTTGGAAGGATACCACCAATATCCCGGGGGCATAATGTCAATGTTGATCGAGAAACCCTAGGTGTGCCAGGCCCTACTAGATGCGATGGTTTATTTCGAACTCACTGGGGGTTTGTGAATGTTTGCTTCTTCCATTTTATAAGCTACAATATTTAACTCAAAGAAGAGATTTTCCCGATGATTAAAAAAACTAAATATTATATTCATTATAGTTGGAATAAATTATGGATAGAGTTTGATTCTTATATTGTTGTTAAAATTCTTAGAGATCTCTCACAGAATGTTCCATGGAATATCCAACCAGCTTGGATTGAATGTATTTCGTTTGTGAAGGTGCTTTCCCTTGATGTTACAGATTTGTAGCTTGAGGCCAACTGGGTCACTATTGCTATTTCTATGAACTAAATTTTGGAGGTATGTTCTATCAGGTCTTATGTTTTACCTGACTTCTATAATGATATTCTCCAGGTCTATCATTGTAGTGAGGTATGTACCCACCTTTATAAACAATCTCTGTTATTGTAATATCCTGTGCACTTTATTTTTATAGAACATAATTTGAAAGGAGTAGATTTTCCTATCTCCTGACATTTTGGCTATAATCAATCAATTTTTTGTTCAAATAAAGGAAACCAACACTCTAGAACGAGAGACATCAATCTTATTACTTTTCAATAAGGACATAAATGAAATTAAAAAAAATATTGAATACAATATATGTACATCAGGTTTTTAATATGTAAATTAATCTATTTAGGTTTAATATACATGCCATTAAGATGACGTGTATAATACATTCATACATAAGAAAAGGGTTTTCCACCCAAACCTTCATTTTCATTCAGGTTAGTATCGGTCTATTTTAATACAAATTAAATTCTTAATTATTATTATTTAATCCAAATAAATTATATTTAAATGTTTTATATATTTTCACTAGTATGAATCCTTATTTCAATTTTGCAGAGTTAAATGTTTTATAAATATCATTCTCATTTCTTCCAGATAAAAAATCTAGATTCAAGGAATCTTTTCAAATTCTTACCTATCATAATGTTTACTGTATAATTTGTCTTAAGATAACATTATTTTTATAAAACCACTAATTTCACCATGGAAATACTATATCTGTTAATTTATAATATTATTCTATGTTTTTCAAAATAGTATTTCTTTTCAAAGTAATTGTCTATTTCTCTCAAAAATTCCTTGATTATTATATTAGAGTATTTTTTGACTATTTAAACACCTATATTTATTTTTAATCACTATTGAGATAAATTTATTAGGTTTATCATATAAAATATTGCATCATATGGTTAATGGTTATATTGACTATAGATGAGAAAAATTGATACGATTCACCATACTACTCAGAATTGTTAGTGTTTAGGTGTACATATTGGAAATGTTATTTCATATGTTTATTTTTTTCATATTTATCCCTTTTCATATTAAATATTAATTGGACATCAAAAGTGATGGGTTGGGACTACTATATTCCCTCGATGAATCGGTTGGTCTCTTGAGAAAAATAGATGTGGAATTGGCTTAGCCCTTTCTTATTAAATGATATGGGTTCGGATGAGGCCTTAATCATTTTCTGATGTCTTGGACAAGGTCATGACTATATATTTAATAATTTCAATCATTATTTATTTCCCTCATTATGAAATAATTTCATTTTTTACATGAGGTTATTCTACTAATTCAATACCCATTATTATGTTTTATCATGACATTATTTATTCATCCCTTATTCATTCCATATTATGTTCATGTTCATTTAATATTTCATGTGTTTTTATTTAGTCACCATGGAAAATGATTATGTTTTTTATATTCTCTTTTGAATTTCTTACCCTGACCGAGCATTTGAGATCACCCATATCTTATGTTTTATTTTACTAAGACGTGAAGAACTAGATTATGAATCAACTGCAGGGGTAACGTAGGAGTTATGGATGATTACAAAAGAATTTAGATAATTTATTTAATTTCTTGTTGTAATGTTGAACTTATTCATGTATCTAGTTTTACAAATATACCAAACTGTTAGGTCCATCAGGACGTGTATTCATATTAATATTCCAATGCAATGAAATAAGGAAATGAATCCATGTAAAGGGGACTGGGTCTTTACAATTAGGACTCTAAATATTTCCTAACAACAATATTATTATCCAAGAAAAGGAAAATTAAACAAAACGATTAGGATACTGAACCCATATATATCACTCCCACACCCATGTGATATTTTAAATGTTCCCATCCTATAACATCACAAAAACTTAGGGGATGGTCCATTAACGCAAGGTTATATAATTCTAGTCCTTGACATCCCATGGGTTCTCTACAAATTTTTCTCTATCCTTGAAGTCTATCTCTTTCCAATCAATAACATGCAAAGTGACATTCATAGATATCCGTAGCTACAACACATGGTTGATGCCATTCACATTCCTTATATCTCGTCATATGGTAATTTGGTTTGATATTTTACAATCACAATTAGATATCTCAAGAAGCCTAATAAACATCAGAGATATCATCCCTCACTGGATGAATCTCATCAATCCTAATTGTCGGGAGACTCATAGAAAATTGTGTTCTCTCTGATTTATCTGCATGGAACTTTGGTGTTTATCATTTTATGATTTGTACATACTATTGGCCATCCTCACATGCTCACGAATGACTAGTACCTTCTCCATTATCACCTGCACAATCTCCCGACCCACAAGAGATGCCTCATCAATATCTGTCTAGTATTTGGGGGACCTGTATGTCAGGATTACTAGAAATCAAAAGGAGCCTTGCTCATAGTATACGAGTAGATATTTTATTAAACCCACTCCTCCAATTGGATGTGATTCTCATCGACCTAGATAAATTCTATCATTCAATCCCTAGACATATGGTTCATCACCTGGATAGTGTGCTGAGTATTGCCAGCTGTCTGTGGGTGGAATGTTGTACTCGTCATTATCTTATTCTTGAATGACTTTTGAAGGCCACTATATAACCATGACATGATCTATACATCATGGTTATAGAAAATAGATGAGGTCATCCAAAGAAGATGAAAAATATCACATTCATACATCTTCCCCACTCTCTCCACTGATCATTGGTCGCTAGTAGTAAGGATGTGCATCGACTTCCTAAGGCAGTTAACTATCATCTATAAAACATCATAGAACATAATAGTCCACAATAGACCTGTCACGAAATTAATTGGTATTCCATGTAGAGACCCGAAGCCTGACGTACATGAACATTACATTACTTTTGCGGAATACTTAGTACATAACAAAAACACACACACAAGGATCGTAATAGTTTAGTGTCTTTGGAAACTCGGAACGTAATCTTCTAAACGTGGTGAAAGATCTCCAATATCTCCCATAATGATCTTCCCTTTTTTACCTAAAATTTTTCTTTATATCATGGGGAAAAGAAAACATAAAAGGGTGAGCTCAAATGCTCAGTAAGGGTAAACAAATGAAATAAAAATCATATCATATCTTTTTGAAAATCAAAACCTGCAAAAGAGATCATAATTTCATAACATTGGATAAATCATGGTAGTGAAATGTAATCACAATAATCATAACATAAAACATGAAACTTTGTGGCATTCACACATAATCATAGAGAATCATTTCTTGTTAGTCAAGGCTCATTGCCAAGACTATCTTAGTGGACAAAGTCCCTTTCTGAATCGAGTAACCCTCGTTTCAGTCCTGTTTCACTGAACCGGTATAACCTACCATTTCAGCCATGTCTATCTCATGAGATATAAAATCTTTACCCAATGCATTGGAGGGAGATATAGGTCCCACCCATTTCATAATGATACCATTCTTATGTGTGCCACAAAATCATAAATCATACATCCTTGCATAACCCATGTAATAAAAATGGGATTCTTAAACAACATGACATCATAAAACCATTCATATAAGATAAAGGAATTCATAAACATAATTCCATCACAACATAGTCAAATCAATGTAAAAATATGGATAGAAACAGAACCCTTTATTACCTTAGATGGAAAATAATTTTGATAAAACACTTGAAATGAATTCTTGAGGAAAATATCCTTTCTTCTTCAAAATCAATTTCTTTTCACAAAACATCATGCAATTTTAAAAGAAAGTGATTTAATTGAAAATAGTCATGAAATATTTTGGAGTAAGCTTCATGAAAATAAGGATTTATAAAACCGTAAAAATCCGTTCGTGCCGTTTAAAAAAAACATTCTTCTCGTACTTTTGTCGGAAAAGTCAAAAAAGTACCTCGTACGAAAAACGACAAAAGATTCCTTTCATATCTTTTACTAAAAACTCACCGAAGGGTAAAATAGGATTTAAACAATTGTAGGTGAATGGAAATAATATTACATATTGAGTAAACATGGATGTGGTTGATAAAATACACCCCAGTAAATACTTACGAATAAACAATCTCGGATAAAAATGAGATTGTGATATTTCCCTTACCTTAGGTCCGATTTGCTTCATAAGTGTCCGAACCTCCTGTATAATGATTTAAATAGTGTCATTTACTTATTACAGAATCATATTCATTGTTATGATATCATATATGGTTCACTTATGAATTTATATTACCCGTTCTTTTGTAAATTCCATGATAAAGAGCGTTTTGTGTAAAATTGTTTCATTTGTCATCCGTGTTTTGACTTGTAATTATTCATATGATTACTTAGATCATGATTACTTAATTCCAGAACATAAAACATGATTTATATATATATATATATATATATTCAGGATATACATATATATTATAAATTATTAAAGGGAAAGAAATACACCGTTCATGGAGACGGTAGTCCGTACGTACGCATGAATGCTGTTTTCGTTTCCTTATTGAATTGAATGGAATTAAGTAGATGACATTAATATATATAAACATAAATCCAGTATCATTGTTATGTAATATATTTAATTATTACTTATTATATATACATTATAATCATTCATGAATGGTTTAAAGTGGAGAATGAATCTCATCGCGTCGTGGAGACGGTAGTCCGTACGTACGCACGAGCGATGATATCGTTCCCATGGTCGTGGAATTGTGTTGAAGTGTATGTAGACTATTTCATTATCAATATCACTTTATAATAATCATATATAGTTACTCATTACACCATTATACCTATCCTATTAAGGTGGTGGTGGAAAATAGATTACACCACGGCGTGGAAACGGTATTCCGTACGTACGCACGCGCGGTGATTTCATTTTTTCCGTAGGATGGATAGAAGGTGGATTAGGGTTGTTTCATATTTATAATAACATATCAGTATGTAAGTAATACTGATGTTATTACTTTTTCATGAAACAACTAAAGAAGAAGAAGTTTAAGAAGAAAGAAATTGAAAAGATCGGTAATGGATATTACCTCTTCTTTGAATCCTCCACTTAGGGAACTAAAATTGGTCTTTGAAGAAGACCAGGACCTCTAGGATTATTCTAGGGAAGTGGATAAGGGATTTTGGCAGGGGTTGGCCGAGCTTGAGTGCACAATTTGGTGTGAGGAGGAGGGGGAGGAGGTGCCCTTTTATAAGGGAGGAGAGGGGCACCTTAGGAATTCTTAAAAATATTAATTTATAATAAATCTAACCCCTCATAAAAACCTCCAAAAATGACTCATATTCGAAGATTAGATGAGATAGGGTTGTAATATCATCATCCAATCAAATTTAGACATGTTTGGATCTTATTTTAAACCTTATCATTTTGATTTATCCTTATTTAATCTATTTAAGTTTATTTGTGGTAATAAAATTCTAAATTTTAAATTATAACAAATAATTACTTATTTGTTGTGAATTTTCCATAATTGTTTACGTTATAACATTATAGACCATATAAATATAAATTTATAATTTTTAAATATTTTTGTGATTTTTAAACAATTTTATAATATGTTATTTTTGTAAAATAACAACAGTGTCAATTTTGACACTATTCATTTATTTGAATTTAAATAAAATATATACAGAAGATATGTTCGAACTAAAATCTTTAATATATTAATAAAAGGTCATATGTATCTATAAAATTAGTGTATCACATTAAATAGTTCATATAATATTTATTTTATTATTTTTTAAACCATTTATTTGGTTTATCTCTTAATAAAATAATTACTACATCATTTTTGTATAATTATTTAATATACTTATTTGTTGTATAAAATTTAAAATAAAATTATACGATGAAGATAAATATATTACCTTTCACAATAATACTTTTACTCGAATTTATCATCTTAAAATCACAATATTTAAATTGTTATATTTATTAAATTATGAAGGTGACAACTTTGGAATCATTTAAAATAAAATAATATAAGTGTTATAATCGCTTTTATAAGGATCCAAATGGTCAAATATTCGACCATTGGATGCTTATGGTTTACATTTATATGTCCAATAAGTTTGGGTTAGGTATTTGTGCATTTTATGGTCACTATTAGTTTAAAAAAAACATTATTCTTGATTTTTCACTAGATAAACAATTTCTGCATCACTATTGTGTCATAATTAATGATAATTATTTAATCCCTAAAAATTATAAATAAATTTATATGATGTAAATAATTTCATTAGCTTTATGTAGACTATTCATGTTCGAAGTTTCATGAAGTTTATCACTAAATTAAAATTAATATACTTATAAAATTTAAGAGAGTGACATGTTGTCACTTTCTTTGGTTTTAATAATAATTAAGTTATTTTCATGGACAAATTTCCATTAAATGATTCTAATCCGACCCTTAGGTGATATGGGTCGACTTTTAGTCATCCAATAGGATTTTGACATTTGTTAGGGTAATTTTAAAATATTATATTTACCCTTAATTACCCGATTTACCTTTAACTATGGTAAATAAAATTTACCGTAGTTACTATTCATAATTTCCAAAAATAAAAAGTACCTTATTAACATAATTTGGACCCACTGATTCCAAATATGGAATCCATTTTTCCAAATTCAATACACAAAAGATGCAGAAATTAAATTAAAATTAATCCCGTTGTTGAAAGAAAATGGGTTTTTCTTTAAAACATTGCAAAAGATTGAATTGATTTAACCTACGAATTCAAGGTAAAATCAATGCTAATGACATACATTATATTAAATGGTAAAAATATATATTATATTTATACTTTAAAACCATTCAATCTTATAATTTAACCACATAAGATATTACGATGAAAAAAGTTGTTTTTAATTAAAATATAGCGTATTTTTACTATTCATTAAAATATGAAAGTTATCGGAAAAATATCAAAACTTTATCTAATGTAAATTTTTATATCTTAATTCAAAATAAGAACTTTATTATGTCAAATTGAACATATAAACATGTCAAAAACTAGATTTAAAGTGGGTGCGCCATCAAAAGGCGGTAAAACTGCATTTTTTGAAAAATACTTATTTTACCCGAAAAATTTATTTTATTTTTATACCATGTTCTAGAAAATATGTAAGATGAATAATAATGTTATAAAATTCAAATTTAGTTAATAATATTCATAACGGCTAGTTCATTACAATATTATAATAATATATCATTGTTTATTAAAACCCAATATTGCGTACAACACACGCTATCGAGGAAGGTCGCGATTGCGTGTAATACAAGCCAAGGCAGGGTTGCGTGTTGTGAAAGAATCATTTGTTGTTTCGTATAACAGAATCCAACCATATTTCATTTATACATTTAATATATATATATATATACTCAATGTTGCGTAGAATAACTATTATCAAAATTGTGTGTAACACGGTCCAAGAATAGTGTTGTGTATACTGCAAGCTAATACGGTGTTGTGTATAGCTCAAGGTAACACAAGACATTAATGAAATTAAAAGAATATTTTTCATAAAATCTCGGGGTGTTACATTCTACCCCCCTTAAAATGAATTTCGCCCTCGAAATTCGTCGGGGTTATAAATGGTTTAATATTTGAAAGTTTCTTTGATAGAAACCCACAGCGTAAAAAGGAATACCCAAACTTATCTTTAAAAAAACAAAAGTATGAAACGTAACGGTTACCCAAATAAACTAATCAATGGGTTTCCACATAGGTGAAAATATGGATATGGAAGAGAAATCTAACAATCATGTTCTGATGGACAGTGGTAGAGAACATGGCTATGGAAAAGCTAGCAATCACAAAGCCATAAATTTGTGATGATCTAGGGTACCATCCGATTCATCGGATATAAGGGAATTAGGACAACATTTTTAGTTTTCAAGATCATTTCCCTAAAGTTGAAAATTTGAATTACAATAAATACTTAATTTATTTTGGTACAATCTCACTGTTGTTTGTGCCTTGAACAATTTCCACTTCATCTCTTAAATAAATGAAGTTGAATTTGTTATTCATGAAGTGTTAGCAGATCATGTGATAGAATGACGAGTCATTCCATCTGTCTCAAACAAAAGGTTAGCAAAAATTATATACATAAGTCGATCTATAGTTAGATTAATCATATATGGTTCCTAAAATGAACTTATACTTCACATATCATACTGCTTAATATAATAAAACTAGTTTTCTACCAAACAGGGACTTCCTGTAGGTCAGTGGTAGGCGATAAAGGCCAGTCGCACTTCGGTTGTGGGTTCGATTCCCACAGCCTTGTCCGAACCGATGGGCTGTCGCCCATCCTACAGGTTGTCCTTTTTCTAAAACTACATTACTATAACATCACATAAATAATATCAAAAAAAATTTCTATACTTAAACAATACTAACTTATGGTTAACATAATCCATTACAATCTTTAGGCTTATCTAAAATACTTCGGTCCAAGCTCATAGTATAAAGAAAATTATTACTTGAAATGTCGCCAACCAAGCATGTGAATACCATCATTTATCCCCCATATATCTTGTTGGTCACATTCCAATCATGTGAATACTTTAATGATGTATTCTCTTGAAAAATATGAATACCCATTAAACCTTAGTGAAAACATGAATGCTGTCAAAAGTTAACTCTTTCCACATACCAAAATCCAAAAATTCTATATACTCAAACCATGATATAACCTTCTCCTTATATCAGTCATGAGCTCATGAATACTATCAAACCTTTTATTTTCTCCTTATCCCTTCATTATGCGCATATCATCTACATTCCAAAAATATCTGAATAACCTTTGATGGATACTAGTAACATTAATCAGACAACAATGTAACAATCCTTACATGTCACTTTATTCCATAGTGCCATGAGATTACTTATACAACATTACACATGATAAACATGTAATCATTCCACTACATTCTTAAACCATTGACCGAGCTTCAACAATTCTTTCATATCACATATCATTTGTAGTCTCTTCATCATCATCCACATAAATACTTCCCATACGACCACACTGATTATCTTCATGAGACTTTCCCTTAGGGAATTGGTTTGCATAATGCCCGTACATTCCACATTTAAAACATTTAACTATTGTTGATGTTGTAGCAATACCATTATCCTCATCCATGTTGTTAACTGAACCTTTTCCTTTGCATTTACTTGCTTTGTGTCCTTCTTTTCCACACCCAAAGCATCTTCCAATTCCTTTGAAACATTCTCCTTGATTCCTCTTCCCACATGATTTACGTATTGGGAAATTGAACTTTCTTTCCTCTTTGATCATCATGAAACTCCATCTTTCTCTTATTAGCCGAGTCAGGAAACTTACCAAATTTTACTTTATTGATCATATTATGAGATTGCTGATTCGGAATAATAATGATGTTTGGACTTCCAAATCCCATGTCATTATGAAGAATATCATTCCATTGTCCATCATATCCTCCATTATCGTAAATCATCTTGTTTCCAGCCATTTTCTAAAACCCAAAACAATAGTGTGAGAGGAAAAAATCATAATAAAGGGGGAGTAACTTCAATATCTAACATCTTAGGTTTAATTCTATGATCGTTAGCGTAATTCTAGTACTATAACCTATACGGATACATAACCTTAGAGACATCCCTAGACATACCTTAGAAATTTCTCTAGGGATCTCACTAAAGTTCTCGCATCCTAGTTTCCAAAGGTTGACTAAACCTTTCCTCTGATACCAACTGTAGAGACCCGAAGCCTGACGTACATGAACATTACATTACTTTTGCGGAATACTTAGTACATAACAAAAACACACACACAAGGATAGTAATAGTTTAGTGTCTTTGGAAACTCGGAACGTAATCTTCTAATCGTGGTGAAAGATCTCCAATATCTCCCATAATGATCTTCCCTTTTTTTTACCTAAAACCTTTCTTTATATCCTGGGGAAAAGAAAACATAAAAGGGTGAGCTCAAATGCTCAGTAAGGGTAAACAAAAGAAATAAAAATCATATCATATCTTTTTGAAAATCAAAACCTGCAAAAGAGATCATAATTTCATAACATTGGATAAATCATGGTAGTGAAATGTAATCACAATAATCATAACTTAAAACATGAAACTTTGTGTCATTCAAACATAATCATAGAGAATCATTTCTTGTTAGTCAAGGCTCATTGCCAAGACTATCTTAGTGGACAAAGTCCCTTTCTGAATCGAGTAACCCTCGTTTCAGTCCTGTTTCACTGAACCGGTATAACCTACCATTCCAGCCATGTCTATCTCATGAGATATAAAATCTTTACCCAATGCATTGGAGGGAGATATAGGTCCCACCCATCTCATAATGATACCATTCTTATGTGTGCCACAAAATCATAAATCATACATCCTTGCATAACCCATGTAATAAAAATGGGATTCTTAAACAACATGACATCATAAAACCATTCATATAAGATAAAGGAATTCATAAACATAATTCCATCACAACATAGTCAAATCAATGTAAAAATATGGATAGAAACAGAACCCTTTATTACCTTAGATGGAAAATAATTTTGATAAAACACTTGAAATGAATTCTTGAGGAAAATATCCTTTCTTCTTCAAAATCAATTTCTATTCACAAAACATCATGCAATTTTAAAAGAAAGTGATTTAATTGAAAATAGTCATGAAATCTTTTGGAGTAAGCTTCATGAAAATAAGGATTTATAAAACCGTAAAAATCCGTTCGTGCCGTTTAAAAAAAAACATTCTTCTCGTACTTTTTTCGGAAAAGTCAAAAAAGTACCTCGTACGAAAAACGACAAAAGATTCCTTTCATATCTTTTACTAAAAACTCACCGAAGGGTAAAATAAGATTGAAACAATTGTAGGTGAATGGAAATAATATTACATATTGAGTAAACATGGATGTGGATGATAAAATACACCCCAGTAAATACTTACGAATAAACAATCTTAGATAAAAATGAGATTGTGATATTTCCCTTACCTTAGGTCCGATTTGCTTCGTAAGTGTCCGAACCTCCTGTATAATGATTTAAATAATGTCATTTACTTATTACATAATCATATTCATTGTTATGATATCATATATGGTTCACTTATGAATTTATATTACCCGTTCTTTTGTAAATTCCATGATAAAGAGCGTTTTGGGTAAAATTGTTTCATTTGTCATCCGTGTTTTGACTTGTAATTATTCATATGATTACATAGATCATGATTACTTAATTCCAGAACATAAAACATGATTTATATATATATATATATATTCAGGATATACATATATATAATAAATTATTAAAGGGAAAGAAATACACCGTTCATGGAGACGGTAGTCCGTACGTACGCATGAACGCTGTTTTCGTTTCCTTATTGAATTGAATGGAATTAAGTAGATGAAATTCATATATATACACATAACTCCAGTATCATTGTTATGTAATATATTTAATTATTACTTATTATATATACTTTATAATCATTCATGAATGGTTTAAAGTGGAGAATGAATCTCATCACGTCGTGGAGACGGTAGTCCGTACGTACGCACGAGCGATGATATCGTTCCCATGGTCGTGGAATTGTGTTGAAGTGTATGTAGACTATTTCAGTATCAATATTACTTTATAATAATCATATATAGTTACTCATTACACCATTATACCCATCCTATTAAGGTGGTGGTGGAAAATAGATTACACCACGGCGTGGAGACGGTATTCCGTACGTACGCACGCGCGGCGATTTCATTTTTTCCGTAGGATGGATAGAAGGTGGATTAGGGTTGTTTCATATTTATAATAACATATCAGTATGTAATTAATACTGATGTTATTACTTTTTCATGAAACAACTAAAGAAGAAGAATTTTAAGAAGAAAGAAATTGAAAAGATCGGTAATGGATATTACCTCTTCTTTGAAACGCCTCTTTGAATCCTCCACTTAGGGAACTAAAATTGGTCTTTGAAGAAGACCAGGACCTCTAGGATTATTCTAGGGAAGTGGATAAGGGATTTTGTCCGGGGTTGGCCGAGCTTGAGTGCTCAATTTGGTGTGAGGAGGAGGGGGAGGAGGTGCCCTTTTATAAGGGAGGAGAGGGGCACCTTAGGAATTCTTAAAAATATTAATTTATAATAAATCTAACCCCACATAAAAACCTCCAAAAATGACTCATATTCGAAGATTAGATGAGATAGGGTTGTAATCTCATTAACCAATCAAATTTAGACATGTTTGGATCTTATTTTAAACCTTATCATTTTGATTTATCCTTATTTAATCTATTTAAGTTTATTTGTGGTAATAAAATTCTAAATTTTAAATTATAACAAATAATTACTTATTTGTTGTGAATTTTCCATAATTGTTTACTTTATAACATTATAGACCATATAAATATAAATTTATAATTTTTAAATATTTTTGTGATTTTTAAACAATTTTATAATATGTTATTTTTGTAAAATAACAATAGTGTCAATTTTGACACTATTCATTTATTTGAATTTAAATAAAATATATACAGAAGATATGTTCTAACTAAAAGCTTTAATATATTAATAAAAGGTCATATGTATCTATAAAATTAGTGTATCACATTAAATAGTTCATATAATATTTATTTTATTATTTTTAAAACCATTTATTTGGTTTATCTCTTAATAAAATAATTACTACATCATTTTTGTATAATTATTTAAAATACTTATTTGTTGTATAAAATTTAAAATAAAATTCTATGATGAAGATAAATATATTACCTTTCACAATAATACTTTTACTCGAATTTATCATCTTAAAATCACAATATTTAAATTGTTATATTTATTAAATTATGAAGGTGACAACTTTGGCATCATTTAAAATAAAATAATATAAGTGTCATAATCGCTTTTATAAGGCTCCAAATGGTCAAATATTCGACCATTGGATGCTTATGGTTTACATTTATATGTCCAATAAGTTTTGGTTAGGTATTTGTGCATTTTATGGTCACTATTAGTTTAAAAAAACATTATTCTTGATTTTTCACTAGATAAACAATTTCTGCATCACTATTGTGTCATAATTAATGATAATTATTTAATCCCTAAAAATTATAAATAAATTTATATGATGTAGATAATTTAATTAGCTTTCTGTAGACTATTCATGTTCTAAGTTTCATGAAGTTTATCACTAAATTAAAATTAATATACTTATAAAATTTAAGAGAGTGACATGTTGTCACTTTCTTTGGTTTTAATAATAATTAAGTTATTTTCATGGAAAAATTTCCATTAAATGATTCTAATCCGACCCTTAGGTGATATGGGTCGACGTTTAGTCATCCAATAGGATTTTGACATTTGTTAGGGTAATTTTAAAATATTATATTTACCCTTAATTACCCAATTTACCTTTAACCATAGTAAATAAAATTTACCGTAGTTACTATTCATAATTCCCAAAAATAAAAAGTAGCTTATTAACATAATTTGGACCCACTGATTCCAAATATGGAATCCATTTTTCCAAATTCAATACACAAAAGATGCAGAAATTAAATTAAAATTAATCCCGTTGTCGAAAGAAAATGGGTTTTTCTTTAAAACATTGCAAAAGATTGAATTGATTTAACCTACGAATTCAAGGTTAAATCAATGATAATGACATACATTATATTAAATGGTAAAAATATATTCTATTTATACTTTAAAAGCATTCAATATTATAATTTAACCACATAATATATTACGATGAAAAAAGTTGTTTTTAATTAAAATATAGCGTGTTTTTACTATTCATTAAAATATGAAAGTTATCGGAAAAATATCAAAACTTTATCTAATGTAAATTTTTATATCTTCATTCAAAATAAGAACTTTATTTTGTCAAATTGAACATATAAACATGTCAAAAACTAGATTTAAAGTGGGTGCGCCATCAAAAGGCGGCAAAACTGCATTTTTTGAAAAATACTTATTTTACCCGAAAAATTTATTTTATTCTTATACCATGTTCTAGAAAATGTGTAAGATGAATAATAATGTTATAAAATTCAAAATTTAGTTAATAATATTCATAACGGCTAGTTCATTACAATATTATAATAATATATCATTGTTTATTAAAAGCCGGTATTGCGTACAACACACACTATCGAGGAAGGTCGCGATTGCGTGTAATACAAGCCAAGTCAGGGTTGCGTGTTGTGAAAGAATCATTTGTTGTTTCGTATAACATAATCCAACCATATTTCATTTATACATTTAATATATATATATATATACTCAATGTTGCGTAGAATAACTATTATCAAAATTGTGTGTAACACGGTCCAAGAATAGTGTTGCGTATACTGCAAGCTAATACGGTGTTGCGTATAGCTCAAGGTAACACAAGACATTAATGAAATTAAAAGAATATTTTTCATAAAATCTCGGGGTGTTACATTCCACCCCATTTACACTTTTTGATTTCTATTGGATTGAACAGAACTATTTGAAACTTGTGCAAAGTCATCCCCTAATCACTTTTGAGTAAACAACAGATGAACCCAAACATATTCTTTCTTTTGAATTCCCACCAAATAAATCACTAAACATTTCATTGAATCATCCCCATAATATAATGTATTGCTAAAGGATATGTGTAAAAATCCATCATTAACTCATCCTGCAACATCAATAGGACAGTCAACCATCCCTGATAATGGGTGAAGTGATTCCCTACATTTTAAATGTCTTAAACTAAATCATAATGGGATTTATGTTCATGAAAAATATCACAGTCAATGTCTCCCAAAATGGACTCTGTTACACACTGGGGGAAAAGAGGAGTCAACACCATTGTCTAAAGAAAATCTACACAATCCCTCTTTAATGGGGTTTTCTACATGGTTACCAATCGCTCATATTCCTTTATCATAATATGATCATTGTAATCTCTACTAAGTAAATATTATACCACGTTTCCCTTCCACAATTAATAAATTGTCTCAAATTCAAAGCCTTATAGGGAATCCATGCAGAGCCTCTAACTATGTTTCATAGATCTCTTTGGGAAAACATAACATAGAATCTAATTATCTATGTAAAACATAATGCTATCTCCAATAAGATATTTCCTCAACATACTCAGAAAGAATATTACCATTACCGGATCTATTTGGTGACTCATGTAGTTACTATTCATGGTACTCAAACTATCTCAGCTAATATGAGAAAATTATCATCTATTCCTAAAAAAATCATCGATCTCATATCCCAAGGCGTCACATTAAAATACATTCTCCATGCACTCCTCCAATAATATCAAAATAGGTGGACTTATCATCATCTTCCTTAACACCTTGAAGGATATTTATTTTTTTTATTCCAAATAAATGGATACCCATTAAAAATTTGTGTTGTTAATGGGGATTTAATCTTTCAAGATTCATCCAAAAAACTTTTATAATACCTCTCCAATCTAATGAATCTCCATACATATGATATTTTCCTTGGTGGATATCAAGAAGGAACCACATTAATATATTCCAGTTCTGTAGCTAATTTATTCTAAGAAAATGACAAGACCCATGAAATGAACATCATGAATTCAAAATTGGAACCTTGAGGGATTACCATTAATTTAGTTCTCCAAAATAAAATATATATCAATACTCATGTTCCATGAATGATCATCCATTATCATAGAGTATATGAGTATCCCGTTAAGGATGATAAGAACAAAACAGTCCCTGTATGGTTGGATGATATGGTTCATAAAATTGATAATCATGGTGGGGAAATTAATCACAACAAATCGGATCACTAGGAAATCATAGTGTCGATAGAGACATTGAAAATCCAACATCAAAATTTCATCCTCGTGAACTCTCTAATAATGGTATCCATGCCATAGATAAATTATTAGGAACATATCATACCAACCAAGTGAACAAATAGGACATAAAAACCTTAAGTGGGTTATTTTTATTTATCAATTCAAGGTTCATGTTATGATAATCCATACAATGATTAAAAATCTAATAAACCTTTTTTACAAAAAAACACTAGAGTTTTCAAGTGGGACAAACTTGCACTAATAGATCCTCTTCCTTTAATGTCCTGTAATTGAAATATGTGTCCTTAAACCCTAGTTGTGACCATCAAATGTTCTATATAATATATCAGGGATGCTTTGGGAAGCAATTCAATACCAAACTCTCTTTCCAACCTTGAAGGTACAGCTATAATGTCATCAGGGAATACCTCCATAAAATAATCTATTAGTAAAGGAATATAGATGAATGAATATCCAAATATATTAACGGACAATATCAAAAAAAAGATGTGGGATGGGATGAAGCCTATTTTACATAATACCCACCCCTATAACAATGAGATATCACTAACCCACAGAGGAGAATCATGTTAAAGTAGAGAAAAGGCATCTGACCTGTCTATATTGATAGTCAATATGAGATCCGAACATTGCAATCCAATCCATGCTCAAGAGTATTTCATTAGGATATACTATGATGTAGAAAATTTTCCACGTTAACCACTATCCCTAAATAAAAAGCTCTCACAACTGATAGATAAATGTTATAGAATAAGTGTTCCCAAAAGGAACCTCTAGACAAAGATGTTGGGATAAAGCCTCAAATAGAAGCTCCAGCTCTGACAGAATGAGTAAAGAGATGAATTAATGAACCAAGAAAATGTATATTAAATTGGATGAAGAGAAAAATAATCCATTTTAGTACATCTGTTCATCTCATATTCTATTTGGACATAATAAACTATAACCTACGAAAATACAAATACCCACCCTATATATCATTAATCCTAATGTGGGATGCATGGTTGTGGTGGTGGAGGATCTCATAGAATCACTGAACACCCAATGTTTATCATCATAGAGCTCAACCATATCATTTTTTCATCTTTCCATCCCTATGGCCCCCCTACCCTGTTCGGGGAGATCCATGATTGTGGGTGTACCACATCCATGGGGGTTCATCAACTATCTTATGAATATCATATAATTTATGTAGTGGAATTAATAAGTCATGTGACCTAACCAATCAAAAAAATAGCACTCCACACTTCTGGATTACTAGGATGCTCTGTTCTACTCCATACCGTATTTATAAGCTCGATCCTAGGAAGATCTCATATACTGAGATCCTATTGACTGGTGTTTGATTGCCCTTACAGAAAAATTAGACCTGCAATTCCCAATGGTAGATATAACTACCTATAAACCCTCTGAATGGAACCTATTCATTAAAAACGCCCACTTTGACAGCCTAACATAGGTGGGGATGAAAAAGGTAACTGAACTGGAATAAATATCTAGTAGTAACACTATTTCAAAAATCATTGCTCAGAATTATCCATGCCTTATCGTATCGATGGAGTATCATATACGATATGTGTACATAAAAACATAATTAACAACTATCATACCATCTTGCTACAAATATAGATTCTCATAAATCTGATATGTGATTATGAAGGAGGGTTAATACTTCTAACAGAGTGTCTACTGGATGTCGGGCCATAAAAGTGTCCTCTCATCAAGATTTTGTGTAAGAAAACTCTACAAGAACCATCCTTCTCCATGTGAATGGATATTTAAAAACATAATCATTTGTTATGTTTATTTCTTGATTATAATAAAAATATTGAATGCTGAATCTAGGTAATATCTCTTTTCCTAGAGATCTGGATCACCACAGATCCATAGAGTCCTCTAATACCGGAACACATTGAGTGAGCTAAGACAATACACATACTCACCGTACTTTTCTTGGATGATCGATTGTGTGAATTTTTGTGGGTATTTCCACCTATCCAGATAGAGTAAGTACCTCACAAGAAGGACCTTGAACTAATGAATCATTAATTATCATATCATTTTCATGATTTTTAACTCGTATCCTAGCTGGATGTAATCGCCAAGGAATCTTGAAAATTTGATCAAAACGTTATATGACCAGATGAACATATCCATAAAATGGGGAGATGACACAAGAAATACAATCAAAAGACTCATCTCAACATGAATCATGTACCATTAACCTCTATCACTGATGTCATGATATGAAGAGTCGACAAGAAGTTAGTCACAGTCCTAGTGAATTAATATTTTGACCACCGCACTGACACTGGGTTCCCTATCATGAAAGCCATACTCCTGGCACATTGACACTGTTTCCCTAAATCATAACCATATCCCCATAAGAGGACTACTCTAAACTCCATCCCATTGATCTAACCACCAATTCTACCAATTATTCAGGTCCCATACAAATAGGCCTCATGCCACAACAACACCAAGATCACCTCCAGATGCTAATGGATGGCGAACTATGCAGAAAGGGATATGTATCATAGGAAGATTGATCCCAATATACCTATATGCACAAAACCACCCATATAAATGTAGAAGTTTAGAAAAATAATAAGTTTGATACAACATCTAGAGTAATGTCAACACATTAAAAGCCTTTAGCGAATACAATGAGCATGTTACTGTAAACTAAAAATTAATAATGCATGATACACACCCACCAAAAATGATTTCCAGATAGAAAAAAATATAAATCTAAAATACTGAGAGAACCCATATTTGGATCTCTATACACTAGCCATCATATACATCGCAACGCACTAGTTAACCCATTTGTCCTCTATAGTCACTACTTGATTATTTGTCATCTTTATAAGATATGACATGTATGAAGAAACCAAATGTATGACTGAGTGTATACAATCCATGTAAGATACCCTAAAAAGGGGGGTAGAATAATGGGATATGATTGGTATAGATATATAGAATAAATCAAAGGAAGAGAGTAAATTCATACAATGACATGGATGCATACAAACATACATAAATACGTACATACATACACACACACACACACACACACACACACACACACACACACACACATATATATATATATATATATTTCAAAACCAATAACACCCAACTAAAAGGGAATGGGTCTCCATATCACAACCAGGGAAAATAGTTCTCATATTTCTATGTGTTAATAAATTATTCCTAGTATATGGTGCATCTTTATAAAGAGAAATCAATTTCAATACGCACCTCAACCCTATATCAAATAGTAAATCTATAAAAACCATGTTAATTATTACATAATTAAACTAAATAAATTACATAAGACCTTCACTTGATGAAACATATATGATAGAGAGTTCTAGTGTATTTGGTGCTTAGGAACATTACATAACAACGTAATTCATTAAACACAACAACTTATTGAAAACTTATTTTACATGACCACTACATTCCCTCGTACTTAGCATTGCATTGGATAACCTGACGACATGCATACGAAAAGGGTGATCTATAAAGCCAATTATGGGAATAAACATGGAATAACATGTGGAATACATTTCATGTTATAAAATAGGAATATCAATGGAGCACAAGAGAAACATGAACATAAAGGCACAATAAAGCATGATAATCAATACATGGAAATGTGGCAACAATACTTATCATTGAAATATCATGAGCCAACGATCATTGCACATAGAGCATGAGTAAACCCTTACAACACATGGATCATGAGTAAACCCTAATTTAACTTAAATTATAATGATTAAACACCCATTTAACATGTCGTATCATAATAGTATACTATAACCAATGCATTGGAGTACTATTAGGGAACACCCTTCTTATCCATTTCATTTCATGCATAAGTGTTCCACATGGATCATAAAACATGGATTCATTAATCATAATCATTTATTTGACGATAAAGGAGTGAATAATTTATACATGATAATATTTATTCAATGATAAAATGAGTATAAAGTTGAATACCCTTGATAGAGAAGTGGATATTTTATTCACTACACAATGACGTTGGCTTGGAAAATCACCGTTCAATTTTGGCAGCATAACAGCGTGACATAAGAACGCATAAAAATGGATGATGGGAAGGAAAGGGGTGTCTCGTCATTTTTAAATTAAATGGATAGTAATGGGGCCATATAGATACATGTCATATAAATCTTAATGGAATTTATTTTCATGATACAAAAGAACTACTAGAATGTAAATGAGGAGAGAGAAATTACTTACCAGATTTTGTCATGGTAATGTGTATACATGGAAGGTATTAATGAGAGAGAAATTGGTTATATCATTATTAAAACATGAATATGGATGTATGGGGAATGATTGAAATCATACATCAACATTTATAATTTAAAACATAAGGTCATAACAATATAAGGAAACATGGACATAAATAAGGAATGTGAGAATCCCTTACATGGAAGTGTGATCAAAAAATCATCAGAGAGGCCTGAGAGTGGATTGTTTGGGGCTTGGAGCACCTTGGGAGGATTATAGATCATGTAGGTCAGGGGTTGGTCAATCTTCGATGGTTTTTATAGAATATGATGGGGGATCATGGCTGGGTTTATATAGGAAAGGAGAAGAAATTCTTTATTATTTTGGTTTGGGACACCTAACATTAAACTAATAAAAACCACAAACCCACCAACGTATTTCCCATGGTTTTTAAAAAAGGAGAGTTGAAAACAATATTTTATATGGAAATTTGATAAACCTATTAAAATAATAGGGTTGTTCTGTTGAGGTGTACCACACTCTCAAGGAAACCAATTTTAAATTACATTATTTTCTATAAGCCTTCAACGGTCCAAAAAAGCATTGTAAAAAAAATCAAACAAACCCAGAATCACCTTATATAAATCTTAAAACATATATTGTCTATTCATAATGTTTATATTAATATATTACATCACTATTGGGTCATTATGATGTCATAAAAAGCATTATATATTTAAATGATATTTAATTGTTACCCAGAAAATATGATTATCTCATAAAATTATAAACAATTCACTATTGGATAATTTTGATTTCATGATTCAAAAAATAATATTCATTTTATCTAAATAAATTTCTAAAAATTGGAATTTTTACTTTTAAAATAAAAACTGGCATTTATCGAAAATTTATGGGTTTCGACAAAAGCAGCTTTCAAACCATAAGAAAAATTTAATTAGTTCATAAAATAATAAGATCATTTATTTTTAATAAAAAGTAATTTAATAATATTAATAATATTTGATTAAAATATTATTTAATTAAAAAATCCATTAATTCATCAAAATAGATTTCTTAGTGGAATATTAACTAAAAATACTATTTTTTCTTTAAACACTATTTACGAGATAAGAATAATAAAAAGAATGTATATTATCTATACAAAAATAATGTAAAAATTCATATTACTAGGGTCTTGTTACATAACCCAATAAAACACCCACATAAAACCTTACGGTAACATGCATGATGGTTGTAGTCTCTAGGTGTGGCTCGAATAACATTGTTCGAGTAGTAATCTGTATCAACATTCACATCATTCGTAGGTTGTTCGGCTTGAGTAGAATGTATTCAATCTCAGTTTGGGCTTGGTCAAGAGTGAATCTCAATGACGCTACCCCCGTTCTGAAATATGACAAATGGGCATCGTAAGGGGCACGTCTACAGTGTGAGGCCATCGCTTCCTTTGTTTGATTAAATTGGATTTGTTAAAGCCATATATTTATACTAATCATGGGATCACTATTCTATAGATATATTAGAAATAAACAGAATTAATAATGGTATTTTAAAATTCAATATAATGAACCAACTAAATTCATACATTATACATAACCATTAATAAGACATTTAAATAGACAAAGAAGAATTTTCATTAAAAAGTTTTTGGGTCTTTACAATATTCCCCCCTTAAGAAATTTCACCCTTGAAATTTCCATATCATACACTAAAACAGATGTGGGTAAATTTTCTTAATCACTTCCTCTAACTTCAACGTCACTTCTTAAAATTTGTGATTCATCCACAACCCTTTCGAGAGGGCCATTACGTGCTTTTGTACAAATTTCTTTCTAAGATCCAGAATCTTCACTGGTTCTTCATCTTTATAAACATCATCATATAGTTGTACTACCTTTTAAGAGAGTACATGTGATGGGTTTGTATGTACATCCTAAAGAAGAATACAAGAAAGGAATCATGTACTTTGTCCATGGTAGATGGAAGTGTTAATCGATATGCCGCATCCCTGACACAATCTAGAATCTCAAAGGTCCCAATTTACATAGGACATAATTACCCCTTCTTTCCAAACCTCATAACCTTCTTCCATGGATATGTGAGTAGAAATAACATGTCTCAAATTTTAAACTCAAAGTCTCATCGATGGTTATACACATAACTCTCTTTTCGAATTTGGGCAGCCAAGATATGTTGTTGAGTGGTTTTCACCTTCTCCACCATTTCATCAACAATTTCAGTTCATAGCCGCTTATGCTCACCAAATTCATCCCAACACATCGATGTTTGACACATTTTTCTATATAGGGCTTAATATGGGGCCATTCGGATGCTCGAGTAGAAACTGTTATTGTCGGAGAATTTAACTACTGTAATTAGTTGATCGCACACACCTTAAAAGTATATTAAATATGATCTTAACATATCTCCCAGTGTCTAAATGGTTCAGTCAGATAGAAAATTAGTTTGAGGATGCTAGGTCTTATTGAAGTTTAGTTCAGTGATTAGAGAATGTTGGAGACATTTCTAGAACATCGTGATGAATCTCAAATCATGATCAGATACAATAGTTAGTTTTAATCCATGTAACCATACCACTTCCCTGATATCTATCTGTACCTGTTGATCCAATGATAAATCCTCTATAATTGAATTGAAGTGTGCAGTATTTGATAGGAGATCCACAAATACCCAGATTTCCTTTTTTCCTTTGGATGTCTTCGGAATTACAGTGACAAAGTCCATGGTGATGTTCTCCCATTTCCATGCTGGTATGTTCAATGTTTGCATCATCCCCTTGGTCTACAACCACTCTTCGATCACCTACTAACACACCAGACACATTGATGTATACACCATGATCTCCTTATTTATATTATTCATCCAATAATGCTCTTGGAGTTCTCGATACATCATTTTGAATCTAGGGTGAAAAGATAAATTTGAACTATGTGCATCATCCAAAAGATCCTTATTTAGATCTGGATTAGATGGAACCCATAATATTTTCCCAAATCTCACAATTCCATCTTAATTATCATGGAACACTATGGATTTCCATTTTCGGATAGCTTCAACACTCTTCCGAATTCTCATATAATTCCTTTGAGCATCCTTCACCCTTTCCAGAAGAGAAGGTTGAGCAATAATTTGTGAATGTATTATTTATGTTCCCTTCTTTATAATTCCCATGTCCATATTCATCAATAATATGAATATTGGATCCTTTTCAATTCTCATAAATGATAGAATCGTTGGGTCCTTTATACATAGAGCATCTTCCACCTTATTCACTTTCCCAGGGTGGTAATGGATTGAGAATTGACAGTCTTTGATCTGCTCTAACCATCATTGTTGGAACATGTTCCACTCTTTTTGTGTGAATATATACTTGATGCTATTTCGGTCCGTATATATTTCACACTTCTCCCAAAAGAGATAATACCGCCATATTTTTAAAGATAAAATCATTGCATCCAACTCCAGATCATGTGTTGGAAAATTATACTAATGAACTTTCAATTGACTTGATGTATAGGAAATGACTTTCTCATTTTTCATCAACACACAGCTTAGGACCTTCTTTGAAGCATCACAAAATACCACAAAATGTTCTCCACTAGTGGTTAAATGGAA
Source organism: Viscum album (assembly GCA_963277665.1). Classification (NCBI taxonomy): domain Eukaryota; kingdom Viridiplantae; phylum Streptophyta; class Magnoliopsida; order Santalales; family Viscaceae; genus Viscum; species Viscum album. Next base: position 1,472,547,664 of record OY728150.1, read on the forward strand.
CACATGCACAGAGATAAGCTTCCTTTTCAACCCATGTAATATTACCTCACATTCATCAGTCCATGAAAACATTACTCCCTTCTACGTTAGCTCGGTAAGAGGGTTGGAAAATCGTGAGAAATTTCTCACAAATTGTCGATAATATATAGCTAACCCCAAGAATCAATGGATATCTGTTACCAATGTTAGCCTTGGTCATGTCTCTATTACAGCTATCTTGGAGGGATCCACAGATATCACATTTATCGTGATGATATAGCCCAAGAATGAGACCTCCTTCAACCAGAACACACACTTTCTGTACTTTTCATAGAGCTCCTCCATTCTCAAGGTCTCTAGTATAGTTCTTAGATTCCCCTCATGATCATCCTTGGTATTGGTGTATTATATAATATCATATATAAAGACAACCACAAATCTGTCAAGGTAATATCTAATGACTATATTCATCATGTCCATAAATATTTATGGGGAATTAGTTAGTCCAAAAGTCATTAATATGAATTCATTGTGCCCGTATCTTGTACCAAAAGTAGTCTTGGGGATATCCTACTTCCTCACCCTTACAAGATCATATCCCAACCACAAATATACCTTGGATAAGTATAGTTCTCTACACAGATGATCAAACATGTCATCTATTCGTGGGATATGATACTTGTTCTTTATTATAATTTTTTTAAACTCACAATAATCAATGAAAATGAACATTGAACCATACTTCTTATTGATGAAGTGGACATGTTCACCCCATGATGAACCCCTTGGCCGTATAAAACATTCTTCTATATTCTCCTATAGTGGTTTCGTCAGCTCCTCAAGCTCCACAACCGTCATTCTATATGGAGTCTTGAATACTGGAATCACCCTAGGTATAAGATCAATTAATAATTAAAAATCTCTTCTAAGAGGAAGACCATGAAATTCCAAAGTAAACACTTATGTTAATTCCCTCCCAATAGGGATGTATTCAAGGATGGTTTCCTCCTTATACTCGATCATCTAAGCCAGATATGTGTGATCATAGGGAAGTAATATCCATACTTGAGATGATGGATCTAAAGATGGTTCATCTTTTTCCTTGCACTTGTACAGAATCAGGGGTCAATTCTCCACATAGAGAGTTATTCCCCTCTCATGGAAATTTATGTTGGCTCTATATAAAGAAAGCCAATCCATGTCTAGAAATGAATCAAACTAAACCAAAGGGAGTATGCTGTGGGTCACCAGGAAGACAAATACACCGATTATGACATGAGAGGAGTTATATTCATGGAATGCAATTATTTCCCTATTTTTCTTACTCACTGACATCTTTACTTCCATGATTATTGGGGGTGTTGGGATTGTTCTACTAAAAATTCATGAAATAAAATAATGTGTAGAACCTGAATCAAAAAGTATGTTCTCTATTATTTAATGAATAACTATTGTACCTATACCCACATGGGTTTCAGGGTTCACTTCGGCAGTAGTGAAGGAAAATTCTCTCCCTTGTTTCCTTGGAGGTTGTTGGTTGCCACTAAAAACCCTTGGCTTAGGGAACTGATTTGTAAGATGCAATGGTACTTTGTAGTTGAAGTAATGAACAATGAGTTGAGAGTAGAACTGAGTTTTCTTTTCCTCTTTCATAGCCGTGGGTTTTTCATTTCGATATTTATCACCTTGGTGTATGTATGTTACACACCAATTTCATTTCCTCCTCCCCTTCATGAAGTTTCTAGGGTGCTTCTTTCCACACCTTTGGCATGTGGGATGCTGGATGTTCTTAGCACCGTTCGATTTATCCATCAGATCATCAGAACTGAAATCCAACATAAGCTTCGTATCCCCACGATACCCCTAAGATTCACCGATCTCTATTTCGACCTTCAGGGAACATCAAACTGTTTCCTCATAGGTGTAGAAGTCACAGATCGTTGGGGCTTTCTGCAGGCTATGTTTCATCCCACCAAAGAATCATTCAAACATGAATTTGATGGTAACAACAAAACCGAAGGTGTATCATACAAGGCTAGTGAAACATGCCTCATACGCTACGAAAGATTAATCATCTTTTTGCCAAAGGGAAAGGAAGTCCCTTTCCATATTAATTTTGAGGGTGTGTGGAAAATATTTATCCAGAAACAATGTCTGGAAATCTTTCTGTTCCAATGCCTTGACCTATTCCTCCGACATCGTTTTTTTGATCAATCTCCACCATTGATCAGCATCACCATGCATATGATAAGCATATAGGAGAACCTTATCTTGTTATGAACATTGATGGATGGAGAAAATCATTCTATTGGAGTTGATCCATTTTTCACAATTGAATGATCAAATTATCCATTAAAAGTAGGATGCCATTGTCTTATCTTGCATTCGATAATGACTTGTTCTTTCCTGGGGGGGTGAACATTTTTATTGACACATGATTCTATTAAAAGATTTAGTTATGTAAGAGAGAATCATAATAAATTTTTTGATTCTCTCTCTCTCGTCAGATTCGGAATCTCATTAGAAAATTCGTCACATTGATCTTCACATTGGTTGTTAGCCCAAGTCCTCTTATTACTGGCCATTGGACGGAATAAAATGAAATATAGGGGTAACACATAAATTTGTAATCCAATGAAAAAAAATATTTTTATAAATATATTTCATTTCATTAACTTGTGAATCTATAGGGTTTAATATATGTTATCCATGAACTATATTCTAACATATTTTTGGTGATTTTTTTTAAATTTCCTTAATAATTGTCCATACTGAGATTTTGAATTTAAAAATGCATATCCACCAGGAGTGTCATAACCAAGAGTACAACAAGGCCCATTCTTTTTTACTATGATCCCCCGAGTCGATCTCGGAACACCTTGTTAGATTTTTCACCCCTAGGTTCATCCATTCTAGAGCCGCCTCTAACTGCTCGTATCCAGACAGGGATGTATTTTCTTGATAAACTACATACTCAATAATCATCAAAACAAAGAGATTTTTTTATTATAATTACTCTTTTCACTAAGGCTTCACTAGGGTTTTCTAATCCTAGTCCCAAAAATAACAAAACATGTCCTATGATACCAACGATAACATCCATGTTCTTTATTACATAATTAAACATGATTTATTACCTAAAACCTTCACATGATAAAACATTGAAGATTGATAGGTCTAGTTTCATTGGGGCTTAGGAACATTACGTAACAACTTGAATCATAGAACACACCATCATATTGAAAAGTTCCTTTACATGACCCCTACATTCTCTCATACATAGCATTGCATAAAATAATCAAAATACATGAATAAGAAAAGGGTGAGCTATAAATCCCAGTTATAGAATAAACCTAGAATAACATGAGTAATATAGTACATGTTAGACAATAGGAATATCCATGGAGTACAAGAGAAAAATGAACATAAATGCGTGATAAATCATGGTAATCATAAAATAGAAATATGGAAAACAACACTAAACATAGAATTATGATGATCCATGGCTCCTTTCATATGGATCATGAGTAAACCCTCATTGCACATTAAGAATGAGTAAACCCTTTTTGCACATGAATTGGCATGAGTCAACACCAATTTCACATGACATATCATTATATTATACTATACCCAATGCAATGAAGTGCTATTAGGGCACACCGTTCTTAAACATTTAATTTCATGCATCAGTGTTCCATATGGATCATAAAACATGGATAAATTAAACATAATCATTTATTCCATGATAAAGGAGTACTGAATATGTACATGAAACTATTTATACAATGAGTAAATGTGCATAAAGGTTATTACCATTGATAGAGAAGTGGGTGTGGTATTCACTAAAAAATGACCTTGTTATTGAAAATCGTGGTTCAATTTTTGGTAGTATAACAACATGACATAAGAACTCATAAAAATGGTTGATGAGAGAGAAAGGTGTGTATAATCATATGTACATTAATTGTATAGTATTGGGGCCATATAGATATATGTTTCAAAAAATGTACTGTATTTTTTATTCATGATAAAAAAAAATTAATTGAATGTAAATGAGGAGATAGAAATTCCTTACAGAATTTCGGCATGGTAACGGGTATACATGGCAGGAATTAATGAGAAACAAAGGTGATTACTCATTATTATAAAATAAAAAGGTATGTATGGGAAAGATGAGAAATCATACATCAAAATTTATAATTTAAAATAAAAGGGCATAACAATATAAGGAAACTTGGACATATATAAGGATAGTGGGAATCCCTTACTTGGATGTGTTATCCCAAAAACATGGGAGAGGCTTGAGGGTTGATTCATGGGAGATTGGGTTAACTTGGGAAGAATCTAGAGAGATGAGGGAAATGATTCGTCAAACTGTAAAGGCATTAAGTGAAGAGTAAGTGGGAGCATTGGAATTTTTATATAGTAAAATAGATTTAATTATTTAACATTTAGGATTGGGACACCACCCATTAAACTAATCAAAACCTAAAACCATCCCACGGTTCTGACCATGGTTTTTTCCAAAGGGGAGCGGAAAAAAAATTTCATAAGGCTAATGTCCGAACTTATTAAAATAAAAAGGTTGCTTATGAGGAGGTGAGTGTCCCTCTCAAGGAAAAAACTTTTAAAAGTAAAAATGTTTTATTAGTCATGATGGGTCCACTAAATCATTGTAAAATAATTCAAACATGCCCAAAATCACATTATATTAATTTAAAAACTTATATTTTCTGACACTAATGTTTATAGTATATTATTACATCACTATTAGGTCATTATAATGTCATAAAACACATTATATATTTAAAAGATACTTAATATTTACCCAAAAATTTGATACTCTCAATTTTTTTTGAAAAATTCATTGGTGGATAATTAGGAAATCTTGATTCCACAAATAATAGTTATTTTTGATAATTAATTTTATAAATATTTTAATTTTTTACTTTTAAAATAAAAACAGTCATTTATCAAAAATTCATGTGTTCCGACAAAAACATCTTTCAATCCTTAATAAAAATTAATATTATGTTCATAAAATTATATGATCAATTATATTTTAAAAATTATTTAATAATAATAAAAATATTTTATTAAAATATTATTTAATTAAAAAATCCATTAATTAATCAAAATATATTTCTTAGTTGAATATTAACTCAAAATAATATTTGTGCATTAAAAACTATTTATAAGGTGACGATAATAAAAAGAATGTATATTCTTTATACAAGAATAATGTACCTAATTGTAGTACATGGTCTTGTTTCATAACCAATTAAAACACTAGCATAATAACATATGGTAAGCTGCGTGATGGTAACCGACTCTTGGGGTTTCTTGGATAACATTTCTCGAGTGGAAAACTCAATCAACATCCACTGTCTCCTAGGTGTTTCCACTCGAGCATAACTTATTGATGCTCGGCTTTGGTTTGGTCAAGAGTGATACCCAATGACACCACATCTTTTCCGATATCTGACAAATGGGCTTTGTATAGGGAGAGTCTACTAGATGTGGCCATCACATCCTTTATCTGAGTAAATTGGATTTGTTAAAGCCCTATATTTATACTAAGAATGTGATTATAGTTAAAAGACTATATTATCAATGGTCACAATACATAACATTATTTTAAAATTGAAAACATATAAACAAATAAACCATATGTTATAGATAACAATAAAAAGACATTTAAATAGACCAAGATGAATTTTAATTAATAAATATTTTGGTGGGTACACATGGGGCCACAATATTATGGCAGATGACTAATGACTTAATAGAAAAAGGTATCCACTAAGTAAATAGCAATGTAAATGAGGCCTTGTCCTAGTATAAGTGTTCTAATCAAGTAATCTGTAGAGAAACTATGTCTTATATAGGAATTAGGGTTCCACTAATTTAATCGGTAGATGACCTATACAAATCCATCTCAAGGGTTCCACTCTGATAGTTAGTAGAGGACCCATACCCTATCTAGATAGAGATTCCCATACAAGAATTTGGGGACCGTTTTTCTTGAAACCAATGGAGGGGACACATGTATAGATAATAGATGACCATGCTTGACCCCATAAAAGGGTTCCACTCACATAGATGAGGACCCATACGATGAATACAAAATAGGGTTCCACATTAGTTAGGTAGAGGAAATATTCACTATCAGAGTAGGAGGGTTACACTAAGAGAGGAATAATTATACCCATACCCTATCATGTATGAGTGTTCAACTCTATTGATAAGTTGTAGACCCATTTCCATTCCATCAGGAGTGAGCCACTCTAATCCCCCTGATGATCCTTCCTGATCACATTCGATGAAAATTATAACCTATAGAAGAATCCCACTAATAATATCACGAATTGTATATATAAATAAATTATGGATGCCACTATCGCATTATAACTAGAAAAACACCTAGGATATGCTACTAATCGCCCAAATTATGAGTCCAAAAGAAAGAGATCTGAGTGGTTGATGATCCTCCAGAAGGAAATAAGGGGAATATAGTGTGAATGGGTCTCAAAAGGATTTTGTACTAGCTTCTATACCAGTAATGGTTCTTTAAAGCACATGGATTTATAAATATGTTGAAATAAACAGAATTTAGGTGTACTACATACCATGCCACGGTATCTTATGGTTGTTCTTGTGTCATGGGAGTTGTCTACGTAAACATTCCCATGTCCATTTACATTGAAAGATTATGTGTACTTACACGTGCAGAACATACATTGACTCCAATCAATTAAATATTACACCCATGCAGGGTCTAATGTAATGTGTCCCATTTATATGGAATGTGATCCTTGTATTTTCCAAAACCCATGCACTGTTGTCACACATGTAACACACTGACCAGGGATCCACGTAACCCATGCCATGAGTTGGTGGGTCACATTAACTCATGATCACCTCACCGTATTCCAGAGACTGACAACTAGTGGATAGGGTGTAAAGGTCCAACAGTGGGGTGAAAATTTGATCATGTCAGTGTTCACAATAGATACAACTAGATACAATCAATAGTGCAAGCATAATATAAACATGTTGGATTTGAAAAACTAATGTGGTGGTGCAAATAGATAACTAAATAAATAACTAGTGAAAATGAATAAGTTACCGAGCAACTGAGTAAATATAACAGAATACCATATGGAATTGTTTAATACATGGATTGATGAGATACCGTGGTATAGAAAGGGAACATGTAGATACATGGATACTATACAATATTAAAAACGAACAATAATACAAAATAGCTCCATGAATCCTGATCCTATGCATGGTCCTTATATTTTAAGATGAAAATAAAGGTAATTCAGGCCAAGGTTCGGTATTTGGGTTCTTTACCTTATCAGAATGTACAGATATATATTATTTTCATGTACTAAAGGTAGCCTATGTATGAGGTGATATATAAATCTCAGTTGGACACTATCAATGTTGTCTATGTGTAATTCAATTAGTGATCATAACTGTACATTTTTCAGGAAAAATTAAAATAATTAATTAGTTATGAATAAAAAACTACAAGTCCACTCAGGTAATTAAGGACACATGATGTATCTACCTTCACTAAGCCAATTCTAAAAGGAATGTCTGAAGAATAACTATATATATGTATAATATTAAAATATATAGTATAATCATATATTTCATCCACTTATATGAACCATGTACTTGTGGACGTAAGTGGCCATTTACCAAGAATACATGTGATGGATGATCCGGGGTATAAACCAGAACACCATGAACTGTCTAATGAGCCTATATGCTCAATAAATGGTGTACATTCCCTATATCCCAATAAGTGTGTGAGACCTCCGACAAAAATACTCATGATGTGGAGTGAGAAATTGGATCATCACTAAAAAATGAAACATGGCGTGTAAAGCCCATTGACCATATAGTATCACATGTTCTAGATGCCATAGTTATCACCTGATGTATGGGAGTATGCTTTTTCACCATTCCAAACACCCCTAACCATCGTACAAATCCTCTAGAAAGGTGCTTTATGATTATTACTGACACATGGAATTTCCTCTCATCCATCGCTTTTACCAGTCCCATATATATATATATATATATGATTCATAATCATTTATAAAATAATATATAAGGCATAACCCAGTATGCATTTCATTATCGTATTTCAATTATATAATGATAATACATTCCATGAAAAGAATTCAATTAAGAATGAATAAAAGGAATCGTCTTACCATCATTTGAATACATTCCATTTAAATAAATTTATTCAATTCATCTAATGATGATCATAACATATTGCATAATCCCAACCACATGTTCAATTCTATTTAACTCACTCAATTTACTAATACATGGAAAACCCATTTATAAGCTCAATGTTGTCACAAAAAGGGTGACCTGATAATTATGAAACATTCCTAGATGGGAAATTCCAACTATATGTTGATCAAAACATATAATAGTTACCTCATGTTCTAAAAAAAATCTTATTCCTTTGGTAGTTCAACATTAAATCAAATTTGTTAACTACTTTGGTGTTCCAAGCATTTTGAAACATTAGCCAGAGCGATCAATTCTACTTGGTACACCCATGGGGTGACCATATAAATTATTTACACAATATAAACTACTAAAAAATTATCAATTAACATGTACTAAGGGTCAAAGTTAAAATTATCATGATGGAATCTATTTAAATGGGATTCTGAATAAAAGTCTCCATGCTGCACAATAATATTGCTATGAGACAAAAAACTCATAGGGAAATGATGTGACCACCTACATCGAGGCCATAGAGAACTCCTCACTTGATCCACACCACATATTAAAAATTGGTTGGATGAGATATATGAAAAAGTCAAACACACTAAAAAATATGGCAAATGAACTAACACCAAAATAGCATGTTTTATTAGGAAATAAAAATTATTAGGAAGCTAGAGACTAGTGGGTCTTATATAGATGGATCCAATGATTATAATAGGTTGAGGATAAAACACCAGAAGAAGGGAATATCTCAATTACTATAATGACGTGTTATTGAGAACACTGAAAGATAATACAAAGGATAACTGCAAGAAAAAAAATGAGAAATTGGATAATCAATAAAATTATAAATGAGGGAAAAATGGTATTTTCAACCACAATTTGGGGTTTCATGGTTTGAGAATCATGCTATAACACACTGTCCAAAATCCTGAAACGTTCACATGGCTTTGGACCACATTCCACAGGGTTGCACACAAATTGCTTGGCTTATGTGTTCCAATTATCTACAGAAATATTACTAAAAATAACCACGAGGTCGAGGATTTATTGTTTAAACAGACCATGCAACTTAGTTCTTTAGCACATTTTCAAATAAAATGTACTAAGAACAATCATGAGATTCTCTTAAATAATTTTTTAGGATATTCCACACCCTTACACTGATATAAAAAAGGATCAAAAGAAAAAAGAAAATGATTGTGCCTTCCTAAAAATATGCTTCACTACAACCTACCCTTTTTAAAGAAACATATCAGGATGTCGTCCTTCTATGGGTAAAAAGGTGTCCCCTAAAAAATTTAATGCCAATAATATTTTTTTCATCTTGTCATTCCAATTTCTCATCATATACTCATTTATGATACCACAACACTCATGCATTTATAACTGACCTAGGTCATAGTGTCATCATGATCACGAAAAATTTACTTACTAGATAATCTTCGAAGGTGGAATCTATATCCAATTCATCCTCACTAGATTGAAATACATATAATTGCTGTGGATAGTTTTTCTAAAGCGTAGATATATGAATGAAATCATCTATATATTGATATATCTATGGATGTTCAAACTAATAAGCCATTGATCTGACATATTTGACAACCTCAAAGGGTCCAATGAACTTCAGTGAGCACTTAAATAGTATATGAATATGTATATTGGCATATGACTGCAATTAGGAATGATCTACCAACATGTGTGATTTGATTCGATGGACCTTCAATGTAGTCTCCTACATGAGATGTGGTCCATTAATAAATGCATCCCCTAACTATATCCATCCAATAGTTGAATGTAAAGGACTAACATATAAGTTTTTATAAGGATCCATCTCAAAGGTATATGGAAAGCTATTATTATAAGCAGTGTCTGGAAAAAGAATTTGTTTCTCCCTAGATCCACCAATGTAATGAAAACATGAACGGAGTATGTCCTACAAAACCTAAATTATATTCTCTGTCTTCCAATTAGTATAATGGTGATAAGACATTCTAAGAATAAACAATGTACCCATCACATCTTTTACCCTAGACAAAACCATGAATTTTAACAATTATCATTGCTAGAAATGAACGAACACATGTCTCCATGAATATGTACAACTTCTCTGATGTGAAATATTCCTAGATCATTTAATGAGAATGTCTAAAGCACCAGAAATATTTGTGTGACCTTCTTCATATGATCAATGATAATCCACACTGTTTCATTAACATAAGGTGATCTAGATAGACCAGTCACTAAATCTATCAAATAATAAACCCATTTCCACTCTAGAATATGCAATGGATAATGTAGCCCCATCAGTCACTGTTTTTATTCCATCATGAAATGAATGGTGGAACACATAGTGTTGAATCTGAAAATCTCATGTGTCATTATATGCCACCAATTATGGAATTGTATATGCTTATACATTTTGGTGACAATAGGGTGAATTATGCATGATGAGGCATCAAATTCCCCCATCATCAACTCTTTGTTGCCTGTTAAGACCCATACACAGTAAAGGAACAAAAAAGTCTCATCCCCATCCATGGTCCAATATAATGATGGATCATCATTTGAAATTATTTTCTCTATGAAAAGATCTTTAGGACAAGATAAAAATCTTACTATCACCCATTCTAGAAGACTATAAGTGACTTATAAGGTTAAGATGATAGTTTGAAAATGGTCCTCTTAAACAACAACATTAGGCACCTTGAATAATTCCCTAATATGAAATTCTCCATTGGAATCTTGAATCCATGTGTATGAGTCTTTTGGGTAATAAAATATACTACAGAATTACACTTTCTAGGAATGTAGGAAAGTAGCAAAATTAAATAAATGTAGGCACTAAACCCACTAGCACTTGTTGAGATTGATATCCCATAGTGTAAATATTTTATTGAGTTTATTGTGATTAGTTTATACCGCATAACAATATCCTAGTATATAGTACCTCCAACAGTGTAAATCATTCACAATAACAGTGAGTTCAATGCATTGTTTCAATCAATTCCGTTCATGAGTCCTCAACTAATGAAACTCATTGAATTTGACATTCTTATCTAATTTCATAACAAATCCAATAAAGATACTTAATTATTCATAGTATATAATACAGATCATGAATGGAATCGGTAGAATTAGTATGGATGCTGAATTCAAAGGACCCCTCAACTCCAGAACAGTTGCATCAAAATCCTATACCAATCGATCTTCACACCCTTCTTTTTCAATCATTAATGTGGTGTGGCATAGAATGAGAAATCATGGATGAGTAATATTTAATATTAGGATATCCCCAATAAACTCAAAATTTCAAACACATTATTGGGATTCCCCAAGGAAAATACATCTCTCAATTTTTATAGGTCTAAAAAAACTCTTAACATTGAGGTGATGTAACCCTAGAAGTGTACATTATTGTTCAAAAAGTGGAATTTAATGAAATCAAAATGGAGATAGTGCTATATCAAAGTATTTATTAAGATATTAAGACACATTTCATGTTCTTGTATTGGTCCTGAATATAAAATGTTGTCATCAATAAATACAAACACAAATGAATCTAGATACAGATGGAAGAATTGTTGAACAAGAGCCGTGGAATCTATAGGTGTGTTCGTGTGCCTGAAAAACATAATCTGATACTTTTATATGCCATTACTACTCCTAAAATCATGTAATGTTATTTTCTATATCCCTTCACTCATGTGATAATTTCCCAACCTCAACTCAATCATTGAAAACACTATCTATCCTAGTATTTGATTAAATATTTCATCTTTTTTAAGACGTGGATATTTTCTCACTGTTGTGATCTGATTAAACAGAAATTAATTTATGAAAATAAAAAGGGTATTGCCTATCTTATTCAGGAAAAAGATTGACGAACCCCCCAGAGAAGTGTAGGGTGATGTAAAGACTTTATCCTATAGATCCTCCAATGTTTTCCTGAGAAATAGAAACTCCTTATGTTCTATCATATAAGGAGGACTGGTCAATGGTTTCTCTTTTTGATTATGATCAATAATAAACTCTACATAATACAGATTAGTTAAATTGTAGAAGAATTCATTAAATATATATTCGAAATTCACCCATTATGGGGGGAAAATAGATGGTTGTATCTTCTGGTAATATATGAAAAGAATGGCGATCAGATCTATCACATTACATATACTATGCTGAATTGGTACATTTCGATTATCATTAACATCCCATTCACAATAATACATGTTTTCAATGTCCTCTAGTGATGATACCAACACTAATTGAAGATAGAAGTAAATATTGGATCAATAGTATAATAAAAAGTCCACCCTAAGGATTATGTCAATGATTATAATGTATAAGATAATGATATTATATCTGAAAAGATTATTTCGTTTCTCAAGAGGAGAGTTATTTCAATAGTTACTTCCCTCTTAATGAATACCTGAAAATGCTTCTTGCATCATAATGTAATAAAAGTGTTCGATTGTGAGGAACATATTTTCAAGGATTTCATTACATATAAATGATTGAGAAACACTTATGTAAATAAAAATAATCTAATGTGGAGGTTACTATAATAGTACATCATATAGTAGAACGTCTGGATCTCTAATCCTATAACATTGGATGGAATGAATGTCATTGGCCTATACGGTAGCCCTGAGTCACATCCCGATTTCCCTGAGGAGGCCAGATCTACAGGTGATATGATTTATAACACTTAATTCCCCGTCCTTTTACAATCACATCGACCTAACTGGATTTTTCTATTCCATTTACCTGATGGTCGTGAACCAAATTGTCATTTTCCTATACGTGGAGATAGCAATGGTCGTCACTCGCTGTGAACCGTCGAAAAAGAATAGCAGAAACACTAGGTATCTCCCATCTATCTGTATTATATGCACTAAATTGGAGAATGTAATCCTATAGGTTTATTGTGTCATATATTCCAACATGAATGATGAATATAGAATCTATCATTATATTGATACTAACTACAACTACCACAATGACTTTCCTAAAAACATCTCTTTCATCTAGATGAATAACCACTACTATCTTTTGTTTTCAAAAACTCCAATACTCGCGTATCTTATTCCCTTGAGTTTCTGCCAGTAATTAGGGTTTGGTTGATGATTTAATTAATGTATGTAAAACTAAACATGTTGACCATGATTGTAGGTTATACACCAACCCATCCTTGAATTGCATGACGGTCAGGAGATCTTTTCCTTCAAGAGTATGAGATAACCATTGAAGCTCTATAATGTCATAATATTATTCCATAACTAATAGAATACCAAGATTGATGTTAAATAATTCTCTAGATATATCATCCCTCAATGTATGGGGAAATTAGTATTCATAAAATATTCTCTGAAATTATGCTTATATCATGTCAAGAAACTAATCTTCCTTGGTGATAAAATCCCATCACTACTATAATGAATCATGAAGCAAATATGAAATGATATGAACCCTTCACTATGTAAGAATTTTATGATTATGAATCATTGAAATATATTTTTATATCCAATAATTCACAACATGATGTCCTACATACCCCAGGAAGTGGGGAGGATGCTACTGTGGAAACTCATGAGTCAACTCTACTATGCTCAAGGAAGGTCGAACTACACCTTGTATCGACTACATCATATGATTTAAACCTTCATAGAACTAGTATTAGGATCCCATATCTTGAATAGTAATATGTTCCTCATTTGTAAATGTAACTAGAATCTATGGTGGATCAGGTCCCAACAGATCGAGAGTATGGTTATCACCACCCTCTGGGTGTACGACCGAAGGACTTCATGGCGACATGATAATAAAATTCCAAACACATTCCTCAGAAGAAATTCAAGTAATTTAAAATATTTTAGATAATGAAAACTTGTCCAGTTATAAATCATACCTATAATGATGATAACACCTATATGCCTACTCAAAATTATAGGATTGGATAACACAATGGACAACAATAGTGCTTGAAAACATAAGAGATACCCTAGTACACACTAATAAGGCAGGGATCAGATCTGGTTTTCTTTTCATGAATAATTTATGATGTAATTTGATACATTATAAGCCAAAATCATTTAAAAATTGTTATCACATAAGAATTTATATAACATAAAATGGTTGAATCAGATGAGGTTCCATTTTACTATCCATAAGGGCCCATACACCTTATAAATCAAAAAATAGAATCTAATTAACAAACAACATAACACCTTCCAGAACATGAGACCCATGTTCTATGGATCAAAATTCTATAACTGCCCACATAGGGTGAATGATTTAACCATTTTAGGAAAACACTATTCGGTTAAGGCATATTCTTTTAGAATAAATTATTTTTTTACCAATCCATCAATGAAGTGTCAACATAATTCAATACGTATAGAAGGTACTATAAACATATAAATATCAAATGAATGCTGAATGTAGATGATACATGGAATAACTCATGGAATATTAATCATAAGGTTCCTATATATATGAATGGTCTAATTTAGTTCCTTCATTTCAAAAGGCCTATAAAAGTAATCACATTTTGGTCATTTCAATATTTGTAAGTTAAAAAAACAAGTGTTTTAATGAATGGTGACATTGTATGAAATGTAAATTACTTAATCTGTAACATGAATTTCACATCCCACACAATTTTATTTTCCCCTATAAATGGGATACTACATTCAGGTGTAAGGTCTATTATGAATTCCTTTAACTCATAGTATCCTAACAGATTCCCAAATGATAGTACAATGGGAAAACAAAAAACCTCTAATACAACTTTACAACATACCGACATGAGATCCACCTAACCTATTCATTAAGAAGGTGGGTCACATGGACTCGAGCGCACCTCCCCGTATGCTAGATACTATAAACTAGGGGAAAGCATATTAAGGATACATAATGGGTAGGATATATTATCATGTTAGAGAGTAATAAAGGATACAATTAGATACAATTAATATTGGAAGAGAAATATAAATGAAAACAATAGATAAAATATTCAAAAGTATAAACATATAACTAAATAAATAAGAAACTTGGACGAGTAAATAACAGCGTTATTATGAATATATAACAAAAAACTCTATGGCAGAGTCTAATACATGGATGCAATACTTGATTTATTAAATAATGTGAATATGCAGAAACTAGTATTTTATACAATAGTACAAAAGGGAAAAACAATACAACTCCAATCATCTCATGACTAACCCTGATCCTCT
Source organism: Viscum album (assembly GCA_963277665.1). Lineage (NCBI taxonomy): Eukaryota > Viridiplantae > Streptophyta > Magnoliopsida > Santalales > Viscaceae > Viscum > Viscum album. The sequence goes on from OY728150.1 coordinate 1,472,563,155, forward strand.
AATCCTACGATCCAACTATTGCTAATGCATTCCAAAAAAACATCACAGTGTTTTCCCTTATAAGTACATGGAGAAGGATAATCTTCTCGGGTATCAAAGGTAGAATGAGAAGGGTGTAACATAGATATCTTATCTGTCCACTTTCAATGGTTTCCATATGTAATTAAATAAGTGATTCTAACTAAACAGTGTGCATAAAGATACCAAATAATAAAGAAATTCGGAATAAATAAATAACCATGACACTCAGGTTCTTAAAAAATTCCTCATGGATCTACATGCTTTAGCTACTTTCGTAAAATAATTTATGAAAGATACTTATATATATATATATGTATAGAAGTAATATATATTTTTTAGTTATATATTTCATCCACCTAAATGAACAAATTATGTGCAGACTAATGTTTCCATATATATAGAATACTAGTGAAAAATGGACTAGGGTGTAACAAATACATCCATGACTTGTATAAGGAGCATATACGATCAAGTAGTAGGGTACATTCACTATATTTGAATAAGATAGTAGTAATTCACATGACAACACACGTTATGGTGAGTGAGCCATCGTTTCATCACCGTAGACATGGAACATGATATAGAACAACCAATTCCCATAAAGAATCATTTGTTAGAGATTCCTCAACAACCAATGTAAGAGATTGTGGGTTTTTTCTATTCCCCACATCCATTTTTATCATACGCAAAATCTATAAATGTTTAATATAATTATAATTGTCCTTGATCATTACCAACCATCTATTTATTTTACCAAGTATTTATATATATATAAGATATATAATAATTCATGATATATTATATAAAGCATATCCATTTATTCTATTCATTTTCCATGTTCCATTATAAAAAATAAATACATTTGATTTAACGAATTAAATTAATAATAAACAAAAGGCGTGGTCTTATAATCCATTTATGTCATTCCATTTAAATAATATGATTCATTTATTTAATAATGAATATTATATCTTTCATAATCCAACCTACTTGTTCAATTCCTTTTAACTCATTCAATTTACTAAAACATGGAAAACATATTTATAATCCTGAACAGGTTACTTAAAGAGTGAAATGGTCAATATGGAACATTCCAAAATGTAAAATTTAGAATATAGGTTGATCAAAACATATAAGACATTCCACATGTTTTATAAACGTCCATATATAATGTGTAATTCCTCATTAAAACTATGATGTTAGCTAATTAGGAGTTTTAGGCCTTTGAAACATTATCAATAATGGACACTTCTAGGTAGAACACCCTAGGGGTGACCATATATGGAATGTAAACCATATCAACTACCATAACTAGATTAATGATCATGTAATAAGGATTAAGGGACCATATAACCTGATCGAATAAATATAAATGAGATGCTTAGGAAAATATTGTTGGCGGTACAATGTCATAACTACATGAATAAATATCAATAGGAATAAAGACATGACCACCTATTTCAAGGTTGTAAATGACTACTCAGTCAATATTAATATTATAATAAAAGAAAGTTGGAAGAGATATGTGAAATATTCCAGCGGCCTAAAAAAAATTGAAAAGGACTATTAACCTAAATAGAATTATGGATTCAAAAATAAACATGAGAAGGAAGCAAGAGACTATGCGATCTTAAGTAGATGGATCCAGTGCTTCTAGAAGATTGTGGAATGGTCTTCAGATGTTCGAACTTTCTTAATCCCAAGATTGAGTTGTTCTTGGGAACAAATGAGGAGAAAAATAAGGCTGGTATGTTGAGGAAGAATGTGGAAAAATAAATGGTTTTAATGTTTAAATTATGGGGAAAAAGGTATTTTCATGAAAAATATGGGCACATTGTTTCGTTTCACTATTTTCAATCCATGCACAATACTTGAGATAACCCACATTCTAAAAACATGAAATTTTCCCACGGTCGTGCACTATGTAATGCATAATTTCTAAAAAACCATGGAACCTATAGGTTCACACTGTCTGCAACATCACGGTGAAAACTATTTATTTGTCCTAGGTCGCATGGTTTAAAAAAACAATGTGACCTTGAATTTTAACTCATTTTACCAAATAACATGATCTAATAAATCGCCACACACTTCTAGGTCTTCCTTATTCTGTATCACACCATTACTGTCATTAAAAAATGATACATCTTTAAAGAAAATTATTCATACCTTCATTAAAGATGGTTTGATATAGTATGGGTACTACATGACATGTATTCTTCTACGTTTATGTTGTATTCTTGGGATTTTCCAAAAAAGTATATCTACACCTGTATGTTTAGTACTCATTCATATTTTTAATATTTATCCTCCTAGATTCAAAAATCATATTGTAATCCCATAATTCACATATTATAGCCATCAATGATTGAAAATTGGATTCAAATATAACCTTTAATAATCCATATGAATGTTGTTTCAAATAATATCTCAGGGTGATCCCCTAACTAACCAGATAAAAAATTAATATTGGATTCATCAATATTACAAAAATCATTTGAATTCATACCTGACTTATTGTTATATTCCTCGAATAATTACTCGATGAGATTTCGGGGGTCTAATCAATCTTGGTCATGCTTGGAAATTCCAAATCTTGACACCATAGACCAATTTGTGGAGACCATCAAAAATAATTCTGGAAAAGAACCAGAAATATGTTCATCATCATTTTCAACGTGTTCCTAGAAAAAAAAATCTGCTATATCTAGGTAGAGAAAAAATTTATTAATAAATTAATACTGAAACATGAGCACATATAATGTCTTGAAATTGACACAGATCAATTAATTGAATGATCCAGATCTAACATGTTAATATTAATTGGTAGAATAAAAAAATTTAGAATTCCTACCTAAATATTATATCACTAATTATTGAGTAATATGTTTTCCAATGTATTAGAGGAGTAGCTTCATACGAAATGTCTTGATCAACCTCGATCCAATGGATCATCATCATTGGATTCTGATTCAACAACTAGATAGTATAATAATTCCTATCAAGGATCTTAGTGTTATGAAGATATGTAGAGATATCCCACCATAATGTATTAATTAATGGAAATTTTATGTATAGTTCTTATAATTATTTAAAAATAATAAATTATATATTTAATTAAATGCACCCGATAATGACTGCTATTATCCAAACATCCCACATCTACTAATTTTTAATTCAATATTCTATATAATAGTAATCACATTTTCATTAATAAACTACATTTCTGTAATATAAGATATATTTTTAAAATTATATCTAGTCAAAACTAGCCTCATAATTACACACCATATATGCGCCAAACTCTAGATATATATTTAGAAGTATTTCTGTGTCTTATTGGAAAAAAACAGTGGTCTTCAAATTGTTCTTGATATATCTATTTAATATTATTTCCCTTTTATACACCATTAATCCCAAAATCACTAAGGATTACAAAAAAATATGGAGACATAAAAATTTGAGATGCACTCAAAATTTAAACTCTCTCAAACCCAATGTAACATTTAAGAGTTAGTATAACATCTTCATCAATTAATAAATCAATAAATTACTCATCAATATTATGAAACATTTTCATATGAGATTCCAAGGAAAACACCCCAAAATTTGAAAAAATACATTTCACGTGATTTCAACCAATTAGGCAATCTCATTTTTCAAATACCTCAAAATCATAGTCATCCAAAATAAAAAACCACATTCATTTACAAGAAATCAATAAAAAAATTCTAAAATACAAATATTCCATTCCATGGATGAATTCAAATGAACTTACATTCAATAAAAATTCATATCCAATAGATTGATTTTATGATGTAATCAATATACACCCCCATGAAAACATCAACGATATTTTTGAAACCAACAAATAGACTAGATAATGTAGGGAGTATGTTTTTTAACTCTATATACAATTATAATTAATAGAATATAGTGGTTGAAATAAATGATTGAAAGGATGTAGAATCAATTAATAGAGAAACTAGTGTTTATGAAATGCAGATTGTCACTCAAAAAAAATATTTATAATGGTTTTGGTAAATACACAATAATACATTATACTTAATTGACTCCTATAATTTAAAACCGAAGTACGTAACTTTTAAGATTTGGACTCGGTCCCTTAGGACATTGAATATTGTTGGATGTACCTCTAAAATATCAATCAGAACATGGTGTGGTGTAAACATGCTAACCTCTCCACACACAAGACTTCATTGTTCCATGCTGTTGATATGATCTCAATAGAATCTAATATGATGGTGGGAGAAAATTAGCATTCAATTAAATTATAAACAGTCCTTCCTACGCTATCCTGATTTGAGTCTAATATTTTGTGTGACATCCATAATAAAATAAACCATCGACGATCTCATAATACATGTTCAAGACTGTTTTTCCATAATAACTCATAAATATATTCATTGACATTATCTCAATTAATTAAAATTCTGGATACCATGAAATTCGTGGTCCCCCTCATTAATACCTACTATATTTGAAACAATTACCACATCCCACTTGAGGAATTACATAATATGATTTTATGTTAAAAATCAGATATACTTAATTCTTCACATCCATGTACAAAAAAGATTATATAGAGTGAATACATATTTGAACACTGGATGCAATTCTTCCAAAATAAACAATAATCTATTCTACTCATCAATGATGTGAACAAAAACCACAAAATGGTGGATCATAATCATAACATCGAGTTCTCAAACACATATGATATATTAGAAAAGGGTATGGGTCGGGAAAACTTAATCTTTACCAATTCAACGTCATTGAAAAGAACATTTAGGGAGCCTTTTTTGAATACAACCCATGAAATCACTCCCATATATTACTCTCAATGATATAGATTATACTAATAGTGTATTTCACCTAAAAATGACTATTTACTAATAAAAACTAGTACTAAAAATTGTAAGAAATTAGAATAATGGTGATATGATGATCCTACTTCTATCATTACATTTACATTTGTCAACTTATTTATTATACATCTCAAAAATATGAAATTTTAATAAATAAAATATTGATTTTCATAAATTATAACGTTCAGTTATATTAATCATCAGATGATTAATTAGACCATCATACTAAACATATCAAATCTCAAATATAGATAGAGAATAAAACAAATAAATTATTATATTGATGGAAAATTGAAATGAATTTTTTGATAGATTTTAATTTTTCCAGATTCAATTATTTAAATTCATATCAATTTCATGAAATCAAATAATTCAATCATATATAGAAGAAATAATGATCCACATACATCTCTTTAGTATCTACTATAAATAAAATGTAAAATTTTCTACCAACTCATAAAACATAATGTGCTAAAATAAGATCACATGGGGATTAAAATATTGTGTTATAACATATCTCTATAACTTCTGTCAATAGATAATATCATCTAAAATGTTTTCCATATCATTACATTCCATAAATACTATTACTGACCACATGATCCACAATAGTCCTTAACATATATTTGATACCACTATTTCATAACCCTCCAACAATAGTACACCTTTTTTTTGATATTAAGAGATGAATTTAACCACAAATCCTTCTTCCAACAATCCATTATGTGATTATTAATACCAGGGGTATAATTCTCTCAAATTAGATGCATAAACCTTATCAAAATAGTTAGGACATAAATATAATACTAAAAACCAGTATATAACTCCCTAAAATAAAAATAAAGAGTGAAATAAAAACCTAAATTCATATTAATAAAAATAAATATTTATTTATTTAATATTATATTACAAATGAAAGAGTCCAGGGGTAGCGACTCCACGGAAACTCTATCCTCCAAGATAGTAATGTTCATCTTGGTCTACATAAACCTCTAGGAAAACATGATTTTATATATATATATATGGTGAGTATAAAATATATATTAAGTTGTATCTCATAAAGGGTCACTAATGAAAATGTGAAAAATAATAATGATAAACCAATGAATAAAAAACAAAAGTGACATATACCAAAACAATTCAACTAACTATTTGAACTTCATTAAGGACTAATCACTAAATAACTCGTCAATGGTTGATACTAAATTTAATTAGAACAATGATAAAGCCACCTGACATCAACATCATTATTATAATTCCCCTCTTCTATTCCAATGTCAAACAAAATAAACCAACATCCATAAGTGACAAAATTCACCAAATAACATTCAATATCTTATGCATTGTAGGTCACAAAACTACTTACCCTATCCTCATGAATGTTCTAATAACCAGTTCTTTATTTAGTCAATATAAAAAGTCACCTACTAAATCATTATAAAAATACATCCCATCACATATGCAAAAAAATATCATTACAAATATATTTAGTTATCATTAATGTGAGTTATATCTACGTTAATTCCCCATACTACGATACATGACCACTAATTCAAAACACATATTTTCATCATTTGGAATTTCCCCCAACTATGACATAATTTGTAGTTTAGAAAAGAAATTTTTTTATATCGATATTATAATAATGTTGAAGTATGTGTTCAAAATATTGGGAAATAATTTATATCAATTATTACAATCATTAATGATGGATAAAAACATCTTAAAACCTATATGTGTTTTATGTAATACTCAACATAGGTGGGTGTTCATAATAAATATAGAATCTAAAATAAAAGTGATTTTATTAGTTTAATTTAAGACACACATTTAGTAGGGAGTGAATTATTTTGGTGAAATAAAATAATATTCATACATTTATCTATATATGACATTTCGTTTAACACTATAACTAGTTAAAGATAATGGGCCAAAAATGTTCTCTCTCAATAAGTTCGTTCAATATTGTAGAATATCCAAAGATAGTGAAATAATAGCTACACCAAATTACAAGGATCACCTCTCGGAATAAGAAGGATATCCCCAAGAGAGATCTAGATTCCCCTAAGATAATACAACCCATAAGAACCATCCGTATAGATATTAACTATAATATCATGATAGTGTTGGGTGTGTATCTCAGAATAAATTCTCATGCATCCTCGACATAGGTAAATATCATAAATTTAAACGTAATATAGAGGTATCAAAAATATACTCTAACAACTTTCATAAGAAATTATTTTTGTAGATTCACATTTTCTATCATCTCCATCTTATTCATTTTTTATAGAACTAAAATATAATACAGTATATTCATTTTCTTACATTTATTATTAAATTTAAAATTAATTATTCTTTCATCTTTCACATCACTCTATATGGTAATGGATATGTTTTATTCATAGAATGAACGAATTCATATTTATTTCACCAAAAATTATATAATGTACATCTAGTTATTTATATTGTTCCAATTGAATTTTATATTAAAAAATATATGATAATTTCTTATAGAAATTGATATTTCACCACATGGTTGTTTCTTTTTAATATATCAAGTGATCTTAGCATTTTATTCACAGTTTAAAAGGCCTATTATTAACAACACCAAAAAATCAATATAACACTACTCATCTTAATAATTATTTAGTTTAAAAAAAATTAAGGATTTCTTGTTTTTATTCTGTGAAGAGAATGGGCATACGACCTTATATTAATATATAACTGAAATTTACAGTTTCCATTAGCAAACTGTTTTCATGATAACTTGTTTACAATAAAAACATTTTTATACAATGAAATTCCTTCTTAATTTCTCAACTAGTTTTGATCCTTTACATCCACGAAAAAAAGTACATCAATATATAATTTGTTTTTATAACTTCTACATTAGTATACAATTATGAAGACATCAGTTTTCTAGAACTCGAGATCTAGTAATAGAAATCATCACGTTCCCTTACATCATTGGGAAAATATATAATTGGACCCTTTTCAAAGGACTAAATATATTAATAGTCTTCAGATAATAGATACCAACATGTTTCTAAAATAAAATTTTAAAAACATGAAATAAAATGAAAAATACTAATTTTAACATATTTGGTTCATACAGTATATCATTGAAATCATTTATAAATATCATATTTTCATCCAATGTAAATAGAAAAAAATATTGAGCGATGATCGTAGTTATGGAAGGAATACAATAATATATGTAAGATAAATAATATTGCATAAACAATATTACATAAACAAGCCACAATAAAATATTTCATATAAAAAATATTATAAAATAGAAATATATCCTTGGATGAAATAGAAAAATAAATAATCTCATAGACCAAAATAATTAGTTTTATAATGATGGAATACATAATATTGAACATCATAATATCATATTCAATTCCCCATGGAAAGATATCATATATGAATATGTTGGGGATATTCTAAGAAACCAAACTAGTTTGTCACATAAGACCTAACTATTAAATGATAGGATATAATATGACCCTATGCTAATAAAATTGGTCCAATTCATACATAATATAAATTTATTGAGTTATAATTTAATTCATAATAAGCATATTATCTTTTCTTGAAGAAACTATCAATAAAAAAGTATAATATTTTCAAAGTATGATAACTAAAAATACATGATTATTTGATGCCCCAATAAAAAGTCTATGGTATCATCATTTTATATCCTTATAAAATTTTATGGGTGAACATATTATATTGATATATATATATATATAACAATTATTGGGGATTTAACTATTTCATTGAAATTTTTTTTAAAATAGAATTTTATTTTGTAAATATTTAAAAATAAAACTCACATATTATTCAGAAAGAAGTTCATTAAAAATAATGATATAAATATAAATTGAATATTTAATGAGCAATATAGATGTATTGTTATGAAATTACATTCATTTTATAATTATTTACATGACAATTTCATCTTCACTTTTGGTAAAGTATTAAATTTTCATTGATTAGAAAAGAACAAGAATATGCCTCTTGATAATTTGAAAATAAATTCAAGTACAGTTGAGAAAGTCAAAAAATAAATTTTTTATAATAATAATGTATATTATTAAAAACATTTAATGAAACATGGATAAGGAATTAAAACAATATTGAGAGAAGATGAAATTCAATTGTATTCTCTTAAAAAAGGTTCCTCTAACGTCTAATATAACAAATAGGGGAATATGAATTTAAAATATGGAAACACCATAGATAATTGGTTGATAAGAAAATAAGGATACTTCAAAATTCAATGGCGATGAAATTTCCTCCAATAAAAATTTAATCCTCCAAAATCCATAATAAAAATTTAGAATCTAGAATAAACACTTACCTTAATATTTTTCTTCTCTATATGAATTATATACTCTTAAATAATCAATAAAATATTATAAAATAATTTATCAACGATTTTTTTCATTTATAATTTTTTTTTAATTTCAGATAGTAATCATTTAGCATCATTTAGTTGTATTATTCAGGCTGACATAGAGTATTGGATGTTTTTCAGTTGGTTTCATCGAGAATAATTTGATATATCAATTATCGTTAAATTTCATTTGAAATTTTAATATCACCCATATAATGTTAATGATGCAGTAAATATTATTATTTTTCATTTTATACAATTTTATAGTAAAACACTATATTTGGTTACAATGAATGAAATAAAATATCTCTATAGAGGTTATCGTGCATGCATAAACACAGATGAAATTTTCATTCTCTAATGAATCAAAGGGAAACAATATAAGTGGAATATAATATTTCTAGACTTATAACTATGAAATTAATATAATATATATTAATTAAATTAATATTTATAACCATCCAAATAATGTGGTCAGTAAAAATGAATTGTAATGATATGTAGAGATGATATAACGCATATACACCCATGAAATATTTTCATTTTCCATTGAATGTCAAGAAGAAGGAAATATTTTATAAAATAAATAAATTATGTTTTTCATATATTTATCACAATTGTGTTAAAAAATAATAAGGGAAATTTAATATTTTATTGAGTTTGATGATGAAATAAACCTAAATAAAATTTAATTGAGAGTTATACAACTTCATTGAATAAAAAACATTGGAAAACACATTAATTTTTAATCTATAGTATTTTAATTAGAATACATATATGGAACATCTACATATTTTATTAAGGTATTCATGTAAAGAATGTTTGAGAAAAATTGTTTATTCATGGAGAATAATAGAATATAAAAGGTTTTCTTTTATAATTTAGTTTTATGGGACACTTGAAAATAATATAAAATAATAAATATAAAAAGAGTCACACTTATGGATATGATTCACAAAAATATATTAATTTTAATGAAATGGTTATAAGGGTTTATAACCAATCATCTAATAAGAATTATATTAAAATTTTATGACCTCATCCCTATTATTTTATATTAATTAACCTGTATTACTACTTTACTAAGGTAACATCATTTTTACCCATGATATTATTAAAAATATCCTTTATGAAATTGACCATTTTATATATTTTGAAACCTTTTATTCTAAAAATTTCATATGTCTTAATAATCCAATTGTTAAATGTTTAATATTTTAATACTAAAATATGGAGACAAATCACAATGAAAACATATTTTAATTATATGTGTTTTAATGAATAAATCTAATGTTATATCAAAATATAATCAATTAAACATTTATATAGAAATAATTAAGTTACTTTTAATAAATGGGGTAATATCATACTTAAATAAATTCCTAAATATAAATACAATTAATACAATTTAAAGATTATTTCAAAATAATGTTGATATTTCACAGTTAACCAACAAATTTATTTTTTTGAAAAACAACAAAAAATAATATATGAAAAATTATTACCTATAAACAAATAACTAAATTCCATTTCATAAAATTAATTTTCAAATATTTATAAATTTCTCATCATGATAAATGCATGAACTATTCATGTTATAATGATAAAATAATTGGATGTGCATTAAAAATAGTTCATGGATTTATCGTTTACCTATTATAGTATGATATTATATTTGACATTCATACCCATACAAAAAAAGGTATCATAATTTTTTGTAACATTTTAGTTCATATAAAAAATTGAATTAGCAGTCATCAGATTTTTTATGCTCCCTTGTTTCCCATTCTACTTTGTGATATCTCGGACGAACCTTCTCTTACTGAGTTTTATAACAGTAAAAAAATTTCAATATAGTGGTATGAAATAGATATGTTATTCACAATATGATATATTATGAAAAAAAATTATAAATTAGTAAGAATATTAATTTGGTATAGCATGACGTTTCTCAATAATTAGATACTGATCATGTCATGATCATGATGTTGGTGAGGTTGACGTTTCAAATAGTAATCATATATCCAATTAATTATACAATTTCAAAAGTTCTGATGTACAAATGACATAGATTCCCATTAAAGATGATGCATGTAACAACCTCCAATATATATATTATTAAGAATACATGATATTCCACATGAAATTATAATTAATTTCATTCTTGACCAAAATTTCATTGAACCTCCATTTAACTATATTAATATGACTTTTAATATTATTCGCATTCATTATTGTCATTTCTCAATAATTTTGGCCTATAAAAATAAATTTCACAACTTCTTTCCTATATGTTAGAGTAAAAAACCACTTCCCATACAACAACTCATGTGGTGAAATTTAAAATATTGAATGGAAGATATTATTATATGAACATTCTACCAACGGAAAATAATGAACCCATATACCTTTAATATAAATTGATAAAACATCAGCATATCATCTAACATATTTATATTTCATTTAAATTCCCATCACATTTGGAAAATATTTAATTCCCAAATGTATCATAGTGTCAAATCCCTTTTGAAAACACTTCGACAATTTCAATGAAATATATTTGTTATTATTGGATTCAATAGAAAGTGGTGAACCATAAATTATGATAACATCGTTTATATTTATCCACATGAGGACCAAAGATTTTTATCTTTTAATATAGAGGGTAAATTTACATACATGGTAAAGGGATCATTAATAACCCATTTAAATTAATTTTTATTAAAATTATTTGGATATTGACTGAAAATATCCATAGTAACATCATCCCATTTTCCACAATATTTGGTAGAGGATTCATTACTGTGTTATGTTGTTCTCCCTACGATGAATTTTTTAAAAACCTAGTATCATCATATATATTTTATAATTTCCAATTTAATATTATCCCACATAAATTGTTCCTTAAAATACCAAAAATATTTGGTTCCCCATGGGGAATAGTGTAATTTTATCATTGAGATTCACATAATAATTATCAAATATACTCATTAATAAAACTATCATATACCATCTTTGTAAATAATAAAATACCATTTTTATAGATGATATCTATAATGATCACATCATTGAAGTAATTTATTTTTTATAAATATTTATATCATCAGGATGTGATGTATATGAAGAGAAGTGGTATTCCCCTTCGGTAATGATTATCATATTTATGTTTACAATATAAAAAAATATATATTTTTCAATCATTATGTTATTCAAAATTTACTTATACATCATACACAACCAATTATACACCACATTTTCCATTCTAGGATGGATTTTTAGGGTGTAATTATAATCTTAGATAAGTTCTACTCATCAAATTTTCTTCATGTTGAACAATTTTCCTATAAGAGATATTTATAATAAAATAAATCAGCCATATTTTTTTAATATCATTAACCATAATGTTAATAACATTGATCCATTAATTCAGTAATTATAACATCCAACACAATTTTATTGGATGGATAATTCCCATTTGGAATCATCAATTACCTTGATTCATATGAATCCAATCTATCATTAATGATATGGAATCATCCATGTATTTTATTATATTCCTAACTATATATAATAAATCTAACCCTTGAAGATAATAATTTTAATATTTTGGAAATTAGCTAGCTTATTTAAAATTATTGATAAGGAACGTTATTATAAGGACCTGGAATTAATCATTACATGTTCTGATGTGTGTGTACAAGAATTCAAATTATTTCAAATTTGGGGATCATTTCCATTTAGGGTTTTAATGTATAATGGGAATATATTACAAATTAAGCCCATATATTAAAATTTTACACTTTTATACTATATCCAATTTTCTACCAAACAAATCATTATGAAATTAAACATGGTTATAATTTGATATTTCATTAAAACTTGCATCTTCTCCCCATCCTAGAACAAATTATTCCTTAAACCATGTGAAAAATTTTGAAAACATTAATTGGAAATAAATTATGAGTATGATACATAAAAATTAAAATAAATTCAGAGAGTAGTGGAAAACATACACACGAAATTCTATAAGAAAGCCATTAAAACCAATAACAATAAATTTAAAACCCTTTTCAGTTATATAGAGATGAAAATTGATAATAAAATTCTATATCAATTTTAATAATAACATGACAAACATTAAATATATTGTATAAACCATTCTGTAACTATATCATTCTTGCCTCGAAAGACAAGGTATGTTACCCAATACATTAGAGAACTATCTAGGGGCCCCCAAAGATGTAACTGGCTAACCCAACACTATCTTGGTGCATTAAAATTATATGACATAACATTATCAACCACGAGATATAATGGGGATACATCCTTTATATAAGATATATTAGGATTACATGTTTCACATTTAATTCTCATATACCATATCATGAATAAAATATTTTATGCTTTAACTTTTCATCATAGAACCTTCCAAAGACTCATTAAATACCTTATGGAAAAAAATTTGAAATATATAATACCATCTTCTTTAAAAAATACATATTTAATACCAAAAAAAATTAACATAAATAGGGTTTTATGAAGATAATATATTCAAAAATATATCATTATAAAATACAAATTTTTGCTACTAAAATACAGGTTCATAAAGACTATTTTCTAAATTAAAACACTATGAAAATTATATATATATTTTTAAAGAAATAACTTTGAGAACACATAGATGAATCATAAAATATTTAATGAATCATGCTAACTGGGAAATATTCTCATTATGTATAGGTTAAAACATGTTAATTTTTAATCTTTTAAAAACCAAAATTTTAAAATAATGTCTTCTAACTCGAGTATGATTTGACACCTATGTCAATTAATTTTTTAGATAATAATATTACGTAAATTGAATAAATTATTGAGAAAAATTTTCATGTTTACTATTATTTTATATAACTTAGTATCAATTTATAAAAATTTCTTAATTAATTAAGCTAACATCTGATGATTAGAAAGTATTTGTTACTTCTAAAATGACTTTGATATGATATAAATAGTCAATGATATCAATATAAATACATCTCTATTGTAATAATGATGAAAAATTATCATTTTTTATAAATAATTTTAAAATTTAATCAATTTATTAAATATGAATATGAAAATGATATATGTTTCAATCAGGGAGACGCTAGGTCCTTCTTACACGTGAGTAATATATCAATTTTTCCATGACCATTATAAAAAGAAGGTAATAAAAACATTATATTTATATATTGTTAATAATATAATTAATTTTATTTTTATAATTTATTAACACTTATATATATCATCCATGTGATGTAGTGATGAAAAAACGAATCACATCACTTCATGGAGGTGATAACTCACACGTACATACAGATGACAAATTCATTTTTTTGTATACAGTAATAGAATAACATAAATGATATAATATAATTTTATAATGATAAATATTCCAGGAATAGAATATATATTCATTAATTCCGTCATTATAACTAGTATTTAGAGATAGTGATGAAAAATGAATTACATTGATTAGTGAGGCGGTAGTCTGCCACACACACGGTGACAATGAATTTCATTCCCACAAGCTGGAAGATGAGATTGATATAGGAAATTACACAAACATGTTAACATATCAGTACATGTCGGGTATACGATTTAATATTTTATCATGGTTTTAGATGATTTTAAAGATATGCATGAAGTAAAATAAATATCACATGTAGTTAAAAACTATACATCTTTATAGGAAAATATATTATTCCTAACAACTTTTGATCACTACTGTAATATTTTACCAAAAAAACATATAGAATGATATAATGGATTATAGGGAGGAATTTTGGTTAGAAATCAGTGAATTATTATGAGTTTTAACTATTAATTAATTATAATTAGTTGTTCCCTTTATATGAGAGGGTAAAAACAATCTATGAATTTTACAAAATATAAAATAAATATAAATTATGATTTAACTAAAAATGGAAAAAATACATATTTAGTTGTATTATTAAATGTTTGTTTGGATAGAAATACAATCATCCAATTAAAAAAAGACATGTCTTCAATATTTTTTAGTCATTATGTTATGGTTTAACACTTATTTAGTGCCATTAACTCTTACCGTGAAAATATGTATTTTTACACAATAGGGGACAGTATTAAAACTATTAAATAGAAAAAGTCCCAATAAATTATCATGTATTAATTGAGGACCCTTATACCCATAATTTGGAAAATATTAAAGTTTTAATGAATTATATATTATTTAATAAAATATTATTTATTTTAAAATATAATTAATGTCAATTTTAAAAGTATTCTTTAATTTGACTTATAAAAATTTCAATAAAAAGACAACTCAAAAAAAATCTCAAAATACATATTTAATATGATACATTAATGTATCAAATCCATTGATGATATTAAATAATAAAAAATTATTTAAATTTTTATATATTTAATTAAATTTATCTCATATTTTTAGTAAAACACATAATTACTATGTCTGCATTGTGTACGAATTTAAGGTATTTTTTCCTCAATAAAATTTAAAAAAAATATTAATATAAATATTTTAAATTTTACATTATAATTTACTATAAAAGATATCTCTATAATTATCATGTATTATAAATTGTATTTTTATTAAAAACATGAGTATGAAATCTTTGACTTCTCATAAAATAAAATATTATAAATTTAATAATAGTATCCATGTGGCTCCCAAAAGTTATTTTTTTGATCCATGTATGATTAATGTTGAAAAAAGATCTTTTAATAAAATTTGGCCATGTTTTAGGGTTATTATCACGTCCTTATCATTTTATTTTACACTTAATTATGAGAAATTACCTTCACCATGGTAACAGAAATGACTAAAGTTACTATTCATATTCCCAGAAATTAAAGAGGAACTATTACAATAATTTCTAACTCATGAGTCCAAATAATGAATCCAATATTTTTTAAAATGTTGATTCTTAATTTAATTTATATTTAGATCAGAAAAACAATACAAATAAAATTTGTATTTATCAAATGTCTACGTTTAAAATTAAAATGTTTTTATTCTAAATTAATGTATATTATTAATTTTGAATAACATTATTGGATTAATTTAAATCATAAGAAACATATAAAATTTTAATTTTTTTTAAAAAATTAAATATATTTTTGAATAAACAATTCTAATTTTTAATATTCATTACAAAAATATGTTTTTTAATAATCTTTTCATAATTCCACACTAGGAAAATTTTCCAATTTTAATTTAAAAATTATTTCAATTTTAAATTTTTTATAATTTCTATAATATAAATATATTATCTATACATAAAAAATAAGTATTGAATCATTTTTGAGGAAAATGTATTTTTTGAAGCATAAAATGTGTTTAGTTGAAATAGTGTAATTAGTTTTTAAGAAAATTAATGAAATTCATATTGAGTTGGGAATTTATATTTATTTCATAATTGAGTTATTCCTATTCAATCATTATAATGTAATGGATATGTTATAACATCCACATTTAAATAGAAATATTTAGTGGTTCGTTTAATCTTGATGTGTTGTATCTCATACGTTATGAAACATAATTTTTCATTTTATAATATTTGGATGTTTTATTATCCCACTTTTTGAATTTTCATCCTTTTAATTTTGAACTCGGGATCAATAACTACTGTTTCATATTTCAAATTAACGTTATTGAAATCCCATATCTATAGATGTATTAACAAAAATTCATCTTTAAAATAAATAATGAGAATTATGAAAGACATATAGAATACAAAATAAGAAGGTTTCCTTGTTGGAAATCCAGAACATTAATGATAAAATATAACACCAACGTAATAATATCGAGTTATATAGAACAAGGTTTTGAGAATGTGAACAATAATGAAACCATAACTCTATGATGCCTTAAAATCCCATTGATTTCCTAGTACAAAAAGTAAATTGATTAATTTTTTGTTTTCAATATTGTTTTCATAGTTTTTATGAATTATTTTACACCCTGGACTAAGAAGATAAGGAAATATATTTACATGATAATACTAATTTCCTCCATTAATTCATTCTGAACCAAAAATTCATCTATTGATCAGATCTAAAAGTACTGATGGTGATGTTTTCATGCCTAAAAATTGGAACCAAAATACCTAGATTGTAAAATCTATGAAAGGAAAAAAATCTTAATAACATTAATAATTATCCAAAAAAAAATTCTTAGGGTAAGATAAGACAATAATTAAAAAATATTAAGCAATTGTATTAAGAAATTATAATATAACCTCCAACATTATTTAGTAATTCCAAATGTTAAATAGTGACAATTCGAAAAAAACATGTCCTTTCAATTCATCAAAATATTACAAAGTAATATTAAAACCCAAAAAATTGGAAGTATATGATTACATAATCTTTGAATATTAAATCTTTCATTTATCCCCTATTAATATCAATCACTGTTAATGTATCATACAAAAAAATGTATTTTACTATATCACATAATCTCAACGATGTGATAACCATTTATAAAATTTACATAAATTAACACAAATCCACAATGAAATCATTTATGATTCCAAAATAATCTTTGACCATTATTCCTAAAACATTCCATAGGATTAAATTTACCTAAATCCTATAGGTTTCTAATAATTCTAAACGTCATCTAAACTAATATTAATCTCCTCAAAATCTATCCCATAAAACATAAAATGGGTGTCAATGCGTTTAGACATATAATCAATATTAAACTTGAAAACCCATGATAATGCCTTAAATCATTAATGTAAATTAATATAAAAACATTATAATATATAATATTTTATAAATTGTTCATTTATATAAAATTTTATGAGCAAACCATATTCCTTTCATACTATAGTTTGTATGTACAATAATTTACTTTATTTAAATTCATAGTATCTTTTCATTTTAGAGATTTAGTTAATTATGACAATGTATTAAAATGTTATCCCATAAAATATAGGTTAAAACATTTTCTTACTACCAAATTATGAAACTAAAAAAACATTAAAAATAAATATACTTCTTTTTATGATATAAAATTACAATATTCATCTTCGCCTTATATTTTACACAAAATAATTCTTGAACCATCTGAAAAACATTCTAAAACATTAGATGGAAAAAATATCATCAATGACCATGTAAATAAATACATCCATTTGACACGTGAAAAAATGAAAACCCATTTAAATTTATTTGATTCAATTAAGAAAAACATTTTCACATGAATGACACACACTCCCAGACATGTTTATCTCAAATAAATAATTTCAAACACATAATAGGTAATTTAAAACCATTTTCAGGTAACATAGAAAATAAAATTAAAAATCTTATTTTAAACCCATGCCAATATAACTTTATCCATGTTAAATACATTGGATAAATTCTTCAATAACTCCCTACTTCTTCCCTGTATCGACATGTCACATTAGTCAACGCATTAGAGTGCTATTTGGGAACATATAAAGCTATAATGGCTCATCCAATGCTATCTGGGTGCACTAAACATATGAAATATAATGAACCTATGAGATATAATGTATAAGGTCCCGGCCTTAAAAATCTCTTAATATTGAATTAAATGAATAATTCACAATAAGGATCTTTTCAGGTTTAGAGTTTTAGAGAATTAGAACATAACTATTACATCTCAAAAGATTACAAAGTAGACACTTCTGCTAAGTTTCCATAGAAAAAAACTCTTAAAAAGAAACATGTCTAGTTCCATGTTTTATATAGCATCACTTTCCCTTGATCCCATCCTTGACACTATTCCACATTAAGTCATGTGATGAACATTTCAAAAAAAACTGGGGTGAGCATAAAATGCTCTGTAAGGGATACACAAAGAATGAAAACTGTTAGTTTTTTAAACATCAAGTAAACCATGTATACTTTATCAAAGTATTACCTTCACCTTCATGAAGTAGTAGAAACTCTTCACTGAATAAAATATCATTACTAACCCTTTTGTAACCAAAGGATTACCATAAAACCCATATAAAGAACAAATAACATATAAAGGTAACTTGGGACATAAACATACTTAAGTGGAATAACCATACGGTCGACTCCCACACATATCACTTAATGGAATAGCCATACGGCCAACCTCCATACCCAATGCGTTGGAGGTTATAACGTAACCACCCATCCTGGTATTTACGGCACCACCCGTCATGTGGTTCATCACGTAAACTCCAGTTAAATGTCCAAGTACCATTATAAAATCATAAGACATAAAGCAAACATAAAGGAGAGAAAACATTTCAACACTGTGATCACAATATATCACTCAAATATATTGACATAACAAATCCATTATAAAAACCATTTTCAGTACCAAAATACATAAAAGAGTATATGGTATTTATTTCATTTTAAAAAACATTACGGCTCATTGAGGAATCCAAAGACCAAATAATACTCGCAGCGGTGGAAAATGTCGTTGTCACCGCGTACGTTAAAAGAAACATTCCTTTTTGTTGTTTAGTAAAATACTTTGTAGAAAAAGATTCCTTTTGTATAAAAGTAAAATTCAAAGGGGTTTATACACCGTATAAATTAAAGTTGTGTATTAAACGAAATATGCCCCAGTGAAAGTAGATTTAGACGAAGTCCCTTACAAAGACGGTATCCTTGGTTTAAGGATAAATCAATTGCATAATTATGTGTGACAAACGAATACACCAAATATAAGGGGATATTAAGTGTAAAACAATCAGAGGTTATTCACACATATTCATAGAATTATATATTCAGGGAGTACATGTTTATCCCAAAGAATCAAATTTGGGTTAAAAAGTTCCCTTGCAAAAATGTGAAAGCCTAACGGCATCACTTAAAAATTCAGAAAAAGAGTTGATATGAGATAAAAAGGGTATCTCATCACATGGACATAAAATTTAGATCAATAAGGATATATAAGAACATATCCCAATATAATATTATGTTAATTAAAAGACATAACAAAAGAAGTCTTCTACAAAAACAGGAGGGTGAAAGGTTCCCTTACCGACATGGGTATCTTTCGAGACATGCACCCCGCGAAAGAAGGACAATACAACATTGATGTAAATACTCATAAATGAAAGAATATTACACAATGAGAAAAATAGAAGGCATTACATACACCACTCAAAAGAAATTGTGGCAGATGTTGCATAAATCTCACGGGAATAAAAGTGAGATGAAAAATCCCTTACGAAAACTCAGCAGCCTAACGGCGCCACATAAAACTTACAAAAATGGATTGATGAGATAAAATAGGGTATCTCATAAAATTAACATAATGTTTATATAAATAATAATATAAAATAAAATCCCCCAACATAACAAAGAGGAGCTTAAAATAAGTGACATAAAGGAGAGTTCTTTAAAAGAAAGTGAGGGGTTTGATCTCTTACGGAAATTCGGCAGCCTACCGGCGCCACTCAAAAAATCCAAAATGAATTGATGAGAGAGAATAGGGTCTCTCATCATATGAACATAAAAATTACAGTAAGAGTAATATAAAATAACATCCCAATAATAATAAATATGATCATTAAAAGGAATGACATAAAAAAGCGTACTTAAAAGGAATGAGAGGAGTAGGATCCCTTACCTCAGGTCCGACTTGACTCGATCATTCTTTAACGTCCTGAATAATAAACTTCAGTTAATTTCTATTTGCTTAAGAACATTTTTCAAGTTCATTATTCCTTTTATATCACTTATTTTCATGTTATAAACATTATGTAATCCTTTAAGTTAATAATGTTTTTTTTGTCGATATTTGGTTCTTAAGTCGAAAGAGGACTTCTTACAATTACACGTTGTTCGTGTGGTCAAAGGTTCTTTATATCCAGAATTAAATTCCTGATATGGATATCATATATATCATATATATATATATATATAATATACATGTATTTATAATTTCACATAATCATTTAGAGGTCAGAAATGAAATGCACCGTTCATGGAGACGGTAAGTCGTACGTACGCATGAACGCTACTTTCATTTCTTTGTCTTATTAATGGAATTAAAACTAAATGAGATG
This sequence comes from Viscum album, assembly GCA_963277665.1. NCBI lineage: Eukaryota > Viridiplantae > Streptophyta > Magnoliopsida > Santalales > Viscaceae > Viscum > Viscum album. The sequence continues at coordinate 1,472,584,541 of OY728150.1, forward strand.
TATGTATATTTGAATTACAGAATTATATTCATCATTTATATGTATCATTCATCATATACATCCATTATATACATGTACTTATAATAGCACATTACATTTGGGGATAAGAAATGAAATGCATCGTTCATGGAGACGGTAAGCCGTACATACGCATGAACTCTACTTTCATTTCTATCTCATACTTTAATGGAAATAAATAATAATTATATAGAGGTATATTATAATTCCAGTATTAAATAATATATAATAACATTAAATCCATCCTTTATGGCATTAACGAATCACATCACTTTGAGGGGGCGGTAGTCCGCACTTCCTAAAATAAAGATATCGCGTATACCCATAACGGAAGCCATAAAGGTAAGCCACAAATGAAAAATACAGAATATTAAGTAAAAAATAAACATATTATATATCGTATATAAATATAGTTACATCTTAATGGACACCTTTGAAATTGTTATATGAGTGTTGAACAATCATCGTTTCATGAGGCAGAAATTCGCCATCCACGGAAACAGTATGTTCTTTAACAATTAGATGTAAGTGTGTGTAATTGTAGCTCAAATACTTCTTATAAAAAAACATCCTAGTATATTGAAGATACTGGATTTGTTACAAAATAAATTAATAAAATGATTTTAGGGGGCAGGAGAGGAAAAATAAAACAAAAGGACTCAAGTGAAGACATTACCGTAAAATCGGGTAACTCCCTTTGGTTTGAGCTCAAAGGCTTCCTTGGGAAGACTTCTTCCCAAAGTGAGGCTTCAAGGAGTAAGATAGGGAAGTGTAGAGACAAAATTGGTAGAGTTTGGCCGAGCCAAAGGCTTTGGGAGTGTGGTTAAGGAGGTAGAGGTGGGGGCCTTTTATAAGAGGAGAGGAGGAGTACTCTTGGAAAGTAAGGAAAAATCACTTTATTTTATAATGGTATTCGAATTTAAGATGTTCCACATTAATATAATTCGAGGATACTGTCATAAGGGTTCGAAAGAACCTCATCCAATAGGTTTTGGACATGTGTAGGTCTTAGATATGACATTATCTTTCCATTTTATTTAAATCGTTAAATAATGAGGTCATCGATGCATCATCGTGATGTCATAAATAATTTAATTTATTTAAAATCTAAAAACTATAAACAAAAATACTATGATGGATGAAATCTTGTTAGCTTTCCAATTACTATTTATAGTCAAATATCGGAATTTTATAACCCCATGTAAAAATTGTTTTAGTAAAACATCTCATGTTTGTGTCATTTTTACTTTAACATTAAATAAAAAGGCATTTATGTCATTTTCCAACCAAAGTGGCTCCATGGGGTCCCCAAGATGAGACATGGATTGTATTGGTCGGCCATGACACATCCAAACTCTACCAAGATGACCCATGGATTGTATTGGTAGGACATGTGTCTAGGTCATTTCAATTTATCAAAACATTATTATTACCTTAAACTACACTAATTACTTCTAAACGAGTTTAAGAACATAAAAGTTAGTATTCACCAAAAAATTATTTTAATCTCATTGAACCACATTTTACTTCTTAATCACAACCATGTATGTCGGATTTTTGAAATTCAAAACACAGAAGTGGTAAAATTTCATTTAAACGAAAAATCAGTTATTATAAGTACCACTTAGTGGTTTCACTATTCATCAAAAATTGTAGGTTTTCAGAAAAATCCCAAAAATTCACCCTAAGCTATATTTGATATTCCGAATTCAAAAATGAAGTATATTTTACAAAATTCAAAACATATAAGTCACAATAATTAATTTAATAATTAATTCCTGCGGTCATCGCAAATAGCGTGTTTTTATGAAACAATAAGTATCAAAAGATTGACACTAGTTTAAGTATGATTTCAAAGTGTAATTAATTACAACGACCACTATTGGATTTAATGGTAAAAATATATTCTAATTTCAATTTAAAACCAATTAAAAATATAATCTAATCATATAAATAAATTATATTAAAAAGAGGTTTTGAATTAAAATACAACATTTTACACTATTCATTAAAAAGTGAACTTTATCGGAAAGATACCAAAAATTTACACAAAGTAAATTTTGGTGTCCCGATTCTAAAGAAGAGTTTTATTTGGTCCAATTGAATATATAAGAGTGAACAAAAATATATTTAATGACGGTTCACCATCAAAAGGCGATAAGTGAATCTTTAGTGAAAACTAGGACATATACTCCTAAAATTGAATTCTTTCCGTATTTTAAGCCTTTATCTTTTATTGGATAAATGTAAAAACATTTAAAATCATATATAATCATATTTTAGATATTTCAATCCATTACTGCTAATACAATGACTACATGTTAACTACCATTTAAAATAATATTATTTTATTATTAGAGTGCAACGTAAGATTCCCAAGAAACACACTGTTGCGTGTTGGGTATGCCATCGAGCATAGCGTCCCCATTAAAGTCATATTAATATTTTATTCACAAATATGGATAAATATGAAAATTTCATATTATTTATTAACCTGGGGTGTTACATCCTTCCCCCCTTTTTGGAATTGCGTCCTCGCAATTTTTAAAATTGATCTTGGAAACATCCTGGAATGTCCCACATCGGAACAAGAGTTGGTAAAACAATCACTTTAAAATAATAAAATATAAGTACAGAGGTCACCCGAGTTAACCCATAATAGGATTCCGTGTAGGAAAACATGGACATGGAAGAAAAAGAAAAAGGTCATGTACTTGAGGGAGAGTGATAGTAAACATGTCTAGGAGAAAGTTAACCATATGAAAATCACAAACTTGTGATGGGTTAAACGGTATTCGGTTCCCCAGTAGGAAAATTTAATAGACAACATTTTTGTTTTAAGTTACTTTTTATTGAGGAATTTATTCATAAGGAAATGTAATCACCTATCATGTTGACTTTCAACTTTTATTAGATTCCTTACACAAACTCATATTTTTTCCAAAATATGAGTATTTAGGAAGACATGTTCATATTAAGAGTACTATAATCAACTTCTAGAGAATCACCTAATCCACCAAATAAAACTATATACTTCCCATGTCTTTAGGCTTTAACCAAAACCAAAACCAAAAAGGTTAGTACAAGACCAGATAATCCAGAAAAGGATAACCCTTTAAAAAGAAAATCTATGCTTAATCTCCAAAATTTGTCCAACAAAACCCAATGTTCAACGAGGACCATCTGATAAACAATTTGTCCATAAAATTCTTCAAAGTAAACCAAACTAAGATTGAAACCCAAATATTTGAAGGATTTAATCACATAGTCTTCCAAGGTACAAATTAACTTTTCTCTCTAAATAACATCAGTTTCTCTTAAATTCTCATATTTTAAAGTAATTAACCTAATCACATAACCTCCATGATAGGTTAATCATTTCCATAGATAACCAAAAATAAACTTAATCTTGATTCCTAAAATCATCTAACTAAAAAGAATCAGTCAAACTAACCAGGGACTTCATGTAGTCCAGTGGGAGGTGATATATACCAGTTGCACTTTGGTTGGGGTTCGATTCCCGCAGCTTTGTCTGACGCGACGGGTTGTCACACGGTCTGCATGTTTTCCTTTTTCCAAAACTATATAACTCTTAAAACATTCCCCAAACTGAGATAAAATCTTCAACAAAAAATTCATAACATATTTTAACCTCAAGTTTATCTCATGCCTTTTATTTTCCATCATATCATAGAGTAACCCATAATTACCTCAAAAGTAAGGATCATAGAAACTCTAATGGTTACCTTTATAATTATTACCTGAACATCCACATCGATTGGTCATCTCGTACATGAAGAATTACCGAACGTACCAAGGTTCAAGTGGTTTATCATTACTCCTTGATAGTTGGTTTAGAACAACCATGAGTTTCCTCATTGAATCCTCCATTTTATCTAGTATCTTAATCAGAGAACCACCACAGTTTCCTTCAAAACTGTTGTCCCTTTGGTGCCTTCTAGATCCATCCATTCACTAAAAACAGAAATTTCAGTGTGAGTATATCAACAGAACCATCATGTACTAATGAGGAAGATATACTTACTCATTCACTTTATCTAAAAACTGTGACTCTTTCTGAAATCCTAACCATTATGGTAATGTCACTTATGCTTAAAGAATACCCTAACCTCTAAAGTTATCTACACCGACCTTCGATACCAACTATATGGCCCCGACCTTAAACACCTCGTAATATTGAATTAAATGAATAATTCACATTGAGGATCTTTTTAGGTTTAGAGTTTTAGAGAATTAGAACATAACTATTACATCTCAAATGATTACAAAGTATACACTTCTACTAAGATTCCATAGAAAAAAAAAACTCTTAAAAAAAACATGTATAATTCCATGTTTTATATAGCAGGACTTTCCCTTGATCCCATCCTGGACCCTATTCCACATTAAGTCATGTGAAAAACATTTCAAAAAACTGGGGTGACCATAAAAAGCTCAGTAAGGGATACACAGAGAATGAAAACTGTTAGTTTTTTTAAACATCAAGTAAACCATGTATACTTTATCAAAGTAATACCTTCACCTTCATGAAGTAGTAAAAACTCTTCACTGAATAAAATATCATTACTTACCCTTTTGTAACCAAAGGATTACCATAAAACCCATATAAATAAAACATAAAATATAAAGGTAACTTGGGACATAAACATACTTAAGTGGAATAACTATACGGTCGACTCCCACACATATCACTTAATGGAATAGCCATACGACTGACTTCCATACCCAATGCATTGGAGGTTATAATGTAACCACCCATCCTGGTATTCACATCACCACTCATCATATGGTTCATCACATAACCACCCTTCAAATGTCCAAGTACCATTATAAAATCATAAGACATAAATCAAACATAAAGGGAAGAAAAAATTTCCACACTTTGATCACAATATATGACTCAAATATATTGACATAACAAATCCATTATAAAAACCATTTTAAATACCGAAATACATAAAAGAGTATATGGTATTTATTTCATTTTAAAAACATTACAGCTTATTGAGGAAGCCAAAGACCAAATAATACTCGCGGCAGCGGAAAAGGTCGTTGTCATTGCGTACGTTAAAAGAAACATTCTTTTTTGTCATTTAGTAAAGCGTTTTCTAGAAATAGATTCCTTTTGTATAAAAGTAAAAGTCAATGTGGTTTATACACCGTATAAAAGAATGTTGTGTATAAAACGAAATATGCTTCAATGAAAGGAGATTGAGACAATGTACCTTACAAAGACGGTATCCTTGGTTTAAGGATAAATCAATTGCATAATTATGTGTGACAAATGAATACACCAAATATAAGTGGATATTACGTGTAAAAAAATCAGAGGTTAGTCACAAAAATTCATGGAACGACTTATTCAAGGAGTAAAATTTTATCCCAAAGAATCAAATTTGGTTTAAAAATTTCCGTTGCAAAAATTTGACAGCCTAACGGCTTCACTTTAAAATTCAGAAAAAGAGTTGATGAGAGATAAAAAGGGTATCTCATCACATGGACATAAAATTTATATCAATAAGGATATTTAAGAACATATCCCAACATAATATTATGTGAATTTAAATACATAACAAAATAAGTCTTTTACAAAAAGAGGAGGGTGAAAGGTTTCCTTATCGACATGGGTATCTTTCGAGACATGCACCCCACGAAATAAGGACAATACAACATTGATGTAAATAATCATAAATGAATGTATATTACACAATGAGAAAAATAACGGGCAATACATACACCACTCAAAGGAAATTGCGGCAGATGTTGCATAAATCTCACGGGAAAAAAAGTGAGATGAAAAATCCCTTACGAAATATCGGCAGCCTAACGGCGCCACATATAACATTCAAAAATGGATTGATGAGACCAAATAGGGTATCTTATCAAATTAACATAAAGATTATAGAAATAGGAATATAAAAGAACATCCCCCAACATAACAAATAGGATCTTAAAAGAAGTAACAAAAAAGAGAGTACTTTAAAAGAAAGTGAGGGGTTTAATCTCTTACGAAAATTTGGCAGCCTAACGGTGCCACTCAAAACATCCAAAATGGATTGATGAGAGAGAATAGGGTCTCTCATCATATGAACATAAAAATTAAAGTAAGAGTTATATAAAATAACATCCCAATAATAAGAAAGATGATCATTAAAAGGAATGACATAAAATAGCGTACTTAAAAAGAGAGGAGTAGGATCCCTTACCTCGGGTCCGACTTGGCTCGATCGTTTTTTAACACCCTGAATAACAAACATGAGTTAATTTATATTTTCATAAGAACCCTTTTCAAGTTAATTATTCCTTTTATATCACTTATTTCCATGTTAGAAACATTATGTAATCCTTTAAGTTAATAATGTTTGTTTTGTCGATATTTGGTTCTTAAGTCGAAAATGGAATTCTTACATTTACATGTTGTTCGTGTCATCAAAGGTTCTTTATATCCAGAAATACATTCCGGATTTGGATATCATATATATCATATATATCTAGAATATACATGTATTTATAATATCACATAATAATTTAGAGGTAATAAATTAAATGCACCGTTCATGGAGATGGTAAGTCGTACGTACGCATGAACGCTACTTTCATTTCTTTGTCATATTAATGGAATTAAAACTAAATGATAAGTATGTATATTTTAATTCCAGAATTATATTCATCATTTATATGTATCATTCATCATATATATCCATTATATACATGTACTTATAATAACACATTACATTTGGGGATAAGAAATGAAATGCACCGTTCATGGAGACGGTAAGCCGTACGTACGCATGAATGCTACTTTCATTTCTGTCTCATACATTAATGGAAAGAAATAATAATGATATAGAGGTATATTATAATTCCAGTATAACATCATTTATAATAACATTAAATCCATCCTTTATATGTCCCACGTATGTCATTAACGAATCACATCACTTTGAGGGGGCGGTATTCCGCACATCCTAAAATGAAGATATCGCGTATACCCATAATGGAAGCCATAAATGTAAGCCACAAATGAAAAATACAGAAGCTTAAGTAAAACATAAACATATTATATATCATATATAAATATAGATACATCTTAATGTCCACCTTTGAAGGTGTTATATGAGTGTTGAACAATCATTAGTTCGTGAGGCAAAAATTCACCATCCACGGAAACAGTATGTTCTTTAACCATTAGATGTAGGTGTGTGTAATTGTAGCTCGAATACTTCTTATAAAAACATCCTATTATATCTAAGATACTGGAGTTGTTACAAAAAAAAATGAATAAATAGAGTTTTGGGGGTTGGAGAGGAAAAATAAAACAAAAGGACTCAAGTGATGATATTATCTTAAAATCGGGTAACTCCATGTGGTTTGAGCTCAAAGGCTTCCTTGGAAAGCCTTCTGCCCAAGGTGAGGCTTCAAGGAGTAATAGAGGGATGTTTAGAGACAAAATGGTCAGGGGTAGGCCGAGCCAAAGGCATTGGGAGTGTGGGTAAGGAGGTAGAGGTGGGGGCCTTTTATAAGAGGAGAGGAGGGGCACTCTTGGAAAGTAAAGAAAAGTCACTTTATTTTAAAATGGTATTCAGATTTAAGAGGTCCCACATTGATATAATTAAAGGATAAGGTGATAAGGGTTCTAAATCCACTCATCCAATATGTTTTGGACATTTTTAGGTCTTAGATATTACATTATCTTTCCATTTTATTTAAATCGTTAAATAATGAGGTCATCGCTGCATCATCATGATGTCATAAATAATTAAATTTATTTAACATCTAAAAATTATAAAAAAATAATATGATGTAGGAAATAGTTTTATCTTTATAGTGAATATTTATAGTCAAAAATCTGACTTTGTATAACCCCATGTAAAAATTGTTTTAGTAAAATATCTCATGTTTGTGTCATTTTTACTTTAACATTTAATAAAAAGGTATTTATGTCATTTTACAACCAAAGCGGCTCCATGGGTTCCCCAAGTTGACCCATGGATTTTCTTGGTCGGCCATGAAACATCCAATGAGGGTAGGACATGTGTCTAGGTCATTTCGTTTTATTAAAACATTATTCTTACCTTGAACTACACTAATTACTTCTAATCGCGATTAAGAACCTAAAAGTTACTATTCACCAAAAAATTATTTTAATCTCATCAACCATATTTTAATTCCTAATGACAACCATGTATCTCAGATTTTTGAAATTCAAAACACAGAAGTGGTAAAATATCATTTAAAAAAAGCAGTTTTTATAAGAACCACTTAGTGGTTTCACTATTCAGCAAAAATTGATGTTTTTTAGAAAAATCCAAAAAATTCACCCTAATGTATATTTGATATTCCAAATTAAAAAATGAAGTCTATTTTACAAAATTCAAAACATATAGGTCACATTAATTAAATAATTAATTCTCGCGGTCAGAGCAAATATCGTGTTTTTATGAAACAATAAGTATCAAAAGATTGACACTAGTTTAAGTCTGATTTCAAAGTGAAATTAATTCCAACGACCACTATTGGATTTAATGGAAAAAATATAATCTAATTTTACTTTAAAACCAATTCAAAATATAACTGAATATTATAAATAAATTTTATTAAAAAGTGGTTTTGACTTAAAATACAACATTTTACACTATTCATTAAAAAAATGAACTTTATCGGAAAGATACCAAAAATTTACACAAAGTAAATTTTGATGTCCCGGTTCTAAAGAAGAGTTTTATTTGGTCCAATAGAATGTATAAGAGTCAACAAAACAGTATTTAATGACAGTTCGCCATCAAAAGGTGATAAGTGAACCTTTAGTGAAAACTAGGGCATATATGCCTAAAATTGAATTCATTCCGTATTTTAAGCCTTTATCTTTTATTGGATAAATGTAAAAACATTTAAAACATATATAATCATATTTTAGTTATTTCTATCCATTCCCGCCAATACATCAACTACATGTTAACTACCATTTAAAAAAATATTATTTTATTATTAGAGTGCAACATATGATTCCCAAGAAACTCGTTGTTGCGTGTTGGGTACGCCATCGAGCATAGCGTCCCCTTTAAAGTCATATTAATATTTTATTCACAAATATGGATTAATATTAAAATGTCATATTATTTAATTACCTGGGGTGTTACATAATGGGTATTGAAAATTTATATAAGCTATATCAATCTCACCCACATAAAATATAATTTTATTATATAATATAATGATGAAAATATTTTATGGTTTCTGTTATCATTTTTGAACCGTTAAAAATATATTTTATTATCAATGAAAAAATTTGAATAATAAAATATACATTAATTTTAAAAACACATTTTTAATAATAAACCCCAAATAATGAATTTTTTGTTTTTCGTTGACGTAAATAACATTTAATAATTTTTGAAGAAAATGAATATTTTGAATATCAAAATACACTTTTCATTAAAAAGTGACTTTTCAATTTGAAAAATTATACAAATGATAAATAAAAAATTTCCTTAGAAAATAAACATGAAAAACTATAAATTAAGAATATTATAATTAATTTATTATGAAGATGAAAAAATAATATTATGTTGTATATGTTAAAAAAATCCATATTTACTCTTGTAAAAATAATCATAAAAAAAATTCCAATATAATGTCCCTTACCTCGAGTCAGATTTGTCAACTAAGTATGAAATCCTTATGAATAATAATAATATTGTAATTATTGTCTTTCATGAGATTCTTTTAATGTTTATTATTCATTTTGGGTCACATATTTCTAGTTTATAACAATTTATTAATTATTTAATTTCACATCCAATGTTTTTTCAATATTCAGTACATCCAAAATGACATTAATGTTATGTATGTAGTCAAAGCGGTTATAGTCCATAATCTCTATAATATTAATCATGAAATAATTATAATTTATTTTAAAAAATTTTATTTTTAATTGAATCAATAAAATATGAATATAAAAAATGAAAAATGTTACAAGAAATAGAGACTGTTGGTCGTGTGTACGCATGAGTAACTTTTATATTTCTCAATGATCATTATAGAAAAATGGTAATTATCATTATATTTTACAAGATTTACCATAATTTCATTAATATCATATTAATAAATTAAATGAAAAATATAGATATTATTAATGTAATGTGGTGATGAAAAATGAATGACATCACATTGTAGAGGTGATAATTAACAAGTATACATGTAGGACATTATAATTTTTTTATGCATGGAAAGATAATAAAATAAATGATATATAATATTTTTATAAAGATTAATATGTCATTAATATCATATATTAACATTAAATCCATCACTATTAACAGCCTTTAAAGAAGGAGATGTAAAACTAATTACATCATGTTGGGTAGTGTTATTTTTTTGTACACGCGTACAATGAATTCTTTACCCATTTTGTTGAAAAGGAGATGAACATGGAAAATTATACTTAAATATTAACTTCTAAATATATATAGGATATTTAATTTATTATTTTATCATGGTTAAATAATATTTTAGTACATGGATGAATAAAAAAACAAAAATAATGCACTTGAAAACTACACCACTTCTTCAGACAATCTATATTGATTAACACCATAATACCATTAAATGTTCTGTAATTCCAAAAAAAAAAGTCTAACATAATTTTTATTATGGTGAGGTATTTAGTTATAGAATGACAAAACACAATGGATTTTGATGTTTAATAAAATGATAAGAATTAGTGTCATTTTTTATGATAAGTGAGGAAAAATCATGAATTTTCTCAACAATATTAAATTAGTATAAATTAATCCTCAATCTAAAATGTCTCTAAAATTATTAATTTTTTTGATAACCTCATGTGGGTTCAAAATATATTCATCCAATGAAATAAATAATGTTTTTGACTATTTTTTAATCAATATAATTATGGGTAAACCCTTATTTAACACCATTTACTTTTACTATAGAATCATCTATTTTAACCCCTCACAAGTCAATATAAATACTATAAAATTTTAAAGATACATAAATGGAACTTGGATGAAATTTTCAGGCATATCATAATAATCTTTCTGAATTTAATATTTCTATGAATTTGTATGTCATTTAATGAAATATTAATCATTTTATAATATTGTTAATGTTAATTTTGAGACTATTCATTAATTGACATTTATAAATACAAATAAAATAATATATCTTCAAAAAAATATTATAATAAATAAATAACATGTAAAATTACTCAATAAAATTCTTTTTTCCCATTACATACATCAAATTAAATTTATTTTAAATTTTATAAAGAAATTTATTTTATATTTCATTTTATATAATAATTAATGCATCAACATTTTTTATGAATTTAATGTAATTAGTTCATTACTGAAGAAAATAAAATTTCCAGATTGAGATTATTCTTTTAAATATCATATTAGTATTTCTAGTTGAATATAAATTATAAATATCTTAATATACAAATGTTTTATATATTAAAAAAACGAGTATGACATCTTTGACTATTCATTAAATATAATATTATAAGGTGATGTTCTCATTAATGTGGATAAAATATGGTATAATTATAAAAAATTGATGATTACTGATGAACCTAACTAACCAAATAAAACTGTTTCATTTTTTGGTTAATTTTATAATCCTTTATCATATTATTTTTAATCTTAATTACCTGATATACCATTTACCATTGTAACAAAACTACTAAAGTGAATATTAATATTAGACAAAAATAAATTAGACCTATTTAATTAATGAATAAAATATCTTATTCAAAGATGGAATTTTTTTTTTCAAAACCCAAAAGTTTCCATATTTAATTAATGTTTTAAACAGAAAAACACAATGAAAAATATTATTTTTCCACAAAAATTTCCATTTTTAAAATTAAAACGACGATATACTAATTTTAAGAATAAAATTAATTTCAAAAATAATAAGTCATTATTTAGATCAAAAGGAACAATAAAAATTTTAGAAAATACAAAACATGATTTTAATTTTAAATTAAATAAAAATTTCAATCAAAATCAATATTTTTCACTATTCATTTAAAAAATCAAATTTTTCAAAAAACAACTACATGTTTACCAAAGAAATTTTGTTTTAATTTTATAAATTATTTTAATTTAATGTTTTCAAATAGTTAATGAAATTAAATAAATTTGTTAGATATAAATAATTAAAAATTTATTTTTGATGACAATATTATTTGGAAAAATAAATTGTTTTTGTTAAAATTATGTTATTATCTTCCAAGGAATAAAATTACTATTTATTTATACCATTATATTTATTTTAGAAATATATTATTCCAATTCAATCCATCCAATTACGATTCTAGGTTATAACGACCACATTTAATTATTAATATTTTTTATTCAATTAAGCCAAATGAGGCATATATTGCACGCTATCGAACATTGAGTTTCCATTTACAATAAAATGATATGATCTTTATATTATTCTATCTGTATTAACATATCATCTATACATTTCATCTTGGTTAACAAGTTCTCTACTTGAGATTCTTTATGACAAAATCCTCGATAACTACATCTTAATCCAAGGGTACTACATTCAAAAGTTATATTTATTGGAGTTGTCCATTAAATTACCACCATTTACATTAAAGAATCAAATGATAATTTCTCTATAAATATGATATGGGAATTAAATGAAAAATTATAATTCCATAAATCTCATATCATAAATTATACATATGAAATTGTTTCTCTATGAATCACCAGATTGATTCTCAATAATCTATTATTTTTTATTGTATTTTTTACATTATACAAATAGTCATTATCAAATAACATAATTAAATTATAAAAATAATCATTGAATAGTATATTAGACAAATCTATAAAATTAAGGGTTACCTTAGTCAAGAAAAGTTGAATTACATTAAATTTACTTTTTAATAGATCATATGTAATGTCATCTATAGAATATATTCCTTCAATAATTGAATTTTATGATATACATACTATACAAAAATAATGTTTTTTAGATTCCTAATGGTTTTTAATCATGTATATTCCCAAAGAAAAATAATACATTTTTAAAGATATGGAATTTATTTCCAGAAAATTGATTCAAAACAACATATAGTGATAATTTTCGTAATAAAACAAATGTTCACATCTTATGGAATCACTAGTGAATAGACGAACATCATCACATATCTCATAAAGTTGATTATTTAGTACCACTAATTCCACACGGTACATCTTATAGGGTGTTATGGATATCATTTATTATTTAATAATGAGATCAATCAAATACACAACTTCACAGGATTGTGGATGTTTAGGTATTTATTTTGTAAACATGTCCTTGTATTCTGAAAAAATCATTATAACCTCTATTCATAAAATTAATTTATCATTAAATAATTCTTTCTAATCCTATTCCCCTTTAATATCATTATATAGGGTTTATATATGTGGATAATGTCATGATTCAGATGATTTATTGACCCCTTATGGATATATTGTATTTTTTATCTATATAATGAGTCAAAAAATCCTTCTCGTGGAAATAATTTTTTGAAAAAATAATATCAAACATATACATACTATTGATTATATCAAATTCATAAATTTTTATATGAATCATTTTTTAAAATATGGTATGTATATTCCTCTTAACTGGGACTATCAGACATACCCTTTTTAAAATTTTATCAACACAATGATACATGGTTGAGAATTTCTTTCTTTCCCTACCTAGGTAGGTATACTTGTCTTAAAAAATGGATGATATAAAATTCTGTGATGACATAAAATGAATTAAAACATTAGAAACATTCGGTTTTAGGATCAAATTACTAACCAAAACATGTTTTGGAAAATAAAACATATATTTTTTCAATATTATCTTACCCTCCCACACTTGGGATTTTTTTTTTGAAATTCAATTATTTCCTAGGGAATTGATTTGAATTATTCCATGTCTCATTAAAATTAATGAATTATACATTAGGATATTCTATCATAACCATTAATCCCAGAGTCTGGTGTACATTATCTAAAAAACAGAGGAATATCCCCCTCCCATCAAGCATGTTTGATGATGATTCATTTCAAATTTAGTATAGTGTGTAAATTCTACCCATCCATGATTTCGTTTTACCAAATTTTATTTTTTATAGTTCTCAACGTCTTATGTGATTTCATAATTTCTCTAAAAAACACAACATTCCAACATTCATTATTCTTCTTGATGAATATTGATATTATATCAGAATATAATTTTTTTTGAGATATTAAGTATATTTAAATCTAAGGATATCACCCATTAATAAATTGAAAAATCTTACTGCTTGGATAACATACATAATCTTTAGTATGAGTTTTTATTCTTTATATGATAGAATCATATTTAATAGTGTATTGTCCTTCTCTTTTCATTAGACTGTGTAACTGAATATCAAAATCTACCCATTCCTCACAAAGAATGCATTTTTAATAATATTTAATTGAATTTCTTTTTATCCAAACTATTTATTTAATAAAATTTCATAATTTTATGGATCAATGTCCACTAATTATTGGAGTCTCCCTAAATTTTACAAACTACCATGATAATGTTTTCATCCCCTATACATTCGATAAAAAAATATATCATCTCCATGTAATATATCTATTACATATAAAATAATTTATTAGAAAATATATTAACTATTTAGTATATTTATATGTTTTCTATTCCTTCCTAAATGATCCAATTATAAACATTGTTATATAATTATGTTTTTAAAAACATTATGATATATAAATAAATGTGTATAAATCTAAATTATGTATACAATTCATTATTAATTAAAATTTAATAAAAAGATAATATGATAAGAATAATTATATTACCACAGGGAATATCAATAAATCATAAAAATAATTACAAATAGTTTATTCGTAACAATTTAATCAACAAAAAGAACTCCATTGATAGTGACTAAAAAGTAGTCAACACTTAATCCCACTCATCATGGACTGGTATAAGATGAAGTTTATACTCGAAAACAATTTTTAGGGATTATATCACAAGGTACATCCACTCAGTAATGGAAACAATTTTAAAGTATACGATCCTGGATTTCATTTCCAAGAGACAAAAAATATTATACATTAATAAACCATCATTATATTAGAATATGCATAGATATATACATAGATAAATCTATAAAATCATTCATATAATTATATTATGTAATCTCTATTTTCCCAAATTATATTCCTGATTATTATCTTCTAAATACTCTCGTACCTAATGTAACTCCCTATGTAGAGTAACACATAGTTGGTGGTTAACTAACTGAATTAGTACAATATATAAGACATTTAACAAAAAATATTAAATAGTTTGGTATTTTTAAGATATTAATAAACTCATTATTATTAAATTATATTTGAAAACATTAAATTAAAATTAATATCTTTTGGGAAAATTATTATATATACTATTATATACAAAAAATAATTCATGGATTTCGTCCTATTTAGTAGGGGAAATCACAGTAATCTGTTTGGGTGATTGCAGTGAGTATGATTATTCCCCTGGATCATCAAATAATATTTCCTTTCAAGGGGTTATTGATAATTATTTTCTAGAAGGTGGGCCAATTATCAGCTCTATTTAATTAGATAGGTGTGAATAGAATATATAAGAAGATGTCCAGGACATACTGGTAGAAACACCACAATCTATGGTTCAAGCAATTATGAATTTTCATCTTCGAAAAATAGTTCATGTAATGAGATAGACTCGAGTATCCCAGAACTAGTTCCTTAAAATATTAAATTACTCTAGGATAAAATTAATTCCACCCCAAAGGGTAAAATATTTTTTTAGTATTGGAAAACTTGAGACATATTTTTATTTAAAATTACATTTTATATAAATAATAAAAAATGAATTTTGAATGAGAATATAGTTATTCCCCTAAGAATATTCACACATATCAGCTATAATATACATATTGCAATCACGGAGAAGGATTAAATATAATAGTGGGGTGAGCTGAAATGGTTAGTAAGAGTTACATATAACAAAAGCTACCATGAAATCAATGATTCGTAATCAATATGAAAAAGAAAAATAATTCAAACAACATTCCATTTTATGGAATATCCTTTTAAAAAACTTAATCCATGGATAATATCATACTAAAAATCATATTGATTAAAAGAACAATAATATTAATGAAGGAAATTTTTTATTATTGGAATTCATGTTTCCAAGGAACAAAATACCATTACTTGCAATACCTTTTAGATGATGATTTCATCATTATGTGTAAAACCCAATTTAATTTGGATCCTTTATTCATCAAATTAGAGTACTGATTCATGAAGGGTGTTTCCAATATATCGTCCCCAATTTTTCTTTCATTTACAAAAAATTACTCATATATAAATATGATAAATTTAATTCATTAATCAATAAGACGTATTAAAATTTTTCTTTACTGAGTAACAGATATATATTTTACATTATTTCACATGTAATTAAATATATTTAAATTTTTCCATCATATGTAAAATTGTTAATGACATAAGGAATAATAAAGTAGAATAATTATGTATATCAACAATATATCAATAAACAATTTTGAAATACAAAATATGATTATAAAATTTTATTTCACACATAATCGTATTATTACATAATCAATACAGTAGATTTTCAACTCATAGAATAGAAATTGGGTTATGAACTATATTATTATAGGTAATCAGTAGAATAATATACCCAAATAATGTAATAATTATAAGATTTAACATTTAATTGCATGAAAATAATAAGATTCATGATACGATATATCCAAGATTTATACATATATAACATAAATGAAATAATTGTGGAATAAGACATGTATCCAATATATGTAAAAATGAAATAAGAATCCCTTGCCTAACACTACTATTTTTGTACATTATTTAAAAACATATATAATGGTTTAAGAAACTTTAATATTGTAATATAGAAACAATTTCATATATATTCAATCTGATTTGATCCTCTTATATATGTTTATCAAAATATTGTTAACAATATTTCATTATCACCCCTATTTTGTGTGTTACCACCTTCAATTTTCTATCCACGTTTTGTTGTGTATGTCCTGATTCTTGTGGATAGGATATAGTTACATCATCTCTATAATTACATTTAATTTTTTTAATTTCATGTGGAATCACTATATAACTTTTCAAAATCATTATTAAATATTGATCATGGAAAATTAATCGCATCATGTGTTCGATATGATAATCCCTACACACGCACGAGAAAAATTATCATTCCCTTAATGGTAAAAGGGTATGGAATTAGATGTTATTTCAATTTTATTGAACAAATATAAAACCATAAGTTAAATATATTTCCATCATTCCCATCATTATAACCATACATATAATGTGGTGATGAAAAAAAGTTACACAACTTAGTGTAGATGATAAGTCATACACCGAAACACATGATGCTTTCCTTTTTCATAAGATTGTTAAAAGGTGGAATATAGCTATAACATAATCATAATAACATATCATCAAATATATGATACTATTTTTATTTCTTTATAATTTAAAAAACACAATATGTGAAAATAGAACAAGATATAATCGTGAATGATATGGTAAAAAAGTATTACCTCTTCTTCGGTGGAAGTAATTTTGATCTCATCATAAGGGATCTTGGGTTGGAGGTTTTGGATGAAAATAACATTTAGAAAATGTGAAATGATGTTGGAATGAGAAATTCTCAGGGTTTTATCGACATATATATCTCAAATTAGTGTGATTAAGTGATTTTATAATTGAAATGAATGACACATTCAGAAATACTCAAAACATTAAAATATGATATGGTTATTCTTGATCAAGAAACATATAAATTTCATTTATGTATGGGAGAAATAAATTTAAACCCTATTATATAACCATTATCATTATTTCACTATTTTATGAATTTTAAAAACATAAAAAATTTATATAAATTTAATAAAATTTAATTACTATTAAATTTTATTCTCTTCATTTAATTTGACGTCAAAAACATCAAGAAAAATTTGAAATTAGAATAGAGTGATTAAAACATATATAATATATTTTATAGATCAATAAAATTTATTATACACATTAACTCAGCCCAAATATATAAAAAGTAATCCATTTAAAATCATTTATTTTAATTTTTTAAATTATATTAATATTGTATTAGCATTTTAGAATCATTTTAGGTAAACTAAATTATTAATAATTAAAAATAAATTTAGATAATTAAACATATATCATTAGGATCAAAATATAAATTTAGGTTCATTTGTATATAAATTTTTCACTATGTGGACACATCATTGTTTTTAAATATAGTGAGTGAGATATTTTGTAACTAACATTAGTTTAAAAAATGTAAAAGATATTTTGAGGGAAAATACTATCTTAAATAATTAAAATTTAAAAATCAGGTGATAAAAGTTTAATAATAATAATTAAATAATTTGAAAATGATTTTAGGTCACATTCCTACCCATATCATTTGGATTTATCCCCTATTTAATCCCACTAACTCTTGTTGTGGCTACATGAATTTTTACCCTTTGGGAGTCAATATTGTTGCTAAAAAATGCCAATCTTATAATAAATAGATAATTTACAACATGTTAAACCTTATACCAATACTCTAGTCTAATTTAAGATTTTGTATAATTTTATATCATTTAATAAAATATTATATTTGTTAAAATATAATTAATGTTAATTTTCAAATTATTTAATACAAAACATATTAAAATGTCCATAATATAAGAAATATATATATAAATATTTTAATTCATACCTAATATGTTATGAGAATATATAAAATTATTTTAGGATATTATGTAAATCAATTAATATTAATATTAATATTTTTTATATCATTTATTTGACATTTCAATTAATTAAACAATCATTGCATCATCATTTTGGAATACATTAAGTGAAATAATAATCACTAAAAAATTAAAAATTAATTAACATTATTAATATAAACATTTTACCATTCCATGTACTGTGTATCGTATAATATTACTTTTATGTAACTACATATTAAAATATTAAATTTCTTAATAATATAAGTATTGCATCATTAAATTTTTATTAAAATTTAAAATTACAACTAGAATAATGTCATCCAGGCGGCTCTAAAAGCTCATAAAATAAAAGGATGGTTATTTTATAAAATATCTCAAAAAATAAATTTAGGAAATTTTCTAGAGTAATTTAATAATATTTAATATATTATTTGACCCTTAATTACTTGATTTTATCTTAGTTGTGGTAATTAAAATTTCTAATGTGATAATATATATTGTCCAAAAATAATAGGTGTATATTCAATAAATATTTACCATATTATTACATATATAGATTCTATTTTTCAAAATTAAAAACAAATTATTTTTTCAAATGTATTTAAAATTAATCCCATAGACAAGGTGTGAAAATGAGTCTTTAAAGTAAACATGTGAAAATTATTGAAATTAATTTAAATAAACAATAAAAATTAAAAATATTAATATTACAATAATTAGAATAATATATATATTATTTATGATAATGCTAAAAAAATAAAATATAATTTAATATCATAAAATATTTAGATGAAAATTTTCGTTTTCAATTAAAATGTAGTGTTATATTTCAAATATTAATAGATTAAAACATATTAGAAAAATAAAAAAATTAACACAAAGTACAATTTTATATTACAGTTCAAAAAATTATGTTTTCTTCAATTATATTTTACAACAGTTTCTAAATATTGATACAAAATTACTGCCCCACAAAAGGTGAAAAATATGACATCAAAAAAATATAGCATTTGTATGTAAAAGTAGAATTATTTTTAAAGAATGTATATAATACAAATAATATGAAAATAAAAAAATAGATTCAACATAAAATATATATAAATTTCATAATGTTTTTTCTACTATTCTTTTTAATCAGTTTAATTTCTATGTTCTAATAATATTTCACTATTTATTTAATATCGTTGTGGCATTGAACATAAGAAATTAAAATGATAATGTTTAAAAAGATACATACCATAAGATATTGGGGTGTTATATTCTCTCCCTACTTAAATAAATATATTCCTCTAAATTTGATATTACATTTCAAAAATCAAATGTTGATACTTGAAAATAATTTGAAAACCCACATCGGAAATAGGGTTAATAAAAAACCCTAATAATATGAAGAAAAGGGAAATAAAAATTTAACAAAAAAATATGATTTCGAATATGATAACATTAGAATAAATTGACAACATATACATGGAATAGACATATAACTATCAATTATTCATGGAGAGTAATAGAGAATTTGGTCATTATAAATTTAACCATCACAAAAAAACACATCATGTGATTAATTGAAAGATCATTGATTTATTAGTATTAAAAGTAAAAATATAAAGTTTTCATTCAAAAATCATTAACCATGATTTAAGGTATTATATAAATATCCAAATAATCATTTGGATATTAAAGATACTTTATTTATTTCCCTATTATAAGAATTATATTTTCCTTTTTGTGTACTTCAATATATTTTCACATCATCTCTTACACTATGAAATTTATATTCACATTGAAATATCACACCTGATGAACTTTTTAATAATCATATGGTCCTCTTATCATTCAATCATTTTATAAATATTTATCAAAACCAAAGGTTTTTAACACGTTTTCTAATATCATAAATCGTATTGTAATGTGAAACAATAATATCCAAAGATCAAATTAATCCATTCAATACGTATATTCCTTAGGAATAATTTAAAATACATATTTTTCTTTAATTATAATACATGTATTTTAATGATGTGTTAAAAAATACAAGTACATTTGGGTAACACCTCTCATGTTTGTGATAAGCATATTCAACACTTTTCTCAATCCCCTAGACTTTTACAAGTGAGCATAGCATGTCAAACTCAGTTTTCCATAGTCTATGTGTGCCCTAGTTGGTCTTACGGAGAAAAAATTTCAATATGGAATAATTGATTAAAGGTGACTTCTTTATATTTCATTTAAATATGATATTATTAAATTTTAGACCAATTGGATTTGATTTTTTATTGACTGAGACATCAAGATCTCCTATGTCCAAAGAAATTGAAATGTTGTTACTAATGTACTAAAGCAAAAATAATGATTTCTTTTATTTGGTTTTCTGGAGTGAAATGAAGACAGATTGAGGAGAATGTAGATATACAAAATGAGGAAGAAGAGTTTTATATCATATGAAAATATTTCCAATTATAGTGGAATCAACCATGATGGAAAATAAGGAGGAATCTCAATGTGAAGTCCCATTGGTGATGAGGATGAAATCTTATATATTACTTGAAGATTCTCTTAATGATATGTAAGTGCATTATCATCAGTAAATAATATTTTATATATTAATATTAGTTCTATAAAAAAATCATTTGGAGGTTTATTAATAGTTCAACTGAAATGATTTAGTTCTCCATCAAATTCTTTTGATGATATATCATCCACAAACATGAGTAATTTAGTTTTCTTAAACACAATTATCACTAATTGATTTTATATCATGATTTTTGGTAATCCAATATATAATATAAGATCATTGAGTTGTTGGATCGTTTTTGGTATTCATTTAACGTACCCAGGTTGATGTGGAAGAAAAAATCAATTGATATTTTTACGAGTCTATCAAAATATAATGGATGGTGTGATTATATTTTTGTTATTATGGAATAATAAAATATGTGGGATCATTTCATTGGTATCAATGAGTTTGGTGATATAGATTTTATCATGAAGTCGAATATTGATTTTGTTATACGTCATCATGAGGTACTAAGGATATTATTTTCTAATTAATATCCCAATTTATGTTGTGAGTTTTTTGAGGACTTTGTGGATTTTTTATATCATTGATCCTCTAAGGATTTCCAGTTCCATACACAAATGAATGGGTTGATTGAAAAATTTATTTGGAAGCTAGATGATATGATAGAAGAAATTATTCAGGATTTTTTATGATCATTTGATAATTCCTCTACGTTTGTAGAGATTTATTATAATATTAGTCAACAGAAATATTCTATAATGGTTAATATTGTTGAACATATTAGAATACATTCCTATGCACAATATTAATATATATGGTTTAGATTTAGGCGTCTTTTCACATGATTTCTATTACAGTAGGATAATGATGTTTCAAATGACTCGAGAGTATCCTATGGTAGTATAATTAAATCATGTATTCTTTTTAACAATATAATATTCCTCAAGAGTTCGTAGACGTATATAATCTGTTTCTTAGTGGTGTCCCTTATCACATATTGAGTATTTTTGGTTGAGTGAGCATTGTTTCATCCCAAATTCGAATACATTTTGAGGTTTTGGGGAACATTAATAATGAACTGTATCAGTTAACCATTCTTCCATTGTTGGACCTGATCCATGATATATTTCCAACATCATAGAAAAAAAAATTTCATCACAAGGATTCAACTTTATTTTAATATACGTAATTAAATAATAATTGTTACATGGAATTGGTTTGTAGGCTAGTAAAAATCCAATATAATTAGGATAACGCGTTTGGATAATTTGTATCACAATGATTCTAATATAAAATTGGCCTAGTGTATTGGAGGAATGTATATTTGAATATGAGTCAATGATGTGAACTTTATAACCCATGGTATTATGTTTTTGTTATGCTATACTGTTAGATATTTCTATAATTGTGTTGGGTTTATATGTATAATTTTTTTTTGATTCAATTGATTTATTTTGATTAAATATTTTATAATCTTTTGTTTTGTGGATGAAGATTTCCTCTTGGAGAGGTATTTCTCGAGTTTTATTATTTTTATTAATTATTATTGATCATTCTAGGAGTGGATTGAAATATAAAATCATTGAATAATTTAAGTGGTATCTGTTGTAATGGAAACAAATTTATATACACGTTCTAATGAATTATTGGAGTGATTTGTGTTTAATGTTATATTCATGAAATATATCTTTTGGAGATTAGATTATAGCTGGAAATGGTATCCCACATAGTGGATATTTAATTCATAGTGTAAAGTGGTGGTTGTATCAGAGTGTGAATAAGCAGTTGATTGGTCAATGATGCAATTGATGGTTGAATGATGTCAAGGGTTGGAAGGTGGTTATTATCTATGTGCGAAACCTTTTAAAAAATATCATGATAATTGTTAAATTTTTATCAAACATATGAAAATATATTTATACATTTAATGGTCAATACATGGGAGAATATATGAATGTTGTTTCGATATTTTAGGCAATATATTGACACCTGGTATTATAAAATATTTTATAAATGATATTGTGAGGTGATATATTGTGGATGATGCTTTAGTGTGTTAGTTTTTTTACATTCAATGACATATAATGATTATATGTCTAAATATATATATATATATATATATATGCTGTATTCCCCTTCAAATTTTTATATTCACCCCACTAGAGTCTAATAAACATACTAATGTCGTTGAGTTTTTAATATTAAGTGACTTCCCCAATAATCTAGGTTAGATAGGGAGTTGATAGCTGATTTTTTTCTTCATACAATGTATGATCCCAGGTAAATATAGAAAATGAAATTTTCATATTTATTAATATTTGAGAATAAAATATCAATATTCATTTTAATGGGATGCTATGTTCGATGGCGTACCCAACACGCAACAACAAGTTTCTTTGAAATCTCAAGTTTCACACTATAATATAATAATATTATTTTAAATGGTACATAAAGTCTATCCGTTGGAATAGCGAGAATGAATATAACTAACTAAAATATGATTTTATATGTTTGTTAAATGTTTTTGAATTTATTCAATAAATGTTAGAGGCTTAAAATGTAAATGAATCCAATTTTAAGAACAAATCTTATAATATTTTTTAAAAGGTCGATTAACCACCTTTTAATGGTGAAGCCTTTTTAAATATACTTTTTGACAATTTTATATTTTATATTTGACAAAATAAAATCTTTCTTTATAATCAAGACATAAAAATTTACTTTGTTGAAATTTTTGTTATTTTTTCGATAAATTTCATTTTTTAAATGAATAGTGAAAATGTTGTATTTTAATTCAAAAACTCTATTTAGTCTAATTTATTTATATGGTTATATTATCTTTGTATTTGGTTTTAATGTGTAATGAATATATATTTTTTCCATTTAATCTAACTGTGGTCCTTTGAATTAATTTAACTTTGAAATTGGACATAATCAAGTGTCAATATTTTAATAGATGTTGTTTCATAAAAACACGCTATCTGTTTTGACAGTGGGAATTGATTATAAAATTAATTAATGCAACTTATAGGTTTTTAATTTGGTAAAATTGATACGATTTTTGAATTTGGAATATCAAATATATCTTAGGTTGAAATTTTTTTATTTTTCTGGCAAATGATCATTTTCAATGAATAGTGAAAAATAATGCTTTTTAATTCAAAACTACCTTTTCATCCAATTTATTTTTATAGTTATATTTTCATTTTAATTTATTTTAAGGTGTAATTTAATTATTTTTTTAACATTTTTTACAATTTTGGTAGTTGGATGTAATTTCACTTTTAATTTGGATGTGAAAACAAATCAATCTTTTCATAGATTTTACTTCTTAATAACCCGTCATTGGTTTTGACAATCAGAATTATTTGAAATTAATTACTGAAATTTCTATGTTTGGAATTTGATAAATTGGATTCCATATATGGAATCATAAGGTCCAAATTATATAATTAAGACTCTTTTTTTGGACTTTGTGATTAGTAACGACGATAATTATCATTAATTATCGTGTTTAATTAGTAACCAGGTTGTTAAGGGTAATAAAATAATATCATAAAAATATAAAATGACCCCAACATGTGTCCTAATTCAATTGATGTTGTCATACAAGACCATGGGATGCCTTGTGCCAACCTTGGGACCCCATGGAATCACTTTACTTTGATAGCGACCTTTTATCATATTTTTTTAATGAAAGGAAAATGTAACCAATGTATGTAACACCTAAGTAAAACAATTTTAATTTTATCTACATAAATGATCACTTAGACTATAAATATTAATTTTAAAGATAAAAATATATCATTATAATTTTAGACATTATATAAATAAATTTATTTATGACACCATGATGATGTAGGGATTACCTCATTAATAGACGATTTAAATAAAACGAAAATATAAGGTGAAATAAAAGAATAAAACTTGTCTAAACCTATTGGATGGGTCTATTTATAAACCTTTACACCTTATCCTAGAAATATAAAATTTTGGGTCCTTTAAAAACCGAAAATCATTTTATAATAAAGTAACATTTTATAACATTCCAAGAGTGCCCCTCCTCCCTCTTATAAAAGGCCCCCACCTCTACCCACATACCAACAACTATCAAGCCTTTGTATCGACAAAAATCTGCCCATTTTATCTCTCCACATCCCTCTCTTAATCTTATATTCCTTACCATAGGCATAAATCTCTTCAAAAAACCCTTTTAGTTCAAACCAAAGGGAGATACTCGATTTAATGATAATGTCTTCTCTTATGTTCTTTTGTTTTATTTTTCTTCTCCAACACCATAAACTCTTTTTATTCCATTATTTTGTAACAAAACCAGTATATTTAATATATTAGGATGTTTTTATGAGATTTATTTGATCTACACATACACACACCTCTGTCTAATGGTTAAAGAACACACTGTTTTTCGTGGATGGGGAATTACTGTCTTACGAAACGTTGATTGTTCTATCTTCTCCTACCACCTTTCATGGTGGCCATTATTATGGAAATATATTTATTTATTATATATATTATATTTATTTCTTCTCTATGCTTCTATATTTAATATTTAAAAAATACCTTTATGCTTTTCATGTTGTGCAAATGCGATAATTTCATTTGAGGAAGTGTGGACTACCGCCCCCTGAAATGATGTGGCTCGTTCATGCAATACATGGAATTTATAAAGAATGGAATTAATGAAAATATGTCACCTATATAACATATTTATTATAATTTAATTATAATATATATATATATATATATCTCTCTCTCTCATTTAGTTTCAATTCCATTAATGTGACAAAAAAATGAAAGTAGTGTTCATCCGTATGTACGGCCTACCATCTCCATGAACGGTGCATTTCATTTATTTTTATCTCCAAATGTTATGGAATAGTATAAAATGAATATATATATATATAGGATACATATTATGTTTAAATCATTAAAAATACTCTGGATATTATGTACTAATAACTACGTGGACAATTCTTTTCAAACATGTTCATTTTTGACTCATGTACCGAACATCGACAAAAACGTCTTATATGAACTCACATAATTACATAATTATTATAAAATTATAATATGTGATATTATTTGAATAATAAACTTTAAATGGGCTACTTAAGCAGTTATAAATTGACAAAATTTTATTATTCAGCAATATAATGAAACAAACAAGGCATGTCGGACTTCAGGTAACAGATCTGACCTCTCTCTTTTTTTAAAGTACTCTCTTTTATGTCATTTCTTTTATGCTAGATGTTCTTATGTTGTAGGATGTTCTTTTATATTATTATAACTGTAATATTTCTGTTTATATTATGAGATACTCTATTCTATATCATCAATCCATTTTTGGGAGTTTCAAGTGGAATCGTTGTGCTGCCAAAATTTTGTAAGGGATCCTTTCACCCTTCTTATTTTCAAAGTTCGATTTTCATGTCAAGTATATCAAGTTACTTTTTCTTATGTTGGTGTATGATATATATATCCATCATTTTTTCCATTTATGTTCATATGATGAGATACCCTATTTGATTTCATCTATCCATTTTTGGATGTTTTAATTGGCGTCGTTAGGCTGCCAAATTTTCGTTAGGAATTTCTTATCTCACATTTAATCCTATGAGATCTCCATTGTTCGCCACTCTTTTATTGCATGTGATGTATATACTGCCCATTATTGTATTCTTTGAATAGTATAATTTAATTTATGGAAATATACAACTTCATTGTATGACCCTTCTTTCATGGGGTGTATGTTTCGAAAAGTTACCCAGATCGGTATGGGAACCTTTCACACTCCTCTTTTTAAAAGACTTCTTTTTGTTATGTATTTTAATTTACATATTATTATGTTGGGATATGTTCTTATATATCCTAATTGATGTAGATTGTTAGTACAAGTGATAAGATACCATTCCCTCTATCATCAACTCGTTTTCTTAATTTTAATGTGACGTCGTTATGCTATCAAATTTTTGTAAGGGAACTTCTATCCTAATTTCAATTCTTTTCGTTAAAACTCTACTTCTTGATTATGACATAATATGAATATGTGTGAATGATATCTTAATGTTTTACACTTAATATACACATATATTTGGTGTATTTATATTTGCCACACAAAATTACATAATTTATTTATCTTAAATCAAAGGATATCGTCTTTGTGAGGAACTTCGTCTCAATCTCCTTTCATTGACACATATTTTGTTTTATACACCACTTTATTTTATATGGTGTATAAAACCGTTTTTAATTTTACGTTAATTCAAAATGAATATTTTTATACAAATAGTTTTACTAAATGACAAAAGGTAATGTTTTTGTCCTACGTATGCGGCGACAATGACTTGTCGACCGTCATGACCATTATTTGAGTTTCTTCTTCCTCTACAAGCCATAACATTTTTTAAATGAAAAACAAATACCATGCTTTAAATTTCCTTATTTTGGTATTGAAAATGGTTTTGATAATGTTTTGATTATATTAATATGTTTTTGATATCATGTGATTGAAATTTGGAAATGTTGTGTTTCCTTTATGCATGTTTTAAATGATATGATTATGTTATGGTTTTGGGAATTGTTTATGAAAACAGGTGGTTTCGTGACAAACTAAGGGATGGTGAGCTCGAGATAGCTCTCCAATGCATTGGGTAATGCGAAAAAAGTTAAACGCTAAGGTTTCTCTGAAGAGATTTAGGGAATATACTGTGACAGGTATTCCAAATGTAACTGTGAGGGTTACTCACTACATAAGAATGTTATGAATGCCTCAAGTTACCATTAAGTATTATGATTTTTTGAGTTATTCATAAATATTATGATTTCCTGAGGTATATTAAAGTGCTTATGTTTTATGAGTTAAGTTTTATTTCATTTAATCTTATGTATACATGGACTAATCTTTTCTTTCAGTATTTTTATATCCCTTACTGAGCTTTTTATGCTCATCCCAAGGTTTTGAAATGATTTCCACAGGACTAAAAGATGAATAGGGTCAAGGATGGGATCAAGGAAGGACATGTTTTCTAAAACGTGGTAGTAGACATGTTCCTTTTTATGTGTTTTTATTTTATGATCAAAATGGAAAATGAGTAATAGTGTATACATTATAGTCTTGTGAGATGTAATAGTAATGATCTAATTCACTAGAACTCTAAACCGGAAAATATCTTCAACGTGAATTATTCATTTAGTTCAATATTAAGTAATGTTTTAAGGCTGTGTCCTTATAGTTGGTATCAATGTTCAGTTTAGATAACATTATAGGTTAGGTTATTCATTAAGCATAATTGACAAGTTGTGTATAACCACAATGGTTAGTATATTAGATGGATTCATTGTTATTTTCGAATGTTAGAATGAGATTGAGATAACATGGATAAGTATATCTTGGTTTTTATCTTCCTTGTTAGTACATGATGATTTTTCTAATATACTCACACTATCCTTTTTGGTTTTAGTAAATGGCTGGATCTAGCAGGCACCAATGTAATAGTGGATGTGAATAAAATTGTGACAGTTTTCTGAAAGAACAGCTGACTGATATGGGAGCTTCAATGAGAACTCTTGTGCTTTTTCTCACCCAAATATTAAGAGTCATGATTAACCACTCACTACTATAAATTGGGTATATACCAAAGGTTTTGTGAAAAACTATGGGTATATATCCACCCTATACCCATGGTTTTCTAGAATCGTGGGTATAAGATAGTATGGGAATCTATACCCATGGTTTTTGACAAAACCATGCGCATAGGTTTTTTTGAAGACCAATACCCACAGTTATTCCAAAACCATGGGCATAGGTTTTTTTTGAAGACATATACCAAGCATATTTAAAAACCATGGGTATAGGGGGAATTTTTTTCTAAGACCTATGCCCACAGTTTTTAAAAACCATGGGTATAGGTTTCCCGTGTTATGGCGGGGGAAAATGGGAATGAATTGGGAGGGATGAAATAAATTTTATGCGGGAGCAATGTCTTAAATAATATAATTATATGGATAACAATATTTGTTAATATAAATTAGGTAGCTTCATTGGTTTAGTTCTCCATTCGGTTCTCGGAAGTGTGGGGTTCGAATCTCGTTAGCAGAAATTTTCAAATATTCGGACAATATTAATATAAGTATAAAATAGTATGATTATATAAACAAAATCTGTGTAGCATAGTTGGTTCGTCGCTCAACTCCGTCCCTCTAGGTCGTCCGTTCAAATCCTACGAGTCACGTTTTCTAAGATAACAGCATAGGTATTAATAAATTATACTAAAAATATCTGAATATACATGAAAATACATCAGCTCGGTTGGTCCTGGGTTGTGTTGCGGTGCTGAGTCCTGCGTATGGCGCAAGTTTGATTCCAACTGCATGCGATTTTTGAAAATTTTAAATTTCCCACAGTTAGCAAACCTTGGGGTTAGTTCCCCGCCATGTTGTACACAAACGTGTTGGTGTGTGAAACACTTATACCCATAGTTCTACAAAACTGTGGCTATAGCTCATGACCCATATACCGACGTCGTTCCAGCCCACGATTCCCAAAACTGTGGGTATAGCCTACACCCACGGTTTTGGGGGCTATACCCATGGTTTTGAACCCTGGGTATTGGTCATTTTTCCAGCAGTGTACTTGAACCTTGTTGAGTTCTGTAATGCATAATGTACGAGATAACCAACTCGAGGTGGAAGTTCATGTAATAATTATGGAAGTAACTATTAGGGTTTATATGATCCTTAATTTTTAGGTGATTATGGGTTACTATATGATGGAAAATGAAAGGCATGAGATAAAATTGAGGTAAAATTATGTTATGGTTAATTTTTATGATTTTATCTCTTTTTGGGGAATTTTTTAAGAATTATATAGTTTCGGAAAACGGACAAAACACAGACCGTGTGACAACCTGTCATGTCAGACAATGCTATAGGAATAGAAACCACAACCAAAGTTCGACTGGTATATATCGCCTACCACAAGTCTACGAGAAGTCCCTGGTTAGTATACTTAATTGTTTTTAGATAGATAATATTATGAATCAAAAATTAGTTGATTTTGGGTTATCTATAGAAATGATTAGCCTATTATGGAGGTTATGTGATTAGGTTAATTACATTTCAGTTTGAGACTTCAAGAGTAACGGATGTTATTCGGAGATAACTGTTATGATATATCTTTGAAGACTATGTGATTAAATCCTTCGGAGATTTGGGTTTACTTCTTAGATTCAATTACTTCGAAGAATTTTGTGGACAACTGATTATTGAATGATCTTTGTTGATCTTGGGATAATGTTTGAAAATTTTTGGAGATTAATAGTAGTATTTCTTTTTATAAAGGATTATCAATTTTGGGTATTATCTGATCTCATACTAAAAGTTTTGGTTTTGGTTTTGGTCTAAAAACACTTGAAATATGTAGTTCTCGTTTGTATAATAAGTGATTCTCTAGAATTTGATTATAACACTCTTCATATGAACAAGTCGTCTTAAATACTATCCTTTTGTAGAAAATATGAGTTTGTGTAAGAAATCTAGTATGAGATGAATGTCTACACAACAAGTAAGTATGTTTCCTTATGAATTAGTTACGTTCATAAATAAATTCAGCAATGAAAATTATCTTAAAACAAAAATGTTTTCTAGTAACTTTTCCTACTGGGGAATCAAATACTGATTAACCCATCACATGTTTGTGATTTTCTGTTGGTTAACTTTCTCCTAAACATGTTTTCTATCACTCTCCATCAGAACATGACACATTGTATTCTCTTCCATGTCCATGTTTTCCTACATGATATCCTAGTATGGGTTAACTCGGGTGACCATTGTAATTCATTTTTTTCTTTTAATGCGACAGTTTAATTGACACTTTTTCTGATGTGGGGCTTTCAATGAAGTTTCTAAGCCCATTTTTTTAAAAAAATAGAGAGGACGCAATTCCCAAAAGGGGGAAGGATGCAACATCCCAGGTAAATAAAGAATATATCATTTTCATATTTATTAATTTTTTTGAATAAAATATCAATATTACTTTAACTAGGCTGCTATGTTCGATCATGTACCCAACACACAACAACGAGCTTCTTTGAAATCTTACGTTTCACACTAATAATATAATAATATTATTTTTAAATGGTAGATAACGTCTAGCCATTGGAATAGCAGGAATGAATAGAAATAACTAAAATATGATTATATATGTTTGTTAAATATTTTTTCATTTATTCAATAAATGTTAGAGGATTAAAATGTAAATGAATCTAGTTTTAAAAATAAATATTCTAATATTCTTTAAAAAGTTGATTAACCGCGTTTTGTTGGAGAACCCTTTTTAAATCTACTTTTTTACAATTTTAAATGTTATATTTGAAAAAAATATAATCATTATTTTGAATAAATAAATCAAAAATTACTTTGTGTCAATTTTTTTTATTTTCCGATAAAGATCATTTTTAATGAATAGTTTAAATGTTGTATTTTAATTCAAAACCTCCTTTTAGTCTAATTTATTTATATGGTTAGATTATCTTTTTAATTGGTTTTAAATATTAATCAAAATATATTTTTACCATTTAATCCAATTTTGGTCATTTTAATTAATTTCACTTTGAAATTGGACATAAACGGGTGTCAATCTTTTAATATATATTGTTTCTCAAATACACGCTATTTGTTTTGATAGTGGGAATTGATCATAAAATTAATTAGTTAAAATTCTATTATTTTAATTTGGTAAAATTTAAATCATTAATGATTTTGGAATATCAAATATATCTTAGGGTGAATTTTTGGTATTTGTCTGAAATATGTTCATTTTCAATGAATAGTGAAAAATACTGCATTTTAATTCAAAACTGCATTTTCATCAAATTTATTTAAATAGTTAGATTGACAATTTAATTGGTTTGAAGGTGTATTTTAATTATGTTTTTATCATTTAGTACAATTTTGGTCATTTAATATATATTTACTTTTAATTTGGATGTAAAAACAAATCAATCTTTTGATATATATTACATCTTAAAAACATGTCTTTGGTTTTGACAATGGGAATTATTTTAAATTAATTAATGAAATTTGTGTATTTGGAATTTGATAAAATGGATTCAAAATTTGGAATCAGAAGGTCCAAATTATGTAATTAAAACTCTTTTTTTGGACATTATGAATAGAAACAGCGATACTTATCATTAATTATCGTGTTTAATGAGGAATCAGGTAGTTAAGGGTTAGAAAATAATATCATAAAAATATAAAATGACCCCAAAATGTGTCTTAATGCTATTTTTGATGTCATGACCGACCATGGGAGACCTTGTGCCAACCTTTGGACCTTATGCAATCACTTTTGTGTAATAGTTACCTTTTATCATATTTTTTTAATGAAAGGAAAATGTAACCAAAGTATATAACAACTAAGTAAAACAATTTTAATTTTGTCTACATAAATGATATATTAGACTATAAATAGTAATTAGAAATCTAAAAAAATTTCCTATATCGTGGTATTTGTTTTATAATTTTTAGACATTAAATAAATAAATTTATTTATGACACCATGATGATGTAGTGATTACCTTATTAATGAACGATTAAAATAAAATAAAAATATAAGGTGAAATCAAAGACTTACACTTGTCTAAGACATATTGTATTGGTGGATTTCTATCCCGTATCATTTTATCCTCGAAATATATAATTTTGGGAGCTTTAAAATCCGAAAATCATTTTATAATAAAGTAACTTTTTATAACATTCCAAGAGTGCCCACCTCCCTCT
The DNA here is from genome assembly GCA_963277665.1 of Viscum album. Taxonomy (NCBI): domain Eukaryota; kingdom Viridiplantae; phylum Streptophyta; class Magnoliopsida; order Santalales; family Viscaceae; genus Viscum; species Viscum album. The sequence continues at coordinate 1,472,617,765 of OY728150.1, forward strand.
TATAAAAGGACCCCACCTCTACACCCTTACCCACACCACTAAAGCCTTTGGTTCTACAAAAATCTGCTCATTTTATCTCTCCACATCCCTGTCTTCATCTTAGAATCCATACCATAGGCAGAAAGCTCTTCCAGAAACCATTTTGGTTTAAACCAAAGGGAGTAACCCGATTTAAAGGTAATGTCTTCTCCTATGTTCTTTTGTTTTATTTTTCTTCTACAACCCCTTAAACTCTTTTTATTCATTTATTTTGTAACAACACCAGTATATTAAATATACTAGGATATTTTTATGTGATTTATTCTAGCAACACTTACACAGACCTCCGTCTAATGGTTAAAGAACATAATGTTTTCCGTGGATGGCGAATTACTGCCTCACGAAACGTAGATTGTTCTATCTTCTCCTACCACCTCTCATGGAGGCCATTATGATGGAAAAATATTTATTTATGATATATATTATATTTACTTCCCCTATATGCTTATTTATTTTATAATTATAATATACCTTTATGATTTTCATTTTTTGCAAATGCGATAATTTCTTTTGAGGAAGTGTGGACTACCGCCATCTCAAATGATGTGAATCGTTCATGCAAAACATTGGATGTATAAAGAAGTAAATTAATGAACTTATGTGACCTATATAACATATGTATTATAATGGAATTATAATATATATATATATATCTAATTTATTTTCAATTCCACTAATGTGACAATGAAATGAAAGTAGCGTTCATGCGTACGTATGGCCTACCGTCTCCATGAACGGTGAATTTCATTTATTTTTATCTCGAAATGTTATGGAATAGAATAAAATGAATATATAATTGATACATATGATATTTAAATCATTAATACTATTCTGGAGAGGATGTACTTATAACCACATGGAAAATTCTTTTCAAGCATGTTCATTTTTGACTCATGTACCGAACATCGACAAAAACGTCTGATATGAACTCACCAAATTATCTAATTATAATAACATTATAATATGTAATATGAATGAAGAATAAAATTTAAAGGAGGCCCTCAATAAATTATAAATTGAAAAAAGTTTATTATTCAGGAATATAAAGAAAAGAACAAGTCAAGTCGGACTTGAGGTAAGGGATCTGACCTCTCTCTTTATTTAAAAGTACTCTCTTTTATGTCATTTATTTTATGCTTCATGTTCTTAAGTTGGAGGATGTTATTTTATATTCATATTACTGTAATTTTTATGTTCACATTATGATAGACTCTATTATATCTCATCAATTCATTTTTAGGAGTTTCAAGTGGCATCGTTGGGCAGCCGGATTTTTGTAAGGGATCCTTTCACCCTTCTCATTTTCAAATTTTTATTTTCATGTCAATTCATTAAAGTTACTTTTTATTATGTTGGGTATTATATCTATAACCACCATACATTACTTTTATTTCCATATGATGAGATACCCTATTTGATTTCATCTATCCATTTTTGGAAGTTTTATGTGGCGCTGTTAAGCTGCCAAATTTTCATAAGGAATTTCTTATCTCACTTTTAATTCCGTGAGATCTCAATTTTTCTACACTAAATTATTTAATGTGGTGTATATACTGACCATGACTGTATTTTTTGAGTAGTATAACTTAATTTATGGTTATTTAAATATTTATTGTATGACCGTTCTTTCATGGGGTGTACGTTTCGAAAAGTTACCCAAATCGGTAAGGGAACCTTTCACCCTCCACTTTTTAAAAGACTTCTTTTTGTTATGTCTTTTAATTTACATCTTATTATGTTGTGATATGTTCTTATATATCCTTGTTGATGTAAATTGTTTGTACAAGTGACGTGATACCATTTTCTCTCTCTTCAACTCATTCTTTGAATTTTAATGTGATGCCGTTAGACTATCGAATTTTTTTATGGGAACTTCTTAACACAATTTCAATTAATTGGGTTAAAACTCTACTTATTGATTATGTCATGCAATGAATAGGTGTTAATGACCTCTGATTTCTTTACACTTAATATCTACTTAAATTGGTTGTATTTATATTCTTCACACATAATTTCATAATTGATATATCCTTAATCTAAGGATTCCATCTTTGTAAGGGACTTCATATCAATATCTTTTCATTGAGGCATATTTTCTTTTATACACAAAATTATTTTAGACGGTGTATAAACCCCTTTTGAATTTTACTTTTATTCAAAATGAATCTTTTTATACGAAGAGTTATACTAAATGAAAAACGGGAATTTTTTTGTCTTACCTATGCGGCGACAATGACTTCTCTGTCACCGTGACCATTATATGAGTTCTGTGTTCCTCTAAAAGACATAAAATTTTTTAATGAAAAATATATACCATGCTTTAATTTTATTTTATTTTGGTTTTGAAAATGGTTCTGATAATTTTTTGATTATATCAATGTGTTTTTGATATCTTGTGATTGAAATGTTGAAATGTTTTGTTTCATTTATGCATGTTTTATTTGATACAATTATGTTATAGTTCTTGGGCATTGTTTATGAAGAAGGGTTTCTCCATGATAAACTAAGGGAGGGTGAGCCCGAGATAGCTCTCCAATGCATTCGATGATGCTAAGGAGTTAAACGTTAAGATTTATCCGAAGAGATTTAGGGAATATACTGTGGTGGGTATTCCAAACATAACCTTGAGGGTTACTCCCTATGTAAGAATGTTATGAATTCCCCACGTTACCTTTAAGTATTATGAATTCTATGAGTTATTCATAAATATTATAATTTCATGATGTATGTTAATGTGCTTATGTTTTATGAGTAATGTATGATTTCATTGAATCTTATGTATAAATGGACTAATGTGTTCTTTCTGTATTTTTTATCCCTTACTGAGCTTTTTATGATAATCCCATATTTTCAAAATGTTTTCCATAGGACTTAAAGATGAATAGGGTCAATGATGGGATCATGGAAATACATGATCTCTAAAACATGGAACTAGACATGTTTCTTTCTAAGAGTTTTTATTTTATGAAAAAAATAGAAACTGAGTAAAAGTGTCTATTTTTTAATCTTGTGAGATGTAATAGTTATGTCCTAATTATCTAAAACTATAAACCTAAAAAGATACTCAATGTTAATTATTCATTTAATTCAATATTCTGTAATGTCTTAAGGCTGGGTCATTATAGTTGGTATCAATGTTCGGTTTAGACAACATCAGTGGTTAGGGTATTCATTAATCATAACCACAATGGTTTGTATATTATAAGAAGTCATTATTATTTTTGAAAGTTATAATGAGATTGAGGTAACATGGATAAGTATATATTGGTTTTTTTGTTCATAATTAGGACATGATGATTTTGTTGATTTACTCAGACTGACCTTTTTGGTTTTATTAAATGGCTGGATCTAGCAGCGACCAATGTAATCGTGGAAGTGAAGAAAACTGTGACATTTTTCTAAAAGAACAACAGAATGATATGGGATCTTCAATGATAACTCTTGTGGTTTTTCTCAACCAAATATTAGGAGTCATGATTAACCACTTGAACCTATGTGAGTTCCCTAATGAATAATGTACGAGATAACCAACTATATGTGGAAGTTCAGGTAATAATTATAATGGTAAACATTAGGGTATATATGATCCTTCATTTTGAGGTGATTATGGGTTACTATATGATAGAAATTTAATTGAATGAGATAAAATTGAGGTTAAATTATGTTATTGTTATTTTTGAAGATTTTATCTCTTTTTGGGAATATTTTATGAATTATATAGTTTTGGAAAAAGGAAAAAACACAAACTGTGTGACGACCCGTCTCATCGGACAAAGCTGTGGGAATCGAACCCACAACCAAAGTGCGACTGGTATTTATCGCCTACCACTGGAATACGAGAAGTCCCATGTTAGTATAACTAATTTTTTTAGTTAGTTGATCATATTAATCAGGAATAAGTTGATTTTGGGTTATCTATGGAAATTATTATCCTATCATGGAGGATATGTGATTAGGTTAATTACTTTTCAGTATGATACTTTAAGAGTTACTGATGTTATTTTGAGATAAATGTTAAGATTTATCTTGGAAGACTGTGTGATTAAATCCTTCATATATTTGGGTTTAATTCTTAGTTTGGATTACATGGAAGAATTCTGTGGACAACTCTTTATTGAATGGTTTTTATTGATCTTTGAATAATGTTTGAAAATTGTTGGGGATTGAAGTAGTATTTCTTTTTATAAAGGATTAACCTTTTTTGGTATTATCTGATCTCATAAAAAAAAATTGGTTTTGGTTTTAGTCTAAAGACATGGGAAATATATAGTTCTTTTATTTGGATGAGGTGATTCTTTAGAAGTTGATTATAGCACTCTTAATGTAAACAATTCATCCTAAATACTTATCTTTTGGAGAAAATATGAGTTTGTGTAAGAAATATAGTATGAGATGAAATTCTACACGACAAATAATTATGTTTCCTTATGATTTAGTTAATCTCATAAATAAATTCATCAATGAAAAGTAACTTCAAAGGAAAATATTATTTGTTATCTTTTCATACTGGGGAATCAAAAACCATTTAACCCATTACATGTATGTGATATTCTGGTGGTTAACTATCTCCTAAACTTGTTTTTCTATCACTCTCCATCAGAACATGACCCTTTGTTTTCTCTTCCATGTCCATGTTTTCCTACATGGAATCATAGTATGTGTTAACGTGGGTGACCATTTTACTTCCCTTTACCTCTTTTAAAGTGACAGTTTAATTGACTCTGTTTCTGATGTGGGGCTTTCAATGAAGATTATGAGCCCAATTTTTTTAAAAAAAATTGCAAGGACGCAATTCCTAAAAAGGGGGAAGGATGTAACATCCCAGGTAAATAAAGAATATTTCTTTCTAATATTTATTAATATTTGTGAATAAAATATCAATATTACTTTAAATGGGATGCTATGTTCACTTGCATAACCAACATGAAACAACAAGTTTCTTTGAAATCATACGTTTCACCATAATAAATAATAATATTTTATTAAATGATAGATAACATCTAGACATTGGAATAACGGGAATGAATGGAACTAACTAAAATATGATTATATATGTTTTTTAAATGTTTTTGCATTTATTCAATAAAAGTTTGAAGCTTAAAATGTAAATGAATCCAATTTTAAAAATAAATATTCTAATATTCTCTAAAAGGCCGATTAACCGCCTTTTGATGGAGAACCCATTTTATATATAAATTTTGACAATTTTATATGTCATATTTGACAAAATAAAATCCTTATTTATAATCAAGACATCAAAATTTACTTTGTGGGTAACTCCCCGACCCCAGTTTCCTAGAGTCGGTGCACTATTGCATTACATTGGCATGATCATAAGAAAGATCAAATCTCGAAAGACCGATTAGTTTAGTAGCCTTGGAAACACTAGATACATTCAAAATGATTACATTACATCATAAAGTGAAAACTACTACAACAACATCTTGTATTTATATCCCCTCATATTATCCCTACAGGTCATTCATAAATTACTTAATCACATCCTGGGAAAAATAAAAAATTGAAAGGGGTGAGCTTAGATGCTCAGTAAGGATAACAATATAGCTGAAACTATCATAAATAAGAATAAACATTTAAGTCAATGTATAACTAAAACAAAATCCTTTTAAACATGAACTTCATCATAGAATGGAAAAAATAAAATGAAATAATGCCATTTACTTATTCACGTGGATATTCTACTAAACAAATAACCACATGAAACATCAATAAACACTTTCATAATGATGGAATTCATAATTCCATACTCACATAACCACATAGCCAAGGACTCGTGCCAAGACTACAAATAAGATTTTGTCAAGGCCTTGTGCCAAGACACTAGTTTGTCTCATCAGACCTACCGATGTATCGAGAAGCTATAGTGGGGCCACCGGTCACATATTAAGTCCAATGCATTCCCATATGAAAAGGGTTAAACATTACATAAACATTCGTATTAAAACTTACATATGAAATTTAAATACTTCATCCATAAACCACGAATGGTATACAAATAACACATCCACAGTCAAACATATCATAAAACCATCAATACAATATAGAAGTATTGTTTCATAATAAATAGACTTCAAATTAACATAAAATCCATCAAAGGGTGTTGACAAAGATGAAATAAAAACTATTTGATAGAAATATCTCTTTTTTTGAAATCATTTAAATGTCACACATTTATTAAGGAAGTAATTTAAAAGAGATTTTTGAATCAAATTGTCCCATAACACTTAGAATCTTTTGAAAATAAATATCATTTCAAAAAATTCAAATCCATATAACTAAATCCTTAAAATCAATTTGAAAACAGGGTCATTAATTAAAAATATTTAGAAAGATAAATCTTTAATATATTTAAAATTCTGATTTTGATAATGAGTACCATTCATAAATTATTAAAATATTAATTTTGAAATTATTTAAAAGTAACATAATTATAAAATAAAACATTTAATTTGAAAATATCCTTATAATCTTGTAAGGGAAGCTTTGGAAATTTTATAACGGCCAAAAATAGCAACACCCGCCGTATAAGTTTAAAAAAAACATTCTTACCTTAATTCTATCGAAAAGGTTAAAAAGGACATTGTTTTGAATACGATGGATAGATTCCTTTATAAACTTCTTATAAAAATTCAAACAAGGGTACAAATGACTTTAACCCATATTCGGTAAAATATTAAGATTTTTTTGAAATACTCTTTCAAGAAACATGGATTTGGATGATTAAGAGGTCCTATTAGATAATTACGTATAAACAACCTCGGATAATGAAGAGATTGTGAAATAACCCTTACCTTGTAATTTTCCATGGTTGAGGGTAGGTTGACCTCCTGTATAATGGTGAAATAATTGTTATTAAATTATAAAAGAATCATATACATTAATAGGATATCATGTATGATCTTTTAACATTGCTTTTTTAATAATATCTTAGTATTGTCGTCGTTTCGGGTGTTAACTTACTCGTTTTCTTTTATATGTTTTTTTACATAAGCCATGATTTTATTGGATAGGATGTATCTTATTCATATCCAAAATGATATCAAGTCCATAAAAATTATTTTTAAATCATAAAATGATAATTATACTTGAATGGATACGATGGAGAATGAATCTCATCGCGTTCATTGAGACGGTAGTCCGTACGTACGCACGAGCGACAATATCATTCTTTTGATATTAAAATAATATTTAAATGGATGGTATATGTTATATACAGAATCATTATCATGTTATATTTATTATTTACATGAATTACACATCATTATTATACCCATCCAAATAATAATATATTGAATAACAATGACACCACGGCGTGGATATGGTAAGTTGTATGTACGCATGTATGGTGACATGTCATTCAATGGATGGATATAATGCTAAATATGGTTGTACCATATTTATAATAATATTAAAGCATATAGGAGATAGTGTATTAATTATTTTAGAATGATAATAACAATGAAAGAAGATGTTGAATGTCACGAACCAACCCGGGTCGACCCTGAACCGGTCACCCGAGCCGGCCCGCGAAATGGCCCGAGGGGCGTTCCCGATCCCCACGGGCTGGCAACTAGTGTCGGGCATCAAAAGTAAACAGGTGGGAACGATTTGGCCCAAAAGAAAATAATCTAAACAGCGGAAAATAAAATAGAACAAAAGTGAATAAAGAAAGAGAAACCAGCAACACTACTAACCTGACCACGATCCAAACTCCAGGTGACCCCATGGGTCACTCTCCAATACCACAACCAACATCGCTCACGGAGAACAACTGAATCTGGAACCTGCAACAGAACTAAAAACAAGAAAACACTATAGGCGTGAGTATTAAAACTCAGTAGGTAGGCCCGACTAATTCTATCCCAATGCACATACCAATAAATAAAGAGTTTTCAATTCCAAGTTTGAACTAAATTATATAAAATAGGTTTTCCACACACTTTCATTTCTAAAACAAGTAACAGTCCATTGCCCTTTTTAATTTAGAACAAGTTTAATGTTGAAAGAACAGGTGCAATGCATTTTCAAAACATTTTATGAGCAATTTAGAAATCCAAACTTTAGTTGTTAGTCAAAATGAGAATCACACACAACACACACTAAGGGCAATGGTAAAGTGGCACACAAAGGTCAGCAACCGAACTCGACCTCTCAATCATCCGCCACACATAACTAAACACTAAAAGAAACATGGGTCGAACCTAGGAGATCGTGAACAATCCAGAACGTACTATACATGTGACTTATCCTGGAGGCATGCCATAACTCGATGACGTCATAACGCCCATAATACTACCCGGCATAGCCCTACATGGCCTAACCAAGGGGCCCAATCCCCATAGCAGCAATAACTCAGTATTCCCCTGCTATGGGGCCACTAGCCAGTGCATGGTCTAAACTAGTGCAGCAATCGTTCTCAGAAAATTCACTCAATATGCCAGGTTCCCATGTCAACACAAGCAATAAAAAGGGGGTGCGTCCAAAATGTATATTATTCAGTCACAATGCACAAACATCACATACAGCTCACACCATCAACGCACACCAAAGATCACCCCCCGAGTGGGTTTACCAAAATAATCTATTTCATTAACGTGCCAAACGGGCCTTCACCAATTTTAAAGTAAAACCTCTTTTCCCAAAAAGCTCAAAACACTTGTTCAGAAGTAATTATTTATCTTTAAAACTAGAAGCACATTTGAAGTTCCGTGAATGATGTTTAAAGGCCAAACTGGAATTCTTTCAAAACTGGGTGTTCGCCCGTCAAGAAAATGTCACATGTGTTCGGTATAAAATAAACAGCTCTTTTCGCACTAAATAATAATTTTAAGTTTTATTATCTAATATTATTTCTAATTCATTAAAAATTAATAAAACAAGAAGCAATTAATAAATTCTAAATCTAAAGGTAAGTGCAATGGGGGACCTACCTCGGCTCGCTGGCCAAACAAAACGACGCAACGCGCCTCGCACGGGCGTGCATGCGTGCGCGCCAGATGACGATCGAATGAGTGTGGAAAAACCTTGCCAACACGCTGCAACCGCAAATATAACTGAAATACGTAAACACCGACTTAAAACAATCCAAATGAACAAACAACGCAAAATAACCAGCTCGACACGTTTTGAAAATACAACTCGCACAAGGGTCATCTACCATAAAACTTGTCAAATCAATTAAACAGGTGAAACAATTTATCAAAAAAATGTAAAACCAAAGATTTCCACATGATACAATTAATTTAACAACAAAAACACATGAACAACAACATAAGATGTGCGAACATCAAGTGATCAAAGTAAACTCAATTTAAAGAGGCATGAGAAAGTGATCCAACTCACGAACAATGAATCTTTCAGATTTACAGTGTGAAACTTCAAACACACAATGTTCACACTCCAATGATGTCAAGATCAACCTTAAACAATATTATTAAAATAAAACATAGGATTCAACCCTAAACATTGAAACCATATCAACAGAATAACATAAAAGGGGAGGGAGATAAAATAATTACCGAAAGGGGGATTTGCCACCAAAAGAGAGGTCGGCAGGAGGACAGAGCCGTTGGCAGGGCGAGGCCGGCCGTAGGGCTGGTCAGAGGAGGCTGTCTCAAAAGCTGGTCGCTGGTGGGAAGAGTGGCATGGCCTAGCTGGGGGGTCACTGGACTTGGGGGGTGCATCCGAAAGGTGATACGGTGGTCGAACGACGTGAGGACAGCGGGTGCGCGGTGGATGAAGGGTGTGGAGCAGCCAGAAGGTGTAGGGTGGTTGGTGCGCAGCCGGTTGGAGGGTGTGCACCGAAGAAAAGGGATGTACAGGAGGGTTGCGGAGACAAGGAGGGGAGATAACAAAAACCCAGGTAGGGGGGAAAGGAAAACCAGATAGTGGGGGTTTGAGTAGGGGATCCGAAGAGGGGGGGAAAGATTGATGGTTGGGCACGCGGTGTGGGGAAGCTACCCGGAGGATGGCAGTGGCCTGGATGGGCACGGCTGGTCAGGCAAGGGGAGTCCGTCGGGAGAATAGCACGTCGGAGAAGGGTAGGCATAGGAGAGGTCTGATCGAAGGGCAGGGGGGTTTTATGAAGGAGTTACACAAAGCAAAGGGATGGAGCTCTCCATGGGTTTGTTCAAAGGAAAAGGAGTAGCTGGACAGGATGTCTGGGGTGCACACAAAATAGGGCATCAGGCGGTTGCAGGTTGGCCAAACAAGATGATTGCCGGCGAGAGGGTGGGGTTTCCGGCGACAGGGTGCTGGTCACGCTGGGGATCCGGGACGCCGGGAAGCCGGGGAGGCTGGGTGCGGGTCACCGAAAGGGGGTGTGTAGGGTGGAGCAGCGACGGGAGGCCGGCAGGGGGGGTGCGTTGGGCGGAGTGAGGCTGGCCGGCAGGGGTGCGTGGGGCGGAGCGGCTGGCCGGCAGGAGGGGTTCGGCGGCGACGACGGGATGAAGAGAGGGGTCGTGCAGGGCGGTTGTGCCGGAGGACAGGGGAGCGGTGCCGGTGAGGTAGGAGGTCGGTGCTAGGCTTGCGGGGCGGCGGACGCGGGAGGCGCCGAAGGGCAAGGGAGGAGACAGGCTTAGGGGATGCGGGAAGGAATGTAGGGAAGTGAAGGATCTGGGGTTGCGGGGCAGATGCAGGAGGGTCAGGTGTCGGCCACGGTGATGGGTAGAGCAGCAAAGAGGGAAAGTCGCGCAGAAAGTTGCCGAGGAAGTAGAGCCGAGGGAGAAGAGGGAAGACAGAGGGGGTGGCGGCGCAGCAAGGAGGTGAAGGAAAGGAAAAAAAGGCGTAGGATTAGGGTTAGCAGAAATAAAATAAAAACAAATATTAAAAAAAAAACCAAAACTGATAATTAAAATAAACATTTATCTTTAATAATAACTCATAAAAATAATAAGAATGACTCTAATAAAATATAATAATGACAAAACAATTCTTTTAATAATAAAAATTCATTAATAAATATAATCATAATTGTGACAATAATAACAATAGTAATAATAATAATAATAATAATAATAATAATAATAATAATAGTAATAATAATAATAACAATAACAATAATAGTAAAAAAATAAAAGAGAAATTTCACGACACGGGGCAACTGCGTGGCTACCGCGAACCGTGCGGTGGCCGCGCACGAGTCCAAAACCAACTAAAAACATTAAACATCAAAAATTTTAAATCGGGACTCAACCCAAACCTCATCACGAGAACCCGAAACTAAGATATATTAAATTGAAAATTACTTCAAAAAGTTGGGGTGCAAGAATTCTCCCCACCACAAAAACTTTCTACCCCCAGAAAGTCAACAAGACGAAAGATATCCAAAACGCGAGTTCATGCCCGATCCAAAACCAAGAAGTTAAGAAATTTGAAATGAACTTTTACTCCACAGGTCACACCAGAACGATCATGAAGAAACTGTGACATAAAACGAGGGGAGAAAACGGGAGGGTTCTCCCCACGACAAGAGCTCGACCAACACTGAGGCTTTTAGAACCCAAATACACCGCCCCGGGGAGGGGGTCAATGTGGGAACTCCCAAACCAAAACCAATCCACATAAGGTTTTAAACATTATTAATAATAAAGAATGAATGATTCAAAAAGCTTCACTCAACAGACCTAACAAGGATCCAAGCCCAATTGAGTCTGAAAGAAAACACAACACAAGGGAGCGGGAGAACAGGAGAGGGTTCTCCCCACCACAAGAACACCACTGATGCAGAAATTAACACCTAAATGTACCACCTCGGGAAGGGGGGGGGGGGCGACACGGAAACTCCCAACTGATCTAGGCTAACCTCTATAGCACGAGTGAGCAGCACCTCCGCCAAAACATGGAACTCTCGACTCAGACCAAAGAAAGCCCGAAGAAGATAGAAAAATCTCCAAGCAGAACATAATCCAAGCTGTAAACCCGAGCACAACCGCAAGCCTGGACTCCACCGCAGGCACTTATATCTCCAAACTAACATCTCCAAACCAAGATTAACCCACGCAAGGTCCAAACATACCTCTATGAAAAATGCATGATCCTAAACACCATAATCTGGCAAACGAGACTGTTTGGATTACAAATGAATACATTCATCCCAACCTCACGACGACACAATGAACCGACAACAACGCCAACACTTTAACAGTGGAAAGTCGAGAAACAAAGGGCTTTAAATGTTCTGTTGCTAACACGGATCACGAAACCCGAACTGAGGCGTCACACCCCCATCAACTCCTGACTGCGCGCAAGCTTCACCCCAAGTCCTGTGGTTGGGGCTCTGATGGTTGAAGCATCTCCTGCCTCACAGCCAGGCACTAGAATCTTCTAGTCACAGTGTCTTCCTCAGGCGACGCTTCCTGCAAAGCGTCTCTAGATGATCCAGAAACCTGCAATGATGGCGCGTCCTCAGATGGGTGTGACATGACGGCTTGCATGCCCCAAACGTCCATACTGACGGTAAACCATTAAAAGGTCTGAAAACTGCAAGTTAGAGCCACTGAAGAGAATGTTTTAGGAATAGGTCCCTCTAGCACACACTAATCGCCAGATGGGGAACCTTGACGAGCAAGTGGATACGCTGGATTGTCAACCATCTCCACTCCAACGACCAACTCAACTAAGAATTCCTCATCCACCAGCTTCTCAAAGTGATGGTCCTCAGAAAGGAGGACCCGCTCCTTGATCTCTAGACGAAGACCCTTGATGAAGAGAGAAGTCTTCATCCAGTCTTGCGACTCTACCCCCGGAAAAAGAGACCCAAGATCCTTGAAATGGTCGACATACGCTTTCACCGTCTACTGGCCATGTTGAGCACGCATGAGCTCTTCTGTTTCCTTCATCCTCACCCCCCACGAGTATAAACCATTGAATGAAGACAACATTAAAGAAATTCCACATCATCCCAAATTGCAAAAACGGCGGGCGTACAACTCCTACTCATCCAGAGCTGGACCTTCAAACAGACCCAAAACAATACGCACTCAGATCACTTCGGGAGTTCCCAATACCCTGAAGACACGCTCGACCTCTTCAAGCCACTACACTGACCCCAACAGACTTCAATCACCATGAAGGACAGACAACGTCCAAGAAAGACAAAAAACTGGGCATGACTCATCAAAACACTAGGGATCTTTCTGGGCAGCATTTCTAAATAAGACATATAACACCAAGATGAAACCAGTATCAATCGAAGAAACATCAAAGAAAGTGGCTTCATCCAAAACAGCCAGCTCAAAAGAAACAAACAACCGCAAACATAACCCAAAATTCCCTGTCCAAAATTCCTGTTTCATTTTTGATTCCAAAACCACCTCTTTTTAAATTCTCATTTCAAAACCAGTTTCCAAATACCAAATCCCTTTCAAACCAAAATCACTTTCCAAAACCATTTTCCTCTTTAAAAGCCAATTTAGAAAAACATGGTCAAGACATTAATTTCAAATAAACACTCAGGTAATCTCATGACCCGTTGCACATGTCATTATCTACATTCCATTCATACACGCACCAGCACACAATTGTATGCATTCTCTCACATGTGCAAACGTTCATAAGGGGTACCTGCGGTTTCACCCCAAACCATTCTCGACCAATTTCAAAGCAAACATCAGTTTTCCAAACCAAATGCTTTTAGTTTTTAAAACCCATTTCATAAATTTAAAGTCCTTTAAAAGAAATCAGTCTCATTTTCAAAACCCCCTTTTTTTCCATTTCAAAAAAATGAACTTACACTAACCAAAACGAAAACAGCACCCAAATTTGCAACAACCACTGGAGTTAGGGACTAGTAGCCATGCTCAACCTGGCGACATGGTAGTGGGCCATGTCCCAAGTGAGCGTCGACCACTAGGAGGAATTCAAACCATGTACTCAGACTCCACATGGGTCACTACTCCATGTGAAATCATGATGTAACGTCGGCTTGCCTCCGTTGTCATCTCTCAATCCAAGACAAACCAGAAAGAGACAAAGACACAATTCCCGGACTACCCCTGGCGACTCGAGGTGCGGAACGGGCGAGGGTTCATGACATCCTTCCTGTACCTACCTCTCGAATCCCGACAATCCTAATCTCCTTCTACCGGACATCCCAAATAACAAGGGCCCCTCTGATACCATTTTGTCACGAACCAACCCGGGTCGACCCTGAACCGGTCACCCGAGCCGGCCCGCGACATGGCCCGAGGGGCGTTCCCGATCCCCACGGGCTGGCAACTAGTGCCGGGCATCAAAAGTAAACAGGTGGGAACGATTTGTCCCAAAAGAAAATAAACTAAACAGTGGAAAATAAAATAGAAAAAAAGTGAATAAAGAAAGAGCAACCAGCAACACTACTAACCTGACCACGATCCAAACTCCAGGTGACCCCATGGGTCACTCTCCAATACCACAACCAACATCGCTCATGGCGAACAACTGAATCTGGAACCTGCAACAGAACTAAAAACAAGAAAACACTATAGGCGTGAGTATTAAAACTCAGTAGGTAGGCCCGACTAATTCTATCCCAATGCACATACCAATAAATAAAGAGTTTATCAATTCCAAGTTTGAACTAAATTATATAAAATAGGTTTTCCACACACTTTCATTTCTAAAACAAGTAACAGTCCATTGCCCTTTTTAATTTAGAACAAGTTTAATGTTGAAAGAACAAGTGCATTGCATTTTCAAAATATTTTATGAGCAATTTAGAAATCCAAACTTTAGTTGTTAGTCAAAATGAGAATCACACACAACACACACTAAGGGAAATGGTAAAGTGGCACACAAAGGTCAGAGACCGAACTCGACCTCTCAATCATCCGCTACACACAACTAAACACTAAAAGAAACATGGGTCGATCCTAGGAGATCGTGAACAATCCAGAACGTACTATACATGTGACTCATCCTCGAGGCATGCCATAACTCGATGACGTCATAACGCCCATAATACTACCCAGCATAGCCCTGCATGGCCTAACTGAGGGGCCCAATCCCCATAGCAGCAAT
Organism: Viscum album; assembly: GCA_963277665.1. Taxonomy (NCBI): domain Eukaryota; kingdom Viridiplantae; phylum Streptophyta; class Magnoliopsida; order Santalales; family Viscaceae; genus Viscum; species Viscum album. The sequence continues at coordinate 1,472,632,822 of OY728150.1, forward strand.
AACTCAGTATTCCCCTGCTATGGGGCCACTAGCCAGTGCGTGGTCTAAACTAGTGCAGCAATCGTTCTCAGAAAATTCACTCAATATGCCAGGTTCCCATGTCAACACAAGCAATAAAAAGGGGGTGCGTCCAAAATGTAGATTATTCAGTCACAATGCACAAACATCACATACAGCTCACGCCATCAACGCACACCAAAGATCACCCCCGAGTGGGTTTTCCAAAATAATCTATTTCATTAAAGTGCCAAACGGGCCTTCACCAATTTTAAAGTAAAACCTCTTTTCTCAAAAAGCTCAAAACACTTGTTCAGAAGAAATTATTTATCTTTAAAACTAGAAGCACATTTGAAGTTCCGTGAATTATGTTTAAAGGCCAAACTGGCATTCTTTCAAAACTGGGTGTCCGACCGTCAAGAAAATGTCACATGTGTTCGGTATAAAATAAACCGCTCTTTTCGCACTAAATAATAATTTTAAGTTTTATTATCTAATATTATTTCTAATTCATTAAAAATTAATAAAACAACAATAAATTAATAAATTCTAAATCTAAAGGTATGTGCAATGGGGGACCTACCTCGACTCGTTGTCCAAACAAAACGACGCAACGCGCCTCGCACGGGCGCGCAAGCGTGTGCGCCAGATGACGATCGAATGAGTGTAGAAAAACCTTGCCAACACGCTGCAACCGCAAAGATAACCGAAATACGTAAACACCGACTTAAAACAATCCAAATTAACAAAAAACGCAAAATAACCAGCTCGACACGTTTTGAAAATACAACTCGCACAAGGGTCATCTACCATAAAACTTGTCAAATCAATTAAACAGGTGAAACAATTTATCAAAACAATGTAAAACCAAAGATTTCCACATGATACAATTAATTTAACAACAAAAACACATGAACACCAACTTAAGATGTGCGAATATCAAGTGATCAAAGTAAACTCAATTTAAAGAGGCATGAGCAAGTGATCCAACTCACGAACAATGAATCTTTCAGATTTCCAGTGTGAAACTTCAAACACACAACGTTTACACCCCAATGATGTCAAGATCAACCTTAAACAATATTATTAAAATAAAACTTAGGATTCAACCCTAAACATTGAAACCATATCAACAGAATAACATAAAAGGGGAGGGAGATAAAATAATTACCGAAAGGGGGATTTTCCACCAAAAGAGAGGTCGGCAGGAGGACAGAGCCGTTGGCAGGGCGAGGCCGGCCGTAGGGCTGGTCAGAGGAGGCTGTCTCAAAAGCTGGTCGCTGGTGGGAAGAGTGGAATGGCCTAGCTGGGGGGTCACTGGACTTGGGGTGTGCATCCGAAATGTGGTACGGTGGTCGAACGACGTGCAGACAGCGGGTGCGCGGTGGATGAAGGGTGTGGAGCAGCCAGAAGGTGTAGGGTGGTTGGTGCGCAGCCGGTTGGAGGGTGTGCGCCGAAGAAAAGGGATGTACAGGAGGGTTGCGGAGACAAGGAGGGGAGATAACAAAAACCCAGGTAGGGGGGGAAAGGAAAACCAGATAGTGGGGGTTTGAGTAGGGGATCCGAAGAGGGGGGGGGAAAGATTGATGGTTGGGTACGCGGTGTGGGGAAGCTACCCGGAGGATGGCAGTGGCCTGGATGGGCACGGCTGGTCAGACAAGGGGAGTCCGTCGGGAGAATAGCACGTCGGAGAAGGGTAGGTGCAGGAGAGGTCTGATCGAAGGGCAGGGGGGTTGCACGAAGGAGTTACACAAAGCAAAGGGAGGGATCTCTCCGTGGGTTTGTTCAAAGGAAAAGGAGTAGCTGGATAGGATGTCTGGGGTGCACACAAAACAGGGCATCAGGGGGTTGCAGGTTGGCCAAACAAGATGAGTGTCGGCGAGAGGGAGGGGTTGCCGGCGACAGGGTGCTGGTCACGCTGGGGAGCCGGGATGCCGGGAAGCCGGGGAGGCTGGGTGCGGGTCACCGAAAGGGGGTGTGTAGGGCGGAGCAGCGACGGGAGGCCGGCAGGGGGGGGGGGTGCGCTGGGCGGAGTGAGGCTGGCCGGCATGGGTGCGTGGGGCGGAGCGGCTGGCCGACAGGAGGGGTTCGGCGGCGACGACGGGAAGAAGAGAGTGGTCGTGCAGGGCGGTTGCGCCGGAGGACAGGGGAGCGGTGCCGGTGAGGTTGGAGGTCGGTGCTAGGCTTGCGGGGCGGCGGACGCGGGAGGCGCCGAAGGGCAAGGGAGGAGACGGGCTTAGGGGATGCAGGAAGGAAAGTAGGGAAGTGAAGGAGCTGGGGTTGCGGGGCGGATGCAAGAGGGTCGGGCGTCGGCCACAGTGATGGGTAGAGCATCAAAAAGGGAAAGTCGCGCGGAAAGTTGCCGAGGAAGAAGAGCCGAGGGAGAAGAGGGAAGACAGAGGGGTGGCGGCGCAGCAAGGAGGTGAAGGAAAGGAAAAAAAAGGCGTAGGATTAGGGTTAGCATAAATAAAATAAAAACAAATATTAACAAAAAAACCAAAACTGATAATTAAAATAAACATTTATCTTTAATAATAACTCATAAAAATAATAAGAATGACTCTAATAAAATATAATAATGACAAAACAATTCTTTTAATAATAAAAATTCATTTATAAATATAATCATAATTGTGACAATAATAACAATAGTAATAATAATAATAATAATAATAATTATAATAATAGTAATAATAATAATAACAATAACAATAATAGTAATAAAATAAAAGAGAAATTTCACGACACGGGGCAACTGCGTGGCTACCGCGAAACGTGTGGTGGCCGCACACGAGTCCAAAACCAACTAAAAACATTAAACTTCAAAAATTTTAAATCGGGACTCAACCCAAACCTCATCACGAGAACCCGAAACTAAGATATATTAAATTGAAAATAACTTCAAAATGATGGGGTGCGACATTGAAGAAGAAATGAATTTGAAAAAGGTTGGTGAAAACATTACCTCTTTTTTAGGTTCTTCGTTTTGATTTGATCAAAAGGGGTCCTTAGGTTGGATTTATGATTAAAGAAAGGACTCTAGGATGAATTTATGGATGTTTAGAGAGTAGGTTTGCAGATTTTGGCCGAGCAAAAATGATTTGAAGGTGTGATTTAATTAGAAGGGGGAGTGCCCTCTTATAAGAGGGGTGAGGGGCACCTTTGGAAAAGCTAGAAATATTATTTTATAATAAATTCATATTCGGTTAATAATTGCTCCAAAGAGGATTATTTAAAGGTTATGTAAGGGATAGGTCTAAAACCACTCATCCAAAAGGATTTAGATAGGTTTGGGTTACTATATTAACCTTATCATTAAGTATTAACTCTTAGTTAATTAGTTTCACTTTTACAATGTCTCTTTGTATTTTTATATTATATGGTTAATAAACTTACTATATACATCCAAGCGACCCCCAAGTGGTCAATTAATGATAAAACTATCATGATATAAGTCTCTTGGCCGAACCTTATATTTTTAGGAATTTAATATCAATAAATAATATAATATTTGTTTTAAAAACTCTTTTATGTAAATTTTGACACTATTCAATAATTGATTTTTGTAAAAATTATAACAGAATTATTACTTAGAAAAAAGTTAATTTAATCAATCCTAACATGTCATATTAACCTATATTTTTTTTTATTTATAAAAAGTCTCAAATTACAATTATTTGGGTATTTTTAATATCAATTATTCTAATTTTTCATTAATTAGGTAATTACTGCATCACCATTGTGTCATAAATAAATTAAATTATTTAATGTCTAAAAATTATAAATAAAATACCATTATGTAGGATTTCCTTTTAGATATGTAATTAATAGTTACAATCGAATTTATCTTGTGTATAACCCTAAATTAAAAATGATTTACTAAATAAACATTGATTTCAACTCGTTTAACTCTTCATTGAATTAAATAATAATAAATGTCCTAATCTAATACAAGTGGACCTAAATGATAATATTTTAATCTAAGGTTGTGTTTGGTCGAGATACATTTGTCCAATAGAATTAGTACACGTGTTAGGGTAATATTAATATCATTTTACCCTTAATTACGCAATTCACTTTTAACCGTGGTAAATAAAAGTAAAAAGTTATTATTCACCAAAAATTATTTTCATCTCATTGAACCACATTTAACTCCATGATATTATCCGTGTCTCTCGGATTTTCGAAATTCCACTCACAAAAGCGGTAAAATTAAGTTTTATGAAATATTCAGTTTTTTAACTACCACTTAGTGGTTACACCATTCATCAAAAAATGAATGTTTCCAAGAAAATACCAAAAATTAGGCCTAAGATATATTTGATATTTTGAATTCAAATATTATTTCTATTTTACCAAATTCACATAATATCAGTTGTATTAATTAATTTAAAACTTAATTCTCGTCGTCAAAACAAATAGCATGTTTTTAAGAGATAATAACTATCAAAAGATTGACACTTGTTTGTGTCCATTTTAACTGTGAAATTATGTACAATGAGAAACATTGTATTAAATGGTAAAAATATATTCTAAATATACTTTCAATCCACTCAAATTAATAATTTATCAATATAATGTATTTCGATTAAAAACCCGTTTTTAATTAAAATTTAGTAATTTTCACTATTCATCAAAATATAAATGTTATCTGAAAAGTTCCAAAATTTCACCTAAGGATAAATTCGACACTCCGAATACAAAAATGAAGTCCATTTTGAAAGTTAAAATTTTTAAAATTTCAAAAAGTAGGGATTACTATTCATAACGGCTAGTTTGATTGGTTGTGGTGTGTGTTAGAACTCGAAGTTGGGTACAACACACACTACTGTATTATTCAAATGAAAGCGTACTATGGAAGCTTGGGATGTTTCTTTGTAAATATTTTATGTCCCCATTATAAATAGTTAATTTATTTAGTCAAATTTAATATATAAAAGTTTAAAATATTTGATTTAAAAAGGGTTCACTGTTAAAAGTTGGTGAAAGTGCAATACTGAAAATGAATTTGTTCTCACATTATGTCTAAGAAACTCATAATATGTATTCTAAAATTATAAGGATTATATAATGTTTAAAATTTATTTAATACTATTCATAACCTCTTTTGAACGACTTGTTTGGTAAGTCATGGTGTGCTTGAACTCGGTGTTGCGTGTAGTGCAAGTTATTGAATTATTTTGAAGAAATAACACACTATGGAATCTAGGGGTGTTACATTCTCCCCTCCTTAAATAAATTGTGTTCTCGCAATTTGAAATTGTCTTAAAAAATAAAAGGTTGAATATTGAAAATATCATTGTGGGAAAACCCCCATCGGAAATTGGGTTAATAAAATTTAGTCTTAATAAGAGGAAAAGAGAAATGAAAGGGTCACCAAAAAATTATGATCTCTATTCGGAGAACATTGGTGGTAATTAGAGACATATAATTGGAGGAAAAACATTAATATTATAGATAGTTATTGAGGTCATAAATCGCAAACAATTGTAAAATTGAGGGCCTTAAATTCATCAATCTACGATGATTTAAAATACCATCGGTTCAGCAAAACATATGGTATTTAGATAACACATTTTTTTGTTTTAATATCCCTTCACTAAAGTATAATAATTAATTTATTCATTGAATAAGAGAAGAAGAAAAATATATACTTGAAAAGTAGTATCTCATCCTTTAACTATGTTCTACCACAAACTCATCTTTCACTCTAAAAGATAATAGAACTTAAAAATAATATTCTATTTATCTTATTCGTATAGGGTTAAAAAATGAATTTATAAATCATCTAGAAGAACCATTAAAAACGACATTATTCCATCCATGACATCACGTGGGTCAGTGGTAGGTGATACACCCTTATCGCCCATCGGTTGTGGGTTCAAGTCTCATGGCCTTGCCGGACGCGACGGGTTGCCGCCAGAACTCCAGGTTGTCCTTTTTTATGGAAATCCAAAATAATCCTTACTAGAACTATCCAAAATACTTCATTCCACAATGAAGATCCTTTTTTACGTGTAATAACATGTGAACACCTACATCAAGTATTCTTTTAAAACACTACAACATCCTGAATTACTATAATACCTTATTGATTACATTCATGATCCCTTATTCCTTAAAGAATAATAGATATACTCCTTCAATCCTAAAATGTTCTAAACCCCATCAATGATGGAATATACAAATCATTAATCAGTTTCAAGGTAGTCAATAATATTCAATATAATTTATCCAAATCAATCATGTATTATTCTAAAATCACTACCTCAGTATCAAAACCATATTATGGTTTATCTTTCACTCAACCATATATTTTCCAAAAATTTAACCTGCTATTGAGTCACTTTTCATTGTTCCACACAATATAACGTCCTTAATGAAATAGTACTGCAGTAAAATCCTTATATACTCCATAATTATTATAACAAGTTCATTGTTGATACAACACTCAGATGACATATCAACATAAGAACTATATTCATTCCTCTTCATTTGTGGTAGTATCATAACTTGATTATTTTCCAATAGAATCATTTGCGGCATAGTCTTGTAACTGGGACATAGGTTCGCGTAGTGTCCAAACTCCTTTCAAATGAAGCATTGTACATTTGAAACATTTTTCTTACCTTTGAAGTCACGTACTTTGTGCCCTTTTCCTCTACACTTATAACAAACTTCCATTCCGTTCAGGCAAGTTCTAGCGTGTTTCTTCCCATAGTTATCACATATGGGAAAATTATTCTTTTCCTTCTTCCCATTATCCATCTTTATCACTTCCATCCCTTTATTCTCTTTCTTCCCTTCGAAGACATAGGACTCAGTAAACTCTTTACTTATCTTATCAAAACATGATATTATTTCTTCATATGATGATAATACATGGGAGACTATTTCTCTTATAAATTCTAGCATAAGACCATGAAATATATGATCCTTCATTCTCTTTGGATCATGTGCATTACTAGAGTTCTCATTCCTTCAACTGGGTGCCATTTCTAAAAAATGGCATTCACTAGATTAGTTGATGAATAACAATACCTAATCCCAAACTTGTAAAACACATAACATAAATTAAATAGTTTAGGGATATAATCCATAATCATAAAAATGTCTCCTTTGAAGAAGTGTATACTCATAAACCCTTCATAATGGTTTGTAAAGAAAATGAGAATTATCCTAATTATATCCCCCGGGAGTGTCGTAACCAGGAGTACAACAAGACCCGTTGTCGTGCACCAGTTCCAATTCGAGTCTAGCTCAAAGCAGTGTTTTTGGGTTTTACCCCTAGGTACATCTGTGCCAGAGCCGCCTCTACCTGCTCGTATCCAGAAAGGGATGTATTGCTCGGAAAACTCACAAAATCTCTACAATACCAAAATTAAAGGAAGTTCTTAAATACTAATCCTCAAAGTCCATATTAGCTATATGTGATCTAATCATAGTTTATCTAAATCTAGCTTCCATGTTTTGTACTAAACTTCCTCTGATACCAACTGTAACACCCCGACCGCAGTTGCCCAGAGTCGGTGCATTATTACATTACATTGGCATGATCAGAAGAAAGATCAAATCTCGAAAGACCGATTAGTTTAGTAGACTTGGAAATACTAGATACATTCATAATGTTTACATTACATCATAAAGTGAAAACTACTAAAACAACATCTTGTCTTCATATCCCCTCATACTATACCTATAAGTCATTCAAAAATTACTTCATAAAATCCAAGAGAAAAATAAAACAATGAAATGGGTGAGCTCCGATGCTCAGTAAGGATAACAATATAGAAGAAACTTTCATAAGTAAGAATAAACATGGAAGAAAATGTATTACTAAAACAAAAGCCATTTAAACATGAACATCAACATAACATGGAAAAAAATAAAATGAAATAATTCCATTTTATTATTCACATGGATATTCTACTAATCGAATAATCACATGAAATATCAATAACAACTTTCATAATGATGGAATGCATAATGACAGACTATCATAACCACACATCCAAGGCCTCATGCCATGACTACAAATACAATTTTGTCAAGGGCTTGTGACAAGACACTAGTTTGTATCATGAGACCTACTGATTCATCGAGGAGCTATAGAGGGCTACACCCATCACATATTAAGACCAATTCATAACCATATGAAAAGGTTTAAACATAACATAACTATTCATATTAAAACTATCATACGACATGTAAATACTTCATCCATAAACCACGAATGGTATAAAAATAACACATCCACAGTCAAACGTATCACAAAACCGTCAATAAAATATAGAAGTATTGTATCATTTAAATTGCTTTCAAATAAACATAAAATCCATCAAAGGATGTTGACATAGATATAATCAAAACTATTTCGGAGAAATATCTATTTTTTTGAAATCGTTTAAATGTCACACGTTTATTAAGGATGTAATTTAAAAGAGATTTTTGAATCAAAGTGTCCTATACCACATCGAAACTTTTGATTTGAAATATCATTTCAAAACATTCATGTCCATATAAAAAATCCTTAAAATCATTTTGAAAACATGGACATTAATTAAAAAGATTTAGAAAGATAAATCTTTAAAACATTTAAATTTCTGATTTTGATAAAGAGTACATTTCAGAAATTATTAAAATATTCATTTTGAAATAATTTAAAAGATACATAATTATAAAATAAAACATTTAAATTGAAAATATCCTTATAATATTGTAAGGGATGCTTTGAAAATTATATAATGGCGGAAAATATCCACACCCACCGTATAAGTTAAAAGAACATTCATACCTTAATTCTGTCGAAAAGGTTAAAAAGGACCTTGTATGGAAAACAACGGAAAGATTCCATTATAAACATCTTATAAAAAGTAAAACAAGGGTATAAATGACTTTAACACATATTCTGTAAAATATTAAGAATTTATTGCAATACAAATTCAAGAAACATGGATTTTGATGATAAAGAGGTCCTAGTAGATAATTACGTATATACAACCTCAGATATTGAAGAGATTGTGAAATAACCCTTACCTTGTACTCTTCCAGGGCCGAGGGTAGGTTAACCACCTGTATAATGGTGAAATAATTTTTATTAAATTATACAAGAATCATATACATTAATATGATATCATATATGTTCTTTTAACATTTCTTTGTTAATAATATATTAGTATTATCGTCGTTTCGGGTGTTAACTGACTCGTTTTCTTTTATATGTTCTGTTACAGAAGCCAAGATTGTCATGGATAGGTTGTATCTTATTCATATCAATAATTATATCAAGCCCTTAAAAATTATTTTTAAATCACCAAATGATAATTATACTTGAATGGATACGATGGAGAATGAATCTCATCGCATTCGTGGAGACGGTAGTCCGTACGTACGCACGAGCGACAATATCATTCTTTTGATATTAAAATAATATTTAATTGGATGGTATATCTTATATAAAAAATCATTATCATGTTATATTTATTATTTACATGAATTACACATCATTATTATACCCATCCAAATAATAATATATTGAATAACAATTACACCAAGACCTGGAGATGGTAAGTCATATGTACGCACGTATGGTGACATGTCATTCAAAGGATGGATAGAATACTGAATATGGTTGTTCCATATTGATAATGATATTACAGTATATAGTAGATACTGGATTCATTATTTTAGAATGATAATAAAAAAGAAAGAAGAAGTGGAAGAAGAAATGAATTTGAAAAAGGGTGGTGAAAACATTACCTATTCTTCGGGTTCTTCCTTTTGATTTGATCAAAAGGGCTCTATAGGATGGATTTAGGACTAAAGGAAGGCCTATAGGATGTATTGAGGGATTCTAAGAGAGTATTTGGGCAGATTTTGGCCGAGCCAAAAGGATTTGATGGTGTGAATTAATGAGAACAGGGAGTGCCCTTTTATAAGAGGGGTGAGGGGCACCTTTGGAAAAGCTAGAAATATTATTCTATAATAAATTTATATTCAGTTTAGAATGGCCCAAAAGTGGATTATTTAATGTTTAAGGTGGGGATAGGTCGAAAATCACTAAACCAATAGGATTTAGATAGGTTTGGGTTACTATATTTACCAATCGTTAAGTATTAACTATTAGTTAATTAGTTTCACTTTTACAATGTCTCTTTGTATTTTTATATTATATGGTTAATAAACCTACTATATACATCCAAAAGACCCCCAAGTGGTCCATTAATAATACATCTATCACTATATAAGTCTCTTGGGCTATCCTTAGATTTTTATGAATTTAATATTAATTAATAATATAATATTGTTTTTAAAAACACTTTTATGTCAATTTTGACACTATTCAATAATTGATTTTTGTAAAAATCATAACAGAATAATTACTTCTAAAAAATTCAATTAAATCAATCCTAACATGCAATATTAACATATAAAATTATTCTATTTATAAAAAGTCTCAAATTACATTAATTTGGGTATTTATAATATCAATTATTCTAATTTTTTATTATTTAGGTAATTACTGCATCAGCATTGTTTCATAAATAAATTAAATTATATAATGTCTAAAAATTATAAATAAAATACCATTCTGTGGGAAATCATTTAATGTTTCTAATGAATATTTACAATTGAATTTATCTTGTGTATAACCCTATATTAAAAATATTTATTAAAAAAACATTGATTTTAACTCTTTTAACTTTTCTTTGAATTAAATAATAATAAATGTCCTAATATAAATCAAGTGGACCTAAATGATAATATTTTACTCCTAAGGTGGTTTTTTCTCGAGATAAACTTGTCCAATAGAATTAGGAAATGTGTTAGGATAATATTAATATCATTTTTACCCTTAATTACCCTATTCACTTTTAACCGTGGCAAATAAAAGTAAAAAGTTACTATTCACCAAAAATTATTTTCATCTCATTGAAACAAATTTTACTCCATGATATTAACCGTGTCTCTCGGATTTTTGAAATTCCACTCACAGAAGCGGTAAAATTACATTTTATGAAAAATTCAGTTTTTTAACTACCACTTAGTGGTTTCACCATTCATCAAAAAATGAATGTTTCCATAAAAATACAAAAAATTAGGCCTAAGCTATATTTGATATTATGAATTCAAAATTTTTTTCTATTCTACCAAATTCAAAACATACCAGTTGCATTAATTATTTTTAAAATTAATTCTTGTCATCAAATCACATAGTAGGTTTTTAAGAGATAATAATTATCAAAAGATTGACACTTTTTAATTTCCGGTTTAATTGTCAAATTATGTAGAATGAGAAAAATTGTATTAAACAGTAAAAATTTATTCTAAATATACTTTAAAACCACTTAAATTCATAATTTATCAATATAAATTATTTCGATTAAAAAGTAGTTTTTAATTAAAATTTAGTAATATTCACTATTCATCAAAATATAAATGTTATCCGAAAAGTTCCAAAATCTCACCTAAGGATAAATTCGATACTCTGAATACAAAAATTAAGTCCATTTTGAAAGATAAAATTTATAAAATTTCAAAAAATAGGTATTACTATTCATAACGGCTAGTTTGATTGGTTGTGGTGTGTGTTAGAACTCGAAGTTGCCTACAACACACACTGCTGTATTATTCAATTGTAATTTATTTGTAACTAATGTAATCAATGTAAAAGTGTATAATCCCTAAATAATAATGTAGTGGAATGATAATAAAACAATGTGAATTTAAATATATAAAAATAAAAAAAAATCACCTTATATTACAATTAATGTAAAAAACGATTAAATTAAGATAGATTTATGACATTCATTATATCACAAAATAATCATACATTAAAAAACATCATAAAAAATATTTAAATGAGAGAAGTGAGAGAGAAACATATATGCATGTCAATATATATATATATATATATATTCAGTGATTTTGAATTTTTATAGAGTATAAACGTCAAAATAATATATTATTTTAAATTTATTAATGAATGTATAAATAGTTTCTCAAATTTCTCGAAGTATATACATTTATTAAATCTCATATGGTTTATATGATATCTTCCTATAGTTTATATAAACCATTAATGGTTAATAATGTAAAATTACAAGTAATTATAATGTGAAAATCTTTAATTTCCTATGTTACACATTGTCAAATTAGGAAATTAGTTTTTTTTTTCAGTCATTAGTGTTGCTCATAATTTTGGGAGAATTTTTTTAAAATCTTATATTTATCTTAAATTATAAGTAATTATCTTTTTTAAATTAAAATAATTTATTAAATAGAACATATGAAAAAAATATTCAAACATAAATACCCCCATCATTTAGGGTTTGGGTATAATATTGTCACATTTTAATTTTCTCTCAAAGGGTAGTCACAAATAATAGAAGAAACAATAATAAGAGAAATATATCGCTAATGTATATCAATAGTTTATTACAATGAATAGTTTATCAAAATAAAATTTATAGTTATTTTTTTAAATCCTATATAATACATTGTATGTTTTTATTTTCTTAATGATGTTAATAAAATTATCCACACATCTAACAATAATTATCATATCGTAATATATAGAAATAATAATATAGATATGTTGATATAATTTTCATATGAAATAGAAAATTGTTTCATAATTTTTTTCATATTTTTTATATCTCTATTTATTTAAAAATATTTATATATTTATATTCAAAATAGAATAATATTAATTTTACCTGAATAGTGTAAATATAATAAATATCATTATTATAATATATACGAGACACATACACTGATGATAATTCTGTATTAATTGGGTCATCAATGTTTGATAATTTGGAGTTCAGTTACAATAAATAAACTATAGTAAGATAAATTTTCATTTAGTCAATTATAATAGTATATTAAATATAAAATATATCATTGATTATAATTTTTATGTTTATGTACATACATTATTATTTTTTGACATATTCACCTCTAGTTATATATCTTGAATTTAAAAAATTAATGAAATTTTAATTTTTCCCCCATTAGTATGAACCCAACGCCTCTTGTGATGCAATATTATTATTCTTTTCGTTATTTTTATTTTTTAAAATTATAATTATATTATTCACTAAATCTAAAAAATCACATTAGAAAACATATTCTCATAGTAATGAGAATAAAAATGTAGTTTTATGGTCCAGGAATTAAAAAATAATTTAATAAATAAAATATAGTTATCATATGTATTTCACTGGGATTTAATGAAAACACACCAACACCACCATAATATTTTTAAAAACTAATATTAATAATTAATAATTAATATGATATTGAGAAAATTCTCACCACTAATTTATTGACCTCATACAAAGGGATGATATTAAAAATAGAAATTAGACAAGTGAGAGTGATAATAATCATGGATGAACATGTGAACACAAACACCAATGAATTTTAGGATAGATTGAGTATATATAGATTCTCAATTCCATTCTATGATATCTTATTGAGCTATAAAAAACTATGAACTACATTGATCTTAAAAAGTATGTTTCTAAAATAAATGTCTTTAGAGGTTATAAATTGTTTCCAATTTTTAAATGTTTATTTCGCTTTATTTTCCAATCAGATGAGATAAATAATGGTGGACCAAGTATTCAATCAATCTAGCAAAAAAGGACTATCAATATCTAAGAATGTTATATGAATTTTAACCCATCTCAGTTAAAAATATCTAACACCTTCACTTATTTTCTTATTTATGGTTTTACATGGATCTATGGGAACACAAGAACTATTTATGATATAAAATCTACATTGATGGTTTTTTTATGAATTAGGTGAATGAGGGGGACCATTATCGATATTTTTGAGAGTGCTAATTGAAATTTATTATGTCTATAACCTAGTAGAAGATATTTTGTTAAATACCTTTAAATTCATAATCTATATTGTCATTGAAAATAAAAAATATTCTTTATTCAATGTGTATTTAATGACCAGTTAGCAAAATGATTCTAAATATTGATGAATTTTCCACCTTTTCAATAAATATGTGAGAATGTTTCATTTTAAATAAAAATTTTGCTGTAAGGATATAGCAGAAATATCTAGATAATTAAATAATGATACTATAAAACTAATCAAGTCCATTAATCAGTGAAACATATAAGTGTGGGATTTATTATAATAGTTGGATACGACCAACTCAAATTAATATTCAAGGAATTATTTTTGAAAGACTTATGGAGATTTAATGATGGGGATGGGTTTTTAACATAATTTTATATATTCCCTTGTAATTGAATATTATTTTCAACACTATTTGAGAGCCCATACTTTTGAAGAAATGAGTCAAAATTCTAGAATTTCCTTAAAATATATTGGAAATTTGATAGGGAAAAAACTTATTATTGTCTTCCCTTTTATTTTTATAATTATTTAGTAAACCATGTAACAAACTAAACACACTATACATGATAAAATCATGGATTCCACTATTCAAGCAACATTAGATCTCACTAAATCTACAATAAAGGATGATCTTGTTGAGCCTTCTTATAATTCTCAATAGGTGTCTAAGAAAAGGAATAGTCGTGTCAATTTCCCTACATTTATGATCAATAGTACATAATTGTGGGATAGTGGGGAGGTCCCCAGTTCCACTACTACTTATAATAAAGGATTTCCATTGACGAATAATACCTTAAGAAATAATTCCTTTGATAATAAATTTTGGACGAGAATGTTGGAAGTTTAACGTGCTGATATTTACCCTTACTACAAATTTTATAAAAAATTATAGATCATTTATAGAGAATAAGGAATCATGGGATTCATTAACATTGGATGGTGATACAAATCAAACATAAGAGAATCTTCATATTATAGAAGAAACATTTGGTGAAAACAATCATCGATGGAAGAAATCTATTGTAAAATGTTAGAGAAAAAGACATATAGATGATATATAAAAGGGTTCCCTAGGATGAAATAAATATATTTTAAAATGATATTCTTGTTAAGTAATTTTATTGGGTTGAATAATTTGGAACTCTCATCAATCCTTATACACCTCACCAAAAAAACAAACTATTTCTTGATTTTTTTAAAGATTCAAATGATGAGTATGATATATTTTATTACCATTAATACAATTCTCCGGGTTATGAACATGACTATCATAATATAAAAAAAATTATTGTTTAAATACTACTGCTTCTTAAATTTTTTTGTAATCTATGATGAAATTATCTTTATTAGATAAAAACATCTCACATCTTGATAATTTCTGAAACATTTTAATGTGTTATCTAAATATTTATGGCTATAAGTTCCATAAAAGTATAAGTTACCATTAGAGAGAGATTTCCCATCCTACATGATATATGAACAAGAACTGGTTCACTATAAGAGACAATAGTGTTTTTCCCGATTATTCAAAAAAAATTGCTCACGTTTTCATTAAAATGGACCCTAGTGAAATCCTAAAATGGTTGGCCCTATACATTATAAATGATGTAATATAGACTAGGGTAGAATTTATTGAGAATAAAATTATTGAATATATGGCCAATTAAATTGATATAGTACTTTTCTCATTATTTGTTAAATATCCAAATCCCATCATCTATTGTGTAACCTATTTATATCATCACCTAGAAAATTTGACTTTATGTGTCCACTATAATATCACTATGTATTAGGAACATCAACTTTAATATTATTCTCAATTATGATTAGGTGTAATATATTGATTATAGGAAGATTACTGTGATCGATTATATATAACATTATCCCAAATTTTTTTTAATGAATCATGCTAGAGTATATAAATATCAATTGCATGATAACATGTAGGATAAAAGATATCTTTAGATAACATGACCTATAGATTGGGAATCCATCATATTTTCTTTTGGAATGTGTAAGATGATGTAATGTGCATGTTACTCTTTCATTAGAGGATATCAGGATATATAATAATGATAAGAATTGTTATATATTAATGAAAAGGTATATAAAAAAATAATAATAATAAACCATCCTGTGGATTAGGAATAAAAAATAAAATTTTCTATCTCTTAAATAAGGAGAAGATGAATAGGAGAAGAACATCACAACTCACCATCTAATGAAGTATCCTAAAAAATTATGCTGTTAATTTAATTAGACTTCTTTAAAAAGGTATTAATTTTTTAGTTGATTGTTTATTGAACCCCATTTAGATGTTTAGTATATCATTCCTAGCCACTTGAATGAAATTAAAAATGTATGCATATCATGTACCCTTTAGATAAAAGAATATAATAATTCATTATTAACATTAAATTTGTTAATCCCTGAAAAAATTTACGGTCACTCAAATATCTTCTTTTAGAACATCTAGAATCTTTTACAGTGCAACGTCACAACCCAGGTTCCACAAGCTATTGCCTCGAGAAGGTCATCCCCATGACCTAATGTTCACCTCCTCGTATGTTGGAGGCTGTTAACTAGTATAGATAGGCTAGTAATTCATTCATGGGAATAATATACCCTCTTTTATCTATGTAATACACAGGTGGATGTAAATAAGTCATAACATGATCATATATATCCAGAATAGTACTCATGTCACAGGACAACCAAACAAGAAATAAAACACTCAAATAAATGGGAAAACATGTTATACTAATATAAGTGTCATGTGTCTATAATGAAACTGAATGTAAAGGCTCTAGAACTCCCCAAGAGGGTTCAAAATCAGGTTTGGTCCCCTCATCCAGGATCCATCCAAAATCATAAATCCATACCAAGGAATTTTATCCTATTGTATCATACAAATGTATTACATATTTTGGTACCGATCAGACATCCCAAACAGTGTGTGAGTACAACATAGTATGCCACCTCCAACGATGTAAAAAACTAGTCCAGTAAAAAGATATCATATAAAGTTCTATAAAAATTTAGTACAATGAAAATATAATAAGTTATTAAATTATCATTTATTAATATCCAACTATATTAACACTAAGGTTCCCAAGGAAACCCATACCCCAATAACAACTTCATCTTATACCGGGGCTCGAATAGTACATTAGGTAATATCATATCTTCATACATTCTTCATGAAACGATTTATGTATTAAAATGTTCGATGATATCATAGTACAAGATTTGATTCAGGACAGATTTATAACATTCTCATGTGATTCCATAAATCGAAGTGAAATTATTTCATTTATTTAATTTCACACTCATATGATACATTTACAAAGTTACTAATATCACAAACGTATCTAATATGACCATGTTACCTTATATTCTCCTTAATAAAATGTATGTGCTCTAATTACATTGCTCATATGTATATTGACCATGTATAGATGAATAATTGTTATTTGAATGACCATTTTATTATTATCTTAATCATAAGTATGATGACCATGTTACCATTTTTACTTCTCAATTCTAAAAGGCTATGTTCCCTTTTACTTAGATTTAATTAATTCATAATTAATTAACCACATTAATATGATTAGTAATTAAATACAGAGTTAAATATAATAATTCCATATGATAACTCAATAATTAACTAAACATATCAATATTCAATAATTAATTCGATCAATTAATTTTTTAATGTCACAATTTATATCCCATTAATTAATTTTCCATAAATAATTATCCCATTATAAATATAAAATCATCATAATAAATCCCAAAATTCATTATCTAGATCTTAATAACATGTAACATAATTAATTCATATGTAATTTTCACTAATCAACCAATTCAATAACTGAAAATTAATCTATTGATTAATTATCTAGATTACAATCCCAAAACCTCATTGTCAATTTCCTAAATTATTTATCTAATAAGGAAACTCTTTTGTCTTGTGACTAATTCCTGAACTAGTCATCTAATTCTATAATTCATCGATGAATCAATTGGAAACCCAATTTAATAGAATCAATTGCTAAATGATTATAGATATTCTACACTCTTTTATATATGTATCAAATCCAAGACTATGAGAATAATAATTTATACCACCTACCTCAATTTGTTGATAGATGTTCACTCAATGAAAATCCCAAAAATCTGAGCAGGAAAATAATGTAGATATGAGTTCTGGATCTAAATCCCTAAATCATAATCAATGATATGAAGACATTTTCAATCTAAATATAGATATATGATCCTATATCTAGATATTACCAATGAATTTTATATCTATATAAAGAGATATTAAACTTATCAAATTGATCATGGAAATAGAGAGGATAATAATTGAGATGAGGTCGATATACTAGGAGAAGTGCGGAACTTCAATTTGGACATGGTATCCTGAGGAACATAGGTGGTATGGAAAGGGAACCCCTCTGGAATGCTCTGTAATCACCAAAAAATCATGTCTTGAGCCAAGGTTGAATAAGAGTTGTTTTGGGGGTTTTGTGGATATTAATACTAATTTTCTAGTGAAAATAAGCCATGATCATGATTTCCTAGGAAGGGGAATACGAATAGAATAACCTTGTGCCAACCATGTAGACACCACCCTTTCAGTTTTCACACATTCCTGTGTTTGGCAACATGTTTTTCTAAACGTTGAAAACCTATCTTCTAGGATCACACAATTATCTGGGATGGGTGCATGGTTTACCGTAACCGTGCCCAAACCATTCACAAACACTTTTCTAGTAATTTATTAAAAACTTCACCCAAACCCATCACATATCTTAACTCCAAAAACCATTACATAAATAAGTATGAAAATTTAATGCATTCATGATTGAGATAACTATAGTAAAATTCGAGATCTTATAATCTCCATACCTTATAACAGACTGTCATTGAGTAGCACATTGAAGACTTTAAAGGATTCTGACCCAAAAATATCTAGCCATTGAACCCTAACAACATCCACAATTTCCCATGATTCCACTTGTACACATCCATATTGTCGTACCACACGAACTAGCTACATTGTCTTTCCCCACAACTCATTCACACTACGATCCAACACACAAATTAGATTCTCCTCAAAGGATGCATCCCTCTCAACGTAAACCTCATCTACATAAATAACATTATAAGGGTTGGTGTTATACCATTGAAGTTGTGATACATGGAAAATATCATCCATATCATTGTATATATGTTAAATAGAAAATATGCTTGACCCTGGCCTGATACTCCTCACTATCTCAAATTGTCCTCCAAACATGGGAGACAACTTTTCTATCTTCTATATTCTACGGTGACCCAACCTATGAAACACCTGAAGGAAAACATGGTCACCCTATGTAAACACTAGTGATATTCTCGATCTATCAACATACGACCTCTTTCTACTCTGAGAAATATCTATATGTTAATAAATTAATTATACCTACTATGATGTCTCATCTAAAAGACTCAATCCAAACAAGTCTTACTCATCAAACTCCATTTATAATATCAGTGATCAATATAGCCTAATATAAATATCCTTATATGGTTACATATTTATTGTTTCCTGATATCTATATTTATTGGACAAGTTCACTATATCCAGGTGCTTCTTCCAATATCCACTGATGTTATGAACACATGCCCGAAGCATATCCTGAAGCATCTACATAGTACGTTCCAACTGTCAATCTATCTTTGGGTCGATGCCATACTCAATAATTAATGTGTTCCATATTCTTTCTACAATCCATGTTATATGTATGAAGTAAACCGTCAATCACAATATGAAACTGTAGTCTGTGGTTCTCCATGAAAGTAGAATATCTCTCGAATATAAATTTTCCATAATGGCTCTACTATAATGGATTCCCTTATAACAATGAAATGTTCGTACTTTGTCAGTCAATCCACAATGACCCATATCACGTCATTCATCTTAATAATCATTAGGATAACCACCACAAAATCCATGGTGTTTACACCCCACTTCTATTATATTATAGGAAATGAAAATAGTAATCCACCACATCGTTGATGTTATTCATTCCACACCGATAGATGAAGCATATTTTCACAAACCCAACTATCTCTTTTTTCTAGCGTGTACATCGATATTATTATCATAGTTCATGGTAAATTTTGGTTACAACTAGATTCACTACAATTTTTGAGGCATGAAATTCCCATATAATCTCCTCTCCAATGATCATAGGTACCACAACAGTATTATTCACATAGATTATCTCATCCTCATCAATCTACCATTCATATCTTTTCTCCCCACCTTCAAATCATTCACTCGTGGATAAGCACTCTGGATCCCCATAGTGTCTATCCCTGATCCATCTCGAAAGCATTGACTACACTATAACTAAAACCAGATTCATCTGCTCTTGAATTTCCTAATCTACAACATTCATTTTAGCTTACAAGATCATAACCATCCACTACACACTCAACTACTGAAGAATCTCGGTATGATTTTTCAAGTCCAAGAAATCATCCACACTATTTTCATTCCCAGGAATACATTCCAATTCAAAATCAAAATATTGCATATACTCAACCCATCTCCACTTCCTAAGACTCAAACCATGCTATGAAAATATATACATCAATCTCCTTTGATTTTTATAGAATATAAACTATTATCCCAAAATATTGTTTCACCAAATCATAATATCATAAAACACTGATGCTAACTTGAGTTCATGCATAAGGTAATTCCATTCATTAGTTATGAACCACTACGACCCATAAAATAAAAATTAATCTCCCTACATTATCACATCTTCACATCCAATCCAATCAGAGACATAATAGACTGTATACTCATCACATGAGTCAGGTAGGATAAAAATTGGATCTAATGTTATTCACATCAACAACTCCAGAAAAACACTCTCATTAGACTCTCACCATTCAATATTTACAACATTTTTGTTCAGGCCCTAAACTGGTGTTTCCAAAATGGAAATGTCTTGGATTAATATACTATAATATAAACATAATCCCAATAAGAATTGGATATCAATGAAATTCTTGGGATTCCACAAATAAACCACTTCCTAAACCTTCTCTTCGACCATATACAATCCATCCTCTGAGATGATGTTCCCCAAAAAATGTAATGATTCTATCCAAAACAGACACATAGATAGCATGGTTTATAACCAATTCTCTCTCCATGTACTTTATATGATGTCAATATGTTAGGATTGATTGTCATGGGTCATGGATTACATCAATATGTCGTCAAAAAACACCAGCATGAACTGATCCAGATTATGATGAAAGATAATGTCCATCAAATTCATAAACACTATTTGTACATTTGTTAACCCAAATGGAATTATGAAAACCTCATAAAGGACATACCTACTTCTGAAAGTATTCCTCTGTATATCGGATGTCCATAGTCTCAAATAATGAAACCTTGATCTCAAGACGATATTTTAGAACACAATAGATACATTAAATTATCCAAACAAATCGTTGATCCACAGAATCAAATATCAGTTCTTCATAGTAATTTTTTTCGACTTTTGTTAATAAACACAAAGACATGAACTCCCATAATCATTATTTGGTAACAAAATTGGTGATCCCCATGGCGATGTACTTGGATGAAAAAATCCTTCATCCTCAAACTCTTCCAAATGAGTGTTATGCTTCTGATGCTCAGATTGTTCCTTTATGTATGGTGAAATATATACTAGCTCTACCTCTAGTAGGATATTAAGAGTGAATTTCATTTCTCTCTCTGGTGGTGAACAATAAATGTCTCTAGGAATTAAATCCTAAAGAAGTTCCACTAATGGTGAAAGTAAAAATTTCGTAACACCCCCATAATCCAAAAAATGAATAGAAATATTTGTTGTGTGATATCTCAGTTGCTAAGTAATTGGCCCTACTATACCATATTGAATATCCAAATCTCTATGATGAATATACTGGTCCCCCATAGGAGACAAAAAGGTCACTCTATTATGTTAACAATAAATGTGGGCCTAGTATGTGACTAGCTAGTCCATCACTATAATAAAGATGAATCATGTCATATCATGAACATATAGATAACTTATGAAATTATATTCCCCAACCACTAGTGAGCCTCCTCTAATTGAAATGTACCATTAGACTGCACACACAATGGTTTATCTATAGTCTTTACCTATCTCAAAAACTCCATCGTTAGGTTCAGTCCATTAAAAAATTATGATGATATAAAGTTATAATAGGCACCCGTATCAAACAAGGAATTAGATAAAGTGGAAGTTACAAGAAGTGTACCTATATCTATCGAAATTCAATCTTCAATATATATAAGTGTACACTGTAATACAAATAACTATGACGACCCTCTTCCATGGGATGCTATATGACATCCCTGAGTAGCACCACTCTACTGACGTGGGATCTCCTGCCCAAAAGCACCACATCCACTACCTCTACTACTACAGACTGTAGATATCCAGCTTCCAGCCTAGTATAGTGAGCAAGATCCTAATTTCATACTCTGAATCTGCCCGACTGCTCCTATATTACTAATCAATTGCCATGACC
Organism: Viscum album; assembly: GCA_963277665.1. Classification (NCBI taxonomy): domain Eukaryota; kingdom Viridiplantae; phylum Streptophyta; class Magnoliopsida; order Santalales; family Viscaceae; genus Viscum; species Viscum album. Next base: position 1,472,655,304 of record OY728150.1, read on the forward strand.
AACATAATATCTTTAGATGTCTCATATTTCCTCAAGATTTACAATCAACTAGTTGTCTAGATTAGTGTCGAAGATATTTTCCCAACCTACCACACTGATGACAGTTCACCCCAGTAAGGATCTATCCAACTAAACCTTCTATCTGCGTACTCTACTTTCGATTTCCTTGGAATGATTTATCATAAAAGTGATTCTTGATCTCAAAAGTCTAACATATGACTCATTTAGTAACAAATAACTATCCAGTACATGATGCATCACCCAGATTCCATTAAACTAAGGAGGCATGTTCCACCACTTTTGTAAACTTCTTAATCCAAAATATGTTCACCCTTGACTTAATATAACAATTAAGTCCATATTGTAAAATTTTTGTCATAGCTTCATCATCTCCTGCTAAAGTTTGAGAAAAGCAATGTAGATCTATATAGTGCCCATTATTGTGTAGCAATGAAATTCTCTACTTGGGAAGGTGAAGGAGCATTATAGCTTTCTATTATCTTATAATCTTAGTATTAATGTTTTACAAGAAACTATCATATATATCATTCCATAAAATATCGTCAGACATTCCTATTCACACCTGAATTTCCCACCATTACATTGTTGATCCCCATAGTATATAAGCAGCCATCATGACCTTTCTCTCAGCTGGAGTCTCCAAATGTTCAATTATTTTTTCTATGCACTCAACCCAGAATTCATCTAACTTTGGTCCACCCTATATAGTATAAGTCATAGGTTGATGCAGCATAAACACCCTTTTCCACTGAGTCATACTTTTATAAACTATCAATAGGAATCATTCCATGAATTGTATGAAGCGAGCAAAGTTCATTCGAAACTACTCCCCTTCATCTTCAACTATCATAATTGTTGCCTCATGTTCCCTAACAATAAAACATTCATAGACATGCCCCTCAATAATCTCCTCAAAAATCATTGGGAGGATTACTCTCTATAGATCCATACACATGTATTAGGTCTCATATCAAAACCTTATAACATTTATGTAAGAAGAAGTAATAACAAGAAATAATTTCCCCCCACCAAACCGCATGGTCAAAACCGAGGCTCTATAACTACCCTTAACCATCCTACAACTAGGATTTCATTATCAAGGGTAACAAATCTATCTAAATCATGTTTCTCATTTAGATACCCAATTATTATCATTTTGAAACACTTTCTACAGTCCTTTTAAAGTCATGTTAGTCACAATTATTCATATTAAGCATAAAAACATGGATATAATTACATGTTTAATAACCTACCCATAACCAATTTTCATGTGCGTAATTGAAATTATGCATGTCAGAGTAGCCCTGGCTGCCAATAATGATGCATGAGGACTCATCTATAATGGGATTCTAGGCCAAAAACACATACTAAACAATTATAAAAAATAACAACCTCATAACCCCACAAATGCATGCCCATGGTGAAATAATATTCAACTGTAAGTGAAAAAAATTAACCAAAACCCCCACCCTATGAGCATGGGTTTTCCCCCATAAACTAGTTTAAAACTCCCATACATGAGCCCATTACCAATCCTGAAGGCTTCTTAGCCTAATGACTATCTTTCCCAAAATGGTAATACCAAATAAGAATGACAAAAAAAGACCATTGATACCAATTTGTACCATCCCGACCTGTGTTCTTTGTGAAGATGCCCTGATCCGATTCTCTACATGACCCCATGGATGCCTCCTCATACACCAGAGGGTGTAGATAAGAAATGAGGGTCTATTAAGTAATTCATGGGGATACTATACCCTCTTTTATTAGTTTAAAACACCATTGGAAGTAAATTAGAAATATTGGAAGTATATATCACCAGAAAAATTATCATTTCAAAACATAACAAACTAAGAATTACAAAAATCAACTAAAATGGAAAATGTGTAATGCCAAAAATATATGTTAAGTGTCTATAATGAAGCTAAATTTATATACACTAAGACTCCCAAAAAGGGTTCTAGACCATGTTCAATACCCTCATCCAAGCTCCATCACAGATCAAAAATCCATCCCAGGTCCATTTCCCTTCTCCTGTCCTGCAATAATATAATCAATTCGGGTAATGATTTGGCATCCCGAATAGGGTGTAAGTATAACTTAGTATTCCACCATAAACATTGTCTAAAACATTTCCCATCAGAATATATTTTATTTAGTTATATAATAAATAAGTAAAATTCATAAATAAAATTTTTTTTCATTATCATTAAGGTCTATCTAACTTCCTTAACTATAGGGTTACCAAGGAGACTTGTACCCCAATACTAGCTTCATATAGTGACAGTGCCATAGATTTCCCGAGGTAATATTATATATTAATACCTAATTCCTGCTAAATCTTGATGTATTCAATGATTATTTGATATCTTAGTACCTGATTTGACTCATGTTAGAGTTCAACTATTCTCATGTGTGGCGATAACACAGAGTGCCATTATTTAAATTCACCAATTTCCTATTTATATGCTATACTTACAAAGTTAAAAACATAAAAAATGAATGTAATTTGACCATGATACCATAACTACTCAATAATAGAATAACCTTGTTTCCATTCTCTTACTCATAAGTATAATGACCATGTTACCATGTATAATTCTCATTAAAATGACCATGTATCTACTCTCATACCCATATGTATGATGAACAAGATGCCATTTTTATATCACAATTTTGAATTACCATGTTCCCATTCATTGATACATAAATAATTCATAATTAATCATCCATGTCAATCCTATTACTAATACAGAAATTAGTAAAATTTGATTAATCCATTTGTTAACTAACTATTTAACAAATCATTTCTATCATCAGTACTAAATATTTCAATTTACTAATCAATGTCACAATTCATATAGTAATAATCAATTTTCCAGAATTAATTATCCACTTATAAATATCAACTCATAAGAATTTATCCCACAATTAATAATCTATGTAATTATATCTAGTTATATAATAAATTCACAATTAGTTATCTCAAGACTAATTATCGGGTGGAATGAAACTATGGGAACTATTTCATGGTTAGTGGAACAAGGTTAGAAAACTCGTGTGCTAACCTTGTAGACTCCACTACTTTGGGTTACCTTCTTTCCTTTGTTTGGTTACATAATTTTTTAAACCATGCACCGACAATGTTAACTACTTTTCCTGGGATCACATGGTTAGATAGGCTGGGCACACAGTTTACAATAACTATGGTCCAACAACGCATAGACCCTTTACCTCGTATTTTCATAAAAAAATCCACCCAAATACACAAAAAGTCATATTTATAGAAAAAGTACTTAAATAATCAATAAATATTCATTTATTTCAAGCCCTATATAACTCCAAAAAATTTTGGGATCTCACATACATGATGACATATTCCAAGCTGTGATGGAGTTATTTTTTATAGGGTTTATTCTAGTCTAAATATGTTCACAATTAATAAATCACAACATAATGATTGGGAATAATTTAGACATTACTTAGTTTATAAAAATTTCGTTGATTAAAAAAAAATTATTAGTAAACATTTTATTAGGAAACATGGATCTCTTCCTTAAAATATTATCTACCTATATCAATATAGTTTTGCAAATTTAATGAATATCAAGGGTTATTTCCAAAAATCTGATATATTATTACCCTCCGTTATATGGAATCAAAAAATTGTTGTCTTTTAATAAATCGTTACATATCTATGTCCATTGAAAATTTATAATAATATGGAAATTTTTGTTGGTAAGAATATTATTTTTTATTTTACATATTTACCATGATAAGAAACCCTATTCTATATTGATCATGCCACTCTGTTATCATCTACATATCCATGAGTTTATTTTTTCTTATTCTATGGGATTCAAATTGGGTGACCAACACTTTTTACTTTCCTTGGTGGATATGGAGGTCTACTCTAAAAAATATATCATATAATTGTGGGGGTAAGTATCATGTGATATATTAAAGTGTGAAGGTAACCCAAATATTCATCAAATTTTATTAATAATATTTTTCTTCATATAAATATTTGTTCTATAGAATATACCATAGATTTCATTACTTGACCCCCACTTAGATAATACATGTAATGATTATGTATTAATGTATATCCATCCCCATTGGAGAATCAAATGGTATTACTATGTGCCACAAGACTTCTCACAAAATATGGTGTGTATAATCATAAAAAAATGTTTCATGATCTATTGATTTGATGCTGAGAAACAACATCTAAAATTATGTCTTGTATTTTACTAAATTTCTCAAAAAACAATACCTCCATCGATCAATGTTGAGGGATTTTGAGAAAACTTTTGGCCGCAGAACCCAACCTCTAATGTTTAATAAACACAATGTAGTGGAATATTACACATCAATAGATTTTATTTGATTTCATATGGATCCTATATAAGAATGATAATGAAATGTTATGATCATTATATATATATATATATTCATTTTTTTGGGAATTAAATAATCATTGTCATAAATTCAACTTTGAATACTTCATTATTATTTATTCACTGGAATAACCAAACTGTATAAAATTTGGGGTTTAGGGGAATAAATTTATTCCCAAAATGATTCATATTTTTCCAGTTCTTGCACCAGATAAAGTCATATGAGAATTATATAAATATTATGGTTTATAGGCATTTACATTGTTCCAGCTACATATGATATTTCTGCATCCAGACATTATTACAACTAGTTCTTACAGCCCATATATTTCATGATTCATAGTAGTTGAAAGTTTTTACTATATATAATATTTCTAGGACTCAGTATTTCTTATCATAGTTCATTAAACTAACATTATTCTTAGATACATCCTTGATAGTCTAAGGAGATATATTACTTCCATGCGTATTGTGCAACAAAATTCTACGTTCCCAACTATTCTAATGCACAATGATTTTTTGGGTAAATAAATATTATATTTAATAATATATATATACATGATTATACCAAACAATATAGTGGAGAAACCAATACATATAGTGATAATGTATATAATGATAATATTTTAGAGAAAGACCGATATGGAAATTCACTTTTTAGGAATGTTGAGACCTAGTCTCACTATAAACCACATATATCATTCTAAAGAGATATTAAATGAAAAAAAATCATAAATGAGAACTATATAAATGTTATCTAACTATATAGAATATTTTTTTATATGTGGAATCATGCACCGTTATCATTAATTAATATTTTATCTTTCATAATGAAATAACATCCCAAAGGTGATCCTTTTGTTAAAGACCAATATTTTTATTTCCATAATTTAACTTAGAAATAACACTATGAAACCAAGGGTATCCCAATATGTCATTTATTTCATAAATATTTTCCCTTCATTTCAATAAATATTTAGATTCACATTAAAACCTTTGTAAAGTTTATATATTTTATTCTATCATCTATGATAAACTTGTTGATGGTAAAATCTAAACATTAATCATAGACACCAGACCCACATGATCACATTATTTAAGAAAAACAACATTTTAGCCTTCAATAATGTTTTCCTTAGTAGAATATGTCACTCAATTATCCTCTATAATAGATGCAGTTTGAAGGGGTTAGTCAATTTTTCATCCTCATAGTAACAATAACCCTAATCCAAATGGTAGTGGTAAGAATCATCTCATTTCAACCAAAATTCTTAAAAACAATATAATTCATGAAATTGAAAGTTAAATATAAAAAATTAAGATAATCTATTTTCCATATTACTGGATATGTAATCTCTATTATGAGTATTAGAATTAAAATTTTATGATTTTAACATGAATCTTTCAATGTATAATATATTATTCCTTCGTCTTGGATACCCCTATAAACTTTCCCTCCACTATCAGGGTATAGAGATAAATATTTTTATGAATCACTTATAAAGTAATTATCAAAAATTTCTTATAGGATTTCAAATTACAAAAACCATTATGACCACCTTTATTTTCCTTATATGGATGAGAAATTATTATCATATATAGGATTCTAGTTATGGTGTATTCCCTAGATGAAAACCATAATGAAACATGAATGTTGTTCTATTATAACATCTTTATTACAACATGATTCACGCAGGTGGTCTTAGGGACTCAATTCAATCATGTAAAATGAATGTTCAAAATTTAACCCTTATACATTTTCATTTGGATTAAGTCCCAAATAAACCAAGAGACAAGGTATTTTATCCCTATCGTAATATGATACGTATGATTCCTTCTGGTTGATAAAACACAACTTCATTAACCAATCAACATCCTTATTGGAAAAATTTACCAATGATTACACCCCCACCAAAATGGATATATTCCATCCTTTTTCCATTTCAACTATAAATGGTATCTCATCTAAAAACTAATATTTTCTTGGTTTTGTTTTCCTATATGTTCTAGTTGTACAACATTAAACAACATTGTTGAACCATTTTACAGGATTGTAAAATGAATTACAAGTCTCTTGATGTAACATAAAAATATGTATCTTTTAATTCATCTCATGAGGATATTTAGGAAAATACTTGAGGGTCCTTTTCAAGACATAAAATAAAAAAATGACCCCTAGATGTAAATAAATTCAAGTGTGGCCAATAATGTATCTATAACCACATTTAGTATATATTGGATATCATAAAACTAATAAAAGCAAAAAGATAACCACTAATACATATATTTATGGCATAATTAATATGGAAACAATAAAACATATACATGGTAAGAATAATGGATATTATATGATAAATAAAAAAGATTCCATTGTTGGGTAAATTTTGATACAAACAGACATTCACATAATCATATGTAAATTAAATATTGAAAACAAAAGCGGGTTTTTTTACATACTAGGATTTGTGAAAGATTCATAAATATGTAATATATCTATAATAAAGTCATGGAGTTTCAAATAATTTTTCTAAAAATCAAGAAATGACCCCACCCTCTCATACTCTAAACCAATGTGTTTCCCATAATTCATTGGATATATAGATTGATTTCAATGAACCTCTAGAAGATCTGTTTGAAGTATATTATTGATATGGTATCCATTGAGTTTTTATGTTACCAATAATGATCTATTTTTAAAATCGACCAAATAGTGATAGTAATTCCCTATAAATTTTCATTTTCACAATTCATGTATAAAAAAATTCTTATATTCTTATGTTTTATCATATTGAACATTCCTCACATAACTCAATTAAGTAAATCATTATCAATTTGTAATCATCCTTAGGGAAACTCATTAATTAGTTAAATAATAAATTATATTTTTTAATGGGAAGGATAAAAAAATAGATGAAAAATTCACTCCCACTATGGGGTAAAAATGTGTTATTTACTCTTTAAATATAATTTTATTTCCTTACACAAGTGAATTTCCAATGAATAATACCATGATATAATTTCAGTGAGATTCATATCCCAGATCAGTCTATATAAAGGAGAAAAACTTATATAGGATGGTATGATTTTCTGAGTGAACTCTATTATAATACCCAATAATATAATTATTTTAATACTTAATAATAGAATTTATTTATTATCAAGATTTCTGAAGAATGAAATAATAATTTGTAAAGGATCCATCCATGACAAGAAACACATCACTTTTTAATGTAGTAAATTAACCAATACTATCAATCTATGGGGAATGGGAATCAATAATTTGGAACACCTAAATATTCCATTGAATACTAACATTATAACCAATAATCCTTCCAAAATTAATTCAAATTATTTTATTTTACAAGAAGTGTTAGTTAGAGATTGAATAACGGAAACATCTTATTCTAATCCCACTGGAACAGGCAGACTGTAAGGGTATCAATTCAAAAGATTATGCCTGATAAAAAATGGAATATTGAAAGGAGTTCCTATAAAATATTCATGAATTAATTTTTTATTTCCACTTAAATCATGTTGGATTTAACTCTGATGTTAGTTGTTTCATTTTTTCTAATTCTAGATGAAATAAACATCATTGACCTGCTTGATGACAATAATACCTACCATTTTTATTATAAGACTAAGGATTCTAGAGATTCTAACCTAGATTATACTTATCTGTTCCCAATATGCATGGGTATCATTTCATCTAAGATTCAATTCAACTACCCATGAGGTCATGAATATTATATCCATATGTGGATGAAACTCTATCAAAATAACAGAATTTCGCATCAAATAAACTATTCATATATAAATAATGGCTCAATAAACATTCTAAATATGGAATCCTTGCTAATTCTATAATAACATGTACCTCTATTTTAATTTTTTAAAATGAATAATATAAATTCTCCTTCCATAAATTCATTTAATATTAATTATGGATCAAATTTATTGTTATATCATTATTATTAATCGTACTCAGAAACCTCTCTTGAGTAACCTAGATTCCCTCTTAGAGGATATTGAATATATGATTGTGAATGGGCATAATCAAATAACTTTTCTACCACTTACATTATAAAGAACATTTTATAGAGAAGAATGAATAAAATTTACATTTAGAGAATCAATAAGATTCAAAATACATTATATTCAATATCTTGAAGGAAATCAGGTATAGTACCATGATTGAAAAATTTCCTAGAGTAAGAAAGAAGAATATTTCCTTATCAATGAAATACATGGTATTTTATCCTTAATATAAGGTCCCACTAAATTTATTATAGGGAGATATATACCCCCATCAATCTTAGGAATAATGTCAATTTTTATGGTTTAGATCTTGGTCAACTAATAATTTTGGATATGGTAGTGTGTGTAAAAAATATAATTTATTTTTTAATGTTTCATTCTTCCAAAAAATGTTAACCTTGTTACGTTGGACATAGATCTCTTGATGGTCATTCTCACGGTCACATATTTAAAATAGAAAAGATATAATGGATTTTGTATCCATTTAAATTATTAAATAGTGGTAAACATCCTCAACAACTATACTTATTCCATTCCATGGAACATTTACTCAAAATAGATGAATTGTCTCATATGCCTAGATAATAAATAGTTCTTAGAAACATTCATGTATAAGGATTATACTGTATTTTATGATTATCTATAATTTTTTATAATATATTAAACAATTTATCTATATTCAATAAAACTACATGAATAAATTATATTTTTTTGGTATTTCAAATAATATTGGGGAGGTTTAAAACATTCTATATATCTCTCCATTATATTCCTTTTTTTCATAAATTTTGGGTGTGGTGGTCCTCATCCCATTCCATGATTGATTATTATTGAAATTATATTTTTTAATAACTCTTTAATAATATATGATATTCATTAAATATTGATGGAACAATAAACAAATATAGAAAAAAAAATTATATATTAAGTGATTGATAATTATTGATGATTGTGTGAGCCCTTTGTCTCACATATATCTTGTTTTTTAAATTTTTTTACTTATTAAAAAACTAGATCTTGTTTTATATAAATTAATTTTTTATTTTAATCATTTTTATAAGATGATCATGATAAAAAATATATTCAAATATATTTGGTTCGATTAACTGTTATTTTTGGTATTTTATTTAAATAGACTACAATGTTATAATGTTATCATATAAATATACATGATAATAAATCCCTTGATGATTGTAAAATTTGATGTTACTATATTATAGTCTGATTGATTATATTTTGAAACTATATTTTTCATTTTTTTAGTAAATGTAATTTTTATTATTGATAAAATATTTATTAAAATACATGGATTATTTTTTATATTTTGATTACACAAGGAGATTGTCAACATTTAATTAAGAAAAAAATATTATTGTTATATTGTGGAATTTTAAAAATAGAAATGAAAAAATACTTAATAAAATCATAATAAAAATAAAAATTAATATATTGAATAATTTTTATGAGTTATTAATAATTATATTATAAATAAGAAAAAGATTTTATACATTTAACTCTAGAATTTTATAATGGTTGAATGTTGACGAGGTCGAGTATGAGATTTATATATTGATTTTAAATAAATATTTTCATGAATTAATTAAATGATTGAAACATTTTCTATTCTATTACTATTATTTATAGTTACAATAAATATATTTTTTAATTGTATTGATAAATATATATATGTATATATATATTATCAATTTTAAATAAAAAGAACTTTTTTAGGAATATTTATACATAAGTTTTGTTGGATACGAATATGGTTGAATTTAATTAATATGAATATAGAAAATTTTAATGATAATTGGATATGTCTATTAGGATAGTGTAACTCTCTTGTTTTATAATGATTTTTTTTATGATTCATAAAATTTTGATTTGATAATGGAAACTAACCATATTATTGAGGGATATATAAGTTAAAATAATTAATATAATATAATATGAATGTTATGAAATGTTTTTACATTTTCAATTAGACTATTTATTAACAATATACATGTTTATATGATATATATATATATATGGAAAAGAACAATATGTTAATTTGTTGAATAAAATATCCAAATAACTAATGTTGAAATGTTATTTTATTTAGACTTTTATAGAATGTGTAAATTACAAATTAATGATAATGAAATTGATGATAAATCATTAGATGATTAATTATGATAGATATATTAATTACTTATCATGTTTCTAGATTGATGATTTCCATTTTTTAATTGTTTGATTAAATAAATTGAAAGTAATGTTGGTTGGGGATGGTTCACTATAAATTCTTCACTTTCACCCATTGTACATTGTTAAAGTTATCAATGATAAATTAAATTTTTTTGAATTTTCTCACATATTGATATTGGGTACAGTAAATTCAGGTTACAAATGACAATATGTTCTTATCTGAAATAGTAATATTTATTTCGGAGAGAAGGAGAGTATCTTATGGTTTCTCAGTCATTCTATCTAAAATGTGTGTGATTTTTTCCAATTAAATTATGTTTGGTGGATATTATTTTCTTAATTATTATTGTAGGATTAATCAATTTTATATTATTTTTTGAAGTATATGCTTATTTGTATAGTTATTTTTAATAGAAATTAATGATACCTAATATAACATGATTCATCATTCTTTTTTATGATATTTTGATAAAAGAATTTATTATTAATTTTTTATAACTTATTTTCATTATTCATCTAGTATTCAAGGGTTGTTTGTACAGGTTTCATAATCAATAGAGGGTTGTAGAAATTTTTTCTCATAATGATCGTATATTTGTAGTGTGGATACCTTCTTTTATAACCTATGTTTATATTTATTCAATTAGCTCATAGAGTCCCTCTATAATGAATTCATTAACATGGTCCATTCCAAATATGATATTTATTTATATAGATTACTATATATGTAAATATTTTTGGTTTATTTTTTAAAATATCCCTACATACCATTATCTTGATTAAAATGATATTTAATAGTTGTTGCTAATTATGATGTCTTGGTTTTGAATATATGATATTTATGATTAATTCATTATGAAATTATTGTGATGGTTGATTCTCTACATGGGAGGATTAATGTATATAATATATCTCACCACTTCTTGTACACTAATTTATATTAATTTTTTCATTCAACAGAACATTATATCTAACTATGTAATGAACATGATAGTTTGACCATGTTGGTTAATTTGGTTGCTAATTTCATGTTAATTTTATTAGGATGTCCCCAATCATGTAATCAATTATTTACATATAGTTTAGTTCATATGATTGGGACTTCAAACAAATATAGGATGAATTTGTGATATTATAATATTATTAGACATTTAATGATAGTATTATGTTATATTAACTTCTTCTTTTCATTTATACTTTGGGGAATGATGTTATCATGACTCCCATATAATGGTACCTCTAATTGGACATAAATTAAGAGATGGAGTGCCCGATGATAGAAACATGCAATATACCATTGGTAGATGAGTAGAAACATTGGTATAAATTACTCAAATAGGATTTATTATATGAAATATAATAGATAATGTTAATATTTGTGATTAAAAACCACCAAAACTACATCATATATTATAAATGAATCTCATCCATTTTATTTCATTTTAATAAGAACATAAATAATAATCTAAAAAATTGTACCAAGGGAGAAATCGAGTGGATTTAATTCCATATCAACTAAAATATCTATAATATTAATGTGATTATATATCTCATTATCCATCATATAAATTTTTAAATCACTTTATATTAGTAGTTTTAGAATAAAATAAATAATATATTGGATGATACATAATGTTTATCTGGTAAATTATAAAAGTTTGTACTAATGCACCACTAAATTACTTTATGAACTGACACTGGACAACATTGGTAATCTAACCATATGGACCACACTAAAGATCCCTAAAAATTGACACTTCAAATGTAGTATGATAATAACTCCATATTAGAGATAAAGGAACATCACATCTAATTCCCCATTAACTTTTTGTTCCCATGATCTACTCTCAAACATCATTTTCTTACATCATGTCCATTTAAAAAGGTCATCACATATGAATCCACGCACGATGTGGGTAAGATCATAATTATACATTCCCAACCATACGTGGGGACTATCATTATGTGATGGAAATAATTAATATCCTAATATCACCGGACATATATATATATATATATATATATTCACTAGTCACATTACATATCCAATCACAACCTCTAAACCATTAAATATTTTGACCAAGAATTTTGAGGAAATATTTCTCATAACATCCTTATTACATTACTGAAACCAAAATATATCATATAATGTCAACATTGTGAATATCGATAAATTGTTTCGTCATCGATCAGGTATCCCCAGTCACTTTTTACTATATCCAAATATGGTTTCTGATATAAGAGAAGAGATTTGGGTGATATCATCCACTTATTCCATTTGAATCCATGATATAAAAGAAAATAAGCATCAAAAGAATTTTATTTAATGTAAGAAGAAATAGATGATGATGTAGATAAAAAAATGACAAAGAAATTACAATGAATGTAGATAACATAAAATCACTAACATAATGGTTCACATCAAACCATTATATAATAACACACATCACTGCCCTATCACCTCAATATATTATTCACCAAATTCATACACCAATAAATTTAATTCAACCACCATATTAATCCAAACCCACACCACAAAAAACTACTCTCGTTAGTTTATATTAATATTATTTCCTATTGATGATTTATTTTTAATATTTCTTCTGGAATATTTAATGAGAACATAATATATAAAGAACTAGGTAATAATATCACTTATATATAAATGATTACTTGTTTAACAAATTAAAAAATGATTTATTTAATATAAATTTTATTTGAATACACTCTATTATTTTACTTTAATATCATTACTAGCCTCATACTATAACTATAGATTAATTACAACATATACCATACCAATTAAAACTAATAATCCTCTCATATTTCACCATCACGACCACATAAAAACCTTTTATATTGTTTAAAAATACTAAAAAATTATCATCGACCGACAAATGTAAAAGGATATTCATTAAAAATTTATGAAAAAAACCATCGAAAAATATCTCAAACACAATATACAGTTTATATGGTCACCGCCATCATTTTACATGTTAGAAAATTCTAACACCAAAACAACAGAATTAAAAAAACACACCAACACAAATAATAGTAAATTTCATCTTCCAATAAGTACCATAATTCAATTTAAAAAGTATTTGTTTATTATACTATGTTACAAAATATTTATCATGGATATTTTCAAAAAAAAAACAAGATTCATACACCATTAGTATTATAATAATATATAATTTATTATCAAATATTGAGTGGTGGGTTGAAATATTCAATTATTTATTGCATTCATATATAAATGATAATACACATCATGTAGAAAAAATTAATGGTTCTTATAAAATAAAATCATGTTAGAATAATTTATAATGAAAAATATTTAATGAAATTTAACATATGTGAGAACATTAATTTTACATTCAATTTAAAATCATATAATATTATATGATTTCATGTTAATCAATACTATCACCAATTGAAGAAAAAAATATACAAACCCGGACATGAGTAAAATAAGGATAGATAATCTATCCAATCCCAATAAAATTTATATCTATTTTGATAGAAAAATTCTCATGCAAGATTCCTAGAAAATAAAATGATCATAACCACACTATGAAATATCTTCATCCAAAAAGAGACCATATTAATCAATATGAATCCAAATATTAAACCAAAAAATCCAAAAAAACATATCATCAACTATAGTGATAGTTATAATTAAAAATTGGAATTTAATTTTGATAAATAATAGTAGTTCAATAATAACCAAAATACCAATGCCAATGGAAAACGCTCTATAAATGTGGGGAATAATCTCTATAAAAGAATCATAGTCTCCAAAATCATCAATAAAAATGTTTTATAAATTAAAAGTTTTGAAGGGGAATAAAACATGATACATAAAAGGACAATTAAATGTTAATGTTTTAACAATAATAAAATATTGGTATTGAGTTATCATTCACCAAAAACCATGATTGAAATCAACATCACATACACCAATAAACTTAATCAAACATTCCTCTAGGATCCATGGAATTTATTATTCTAGGATATTATTAGTCCTATATACAAGATTATTTATACCCACACATCACATTATCTCTACCCCCAAAATTATTGATACATGAATACCATCCTCTATAAAACACCACATGAAAACTCATGTCCACACCAAAACCACGACATAATTAGTATAACCACTCTAAAACGTCAACTTCTATTTTAAATTTCAGATCAAAATCTATAATATTCCCATTAAAAATCCTCTTAATACCCCTAAAGATAACATCTCACCATGTAATAAGAAAAAATGATAGATATTATTACATTAGACATCATTCGAATGATTCTCATCATAATGAATCAAACCTAACGCCAAAAATGGGAGTAGTGAATGTCTTGAAAACCACCCCACAAGGTACATATTTGATGTCTCATTACTTCCATAATACAAAAACAACCAATACTAAAATAATATATATACAATCTAATTTCATATTTCTAAATGAACAATTCACAAATTTTGTCCCCATGATGAAATAGAATCAACCCAAACAATGATTGAAAAATATTATAATATGTATGGATATTCATCTCAATATCCATAGATCTATATTCAAGGACCTCATGCCTCATCAAAAAAATGAACAGATTTCCAAGGGAAAATGTCACTATATATTTAAATCTCACAAATTACTTCTCAATGAATTTTGGGTGATCAACAATATCCAATAGTCCATTGGAAATGATGTTGGAGTCCCTGTGAATATACTATACAATCTGGAACAAATAATTTTCATTGTAGATCATGTATAGACAAAATTTAAAGAAATATTATATCGTATATCATTAATGTGATCTAATAATTCATAATTTCTATTAACCCAATGAGATAGCTTACTCTCATGAAAAAAAAAATTCTTCCATCAAAAAATGTAATCACCTGAGAACTCATTGTCAATATCATCAAACATCAGGGGTATACTTCTGTGATCAAACAAACCCTTATTGTCATCCATCAATATAGTTGTTATGTCCAAAACAATTTGGAACATCTCTATCATACTCCTTAAATCATCCAGACTGAAGACTATTAGCTCCCCAACAATATAAAAATTTAATTGACATTCAAACAATAACATGAACAGATCAATACTAGTGGATGAGTGATATATATTAGTGTAGGAAAATATAAACCAATGATTGTAGATTCCCCAGAGACAATCTAATGTTTATTTCCCATGCTAGTGTTATATCATCTAGTCTCTGGATGGTTTATTCCATTTGGTGATCCATATATAGATGAAATGTAGTGTTGAGGCATCCCTAAGAGACAAAATCATGTTATAAACTACTCCAAACTCAGAAGAAACATCAATGATAAATTTTTGGGTTGGTGGAACTATCCTCTATGAATATTCACACAAAAAAATACCCTGTCTGCCATTCTAGGTAATCTATAGTTCATAACTCTAAAATTAGCATTAAATGATCAGACATCTTATTTTGGTTCATTATATCCAAAACAATGTCATATCATAATTTTCACATGGTATCCTATGTAATAAATCCATCTAGAAGTCCATATAATAAAATTAAAGACTAAATAATATATCAGGACTCCTAAAAAATGGTTCTACATGGTTACAATCTATTATAACAACCACCATGATGAAAACAACAAAACAAAATTAATTTTATAGACCACCAAAATTTTCTTCAATAGTCATGATATATCTTATTAATTCCTGGAAGAACCACTAAGAGTGAAATATGATACACAAGAATAATAAATTCATGAATATCCAATAAATCATAAAACCTACATTAAAACAACAACTGATTCTTAGTAACCTAATACCACCATTGTAGAAAATCACCATGGATGACATAGTCTCAAAACACCTCCACCTAGGAGTCTCCCTAATGATTATATTCTACTTGCAGCTTCGAGAATGATCAAAAAATAATTTAATATATTAATCCCCACCAAATGACATCCTTTACATCTAGAAGCATCACCAAATGATATTCCTCCCCATTCTTGACATCTATGAACTGTGGAATTCTATATCATTATAACATTGTTTTCAGAATTTCATCTATGATAATATAATTTCATAAAATGTTTGAGATCTCATAATCTAATAACTGATAAAACTTCATCATTCCATGTTGATGTAGATTTATTTACCACTGATTGAAATCACATATGAAAACATTGGTAGTCAATGGAAGCCATGAGTCATTCACAGATGAAGTAATATAGCTATAGATTATAATAAAATTGTATTTTTAGGAAGGATATAGGATATTGGTTCCATCGTTATGCTCATAGATATTTAATATCAAGAAACCATATGAGTTTAATATCCTTTTCTAGATCACGAGGCATCATGAAAATAGACATGGCCATTCAAAAAATCCATTTAATATCAACACCTAATAATGAAACCAAAAGAGAGTTGCACATATCATACATTCCTTTAATTATTTTTTAAATAATGATATTATAATTCCATGTGAAGGCATGATCCCTTCATATAAGACTAATTAATAGTGTTTTGATATGAGTGATAGTGGACAGAAACCCTTGATATAATCTCATAAGACTAATTAATAATAACAGTTTATAAAACCTATTGTTTTATCCACAGGATACAAATATTGTAATCCTCAATATATCCACACCCACACCCTACTGACACATCACCTTTCAATGAGATTGCACCTATCATATTTAAAAAATGCACTCAAAAAACTATTCAAATATCATATTATGTCGGAGTACCTTAAGGAATATTTATAATTTTTTCTATTAGATTATTTCAAAACACTTAGTAAATAAGTACTAAATTGATGGAAACGACTAGAAACTAGTCAAATAAATAATGGAATAAAAAAGTCAAGAGTTGCATGAAATGAACCAATTCATTTTTTACATAAAATGAATGAATTTAATCTTAAAATATCCCTAGAATCAATAAAAGGTTGTTTTTGTAAAATCCTTACCCATTCCTATATTTATATTTATATATATATATATTAAGAAAACAAATAGATATTCAATAACTAACTATCCCACGATATCTTTTATAATAGATTTCAATTCATTAATGTGGGTAATAGGTCATAAATTTCACCCAGTATAGCCTCAGGTGGTAAATGAGATACTATAGAATACCATACATTTTATTAGAAAAGGACACTACGTAATGAAAAGGTGATATATTCAGTGTGACGACCTGACCCAATGGGGAAGGATTCATATCTACCACTATCCATCCAATATAGGATAGGGGCCAGTGTTGAGTTCTAGAAGATATATCATACATGGGATGACTTTTCTTAATGTACCTGTTTTCATGCACCTTAGTATCTGAATACAAAAGTGAAGAGGAATAATGAAAATGATGCAACATTTAGAATAATATCTATACCTGAAAACCCTATATGGAATAGAAATATTAATATATTGTAAACATAGAAGTATAGGGGAAATAATACACAATCAACCATAAAGATTTCCTTAATGGAAAAAACTATAAAAGTAAATCTATGAGAGAGACTATCTCCTTCTATCCATTATTTGACCACCCATGTTGGTCCAATGAACCAGGGATCCATATGCTCCTTTGTAGTAAATTCCTACCAATCTGTCATCATTATGTGACAAGACACGCATGGAATAATCCAATGAAATGGTGAGTATATGCATACCCATTAGTACTCCTTGAATAAAGAAGGAGAATATTAATAAACATGTTAGGAATAGAGAGACATCTCATCCAAATGAATTAGTGTAACAAAATCCATAAATATTTATACATACATATATATATATATTCTGACACAAATGAATCCCATGGAGGAGTGTAGACACTCTCAATATAATATCCCAGCCAATAAAAGGAGTTCCAATAGTTCCATGATTCTTTCAATGATTCCAAACATCTTGTTTGTCCATATGATTACATATATATATATATATATATTTCAAGCCACACCTTACCGTTATGCCACATAGTAGAGAGGCCAGAATCAATATGTGGAGGAACCATTCCTAGGTACAAATGGAGGGGGGGAGTCATTAATGAATAAGATACCCCTTTCCATATCCTGGTAGGAGGGTTCCACTCATGTAATTGGTAGAGGACCTATGCCATGCCTTGATAAAATGGTTATATTCATATAATTTGTGGAGGACCCATGATAAACCAAGATGAAGGGTGCTAATCTAATATTTGATAGAGGATCCACACCTAGTCCAACTGAATTTTCTCACTATTATAGTTTAGGATTTGATCACTAACACCACAAATATGGTGGCACTCATATATCACATATAAGAATCATTCCCAGCTGAAAAGAAGGGTGCCACATATTGGTTGGGAATATGACCCATGCCATATTCTAGTAGGAGGGTTCTACTCTGAGATTAGATAGAGGACTCATTCCATGCCCCGAATGAGGGTTCCACTTAAGGTATATATAGAGAGCCCTTTCCCATACTAGATATATAGTGTCACTCTAATTCCCCTAAAGATCCTTCAACTCTACCTCCATAATCAAGCATCACCTACAAAAGAATCAAACTCCTAAAATAACATATCATATCTCTAAATGCACAAGGTAGGCCACCACCATGATCTATTTGGGAAAAAAATTAGGATATGACACTTAAGGGACAAAATAAATGTCCAAATGAATAATATATGAGATTTTAAATATTCTCTATGAGGAAAAGGGGGTTCATAGAATGTATGTAACACAAATAGAATGTGGTACCACTGGGATTTGTATACATGGACCGAACAATACATGGCTTACTAACCATATAGCGCTACAAAACATGTTGGTGGACTACAAGATATGACTCATCCATCTTGGGTCATTCCCATATCCCCGGAAATGCCTTTGTAATCATAATCATATCCATCGATTAGGAACATGGTGTGTTCTTATACATGGGTACCTACTCATGTTCTCCATCACATGGATTCACCACTTGATGAGGGTAAAAAAATTTGTTTCCTCGTCACATATTGTGTGATAATTAAAATTTTCAAAATAAAAGCTCTGCAGCGATAAGTCTACTACATAGAGAATGTCCTTCTATGTACACCCCATGTAGTCTAGATTTTTCCAAAATGTAAAATTGGAACTCATACATCTATATCTATGTTATATACTTTAGAAATCACCTCTAATATATCCCAAATCACTAATGACTCCCTCAATTTTTTATTTCTGACTATATGTTGCTAGGAATTGGATTCCCAACAGACCCATAAAATGAAATAAGTATGTCGCCACCTATCAAAACATTTGATGGTCCCATAACCTAACAAATAGAAATATCAATTATCTATTCATCGATATCCAGGAAAACATTAAAAGCCATCCCTCATTCATTACACTAATTTTTTCATGTGAATATATCATGATTTATGGGGTTCAAATTGGATCATTCCAAACTATAAATATTGAATATATAATGTACAAAAAAATAATTTATGTACAAGGAGAATAATTGGTAGAACGTTACCAAAAAATTTGGGAACAAACATTTTCCATGATTTATTAGAAAATGAACACAATTTTGGATATCCATGGTGAGAAAAAATTGATTAATCAATTAAAACTGGTAAACGGGAACATGAAATATCTTCAATGTGATGTAAATAATGAATGAGATTTATCAATATCAAATAATTAAATAAATATGGGATGAATCCCAAAATTGGAGAGTCTTACAAGGTTGTTTCCCCATTCTTAATTGAATAACCTGATCACCGATGGTGAAGAAGATTAGATTTTTTATAGTGTATTGATCTTCTTTGATCCAGAGGATCATCATCATAGAATTTTGATTATACAAATAGATGGATGAAGAATGACTATCACCAATCCCATGGTTAAAAAGTTGACGATGGAGATCCCTCCATAATAAGGTATTTAAAGGGAATTCTATGATTAGGTTATCTAATTAAATAAATAAAAAAAATATTTATTTAGAGAAACACACCCACTAATGGATGCTTTTATGTAAACATCCCAATATGAATTAATTTATGTCATGCATAGAAAAATCCTCATGTTTTAAATTAAGTTGTGCCCTCATAATTTTTATTTGAGAGTCATTTTAAAGAGTGATACAATTATAATTAAGTATATTTTCTTGTGTAATATAAAATATTTTATAAAATTAATTCATGGAACATCCGGACTCATAATCAAACGACTTCTTATCCCTTTTCTCCAAAAAATATATCGGGAAAATATTCAAAGTCTTATACAAATTAACAGGTGTAACACCCCAAGGTTTTACAAATAAATTTAATATAGAATTCATGTAACACTATGCACTTGAGATACAACCATTTTTTTGTAGGAGAGAGTTTTAACCATGCCGCTAAAAAATGTTTTCTCATATGTTATTTTAAATTAGAAAAGCTCATAAACATAGTTGTGATTATTATGAATTTTAGTGCATGATATTAACAAAATAATTTTTTAGTAAATAGGGACATACCATTTCGAATAGTAATTTACCCTTATCAATAGTAATGCAAAATTATTAATAGTAAACTCACCCATGTACGCATATTTAGAATTTAGACACTAAATAAATTGGTGTAAATATTATAAAACTAAATAACCATGTAAAAGAATTTTTTTGAGAAATAAATATTAAATAACATTTTAAAATTAATTTATTAATTTAAAATAAAATTTATTTTCATAAAATTTATTCCTAAATAAATATTTTGTTGTCCTATCATTTTATTATACATTAATTACTTATTGAAAGTGTTCTAATGTCAGTATTATAAATAAAATTCAATTTTTTCATGTAAATAACATTTTTAATTAAATTTTATTTTTCACATATTCATAATATTATTTTTCATAAAAAGGAGGAAATTTTTTAATTCTACAAATAATAAAATGGATATGTTGAATTTTTGGGTTTTTTCTGAAATACTTGTATTTTCAGTGAATAGTAATTTAAAGTGTAAATAAATTGTAAAAAAATACCCTATTCCATGAGTCATCGCTAATGTAAAAATATTGTTTTTCACCCACAAAAACTTATTATTATTTTTGGTAATAATAATCAACACTATTGATTGTGATGTTAAAAATAATAAAATAATGAATATGTTACTCAAAAATCACCCCTCTCATCCAATATAAAAGCCACCCCACTCCATCTTCTCTTCACACCTTTAAGCCATGAATATTCGAAATGATCTTCCCACATAAACTTTGTTAGTAAATCCCCACATCCATCAAATCATGGACATTCCAAAAGACAAACACTCGTTCTCGTAAAGAGTTTCTCAAGGTTGAAATTTCCTTAGGTAAATCCTCTTCCATTTTCTTTTTCATTTGATTTTTAGTTTATTTTATTTTCTTTTATTCTCCTCACATTCTCTATAAAAATTTTCATGCTAAAACTAGTATCATATATATACTAGAATGATATCATATTAATGTAAAATCCATCCTCAAATAATTATCTCTTCTGGTTGTATTTTATAAACTAAATTATCGTCCTGGAGGTGTAGATTAACAATCTTCATGGACGATGATCTTTAGTTCATCAATTTATCCTTCAAAGATGGTCATGAATTTATTTTTATAGTCGAACCAGAATATAACATGTGTATCAAAACGTATTCAATGTTATTTTACCAATTTATATACATAATAATAATTAATTCGACAAACATGTTTGTATCTATCAAAATATAATGAAAATAATCTAAATGGTTCTAACTAAAGTTGTATCTAATAAATCTTCATCACACCATGTAACCATTTGATATGTATAATCATTTACACTTATTTATGTTCTTACATAAAATATAATTTTATTTTTATTAGATTACATATATTCCACATAAACTCTATTACATATAATTAATAGAACAGATGATGAAATAAAGGAAACAAACACTCAAGAACGACGAAATTCAATCTTATAACATATCATTAAGGAAATAAAAGAACATAATAAAACAATAATGAATGTAATATATGTATATATTGTTATTATTTATTTAATTAATGGATTTATGTTTTTATCCAAGACATTAGTTTCATGTATTGAATATATTCAGACACAAGGTTGTGGTTGTCCACATAAATCTCCATTTTCAGTCAAATTATTATTTTTATCTCATAATAAAAATTCAATTTGAAATTATTATTTTTATTTTTCATAAATTCTCATTGAAATGATATATTTTTTTACCAATCAGATTATTTCTTTAATTTATTGGGATTTTAATGTTTTATAAATATCCTTGTTAATTATTCTTGACAAACAAGACTGATCCAATGGAATTCTCAATTTCATACATATTTTTATATGCATCGTGTAATCTGTTCAATGACGCATTAATTTTCATAGAAAAACTCATTAGATTATGGAAAAACTAACATAGTTAATTTCGGGTTTTTTGAAAATGTTTTCACAAAAATAACTCTTTCTTTCAATATTATAGTGTATTTCTCTTAAAAATTATGTGATGATTCTATTAGATTATTTCGGTCATTTTTATTTCCTTTTTAGGATTTTATGACTTATTGAGGATTATATCTTATTTTTATAGTATAAAATGTTGTATTAAATTTTTGATGATTAGTTTGAATATTTATATGCTATATTGATGTCATTCACTATACTACCCAAAATGTTTAGTTTTTTGGAGTACATGTTTGGGAATGATATTCATATGTTCATATTGTTCATGTTTATCCACATTAACTATGGAATGGAATATACTTACTAAGTAATGATTTCATCTGATATATCTTCTTGATGTGTCAATAGGTCTCGTTAGAAAAAATAGATATTGACATGGCCAAGGCCTTTCCAATTTTTAGATATGTTTTTAGCTGAGGCCTTATTCATTTTAAGATGCCTTTGATGAGGACTTAATAATATATTTCAGAATGTATCACATTTTTAAATTCCATCATTATTAATGAATTAATTGATATTCTATGAGGATATTAGACTAATTTAATACACAAGATTTTGGTTTGTTATATAAATATTAATTCATCCGTTATTTTTAAAACATTATTTTCAAGTTAATTTCTAAAGGCATGTGTTTTTAGTTTTTCACCATTACTAACATTTATGTTTATGATATATTCAACTGTATTGAAAACCCTTTCTAATAATATGAGCTGACCCATTTACTTTTCTTTATTTTCATATGATGGGAATAAGTAAATTTTGAATGACCTGTAGGGGCACCCTAGGAGTTATGGATGATTTCAATGGAATTTTCATATTATATTTCATTTCATTTTGAAATGCTTATAATATGTATGTATTTGGTTTTCAATAACTGTTAAAATATTTTTTCCTTCAATGCCTTTCTTATTTTTAATATTACACTTTAATGAAATAAGGCATTGACTCTGGGAAACTATGATTGGCTCATTATAGTTGGTATTAGAGTATGTATAAAAGAAAATAAGGAATCTATATTTAGAAAATGTATATTAAGAAATGAAATTCTAAGATAGGCTTTGAGGATAAGTATACAACATTACAATATAATGTTGTTAAGGAAGATATTATTTGGAAATTCATAGAAAATACATCCCCTTCTTGATACTGCAAGTGGATATGGATCTAGCACTGATCTATCTATTAATAACATATCCAATGAGGCGTTTTGGGCTTGACCCATGGTAACATAGTACACAACTACGTACCATACTATGGTCCAAATTTTACACTCTCGGGTCATATTCATATGATAATTTACATTTTTTTACAAGACATTATTAATGATTTAAAATTAAATTTTTTTTCAAGAAATGATCTTTATTTAATGGAGATTTTTTATGAATAACATTTAATTTTTTTCAATTATTTTTCATGTTGAGACTATAAAATTTGATTCATAACCAAATCGATTATGTTCCACTGTTTAAAAATGAATCATAGAAGAAGGAATGAAAACAATATCAGTGAAGGTATCCAATATTGGGACTTCCTCATTTGCAAGATAATTATATTTAGACCGGAAACATATAACTACACTGGAACAACTAACTCAGGTTAAGAAAAATAACCATAACTATGTGGATCCCCCTAATCCACAACATGGAGGAAAAATGTTAGATCCCTTTATACATCAAGAACATCAATAATTCAATTTGACTAAGAAACCATTACTAGTGGATTAGTGGTTATGTTCATTAGAGGAGATACTTATTTCTTTGGGATGTAACAAAAGAGAGAAGATAGTATTTATAGTTTATCATATATTGGGAGATGAAAATCTGTGGTAGTTGTTATTTCTAAACAAAAATGAGGAGAATGAAATAGAATAAATGGAATGGTATAATTTTAAGTAAATTTTACTAGAAAAATATTTCACTCTTAATCAATGAGAAGATATAGAGAGGCAATTCATGGGTCTTAGATAAAAAGAGGTTGGAAGTGTTGAAATTTATGAATCCACATTTAAAAGGCTATAAAGTCATGTTGTTGAATATATACATATTCTACGTAGCATGATTGGTCGATTATATAAAATTTTAAAACCATATCTCCGAAGGGAACTAGTGTCCAAACATTTCACATCATACCAATATATTTTCTCATATGATATAAGGATGAATAATGAATTATTTAAGACATTTTAATTTATGGGAATAGAATATAATAAGTGGATGTTAGAGTATAGAATTGATAAAGGGAAGAATAAAAAAGGGTAATATTATGACTTCTGATACATGTGGAATGAAAAATTATTGTTCCCACTTAAAAGAAAATGGAGTGTGATATTTCTATGGATTGAAAGTACATAATTCTAATGATTACACATGAATTAAACAAGCAATCAATGTTCAATGATATAATTATAGTGAGATGAGTAACTTGGATATTTATTGTCTAAATAATCAAGGAAACATGCCTCAAAAAGTAAAAGGGAGAAAGGTAAAGATTATTCTATCACAAATAATGAGGTTTAAATTCATAATGATGTGGTGGATGGTACATTAATCATTTCCAAAAAGTTATCCAATTCTTTTTTTGATTCAGGATAATTTCATTATTTTATAACAAACAATTTTTTCTATAAAATAAGACATTTGAAATTTTGGTTTAATAAGGGAGTTGTCAGTCAAAAATCCTAGTAGAATTATCATTACAACAATTATGTGCAAATAAATCTTCATTTTGACACAATATGTTCTTTATTTTCTAACCATACCTTCTTACCTGTGATCGAATTTAATATAATATTTAGTATGGATTGGTTTTCAAATTATGATGTAAAAATTTATTTCAAGTATATGGAATATAATTTTTTTGAACAATGTAGAATCCCTTTTCATAAGTGAAAAAATGTCATCATATGATTAGTATCTAGATACACCCATAGTACCTTCACATAATGCAATTCATTGTGAGGATGAGAACAAAATATCACTGGGTGAGGAAATAAATATTAAAATTGAGAATGTACCAATTGTGAATGATTATATTAATGCCTGTCACGACCCAACCCATTTTAGGGCTGTAGATGAAACTACCCCTAACCTGTCTCCATAGGACAGGGGCTGAAAAATTGCTCCGAAGGGACAAAAAACTAGAGGATCCTTTTCCTAAGAAATTGTACACTCACACACAACTCAATGAAAAAGCACATATGATAAGAAATCAAGACACAAAACTTTTATAAAAGGGAAACCAAACATATAGGCATTGAACAATATACAGTTCAATTACATGAAAAGTAAAGCTAAAAATACAAGGAAAAATACACACTCAACTAGAAAAGTGCCACTATAAGACAATATGTGAAAATGTAAAACAATAAGGAGAGTACCAATCCTAACTCCCAATCTATGACCATCACACGTGGTCCAAGCACCCCATATCACTATGATCCTATTATACCACGATCAACATTTCTGTCATCGGCAAGGGCACACCAAATGCGAGAAAATCCAAAGAAAATGTGAGTGTGAGAATACTCTGTTGGATTCCATGAAATCATGATGGAGAAGAATGAGAGGTACTGAATAGGGGATCATTAAAGGAGAATAAGGTACAATAATAGTGAATAGAAAAAGTGTAGCTCAACCCAACAATAGATCGAATGTAGACTCATCCAAACACAAGGAGCTCAAAACATTAAATAGATGAACTCCTTGTTGAATCCACTATAACTATTGTAGGAGAGTTTACTTGTCCCATCATGAGAATCATTACAAGGAAAGCACATGGAATACCCCATTCCTCTTCGCATCTATTGGAAGGGGAGTAGAAAAAACCAAAGTAGTGGTTACTGAAAATAAGGTATATATATATATATATATGCGCTCAGTCAAAGAATTCCAAATGAGGGAGTAAGGGGATCACAATCTCACCGCTCAGCCCAAGAATGTGTGTATCCAAAAATTTAAAATAAAACCATTTACTATGCCCTGCATCTCTTCACACATACCTAGGAGGAAAAAGTCCTAGGTTCTCAAATCAACACAGTTCAATACTATATAATTTGGGCGGAACTAACTCGCCCGGATGGTTTTAGGTATCGTCACATGAAGGCATATTTGTGGGGAAAGCACTCCTCTATCTCAGGAGTCCAAAGATAAATCAAACCAAACCTCTCCACTATGGTGCAAAATCGAGGGGATTCTCTGAACCATTGGGGACTGAGCTACCTAGATTAGCAGGAGGCTCATCCCGAAATATCCTCTGGTAGTACACTTTGGGTCATCCTGGTATCTCCTAGGTGACTACATTATATTTAACTCGATATTTCCTTGGGGACTATACTCTAGGTCATCATGGTATCTACTTGGGGAATACACTACCTGACATAGTGGGAGGGTCAGACCAGAAATAAACTGTTCATCCCTTCTAGAAGGTACCTCTCAGAAATCACTAAGTATCATTATTCTTCCATAGTGGATGGTAATTCTCATAAATGCACTCAGGAACATTGATCATCCCTACTATATGGTACGTATAAGAAAAATCATCGAGCAACTCTAGTCATCCGCATTGTATGTTATGTCTCGGAAAATAATCGAGGATCTCAGATCGTCCCCATTGGATGGTACATTTCAAAAAATAATAGAGAACTCTGATCATCCACAGTGTATGGTACCACTCAATAAATCATTGAAAATAATATATCATCCTCTCTTGAATGTAAATTTTGAAAATGCATCGATGATATATGATCAACCCAGCTGGGTTGTACGTATCGAAAAAGAATCAGGAAAATATGATCATCCCCACTGGATAGTACATATCAAAAAGGTATCTAGGATCTCTAATCAACCCTATTGGATTGAACCTCATAGAAAAAAACTATTGCACTCATTGGATACCACCTTTGGTAGGCGTCACACTTAGAACATCTCACATCATATCTCAGAACCCACTATGGTGGGCACCATCACATTCTACGTGAAATAACACTCAGGATAAGCTACTCATATATAGAAGTGTGAGTGAAAAAGATGGAGATACAAGAGGTATGAGATTTTTAATGTGGTACACTATACAGTGGGGTACATATTCTGTGGCCCCACCTCTTCACCTAGTCGTGTAGCTTTTCATACTTGGGTACTAAACTGGAAATAATGTACCCCTAGGTGCGCAACTGTATTCCTCGATTACATAATATCTCTAGCCAAATTGACAACAAGCGTTCATTTATCTTTGTTAACCTGAAGGATTAAAACATACATTTACTCACAGGTCTCCTCAAATTGCACTGGATAACCAAACATATCACACTGTTTCAATCCTTAGAGAAAATGCAGAAGTTCAACTATTCACTCACCCTGAATAGACATCTAATGGGATATTCTTATATCATCGCATTGCGCTTGAATGATATCACATGGGTCCCAAATCATGTTCTGGAAACAAAATATAAAGATCAAATCTTTATCACCCTCTCATAAAAACAGACGGGGCGACTAATTTTTTTCTTAGAATTGATCTCCAAAGAAAATGTCACATTCTGTCATAATGCATGTGAACCAGCTCCATGGGTTATACACCTCAACTTTTGTTTAAACAACTTTAATTAGTCATGAATTGTCATCCACAATGTCTAGGTTAGGACACCGCTGATAGTTAGTCATGCCGATGTCGTATGAAAAAGTTACGACCAATGCAATAGTCTACACCAATAATAATAATAATAATAATATTCGGTGTATCATGGACCCGAAATACACTTCCAAATTTATTATTCAGTATTGGACTTGAATCGACCTTATTAATCCTAAGGTCACTCTTTTGTTGACGGTTAGTCAAAATTATGTTGTATGATGAATTTACGACAGAATATAGTTTTTAGCAAAAAAAATTTAAAATAATAATATTTCTAATTTTATTGTTAATATTTTGTTTTAGACCCTCCATGAAACATGTCATTCTCCCTACGTTTTTATGCTGATTGATCATCCAACATAATTTTATCTCTCTTTTCATTTTATAATTTTATTAATATAACCAAAAATTTATCTAACTGGTCAACAAGATCAAGACCTCCCTTCTTCACACAAGGCCAACACGCCCCTTAGATTCCTTCACCCTCCTTATTATATAATTTATTCTTATCTTGTATTTTACTTCTTATATCTCTTATTCATTCATTCTCCAATGATACCCATGCTACCTATCCCCTAAAACAATAGAATCCACCCTAAAATTTCTCCTCTGTACATGGGTGCAACCCAAAACTCCACTTCATCTACCGCATGACTCCACCTGAGCCATCATTGGCTCCCGGCATCCATGGAATCTTTGTTCCGTCCAACTCCACCAACAATGTTACGCCATGTCGTCTCAGCTGCAACCAACTTTTCTCATCCATAAAAAACTGACCACCACTATTCAGAGGGAGGCACCCACCACATTAAAACCACTACTGCCATTGTTTGATATGTCATCGGTGGTTGTATTCCGACCACCCAAACATATTAGGAAATAAAATCTAAGCATTGCACCACCATATAACTAAACTTATTATATAAACCCTCGATCAAGTCCTCGATCAATTTCCAAACTCCCGTCAAACCATATAGAATCTCGATTGATCTTGAATCTGTGTCTGCATAAATGGTATGATGTGCCATGTTTTGGTTTCACACTAATTCATTTGTCGGGTATTCGATGAAATGATGACCATTATAAATGAAGGCGATGAAAGAATGGATAAAAAACAAAATAATGATTAACAAATTTTACAAATTACTTCCGCTATTTTCAAGGTTATCCTTGATTCATATTCATTAGAAAGATGAATGAAGAACAATAATAATTAATAAGAAACTCATAACATAGTTTATTAAATTTCTTGGATTTTTTGAGGGCGTTGATTTATGAATATGGTAAAAAAGGCATTGAATCATCAAATATGAGTCCAAACTAGAATAGATTTGTTATTTGACGATTAATATCACGTTCGTTGATGAAGGATTAGGATCTATTGCATTCGTCACTTCATCATCTATTTATAAATAAGAGGTTTTCCGTTTATCACTCTTTCTTCATCAACTAGAAAGAGAGGATAATAGAAGTGAAGTCATTGTTGGAAAAAATGTTTATGGGTCCAAAATCACATAACCCTGAATTTATAACCTATCCTTAGGTCAAATGAAAAATATCAAAAAATTAAATATATATTTATTTAATTATTTCGTTAATTATCCAATTCTGAAACACAATCCAACCTCCTAACACTGACAAAGGTCATACCCTTCATATGAGAAATAGAAGTTCTAAACCCAATGGTGGTCTCAAATTTCTCATCTGAGCCCCCATTTGAGAATTATTTGGGTTTGATACATTAAATGAATTAATTAGTAATTTAATACATCCATTTAACATAACTTAAATTAGTGATGGGTCTGAACGTTCAGTGATGACTCATTTTATGTCGTTCCTAGGGAAAACACAACATTATGAAACAAACTGTGTTCACAGATTTGAGATTTGATCAAATATTTAAGAGATATCCACTTCCTGACATGTGCATAGTATAAAAACATTTAATATTTTTATAAAATAAATTTCGGGCACACTGGGTCTCAGAATATCAGGTCGTCTTAGCACCCACCTCATGAAACATTGTTAGAAATATTTCAAAGACTTATTAGTAAAAAACTGGGTTTCTACATTATTCCCTCCTTAAAGAATTTTGTCCTCGAAATGCAAAACTAGTCAAACAACTCGAGATACAGAGCCTGCACAAAGATCCCACACTCTTAGGGAGACCTGTACATTTTTGTGATTCTAACGAATGTGTACCAAATGGATGCTCCACCCTCATAAGGATTTATTTAGTTTAAGATTTCTGTAAGAACACCCATGTATCAACTTCGTTGAGACACATGTAAGATGTCGTGTACCCTCTCCAACTATTTGGGGTAAGTCATGGCAGTATGAAACCTCGCCATCTCCTTGAACAATGTAAAATTACGTGATTGAAATTAGTGGATATTTTTCCTCCCTGATCGAACCTCTCCATCCCATGACACAACTGAAATAATTATTTTCCACTAGAATATGGTCTTGTGATTATCTCTTTTAGAATATAAAAATAGTGAAAAACACTATGGATATTTGATCACCAATTATTTTACAGTCAATGAATCACAACTGAGACTCTCTTACACACTTGAGGAGATAAGGAGACAACAATGCTGACAGAATAAGTATCCTTTAGAGATGTTAACTACACTGAATCATCCTACAATTAGTGATTATGGGACATCGGGCACTTCCCGCTAAGTGCATCCTCTATACAACCTCACCATGACTTCACAAGTCATAGGGAACCTTCCACCATGATTCCACTATGCTTTATAGTCCCCATATGACCAAATGACTGTGACTGATCACAATAAGATCTCCTACGTTGAGATATATTGTCTGGAATCTACTATCTACAGAAGATGTCTCGACTCTATTGATCTCACTTCCACAACAAGTTTTATGGAGTTCCTATGACAAAAAATTCTCTATCACCAATGCCTGCTCCAACAGCCCGACATAGGTGGGGATTCACAAGGGTAAATGATAGTGAAAATGTCTCAGCGAAGTCCATACTCAAACAAATTTTCTCTAAATTAATCGTTATAGATCAGGTCTTGAGAGTAGTGTGTAAGGTCCATGAACCTAGTGGCATACTCAGTCAACATCATCCCTCCTTACTATGACTGGAGAAGCTCTGGAAGTATAATGAAGTGAAAATAGAAGGTGTATAACTCCAAATGAAATTGCTAATGGATTTTTCCCCATGATAGGGCCAACTCATCGTTAATATGAGTAACCAAACTCCACCAATGTCCAAATACTCTAAGGAAAATGGTCTGATGTAAAAGCCACCATCTAAACTTCCAGAGTACTTATAATCATGAACCAAGTGACCACCATCTATAGCCAAACCTATGATGTCTGCAGGTCTAGCTCACCGAAAAACCTCAGTGGTATCTGATGCTAGAACTCATGAAGTGCACTCAACATGTTCACATCATCAGCCTGCTTTGTTGGGTGTATCAGCTTCTCAACATTCAGGCGAGCTACTACTAGCCCACCTCAAGAAAGGGGCTCACATGATTTTTCCTGAATAGAGACCTCATCACTCACAGAATTGTCACCACGAATCATAGCTTGTATACCGGCTAGCTGAAATCACCGAGACATCTGAATGATATCAAGAAGTACCATGGTCAGATGAAAATATATATAAATACATCAATGAATGTGGAATGATGACTCAAGAATGATAATAAAATCCTCAATCCCTTATGATGCATGTACCATTATTCCATGAATCAAGGGTCTCAGGGTTCCATGTCGAGAAGCAGGTAACCATGTTCCATGTGAATAGATATGTCGGATTCCTGTACAATCACTGGACTCCCTTGGGTGAGAGCCTATCTCAAGGAACATCGACAATGTTTCCCTAAACCAAACCAAGAACATATTATGGAAACTTCAAAACATTGTACCAAGGGTAGAACCACCTCAGATATCACTTTTTACCAACCCCACCAGTACTGGGGCTCAAGCCACAACTACCCCAAGCCCACTTTTATACTAAATGGGAAGGCGACTATTGCTGAAGGCAAACCAAAATAGGGGAGGCCTTTACCTAAGACCCTGTAAACACACTTGAATCCAACTCAATGAAAAAGTGTAGAGGAAAATAAATCAAGATACAACACTACAATTAAAAGGAAACCAAATATATATGCATCAACCTCTAAACAATACAAGTACAATAAATGTATAGATGAAATGGATAGGGGAAAAATACACACCGAGCAAGAAATTTTCCACAACTCGGCAAGAGGTGAAAAATTAAAACAATTATGAGAGCCCCAGTATTGAATCACAATGAACGATAATCACACTCTATCCAAGAACCATGTATCCATACGCTCCTCTAATATGACGATCATCCATTCTTCCATCTGCAAGGGAACCCCCAATGTTGGAATAGCCCAAAAAGTGATGAGTATGAGAATAATTTATAGGATTCCATGAAGGCTTGAGGGGGTAACAAGAGAGGTAATGAAAAGGGGAGTAGTAAGAGAGAATAAGGTACAAAAAGAGTGAAAGGAAAGAGGACAACTCAACCCAACAAGAGAGTGAATGTAGATTCATCCAAACACATGGAGATCAAAACGGTGAGGGTATGAACATCCCATCGAATCTTCGCCACCTATAGAAGGAGATTGGACTAATCCTACAACATGATACTAGACACGGGAAGCATGTGGAATACCCCACGCATCTTCACATCCATTAGAATGGTATTTCCCAAAAACGAAGGAGTGGGAACTATAAACATATTATATATATGTATATACACTCATTCATAAAAACCCATTCATGGAAGTAAGGGGATATCCATCTCCTAACACATCCAATGATGGGGAGTAGAAAATAATTCTATGTCATAAAATCTGTGATTCCCTACATCTCATCACATTTTCATAGGAGGTACAAGTCAAAGTGGCTGAAATCCCCGCACTTCAATACAATCCACTTTGGGCTGCACTGACTCACCCACACGGTTTTAGTTCGCATCAAAATCATGTGTATCTGTGGGGATCCCCAGAGTTATAAACATTAATATATCATCCTTTGATATCCGTGATCCTCTTTCAAAAAATTTCATCCACGATATTTGTTGTTGAACAAAACTTCCGAACTCAAGGAAAATAATTCACCTCTATAAGAAAAAAAATATTATGTTAGTAATATAATATTGAAATAAATTAAAACATTAATATGAATGAATACTTTAATATGGAAATGTGAAATTAAAATATAAAAATGATAAACTCAAATGTTTTCATTCTGATAACAATGAAAGGGAATAATTAAAAATTAATATGTTTTTTGACGATTTATCTCATTTAATGAATACTGATTCTTTATCTAATCGAAAGATTTTATGGTCACACGGTGCGTCATATTGAGGTGTGGTCGATTCATACACCTCATAAATGACACATGAATCATTTTCCTAAAGTATCAAAACAATCTGAACGTGTTTTCTCGGTTTGCGTATGTCAGTACAATTATTTTATAATGTTAATGTTAATTTCAAAATGATTTCAGACACTTTTAGCCATAGCAGTCACACCATGCAACAGATTGAGGTTTGGTTGATTCTTACACATCACAAATGAATCATGGATCATTTTCCTAATGTATCAAAAGAATCCGAATTCATTTTCTTGGTTTTCAGTATGTCACTTGTGTTGTTTTCTAATGTTAATGTCAATTTAAAACTGATATCAGACACATTTAGCCATAATGGTCACACTGTTCGTTGGATTGTTGTGTGGTTTATTATTACACCTCACAAATGACACATAGATCGTTGTACTAATGTATCGAAACAATCCAAATGTGTTTTCTAGGTTTTTCGTATATCACATGTGTTGTTTTCTAAAGTTAATGTCAATTTCAAACTGATATCAGACACTTTTAGCCATACTGGTCACAACGTGCATCGGATTGAGGTGTGGGTGATTCGTTAATTTCACAAATGATTAATGTATGATTTTCATAAATTATCAAAACAATCCGAACATGTTTTCCTGGTATTTCGTATGTCAGTGGTGTTGTTTTCTAATGTTAATGACAATTTGATTCCGATATCAGACTCTGTTAGCCATACCGGTCACACTGTGCATGAGATTGAGTTGTGGTTGATTATTACACTTCAAAAATGAATAATGGATAATTTTTATAATGTATCAAAAAAGTCCAAATGCGTTTTCTCGGTATTCCGTCTGTTAGTAGTGTTGTTTTCTAAAGATTATGAAAATTTGAAACTGATATTAGACACTTTTAGCCATATCGGTCACACCATGTGTCAGATTGAGGTTTGGTTGATTTTTACACGTTACAAATGACTCATGGATCATTTTTCTAAAGTATCAAAACAATTTGAACGCGTTTTATCAGTTTTCCGTATGTCACCTGTGTTGTTTTCTAAAGTTAATGTAAATTTGAAACTGATATCAGATACTTTTTTCTATACTGGTCACACTGTACATCAAATTAGGGTGTGGTTGATTCGTACACGTCAAAATGACTCATAGATCGTTTTCCTAAAGTCTGAAAACAATCTGAATTCATTTTCTCACTATTCCATATGTCATTAGTGTTGTTTTATAAAGTTAATATCAATTTGAAAGTGATATTTGACACTTTTAGCCATATCGGTCACACCGTACATCATATTGAGGTGAGGTCACATCGTACATGTAAAAAATGTCTCAAGGATCATTTTCCAAAAGTATCAAATCAATAAAAATGTGTTTGATCAGTTTTTTGTCTATCACTTGTGTTGATTTCTAAAGTTAATGTCAATTTGAAACTAATATCAGAAACTTTAATCCATACCGGTTACACCATGCGTCAGATTGTGGTTTTTTCAATTCATACACATCAAAAATGACTCATGGATTGTTGTCCTAATGTATCAAAAAAATACGAATGCATTTTCTTGGTTTATTGTATGTCACCTGTGTTGTTTTATAAAGTTAATGTAAATTTTAAACTTATATTAGAAACTTTTAGACATACTGGTCACACCATGCATTGGATTGTGGTGCGGTTGATTAGCATTTGTCACAAATGACCAATGGATCATTTTTTTAAAGTATCAAAACCATCCAAACACATTTTATTGGTTTTTCGTTTTTCACATGTGTTATTTTCTAAAGTTAATGTCAATTTCTAACGGATGACAGACACTTCTAGCCATACCAGTCACATTAAGTGTCGGATGGATGTGCGGTTTATTCTTACAACTCAAAAATGACTCAGGGATCATTTTCCTAATGTATTAAAACAATCAGTACGTGTTTTCTTGGTATTATATATGTCAGTAGTGTTGTTTTCTATATTAAATGTCAATTTGAAACAGATATCAGACACTTTTAGCCACACCAGTCACACTGTGTGTCAGATTGAGGTGTGGTTGATTATTACACATCATAAATATCTCATAGATCATTCTCCTACAGTATCAATACAATTCAAGTTCATTTTATATGTTCTCCGTATGTCACTTGTGTTTTTTTGTAATGTTAATGTCAATTTCAAATTGATATCAGACACTTTTAGCAATACTGGTCAAACCGTGCGTCATATTGAGGTGCGATTCATTCATACAAATCATAAATTACTCATGGATCACTATCCTAAATTGTCAAAACAATCCAAATGTGTTTTCTTAGTTTTCTGTATGTCAGTTGTGTTGTTTTCTAATGTTAATTTAAATTTCAAACTGATATCAGACACTTTTAGCCATACCAGTCACACTGTGCGTCTGATAGAGGTACGGTTGATTCTTACACATCAAAAATGACTCATGGATCTTTTTCATAACATATGAAAACAATCCGAATGTGTATTCCCTATTTTTCGTACGTCACTTGTGTTGTTTTCAAAAATTAATACCAATTTCGAACTGATATTAGAAACTTTTAGTAATACCGGTCGCACTATGCATCAGATTGAGGTGTGGTTGATTAGTAAACCTTAAAAATGACTCATGGATCATTTTCCAAAAGTATAAAAGCAATCTGAATGTGTTTTCTCAGTTTGACGTATGTTACTTGTGTTGTTTTCTAATATTAATGTCAATTTCAAACTGATATCAGACACCATTAGCCATACAGGTTACACCATCCATCATATTGAGGTGCGGTTGATTCATACACGTCACAAATGACTCATGTATCCTTTTCCTAGAGTATCAAAACAATCCGAACGTGTTTGCTTTGTTTTCCGTATGTCAATTGTGTTGTTTTCTAAAGTTAATGTCAATTTGAAACTGATATCAGACACTATTTGTCATACCAGCCACATCGTTATTTAGATTGAGGTGAGGTTGACTCGTACACGTAACACATGACTGATGGATCCTTTTCCTAATGTTTCAAAACAATCCAAAATCATTTTATTGGTTTTTCGTATGTCACTTGTGTTTTTTTCTAAAGATAATGTCAATTTTATACTGATATCATATACTTTTAGCCATCCCGTTGACAACCCGCAATGGATTGAGGGGCAGTTGATTCTTTCACATCAAAAATGACTAATGGATCATTTTCCTAAAGTATAAAATCAATTATAATATGTTTTCTCAGTTTTACGTATGTCACTTGTGTTGTTTTCTAAAGTTAATGTCAATTTGAAACTGATATCAGACACTTTTAGCCATACCGATCACACCGTGCATCGGATTGAGGTGGGGTGGGTTCGTACATGTCACAAATGACTCATGGATAATTTTATTGAAGTATCAAATTAATCCGAATGTGTTTTATTGGTTTTCTGTATGTCACTTGTGTTGTATGATAAAGTTAATGTAAATTTGAAACTGATATCAGAATCTTTTAGCCATACTGTTCACACCGTGTGTTGGATAGAGGTGCAGTCGATTCGTACACCTCAAAAATGACTCATGGATAATTGTCCTAAAGTATAAAACCAATTAGAAATATTTTTCGTGCTTTTTGTATGTCACTTGTGTTGTTATCCAATGTTAATGTCAATTCAAAACTGATATCAGAAACTTTTAGCCATACCGGTCACTCCGGGCATCGGATTGAGGTGCGGTTGATTTGAACACATCACAAATGACTCATAGATCATTATCCTAAAGTATCAAAACAATATGAACACGTTTTCTTGGTTTTGCGTATGTAACTTGTGTTGTTTTCTAAAGTTAATGTCAATTTCAAACTGATATCAAACACTTTTAGCCATACCAGTCACACCATGCGTCGGATTATGGTTCGGTTGATTCTTAAACCTCACAAAAAACTCATGGGTCGTTTTTTTTATGTATCAAAAAAATCCGAACATGTTTTCTCTATTTTATGTATGTCACTTTTGTTGTTTTCTAAAGTTAATGTCAATTTCAAACTGATATCAGAAACATCTAGGCATACTGATCACACCATGCATCCGATTGATGTGCGGTGGATTCTTAGACATTAAAAATGACTCATGGATCGTTGATCTAAATTATCAAAACAATCCGAATGTGTTTTCTCAGTTTTCAGTATGTCACTTGTACTCTTTTCTAAAGTTAATATCAATTTGAAACTGATATCAGACACTTTTAGCCATACAGGTCACACCATGCATCAAATTTAGGTGCTGTTGATTTGCACACTTCACAAATGGCACATGGATCCTTTTACTAATGTATCAAAACAATATGAATGTGTTTTCTTAGTTTTTTGTATGTCACTTGAGTTGTTTTCTAAATTTAATGTCAATTTCAAACTGATATTGGACACTTTTAACAATATCGATCACACCGTGTGTTGGATTGAGGAGAGGTTGGTTAATACACATCACAAATGACTCATGGATCTTTGTACAAATGTATCAAAACAATCTGAATATGTTTTCTCAGTTTTCCATATGTCACTTGTGTTGTTTTCTAATGTTAATGTCAATTAGAAACTGATATCAGACACTTTTAGCCATACCGTTCACACCGTGGGACAGATTTATGTGCGGTTTATTTTGAAACATCAAAAATGACTCATAGACCGTTATCCTAAAGTTTCAAAATAATTGAAACATGTTTTATCAGTTTTTCGTATATCACTTTTGTTGTTTTCTAAAGTTAATGTCATTTTGAAACTGATATCAGACACTTTTAGCCATACTGGTCACACCATGCATCTAATTGAGGTGCGGTCAATTTTTACATCTATCAAATGACTCATGGATCATTTTCCTAAATTATCAAAATAGTACGAATGTGTTTTCTTGGTTTTCCGTATGTCACTAGTGTTTTTTCCTAAAGAAAATGTCAATTTGAAACTGATATCAGACACTTTTAGCCATAATGGTCGCACCGTGCATCATATTGAGGTGGGGTTGATTTTTTCACATCCCAAATGACTCATCTATTATTGTCCTAAATTATCAAAACAATCCGAATGAATTTTCTCATATTTCTGTATGTCACTTGTGTTTTTTCTAAAGTTAATGTCAATTTAAAACTAATATCATACACTTTTAGCCATACCAGTCACACCGTGTGTAGAATTGAGGAGTGTTCGATTCCTAAACCACATAAATGACTCATGGATGTTTTTGATAAAGTATAAAAACAATACGAATTTGTTTTCTCAGTTTTTCGTAGGTCAGTAGTGTTTTTTATGAAGGTAATGTCAATTTCAAACCGATATCAGACACTTTTATCCATACCAATCACATCATGTGTCGAATTGTGGTGCTATAAATTATTACACAATTCAAATGATACATGGATCTTTTTCATAAAGTATCAAAACAATCCAAATGTGTTTTCGTAGTTTATGTATGTCACTTGTGTTGTTTTCTAAAGTTGATGTCAATTTGAAACTGATATCATACACTTTTAGCCATACTAGTCTCACCGTGCATCGGATTGAGGTACAGTCAATTCGTACGGCTTCACAAATGACACATGGATCATTTTACAATAGTATCAAAACAATCCTAAAGCATTTTCATTGTATTATGTATGTCAGTAGTGTTGTTTTCTAAATTTAATTTCAATATCAAACTGAAATCAGACACTTTTAGACATACTAGTCACACCCTGTGTCGGATTCAGGTGCGGTTGATTCTTACATGTCACAAATGACTCATGGATCGTTCCCATAATTTATAAAAACAATCTGAACGTGTTTTCTTCATTTTTAGTATGTTAGTAGTTCATAAGAGTCTCTCATTATGTTATTCTTTACTAGAACTAAAATCATTTCTAAAACCATTTTTCATAATCTAAGGATATGAAACATATGAAAGGGTGATCAAATATGCTCAATAAGTTTAAAAAATGGAGATATCAATGATCATATAATGATAACAAAAGTAGTATGAATTCACCTTCATTGTCCTATTTGTTTACAATATTCCATCATGTACGCTGCCCATTCATTTCTAACCACATCTATATCATCTTGTGAATATGAGTTTTTGCAACAGACATAGTAGTACTGAAAAAATAAAAATACACAAAGGATGAATAAATATTTTAAATGAACTCGTAATTATTTTAAAAATTCACTCTTCAAGGATGAAAGTTTGTTCCTGAAATATGATCTCTTTCATAAATTTACAAACATAATAACCACAGTCCTATCCATTTGTTTGTTTCGGACACTGTAGAGACATCATGAGAAATAGGTAATCTGTTTTGTTATGTATTTTTATAGTGAAATATAAATATATATACCATGATACTTGTCTATTTTTAGATCTCATGCACCTTGACGTCCTTGTACCCTAGATTCATTCCATCCTTTAGAGGATATTAATACACCACCCTATCATAACAGAATCATCATTAAAAGATAATATAAATTATATAACTAAATATTTAGTTCTAAAAAGTTGGATCTAGTGTATTACGAATTGACAATCTTCATCATGTGTGGTTGGTTTGTTGGATATCCACGCATTGAATCTAGTAAATAAATATTTGGAGTATCCAAATTGACTGGAATGATCATCCAATGGTTCCTAAAAACACAAAAAAGAATTTGTAATGATATAAATTAAAATACATTTGATAAGATTAAAATGTAAAGATTTAACACTAAAAAGATGGTATTAAAAAGAGCCTATTAGTAAGAATTTTGCATCGAAACGTACTAGGCAGGTTTGACATTAATTCATCCTGAAAATCGGAATCTATTTCATCTTGTTGTGTAGACATGGTGTGAGGTCTAACGAGTCCAAATTAGTATTCACGGGAAAATCCCTTCAATTTTTTTTCATATATACGCCTGTGAAAAATATGAAATGTATTTTTCCATAATTATGATATTATATCAGATTCTGTAAAATAAAATCATGAAAACATATCTCATGTATACATTTATAACTGGGGCTCCTAGCCCGTCAAATGTGATGATTTCAGCTACAACGTCAGCACTAACGAAATATAATTTTTCCTCTCCGTACATATCATTTCACAAACAATTGTGTGATTATTGCCGACTTTCATTTTCCTATCCACGTGAGCTTCCAATGATATTAAATGTAGATATAGAATGGGTGGGGTGAAGGTGCCCTCAGTAGATCATTTGGATCGGTTGGTTGATCCTTTGGAGACGTTATTTCATTTTAGCTACTTACTTTTGTCCTTCTATAATAACATTCTTCAGTTTAGACCTTTTCTAATTTAATGTAAAAGGTTATGCTTGAAAAAAGAATTGGAAATGGATACCTCATGGTCAGAATGAATTTTTACAAGATTCGACGGCCATGCAACGAATGATCCAACAACTTTTTCCATCGTACGAATGTCATCATCATCATTTGGCACAGGTAGCTTGGTTCACGGCTCATGATCTATGTTAATCAACACTTTGAGATGACCGGTTAGAAGTTGTATATAGTGTAGCGTGTCATTTTTCATACTGAACACCATATCCCTCGCTAAAAGGCGATGGGTGGGAGTTGTCAGATATAAATCACAATCATTTTCACCCTGTAGAATATCATTACAAGAACGGTATCAGTGTTTATGTGATTCAAATTTCATAGAAACCAATATTAGAATATTGATTGCCTCGGTTATGTTGGGTCTTTGAGGGTAATGGCTCGCCTAAAAGCTGGTGGGGGTGGGGCAGGTTGTTCATGAGTTGTTTCTTCTCTTTGCCTCTCCCACATCAATGTTTATAGAAACTATTTCTGACTTTGGAATTTTTATTCAAGGTTAGCTACTCTATCTCTCATCATTTTCATTTCTTTAGTTTGTTCCCCCTCGTGTTTTTTTAACATATGTCCGGGGTGTCACCCCAAAACCTACACCTCTGACGCAGCCATACTGTTCCAGATATTTCAAGGATGCTGAAAGTATGTCTACATCTGGTGTGGGGGTTGTTGATTTCTATGACTAAGTCAAATAGAATATATGGGAAAATAAGTATTCATTGTGATGTAATAGTGATTTAAAGCAGAAAAATTATATTATGTCATACTTACACATGTTTCCCACACTATTTGTGTGTTTCCATCTACAAGTTCCCCCAATTTATAGAACCGAGCCCCCTTCCATACCACATGGTGTGGGATGTATGTGGCTTGGAATTTTGATTCATCAATCTGCATATAAACAGATAAAAGTTGTTACAATGTGGTTTTATGTCACAGAAATGTATTACATTACTTTTAAAATTTGTACCAATTGTTTTTCAATTGAAGCGTAACCCAACCTCGCTTTAGGGTAGGGATACCCTAGTTTTTCTGCCCATTCATTATTTTCAGCAATCAGTTTTTGTTTCATAAATAAAAAATTATCAATCAAAGTGATGAATACAAGCAATGTTAAACAACATGTTACCAAACACAATGTACTTAAAAAGTCATCTTTTCACGACGGTTGCAAAACACATCCCAGGCTCCTTGGGATATCAAGTGTGCATAAAGAGGAGGTGGGTCCGACTTGATTTTCCCTTTAGCATATTTCAGATGATATTTCGTTAAAATGGTTCAAAATTCTCTATGAACCCTTCCTTCCAGTCTTAATATATATTATTTTTGTGAGACATCTACTATAAATGCACTTTGTAATAGATAATGCAGAGTTAGTCAATATTTCAATATTTTGATTTATTTTATTTTAATAAATTAAATAAATGATATCATAATGTTACCGTAATCTCTTACCACATTAATATTTTTATCCCATTGAACACATGGTGCCACGACTCTATATGAATCGACACGCGTTGCCGAGTGACGATTCCAATATAGATACTAAACGTGGATTTTTTTGGGTTTACATGCAGGCCACCCTTATTCCATCCCACCTCATATTTGATGCCTTTTTCATTTTCCTTAAGTATTTTTCCTAAAACATTCAAAATACAGTGCACCGATTTTTTTTGTGCCGCTGTGGTTTCATTGTCCACCATTTCCTCAGTTTCTGCATCATCTTTATGTTCTTTTAAAGAGATAGAATTAGCAATGGGATCAGCAACAATATGTTGAGAAACCTATTGTACCTCAGCAGTGGGACTAGAAACAACATGATGAGAAACCAGTTTTACCTCAGTAGTGGGACCAGCTG
The DNA here is from genome assembly GCA_963277665.1 of Viscum album. Lineage (NCBI taxonomy): Eukaryota > Viridiplantae > Streptophyta > Magnoliopsida > Santalales > Viscaceae > Viscum > Viscum album. The sequence continues at coordinate 1,472,698,565 of OY728150.1, forward strand.
CAATAGGTTGAGAGACCTGTTGAACCTCAACAGTGGGACTAGCTGCAACAGGTTGAGAAACCTGTTGTGTCTCGGGATTGGGTGCATCAGCAGTTGCAAGAGGCATTATCGGTAGAAGTGGTTTCAAATTTAATTTAGATCACATAAACTCAACAATGAACAGATAATTATATAATGTAGATCAATCTATATTACAAAAAAAACCTAATTATTGAACTATAATTTTTTAAAGGATGAAGGGATTTGACTCCTCTATCGACTCTCCATATCCCTTCATTGTGGCCGCCTCTAACATACAAAACTTCGTCTACAATGGGACCAATACGAAATGATTTCAAAGTCCCAATTAAAGGGTCATACTCCAATGAATTTTCTCTGACCCTTCTGTTGTTTTGGTCCATAATAGAACAATTGACCAGTTTTAGTTTTGGGGATCTAGAACATAAAATACTTGCACTGGAAATGATTCCATTATAGATGGTTCATCATTATCTCCATCCTTACTGAAATAAAATTTCACGAATCCCAATTCATCTATTTTGATAGCACTCGTATTATTAACCCACTTTCATTGAAAAATCGGAACAAGTAATTATTTATAATCTAACTCTCATATTTGTTTGATAATTCCAAAGTTTGACATATTCGCATAAATTGGATTTTTGACCTTAGCACCGAAAACATGCATCGCTTCATCCACAAGTGTAACCCCAATATTTTACATGGTAATGTATTGATCATATTCATTAGTATAAAATGTATAAGCATTAACTACATATGAATTGTATGATATTACATACACCCTTGGTCCTTCGGGTAGCAATTGCAGTCGGTCTAAAATTGACTCTGGATTTTCATCTGACTTCTTAAAAATGTGGTCCTAAAATCATCAAATAAATTGTCGATTATGGGTATCTAATATCCATTTTTCATCCCTTGATGGATTTAAATGCCTAATAATTTCTATTTGGGTTATAACATATGGGTCAATGTCAAACGTTTTATGCAAAACATAATGGTGGGTTGCTCCCAATCTGTAATATTGATTGTGACAACCTGTCTTCTAGAAATTCCATCACCCTCAAGCCGCCCAGTGTGACGAGATTTCGGTAGGCCAATGATTTCCACACCAGACATGTATTTGGTATTGAATTCAATGGATTCCTCAACAATATATCTCTATGAAATACAACCCTCTGGCTGAGATAGATTTTTGGCATACCCTTTCCAAATCATCATATACCATTCAATGGGGTACATCCATCTGTAATGTACCAGACCACATAGCTGAATTTCTCTCACCAAGTGGACAATCAAATGAACCATCATATAAAAAATGATGGCGGGAAGAACATTTCTAATTAACATAATATGACGAAAATTTCTCATTCCATAGTTGGCAATTTCACCGGGTCTATAACTTTAGTGCATATATCATTGAAGAAGAAACACAGTTTCGTTAATTTATGGCGGGCATTCTTGGAGAAAATGCAACGTAAGGCAATCAGAATGAGATCATGAATAAAAACATGATTGTCATGTGATTTGATACCTTTTTACGTCAAATCACTCATTGACATGAGGTTCCTGATATTTGACGAATAACCCTTTAGAACCATTACGTCATTCAAGAAGATGAAAAAATGATATCTTTTCTTCCTGTAAAGAGTGTAAGCAGTTGGTGGAAGAAATGTTCAGTTTTCACCCTTCACTAGTGCCAACTCATCTCATATTCTCATCTTAACCATTTCTAACCTAGCCTTAATTACATCTTTTTTTTCAAGGTGTATTTAGCAATGTGTCGATAACACTATCAAATACATTTTTTTCTACGTGCATGACATTAAGAAAATTTCTTGACATATAGACAATTCCAGTATGGTAATTCAAAAAAATACTGATCTCTTTTTCCAACAAATTTGCGTACGGTTTTTCGAAGACGATTTACCAAAAGTAGTGTCCACATTTTTTACTTCCTCAAAAAATTGATCTCTTATTAGTGGAGATGGTGTTGAATGTTCTTATTAACTTCCATCAAATGATGTCATCCATGATTGGTACTTATGTCGTCAGGGTAGAAATCTACGATCTCTTAGAAACAAGGTTTTTGATGAATGTTTCAACCTAATAGATTGTGTAACTTGTTCAAAATTGATACACCCTTGAGTTCCTTTAATGCTATATCCTGGAAAATTTCCATAAGCAGGGAAGTCACTTATCGTCCTGTACAATGTGGATCTCAAAGTGAAATCTTCCTTTTTAAGCATCATACAACGTAACACCTAAATCCCACAATAATTTCAAATCTTTGATCAATGGAGATAAATAAACATAAATATCATTTCCCAGTTGTTTTGGTCCTAACATAAGCATATATAACATGATGAATTTTGGTTCCATGCATAACCACGATGGTAATTTATAATTTATCAATAGAACCGACCTTGTACTGTGACTGTTTCTTTGAAAACCAATAGGATTCACTGCATATGTAGATATCACATGTCGAATGTTTCCCAAATCGTTTCCAAATTAAGGATACTCATGATCAATTCTCTTCCACTAAAGAGAGTCTGTCAGGTAACGTAGTATCCCATATTTAATTCTTGTATCTGTATTCCATGTCAATTGTCATGCAATCTCCTCACTTCCATATAGGCGCCTAAAGCTTGGTATGATTGGAAATTACCAAAAAACTATAGTAGGACTATATTTATCTTTCTTGTATCGAGAAGAACCACGTTTTGGGGATTAGTTATGTGATTTTTGGTCCTTGAGAAATAGTATACAGTCATTCGGGCAGGTGTGTATTCTTTCCGAGATCATACCAATCGAGCATAGCATTCATTTGGTGTCGTATGTTCGTCCTAGGAGCACATTATCTTATGGGAGAATTTCATTCAAGAGAAAAAGTAGTTCTGTAAAACTAGCGTCACTATACGCATTGTCTGCTTTCAAATTCTACTGCTTTAGTATGGTTGACAGTGCTTTATATTTAGTGCAACTAACAATGAATGTCGTCTTTGCACAACTTTTTGACTTCCCAAACAATTTTGGGGAATCTGGAAGTTCATCGTCAATGGTTCTTGTCATTTACTCAATACAATCTTCATCATCATTCACATCTGTAATAACATCCTCTATACGGTCATATTCATTGTTCATATTTTTAATCATATCAGATGATCCATAAAATGAAGTGTTATCCCACCCACTACCTACATTCATTGTTTCCCCATGATAATCCAACATGTGTAACTCTGATCGATACTATGAAAGATAAAGTGTTCATCCAAAACATATATTCTAATTTGTTTTGAATAACAACAGCAAAAACACATACAAAGGATTTGAGAAGCGTCATATGCATAATGTTTTCCAAACTTGATAAAATATTACACTCCTTCTTCATACTCTTTTGTCAACCAATTGGAATTCATCTATTCTTTATTTATATTCATCCAATTTGAAATCTAAAGGAAAAGTATATAGCTTAGGGGAGAAGTAATATGTGTATAGTTTAGATAAAAAACTAGATACCTCAAAAATGGTGGGGCGTATAGAAAATTTTGGGAGGTTCTTGGGAGTCATCCATTCTCATCCTATCTTCGATCCCTCCTGATGAGGGGTGGATCTTGGGAGTTTTTTTATAGTGCATTAGTGAGTTTTTCCCTCATACTTATTCCATTAATATTATCCTTTATTTCCATACGATTTGGGATGATTTTAACTAGGATATGTGTGATGATTTCAGTATATCATATTCAAATCAATTCAGATGGTGTAGATTTTATTTATATTGGATAGAGGTTATCTTCGTATGAAGAACGCGCCTTGTTTGTGTGGTTTAGGTGGTGTTGTGTTTCCAAGTTAGTTTTTTAAAGATTATTCCTAATTATATTAAGGTGAATAATTAATTTTATGTTTCTATAATTAATTATTTGGGAATTGATCCTTAAGATTGGGTCTCAATCATTGGTACAAGATTATACAAGGCATGTATAGTCTTGGTTGAGGATGAGTTAATCTTGGTGGGGGGGTTACTCCATTTTTTGAGGAAGGTGGACCCTATAATAAAAAACCATGTTCCAATTTATGCATGACTGTTCATTCATTCATGAATATATGTGTTCCAGTGAAAGAGATATAAATCAAGAGCAACATAGGTAAATAAATACGGTGTTTTTGATCCACCAATAGATAGAGTGAGGGTTCTATTGAATGATTCTGATTTTGTGATCATCCAGAGATTATGTCTCTATGGAGGTGAGGTTTCGAGTTGTGTTTATGAGAGGATCGAGTTTGGTATGTGATTTATATAGCCTGGTTAGGTTTTCTAAGGCTATTTGAGTAGGTATTAGATTCTTAGGCATAAGGAAGATGGATTATATAGTTTTATATATCACGTATGTTGGGGAACACCCACTTAAGGATATATTAGTGTCATGGTGTGTGTGATGAGTACGATATTACATATAGGGATTGGTGAACTGTGAAATAGAGGATTCCCTCTTTATAATTGGATTAAGAGATCAGGAAGGGGAGATATGATTTGGTACCTATATGAGGGTCATGGTAATAGTCTGGATGACCTAGCATAAGGTATCCAAGGCTCTTAGTGTGAGTTTCATAGGATGGTCATTATTTTTTTTAATGAGTTTTAATGTGGGAATTAGAAGTTGATATAGACTAGACTATCAAGGACTAGATCATGTATAGAATGTGGGTTGTGACATCACCATGTAGAAATGTGTGTGTGTTGGTATTAAGGAGTATAGATGTGTTAGGATTATAGAACCATGTACATTCCCGTATAGGTGGAATTATAATTTTGATAAGTATGGAATAGTTTTCATGCATAACCAAGACGGTTTTAAAAAAAATTATTATGCTAGACTAAATGGATGGGGTCTTTTATCATTTATGGTGAGACCGACTAAGAGAATGGGACTTCATATGACATTCACCTAGTTGAAGCTTGATCATCCATGGGGACCACTTATTGATGATGTGGTTTATCTAGTATGAGAGGTTGGCTATCTAGATACCCTCCTTAGATTACTATTTATATGTTTTGTGGCCTGAGACAAGATGGATGGCCTTTATTTAAGTGATAAGGTGTTGGTAAGACCACACATTGAGTGACAAGGCATTGGTCAAAGTGGATTGTTGTGTGACTTACATGGGATCCACCTATTGATGGTGCATTTTGACATGTGATAGAGGTTGGATATTGTGATTCTCTCTTTAAATCATTTTTTTATGTTAATATGATGTGAGATATTGAAATGGGGATCACTTAGTATTGGTTTGGTGTGGTTTTTTGAGAGGTTGTCTATAGAGATTCCCTCCTCAAACTGTTTCTCAAGTGATGTGATGGTGAGACCCATCGTAAGTGAGAAGGGATATGCTACTATGTTGTCGAATTAGGGGATATGTGAATCACACCCAATGTGATTGGTTGTTGGTACTATTATGTTATAAGAAAGAATGTGATATTTAAATTGGAATATGATCCAACATAGAGAATAGTGTACATTATATTGTACAATATAGAAAATATTAAACATATGTCTCATCCCGTTATCGTGCCTCACCTGATAACATGAATTCACCAACACGAACGGTTCAAACACTACCTAGCCAAACTATGGGTTCGTATCCAAAATCAGATAAAGATCCATAATAAGGGACAGTAGATGGAGTAAAATCCTAATCTAGTGTAACAAACATTCACATAAAATACTCTCTCTATTAAGGTTTCTGTCACAAGGCTATAGTGGGGAGAGATAATCGAGATCCAACATGTAAGCAACCACATATACATGTGTAACACACACAAGCATCAAACACAAGAATCACGCCAAATCATAATTAATCATAATATTTAGAATAAATGGAAACATAATAAATTCATGAAAATTAAATTTTACTCACCTTAAGGAGGAGGTCCCGATGGCGGAGGAGGAGGAGGGCGTCGATAGCAGAGGTAGCAGAGGCAGTGTGGAGGCAATGCGGAGAAAGCAGAGGTAGGTAGGAGGCAGAGGAGGCAATAGAGGTAGTGGAGTAGGCAGAGGAGGAGGAGGTGGAGGTGGAGGAGGTGTATGTGGAGGAGGAGGACTAGGAAGAAGCTACGGTGGAGGAGGAGGTGGAGGAGGAGCCGCGATGGAGGAGGAGGAGGAGGAGGATATGCAGTGGAGGAGGATGAGGAGAAGTAGTCGCCGAAGGGGGAGAAGGAAACAGTAGTCGCAGAGGAGGATGAGGAGGAGGAGGTAGTGGCAGAAAGGAGGCCTCGGCATAAGGTAGGGCTTCCGCGAAATCTTGACAGGGTGCGGGGAGGAGGAGGACCTGGTGTATTTTATAAATCCCACGTGGACCTTTATTAGTGCTAGTAAATTGAGATGATAAAGGGGGTCTTTATCTGCGCTTTTCAATTTAGCGATGATAAAGACCCCCTTTATCAGTGCTTTCCTTGCGCTGATAAAGACATACTTTATCATCGCTAATAAAAGTGCTCATAAATGTAGAAATTTAATAATTTGTTTATATTATTATATATTTATTTAAAATGATATTTATAATAAATATATATATTTATTAATAATAATAAATCTAAATAAATATATCTTTATTTATACTTATAACATTATTTGAAATGTATATTTATATATATCATTGAATATATAATAAAATATATATTTATTTTATAAATATAATGTACTTTTAATTAAAAGTGTACATTTTTTAGAAAATATATATTATTTGGGTAACATAATGAATTATAAATCAATAACACATCAACATAATTTGTAATTATAGTCTATAAATTAACATTATTCATGCACATATATATTCGCTTGATATATTCATTGACCCCAATTCATTAGAAAACACATATATATTCAATAATATTAAATATATTTATATATATTAATAAATATTATATATCAAATAAATATATTTATTATTAATCTTATAATTATTTAATTATATATATATAGTTATAACATGTGTTTTTATTTAATGTATACAATAAACATTATCAGCGTTGATAAATGTGTCTTTTATCAGTGATATGAAATGCGTTGATAAAGAGATATTTAAAGATCTAATCAATGTCCACATTATCAGAGATCGTTTTAGCGCTGATAAAGTGAACATTTATCAGTGCTTTTTTAGCACTGATAATGTCCTACCCTTTTATCATCGCATTTCTGTTAGCGATGATAAAGGTAGGCGCATGCCTTGCCCAGTTTTATCATAGTGGGATTGTTCCCCACATTCTTTGAGACCATAGATAAATCAAAACAAAATACTCCATTGTTCCGCACAGTCAAGGGTCTTATCTGAACCATCAAGGACTGCGCTACCAGGATTGGTGGGAGGTTCACCCTAATATATCTTCAAGAACTACACTTTGCGTCAGTCCGGTATCTCTTTAGGGACTACACTCTCGGTCATCCCGGTATCTCATCGAGGACTACACACGGGGTTAGCCTGTATCTTCTTGGGGACCACGCTACCTGACCTAGTGGGACGGTCATATTAGAACTGCTCAGGTCATACCTGTTAGATGGTACATCTCAGAAATCACTGAGGATCACTGGACATCCCTACATGATGGTGCCTCTGATAAAAGAGATGAGGAACACTTATCATCTATGCTAGATGGTATGTCTCAGAAAAAAACATTGATTAATTATGATCATTCTAGATGGATGGTATGTCTTCAAAAACATCGATGAACTAGGATCAACCCTTCTAGATGGTATGTGTTGAAAATTCATTGAGGAACTCTGATCATCCTCGCTAGATGATACCTCTTAGAAAAGCAACGAGAAACTCAGATCACCCTTTTTGGAAGGTACTTCTCAAAAAGGAATCAAGGTACTCTAATCATCCCCACTGAATTGTATGTCTCGAAAAGATATCGATAAAATATGATCTTACCCACTGGACGGTACGTCTCAAAAAGGAATCGGGGAACTCTAATAATCCATGAGGAATGGAACCTCATGGAAAATCGCTGTTGTAGTCATCGGATGTTACCCATGGTAGGTGTCAGACATGAAACATCTCACATCGTATATCAGAGGCCAATAAAGAGGGAACTATCACATTCAACGTTGAAGAACACTATGTGTAGGCTACTCATATACCGATTTCGGAGTCCAAAATATAGAGAACCAAGAGGTAAAAGATTTGTAAAGTGGGACACAGTATGGGGGGGACCACATGTTGTGAGGCCATGCCTCCTCTCCTTGACCTGTAACTTTCCATACTTGGGTACTATACTAAAAATCAAGTACCCATAGGCATTCTAGTGTACTCCAAATAGTAAATGATATCTCTAGAAAAATAGTTGACGAGCGTGCGTTGCTCGTTGTTAAACTGAAGGGTGAATACATACTTTCACTTGTAGGACCCCTCAAGTTGAACTAAATAACCAAACAGATCACACTATTTCAATATGAAGCACATGTTCAGCTATTCATTCCCCATGAACGGTCATCTGATGGGAATGTCATATATCACATCATTTTGCTTTAATGACGTCAAATAAGACCCACAACTTGGCCCCAAAACAAATTATATGCATCACGTAGTTATTATCCTCTCCTAAAAACACTCTTGATCATCTATATGTTTTCTCAGAACGAATTCCAAGTGAAAAAGTTTCATTCCACGGTAATGCTTGTGAATCGTCTTCATGGGGTCAGCACATCAACATTAAAACAAACACATGAAAATCGTCTTGAAATGTATGCCTCAATGTCAGTGTATGGACACCACTGATTTTTAGTCACACCGATGTCATATGGGAGACTAATGTCCTGGAAAATAGTCCGCAACAACAATAATAATAATATAATACTGCATTTCGTGGAACTAAGCTATGGATCCAAATTTAATAGTCATATTTGGAGTTGAATTGACTGTATTAATCACAAGTCACTCTACCACTGACTTTTAGTCAAACTGATGTTGTATATGAATTTAAGATAGAATATATGTTTTACCAACAAAAATTAAAATAATAATATATTAAATAATAATATTAATATTTTTTATAAACCCTGCATGAATCACATACCTCTCCCTTAGATTTTATTCTTAGCTATCATTCAACATAATCTGCTCCTTCTATTCATATTATTGTTTTATTAATATTACCACAAAATTAGGTAAAAGGTCAAAGGGTGTCCCGACCTCCCTACTTCATGCATGGCCAGCATGCCCCTCAAAATCCCTCTCTCCCATTTTTCTATTTATTTTATTATTATCTATTATTTTTCTACTTACAACTCTTATCAATTTCTTCCCCCAAAAAAATTGACACCACCATTCCGCTAATACCTAAGAATCCACCAAAAAAGTTCTCATATATACACAACTGCTACCCCAAACATCGCTTGGTCCGCCACACAACTCTGTATGTGATGTCACTAACTTCCTACCATTAAGGGCTCGCAGTTCCTCCCTGCTCCACCGACCACATTATGCTATGTCATTTGTTCGCAACCAGTTCTGCCTCGCTATCAAATCTTGAGCACCATTGTTCATAGAGTGAACCCCCCAACATTCAAACCATGACCTACACCACTAGATCAGTCACCGGTAGTTGGATTCTGATCCCCCGATCTTCTCAGGAAATGATATATGAGCATCACACCTCCTTCTCGAGAAAATGAAAATGGAAACCCTCCAACAGGTATTCAATCTGTTTCAAACACTCGTCAAACCATATTGCATCTCGATTGATCCTAAATCTATTTCCTCCTGAATTCTATGATGTGCCAGGGATTGGATTCAAAGCAATTCATTGTCAGGTATTTGGTGATGCGCCAATCATAAAAAATAACTGCAATGAATGGAGGGAGAACCAAGAAAAAAATAAAGATTAATTAATTTGATGAATAACATGAACAATTGTTCACGATATGCTTGATTCACCTCCTTTAGAAAGATGATCGAATAACAACAATAGTAATTAATATAACAATAAAGAGGTTAATTTCAATTTATTGTATAGTTCAATGGTTCTCATTGAAAAATAAGAAATCAATATGGTCCAAGATGTATAAAATCATCAAAGACGAGTCCTACATGGATTGGATTTGTTCATTGTTGATGAATTATATGTTCATCGACGAAGGAATACACCCTGTTGTGTTCATTGCTTCTTTAACCATCAAGAATCATATGTTCTTCATTATTCATTCTTCGTTAGTAAATTGGAATGATGGGATGAGAGAGGAGAAGTCATCATTGGAAAAACGGTTTTGAGGACAAAATATCATAACATTGGATTTATAAACTCTCATTAGGTAAAAATAAATAAAATAAAATAAATAAATAACAATCACATAATTATTTAATTATTCGTACATGATAAAACATAATCCACCCTCCTGATGTCGAAAAAGGATACACCTTACTTAGGATAAAAGCTATGTTCTGAAATCAATGGTGGTCTCAAATTTTTCATCCAATCCCCTATCAATGTGTTATTCATTTTTGAGCCATTAAATGAATAAATAAAAAATTTAAATCATCCATTTAACATATATTCAATGAGAAAAGGGTCTGAACATCCTCTTACGACTATTTTTATGTCACGCCTATGGTAAAAACTGCATTCTGGAACAAACAGTGGTCTTAGATTTATGATCCAGTTAACTGCTTAAGAGATATCTTGTTTCTGATATGTGAATAGTATAAAAACACTTAATATTTTTATAAATATAAATTCAGGTACATTGAGCATTATAATTGCACGCCATCTCAGTGCACACCTCTAGAAATATTCTTAGAAATATTTTAACATCATATTAGGATAAACCATGTATGTGAAGTACTTTTCCATCTGATTTTCCTAGACACCCTCGAGAGTCAGAAGTTGAGTTCTTTATTTATTCAACTCCATGTTCAAGGCCAATATCAATGTCTTATTATAGAATGAAAATTGTTGAATTAGTATAACTAATGAAAAAAATAGAAAAGTTGAGTGATAAATGATTTATTCTCCCTATTGTTTCTCCTCAGGGAGCTGATGATCTTTTCCTTAAGTATAATGGTGGATCAATGAGTTTTTCCATTGACTATAGGTAAATTAATTATATTATAATAAAGAAAAATTATCCCCTACATCACATTGATTATTTATTTGATCAAATTTATAGTGACTAATATTTTTTTTATTGACCTTCTATCTGGATTTCATCAATTTTATGTGAGGAAGGGGGATATTCCAAATACATAACATCAATATTGGTATAGGAATTATGAATTTATAGTAATTCCTTTTGGACTAACTAATGCACCCTTTATTTTCATGGATCTAATGAATCGATTATTCCTAAAAAATTTTGAGGAATTTTTTGTAGTATTTATTTTTGATATCTTGGTATACTCTAAAATCTATGAAGATCATAATAACAACTTACTCATTATTCTGAAGTCTCTTAGTTGAAATGAGTTGTATGGGATGTTTAGAAACTGTTAATAATATCTAAAAATGGTTTATTTTCTAGGCAATATTTTCTCTAATGATGGAATCTTAGTTGTTGGTTAAATGATAAATGCGCTTCAGGAATGTCCTTCTCCAATGAACATAACTTTGATACGTAGATTTATTAGTCTAAAAGGGTGTTATCCTCATTTCTTTAAGAACTATTACTAATTGCCAACCCTTTAACCACAATTACTCGTTAATGGGTAATGATCATATAGAGAAAAGATTATAATGAATGTTTTGAAGAATTTATGAGGAGATTAATGCATGCCCCGATCTAGATTCTATTTTTCAGAAAGGGTAGATATTTGATATATATTGAATAATAATTGAATAGACATGGATGTGACCTAATTCATAATGATAGAATTATTTCATATACGTTTATGATGTTAATATTTCATGAACCAAACTATCCAACTCATGATCTTGAATTAGAAGATGAAGTGTTTTCTGTAAATATATGGAGAAAATGTATCTATGGTGAAGGATGTGAGGTATATACTAATCAAAAGTGCATTAAATATATCTTATCACAAAATAAACCCATCATGAGTTAAAGGATATGGATCGAGCTTCTAAAATATTTCGATTTTTTTATACCCTACCACCAAGGAAATTAAAATAAGGTAGAAGATGCATTTAATCATAAGTATAATGGAGTTCTAAACAAAATGTTAATTTTAAAGGATCCTATGTTCATGGATCTAGTAATGATGGATATGGGAATCATAAATGAAGGTAAAATATAAATACCTTTTTGAATTTTTTTCCAAACCATCATTATTATAAAGGATTAAATATTCCCATCAGGATGATGAGAGTCATAAAAAGAAAATTAATGGTATGATTTATTGGATTTTGAGAGAATTCGTGTATGAAGATAGAATTCTGATGTTTGAGAAGTGGATTTATATTATGTATATATATGTACCAAAATAGATGTTATAGGATGATATCAACACATTGAATTTATCTATATATCCTTGTGTCACTATGATATATAGAAATTTCAAGGATCATTTTTGGGGGGATTACATGAAGAGGGAAATTACTGATTATGTGTCATGATGTTTAGTTTTTCCACAAGTGTAGGATGAAAGAATGCATCATATATGAGTCCTAAAACCTCTAAAAATTCATACATGGAAATGGGATGACCTCATCATAGATTTAATCCCTATATTACATAAAACTCCATGAGTGAATAGTGCAATATGGGTAATTTCTGATTGACTTATGAAATCATCACATTTCATTTCTATAAGAGAGGATTTTCTACTTGAGGACTTTGTGGGACTCTATATAATTTTTTTTATATACTTCAAGTATAACCGTATACAATATATCCATATCATGATACTTTATTTGAATTGAACTTCTGGAAAAGTATTTAGACTACACTGGACATTTAGATTCATTTGAGTTGAACATATTACCAACAAATTTATGGGATGTAAAAAATAATGATCCATGCATTTGGAGACATGTTGGGATCTTGCTCGCTCGAATTTCAGGGTATGTGGGATCATTATTTACTTTTTGTGGAGTTTTCCTATAATAATAGTTTCCATTCTTATATTAAAATGGGACTATAGAAAGAACTTTACAGAAAGAGATTGTGTACACCAACATGTTGGGATGAAGTTGGTGAAAGGATTCTTATGAGCCTATAAATTTTGGAGAAAAAATAGCAAATGTAATGAATATTCATCCACATATCAAAGAATCACAATGTTGGAAAAATGGAAATGAATATTGTTGAAGGAAGTATTTAGAACATCAGGACGAAGATAACATTTTATTGAATGTATATCCATGGATGGCTTTTATATGATTTGAGAAGAAAGGTAAAGCGATCCCTAGCTACATAAGCCATTTGGAATTTTATGAGACAGTTTTGTTGTGGATTTTCATTTGGAAATGCCTCCTAGAATTTCTAAGGTACAAAATGACTTCCATGTCACATTATTGAGAAATTACATACCATACCCACACACAAACTCCCTTGTGAATGTATAAATTAGAACCTGACATACCTTATTGTGAAGAGCCTATCCAGATTCTATATACTAATGAATAGGTATTGCAAAATTAGATGACTCAACTAGTAATGGAACTTTGTAAAATTAAATAAATGGATGATCCATCAAGGGGGATTATGGATCATATCAGGAAGAACTACCCACATATTTTTATGAGGTAACACTATGTAACACCCCGAGCTTCCATGATATGCCTCTCTTTCAATAATGCAATAGCTTGCATTGTACGCAAGTTTGAGTTTCAACACCCCGTGAATATTCAAAGTAGCCGTTATGAATAGTAATACCAACTTTTTAAAATTATAGAAATTTTATATTTCAATATGGACTTCATATTAGTATTCATAACATCTAAATTATCCTAAGTTGTATTTTTTGTAATTTTCTGAGAACATCCAATTCTTTATAAATTGTGAAAAATACATAAAACAACTTTTTTAATAAAAATAATTTATAGTGATAAATTATAATATTTAGTGGTTTTAAAGAACAATTAGAATATATTTTTACCATTTTATCCAATTGTGTTCATTATAATTAATTTCACTTTGAAATTGGACATAAACAATTGTCAATCTTTTAATATATATTGTTTCTTAAAAATACGCTATTTATTATGAAAGCGGGAATTAGTTATAAAATTAATTAATGCAACCTAAATGTTTGGAATTTTTTAAAATAGACATCATTTTTGAATTTGGAATATCAATTATATCTTAGGGTGAAATTTTGGCATTGTTCTGGAAAACTTCAATTTATGATGAATAGTGAAACCACTAGGTGGTAGTTAAAAAAACTAATTTTTCGTTTAAATGAAACCTTACCACTTCTGTGATTTTATTTTCAAAAATATGACATACATGGTTATCATTAGGAAGTAAAATGTGGTTCAATGGGATTAAAATACTTTTTTGGTGAATAGTATCTTTTAAATTTAATTAATCACGATTAAAGGTAATTAGTGAAATTTAAGGGAAAATGATATTATAAAAATATGAAAATACCATTACACTTGTCCTAACTATGTTGGATGAGTCAAGGCCTACCAATAAAATCAATGGGACAACTTGGGGACCCCACGGATCCAGTTTGGTAGGAAAATGACATTAAAAACTTTTTATTTAATGTTAAAATAAAAATGTCACAAACATGAGTTGTTTTACTAGAAAATTTTTTAAATGGGGTTATACAAGTAATATTTTTGACTATAAACATTAATTAGAAGTATAAAAAGATATTCTACATCATGATATTTTTTTTATAATTTTTAGACATTTAATAAATTAAATTATTTATGACACAATGATGATGCAGTGATTACCTCATTAATTAACGATTTAAATAAAATAAAAAGATAATGTAAATTCTAAGACTTAAACTTGTAAAAAAACAATTTAATGAGTATATTTCCAACCCTTACCACCTTATCCTCGAAATATATAAGTTTGGGGCCTTTAAAATCCGAAACTCATTATATAATAAAGTACCATTTCATGACTTTCCAAGAGTGCCCCTCCTCTCCTCTTATAAAAGGCCCCCACCACTACCACCTTAGTCACACATTCAATGCCTTTTGGCTCGCCCAATGTCTACCCATATACTCTCTCAACTTCCGTATATTACTCGTAGAAGACTCACTTGGGGCAGAGTTCTTCCCAAGGAAGCCTTTGCCTCAAATCAAAAAAAGGGTTACACGATTTTAAGGTAATGTATTCCCTTATATTATTTTGTTTTATTTTGCTTCTCCAACCCCTTAAACTCTTTTTATTACTTTATTTTCTAACAAAACCAGTATCTTCAATATATTATGATGTTGTTATAAGAAGTATTAGAGCTACACTTACACACACCAAAATCTACTGGTTAAAGAAACATACTGTTTCTGTGGATGGCGAATTTCTGCCTCACGAAACGATGATTGTTCAACACTCATATAACAACTTAAAAGGTTTCCATTAAGATGTATCTATATTTATATATGATATATAATATGTTTAGTTTTTCCTTAAGCTTCTATATTTTTCATTTATGGAATACTTTTATGGTTTCCATTATGGGTAAAAGCGATATTTTCATTTTAGGATGTGCGGACTACCGCCCCCTCAAAGTGATTTGAATCGTTAATTCCATATGTGGGATGTTTAAAGGATGTAGTAAATGGTATTATAAATTATATTATACTGGAATTATATTATACCTTTATATAATTATAACTTCATTCCATTAAATACGAAATAGAAATTAAATTAGCGTTTATGCGTACGTACGGCTTTCCGTCTCCATGAACGGTGCATTTCATTTCATAGCTCTAAATGTTATGTAATATTATAAATGAATGTATATACTGGATATATATGATTTATATGATATCTATATCATGAATATAATTATGTATATAATGGATATTTTACCACATGAACAACTTGTAATTATTAGAAGTTTATTCTTGACTCAAGTACCAATGATCGACAAAACGACCGTTATTAACATAAATAATTACATAATGTTCATAACATGGTAATAAGTGATATAAAAGGAATAATAAAAATGAAAAAGGTTATTAATAAATTATAAATTAACTATAGTTTATTATTCAGGAGGTTAAAGAACGGTCTATTCATGTCAGACACGGGGTAAGGAAATTTCTTAACCCAATTTCAATTTTTTGGGTTAATCTCCTACTTCAAAATAATGTCATGATATTATTATGTCCTATATTGTATTTGTACAATATTTATGTGTACTTATAGTAAATAAACATAATAGATCTATTTTATTTTAAAAATGATCTTTGTAAGGACTTCGTCTCAATCTCTTTTCATTGAGGCAAATTTGGTTTTATACACAACGTTCAATTATACAATGTATAAACCCCTTTGACTTTTACTTTTATTAAAAAAGAATCTTATTATAGGAAGCATTTTTACTAAACAACAAAAGGAATGTTTTTTCTTACGTATGCGGTGACAACGACTTCTCCCCCGCTTTGACTATTATTTGAGTTTCGGCTTCCTCTATAAGCCATAACTTTTTTTAATAGAAAAATAAATACCATATTTTACTTTTCTTTTATTTTGGTATTGAAAATGGGTTTTGATAAAATTTTTCTTATATCAATGTGTTCTATTGATATCATGGGATTGAAGTGTAAAAATCTTATGTTTCCTTTATGCACGTTTTATGTGATACAATTATGTTATGGTTTATGATATGTTTAAACTTGTTCATATGAGGAATGCATTGGAATTAATAAGTGACGGGTGGAGCCCGCTATAGCTCCTCGATGCATCGGTAGGTCTCATGAGACAAACTAGTGTCTTGAAATGAGGCCATGACAAAATATTATTTGTAGCCTTGGCAAGAGGCCTTGGCTATGTGGTTATGATAGTCTGGCATTATGCATTCAATCATTATGAAAGTGGTTATTGATATTGAATGTGATTATTCAACTAGTATAATATCCATGTGAGTTAGTAAATGGCATTATTTAATTTTATTTTTACCATATTATGCTGAAGTTCAACTTTAAAAAGGATTTTGTTTTATTTATACATTGCCTTAAATGTTAATGTTTATTTATGAAAGCTTCCTCTATATTGTTATCCTTACTGAGCATCTGAGCTCACCCCTTTCAATGTTTTAATTTTTCCAGGATGTGAAGAAGTATTTTAGGAATGACCTGCAGGGATAGTCTGAAGGGGTTATGAGTGTGGAAAATGGAGACTATGTTATTTTAGATTTTCAATTTATAATGTAATGTAACATTTATGAATGTATCTAATGTTTCCAAGGATACCAAACTAATCGGCCTTTCGAGACATGATCTTTTGTGATCATGCCAATGTCACGCAATAATGCACCGACTCTGGGTAACTAGGGTCAGGGCGTTACAGTTGGTATCAGAGGCAGTTTAGTACTATCCTTGGAAGCTAGATTTAGATAAACTCTGATTAGAGCACATATCCCTAAGATAGACTTTGAGGATTAGTATAGAAGAACTTCCTATAATTTTGGTATTATAGAGATTTTGTGAGTTTTCCATGAAATACATCCTTGTCTGGATACGAGTAGGTAGAGGCAGCTCTGGCAGAGATGTACCTAGGGGTAAAACCCGAAAACACCGCTTTGATCTAGACTCGAACGAGAACTGGTGCACGACAACGGGCCATGCTGCACTCTTGGTTACGACACTCCCGGGGGATATGCTTAGGATAATTATCGTTTTCTTTACAATCCACTATGAAGGGTTATGAGTATATACTTCCACAAAGAAAAAATTTATTACGATTATGGATTATATCCATAAATAGTTCAATTTATATTATGTTTTTTTTCATGTTTGTAATTTTGTATATTGATTCATAAAAAAATCTAGTTTATTCCATTGTTTAGAAATGGCGCCTAGTGGGAGGAATGGAAACCATATCAATGCACCCACTCCATGTAGGGATTTCCCTCCTGCTCAAGATAATTATAGTGGAGCTGGTGATAAAACTAGTGTTGATCACCTTATCACCATACTGGGACAACTCACTCAGCTTATGAATAATAACCGTACTCGTATGGAGCACCCTGATCCACAACGTGGAGGGTAAATTTTAGACCGCTTCATTATGCAACAACCAAAAATATTTAATTGGGGTACAAATCCATTTGTATCTGAGCAATGGATAAACTCCTTAGAGAAAATATTCCACGCCTTGGGGAGTAGCGAAAGGGAGAAGGTCATCATGGCAGTTTACCGCCTCACTGGAGATGCCGATCAATGGTGGTCACTGATTCAAAACACAAAGGAAGGTGAAGAAGTATCAGGTATGGAATGGAGGGAGTTTAAGGAAATCTTCATAGAAAAATACTTTCCACATGACCATCAAGAAGATATGGAAGGGCAATTTCTGAGTCTGAGGTAGAAGGAGGATGAGAATGTCACAATGTATGAGGCTAACATTACAAGGTTATCGAGGCATGCTGCATATTATATATGTAACCCAAGAAGTAAGATTGATCGTTTATTTAATGGGTTAAAACCATTTCTCCGTTGAGCATTAGTATCACAATCGTTTACAACATATGAAGATATAGTCTCGTGTGCTATGATGATAGAAAAGGAATTCTCTAAATCTTATGACAATAAAGTAAAGCAAGAGAAGAAGAGAACGGTGGAACAAGAGACAGATAAAGGGAAAAAAAGAAAGAAGGATTTTCCAATATGCGATAATTGTGGGATGAATCACCGCGGTAGTTGCCTAAAAGGAATGGGAGTTTGTTATAAATGTGGAGAAAAATGTCACCAGGCTCATAATTGCAAGGGAAAGAAAGAGGCTATCAATGTTGAATGATAAAATTTTAGGGAAATGGGGCATTATGAAAATGAATTTCCTAAGTTTCAGAAAACCATACCTCAGAAAAGGCCAAGGGATCAAGGACCATATTATGCTGTTACTACAGTTGACGTGGAATAATTAATGTATTGGTGCTTTTGGAAACAAGGATTATATTCTGGTTATAAGAATAATGTGATATATATAAGGATTGTACTGCAGTACTTGTTG
Organism: Viscum album; assembly: GCA_963277665.1. Classification (NCBI taxonomy): domain Eukaryota; kingdom Viridiplantae; phylum Streptophyta; class Magnoliopsida; order Santalales; family Viscaceae; genus Viscum; species Viscum album. Next base: position 1,472,717,677 of record OY728150.1, read on the forward strand.
TTTTCATTAAAGTTTTAATATGATGAAGGTAATCATATTTTTAGTATGTGACAATAAGAGAAACATTACTTTGTTTGGGGAATCTCATGTTACAATTGATTTTGGAATTTAAGGACCTTTTAGAGAAAGTCTGGACGAAGGTATTTTGGATAACTATAATGGTTGGAATGGAATAAGTTGAACTTTGGATAGTATTGTTTAAGGTTAAACCATTCATGCAGATTATTTAGGAATATTATAATAATATAGTTTTAGGAAAAGGACAACCTATAGGTTTGGGGGATAACCCGTCGCGTCGGACAAAGCTATAAGAATCGAACCCACAACTATAGTGCGACAGGCCTTTATTACCTACCACTAGCCTACAGGAAGTCCCTGGTTATTACAAAAACGTTTTCCTAATCTAAATGGTATGTGTTAATATTTGGAACATTATTCAATTATGATAAATATAATATTTTTGAGTTCTATTACCTTTTGGAGTGAAAGATGGGTTTTAGGTAAAAATTTATTAAATAATGAAAGTCTACATGACAAGTAAGTTTATTCCCTTACGTTCTTAGTAAATCTCCAAAATAAATTCCTCAACTTATGAAAGGTAACTTAAAACAAAAATGTTGTCGGTTAACTTTTCAAATTTGGGAATCAATGACCATTTAACCAATCACAAGTTTGTGATTTTCTTGTAGTTATCTTTCCCCTAATCATGTTTTATATGAATCTCCATCAGTCCTTGATGGTTTGTTTTTCCTCCATATCCATATTTTAATAGAATCCTAGTATGGGATATCTTGAGTGTCCTTTGTACTTCTTTTTATTTATTTTAATGTTATATTTTTATTAACCCTATATCTGATGTGGGTTTTCCACAAAGGTATTTTCTATTTTCAACCTTGTATTTTCAATGAAAATTTTCAAAATTGCGAGGACGCAATTTTTTGAAGGAGGGGATAATGTAACACCCTGAGCATCCATGATATGCCTCTCTTTCAATAATGCAATAGCTTGCATTGTACGAATGTTCGAGTTCTAACACACCACGACTAATCAAGGTAGCCGTTATGAATAGTAATACCCAATTTTTAAAATCATAGAAATTTTATATTTCAAAATGGACTTCATTTTTGTATTCATAATATCGAAATTATCCTAAGTTTAATTTTTTGTAAATTTCTGAGAACTTCCAATTTTTTATGAATATTGAAAAATACTTAAAACAAATTTTTTATTAAAAATAATTTATATTGATAAATTATACTATATAGTGGTTTTAAAGTATAATTAGAGTACATATTTACAATTTTATCCAATGGTGTTCATAATAATTAATTTAACTTTGAAATTGGACATAAACAATTGTCAATCTTTTGATATATATTGTTTCTTAAAAACAAGCTATTTGTTGTGACAGCGGAAATTAGTTATAAAATTAATTAATGCAACTTATATGTTTGAAATTTTTTAAAATAGACATCATATTTGAATTCGGAATATAAATTATACCTTAGGGTGAAATTTTGGAATTGTTCTGTAAAACATCAATTTTTTATGAATAGTGAAACCACTAAGTGGTAGTTAAAAAACTGATTTTTCTTTTAAATGAATCATTACCAATTCTGTGATTTTATTTTCAAAAATCTGACATACATGGTTTTCATTAGGAAGTAAAATGTGGTTCAATTAAATTAAAATAATTTTTTGGTGAATACTATCTTTTAAGTTTAACTAATCACGATTGAAGGTAATTAGTGAAATTTAAGGTAAAAATGATATTATAAAAATATGAAAATACCATTACACTTGTACTACCCCTATTGGATGAGTCAGGAACGACCAATAAAATCCATGGGTCAACTTGGGGACCCCATGGAATGACTTTGGCTGGAAAATGACATTAAAAATATTATATTTAATGTTAAAATAAAAATGTCACAAACATGAGTTGTTTTACAAAAACAATTTTTAAATGGGGTTGTAAAAGTAATATTTTTGACTATAAATATTAATTATAATGATAAAAAGTTTTCCTACATCATGATAATTTGTTTATAATTTTTATACATTAAATAACTTAAATTATTTATGACACAATGATGATGCAGCGATTTCCTCATTAATTAACGATTCAAATAAAATAAAAAGATAATGTAAAATCTAATACGTACACTTGTCAAAAACCAAATAGATGAGTACATTTCGAACCCTTATCACCATATCCTCTAAATATATTAGTGTGGGACCTTTAAAATCCGAAACTCATTATATAATAAAGTAACATTTCATGACTTTCCAAGAGTGCCCCTCCTCTCCTCTTATAAAAGGCCCCCACCACTACCACCTTACTCACACCTTCAATTCCTTTTGGCTCTCCCAACCTCTTCCCAAATACTCTGTAAACATCCATATCATACTTCCAGAAGCCTCAATTTTTGATGAATTCTTCCCAAGGATGCCTTTGGCTCAAATCAAAAAAGAGTTACATGATTTTAAGGTAATGTCTTCCCTTATGTTATTTTGTTTTATTTTGCTTCTCCAACCCCACAAACACTTTCTATTCATTTCTTTGAAACAAAAACGGTATCTTAAATATACTAGGATGTTGTTATAAGAAGGATTCGAGCTACAATTACACACACCTACATTTAATGGTTAAAGAACATACTGTTTCTGTGGATGGAGAATTTTTGCCTCACGAAACGATGATTATTCAATACTCATATAACACCTTCAAAGGTGGCCATTAATATGTCACTATATTTATATATGATATATAATATGTTTATTTTTTCCTTAAGCTTCTGTATTTTTCATTAATGGCATACCTTTATGGTTTCCATTATGGGTAAACGGGATATTTTCATTTTAGGAAGTGCTGACTACCGCCCCCTCAAGGTGATTTGAATCGTTAATGCCATATGTGGGATGTATAATGGATGGAGTAAGTGGTATTATACATTATATTATAGTGGAATTATATTATAACTTTATATAATTATAACTTCATTCCATTAAATACGAAATAGAAATGAAAGTAACGTTCATGCGTACGTACGGATTATTGTCTCCATGAACGGTGCATTTCATTTCTTACCTCTAAATGTTATGTAATATTATAAATGAATGTATATACTAGATATATATGATTTCTATGATATCTACATCCTGAATATAATTATGGATATAATGGATATTTTACCACATGACCAACTTGTAATTTTAATAAGTTATTTTTTACTTAAGTACCAAAGATCGACAGAACGACCGTTATTAAAATAAATAATTACATAATGTTCATAACATGGTAATAAGTGATATAAAAGGAATAATAAAAATGAAAAAGGTTCTTACGAAATTATAAATTAACTCTCTTTTATTATTCAGGAGGTTAAAGAATGGTGGAGTCCAGTCGGACACGAGGTAAGGGAATTTCATAACCCAATTTCCAGTCTTTGGGTTAATCTCCTACTATCAAATAATGTCATGATATTATTATATCCAATATTGTATTTGTACATTATTTATGTGTACTTATATTAAATACACATAATAGATCTATTTTATTTTAAAAATGATCTTTGTAAGGACATCAACTCAATCTCTTTTCATTGAGGCATATTTGGTTTTATACACAACTTTCATTTATACGGTGTATAAACCCCTTCGAATTTTAATTTAATTAAAATGGAATATTTTTATACGAAGCATTTTTACAAAAAGACAAAAGGAATGTTTTTTCTTACATATGCGGCGACGACGACTTCTCTACCGCCGTAACTTTTATTTTATTTTCGGCTTTTTCTATAAGCCATAAAATTTTTTTAAATGAAAAATAAATACCATGTTTTACTTTTCTTTTATTTTGGTATTGAAAATGGTTTTTGATAAAGTTTTTATTATATCAATGTGTTGTATTTATATCTTGTGATTGAAGTGTAAAAATCTATTGTTTCCTTTATGCATGTTTTGTGTGATACAATTATGTTATGGTTTATGATATGTTTAAACATGTTCATATGAGGAATGCATTGGACTTAATAAGTTACGGGTGGAGCCCTCTACAGCTCCTCGATGAATCGGTAGGTCTCATGAGACAAACTAGTCTCTTGGCATGAGGCCTTGACAAAATCTTATTTGTACTCTTGGCACGAGGACTTGGCTATGTCGTTATGATAGTCTGGCATTATGCATTCCATCATTATGAAAGTGGTTATTGAGATTTCTTGTATTTATTCTACTAGTAGAATAACCATGTGAGTAAGTAAATGGCATTATTTAACTTTATTTTTTCCATATTATGCTGAAGTTAATGTTTAAAAAGTCTTTTTTTAGTTATACATTTCCTTAAATGTTAATGTTTATTTATGAAAGCTTCCGCTATATTTTTATCCTTACTGAGCATCTGATCTCACCCCTTTCAATGTTTTAAATTTTCCAGGATGTGAGGAAGTATTTTAGGAATGACCTGCAGGGATAGTCTGAAGGGGATATGCGTGTGGAAAATGGAGACTATGTTATTGTAGTTTTTCACTTTATGATGTAATGTAACATTTATGAATGTATCTAGTGTTTCCAAGGCTACTAATCTAATCGGTCTTTCGAGACTTGATATTTTGTGATCATGCCAATGTTACGCAATGATGCACTGACTCTGGGTAACTAGGGTCGGGGCGTTACAGTTGGTATCAGTGGTAGTTTAGTACTAACCTTGTAAGCTATATTTAGATAAACTATGATTAGAGGACATATCCATAAGATAGACTTTGAGGATTAGTATAGAAGAACTTCCTAGAATATTGGTATTATAGAGATTTTGTGAGTTTTCTGAGCAATACATCCTTGTCTGGATATGAGAAGGTAGAGGCGGCTATGGCATAGATGTACCTAGGGGTAAAACCCGAAAACACTGCTTTGATCTAGACTCGAACGAGAACTGGTGCACGACAATGGGCCTTGCTGCACTCTTGGTTACGACACTCCCGAGGGATATTCATAGGATAAATCTAGTTTTCTTTACAAAAAAATATGAAGGGTTATGAGTATTTACTTCCACAAAGAAAAAATTTATTATTATTATGGATTATATCCATAAATAGTTCAATTTATGATAAGTGTTTTTCAAGTTTGTAATTATGTATTTTGATTCATAAACTAATCTAGTTTATGCCATTGTTTAGAAATGGTGCCTAGTGCAAAGAATGGAATCTGTATCAATGCATGCACTCCATGTAGGAATTTCCATCCTTCTCAAGATAATTATAGTGGATCTCATGATACAACTGGTGCTGATCACCTTATTACCATACAAGGACCACTCACTCAGGTTATGAATAATAACATTACTCGTATAGAGCACCCTGATCCGCAATGTGGAGGATCAATTTTAGACCGCTTCATGAGGCAACAACCACCAACATTTAATGGGGGTACAAATCCATTGGTTTCTGAGCAATGGATAAACTCTTTAGAGAAAATATTCCACGCTTTGGGGAGTAGCGAAAGGGAGAAGGTTATCATGGAAGTTTACCACCTCACTAGAGATTCCGATCAATGGTGGTCACTGATTCAAAACACAAAGGAATAAGATGAAGTATCAAGTATGGAATGGAGGGATTTTAAGGAAATTTTCTTAGAAAAATACTTTCCACACGACCATCGAGCTGATATGGAAAGGCAATTTCTGAGTCTGAGGCAGATGGAGGATGAAAATGTCGTAAGGTATGAGGCTAACATTACAAGGTTATCGAGTCATGCTACAGATTATATACATAACCCAAGAATTAATATTAAACATTTCTTTGATCGGTTAAAACCATTTATCCATTGAGCATTAGTATCACAATCTTTCACAACATACGAAGATATAGTCTCCTGTGCTATGAAGACAGAAAAGGAATTATCTAAATCTTATGACAATAAATTAAAGTAAGAGAAGAAGAGAATGGTGGAACAAGAGACATATAATGGAAAAAAGGGAAATAAGGATTTTACATTATGCGATAATTGTGGGAATAATCACCCTGGTACTTGCCTAAAAGGAATGGGAGTTTGTTATAAATGTGGAGAAATAGGTCACCAGGGTCGTGATTGCAAGGGAAAGAAAGAGGCTATCAATGTTGAATACTACAATTTTAGTGAAAAGGGGTATTATGAAAATGAATGTCCTATGTGTCAGAGAAACTTACCTCAGAAAAGGCCAAGGGATCAAGGAAAATTTTATGCTGTTATTACAGTTGAAGTGGAATAATTAATGTATTGGTTCTTTTCGAAACAAGGATTATATTCTGGTTATAAGAATAATGTGATATATATAAGGATTGTACTGCAGTACTTGTTTTTTTCATTAAGGTTTTAATATGATGAATGTTATCATATGTTTATTATTTGACAATAAGAGAAACTTTACATTGTTTGGGGAATCTAATGTTACAATTGATTTTGGAATTTAAGGAAATTTTAGAGAAAGTCTGGATGGAGGTATTTTAGATAACTATAAAGGTTGGAATGGATTAAGTTGATCTTTGGATAGTGTTGTTTAAGGTTAAAACAATTAAGAATATTATTTTGGAATATTATAATACTATAGTTTTAGGAAAAGGACAACATGCAGGTTGGGGGATAACCCGTCGCGTCGAAAAAATATGTAGGAATCGAACCCACAACCATAGTGCGACATGCCTTTATTACGTACCACTAGCCTATAGGAAGTCCCTCATTATTACAAAAACGTTTTCCTAATCTAAATGATATGTGGTAATATTTGGAACATCATACAATTATGATAAATAGAATATTTTTGATTTCTATTACCTTTTGGAGTGAAAGATGGGTGTGTGGTAAAAATTTATTAAATAATGAATGTGTACATGACATATAAGTATATTTCCATACATTATTAGTAAATCTCATAAATAAATTCCTCAACTTTATGAAAGGTAACTTAAAACCAAAATGTAGTCGGTTATCTTTTCCAATTGGGGAATCAATGACCATTTAACCAATCACAAGTTTTTGATTTTCTTGTAGTTAACTTTTTCATAATCCTGTTTTATATGACTCTCCATCAGACCTTGATGGTTTGTTTTTCCTCCATATGTATATTTTCATAGAATCCTAGTATGGGCTATCTCGAGTGACCATTGTACTTCTTTTTATTTATTTTAAAGTAATATTTTTGTTAACCCTATTTCCGATGTGGGTTTTCCACAAAGGTATTCTCTATTTTCAACCTTCTATTTTCAATGAAAAATTTCAAAATTGCGAGGACGCAATTTATTAAAGGAGGGGATAATGTAACACCCCGAGCTTCAACGATACGCCTCTCTTTCAATAATGCAATGGCTAGCATTGTACGCATGTTCGAGTTTTAACACACCGCGACTAATCAAAGTAGCCGTTATGAATAGTAATACCCACTTTTTAAAATTATAGAAATTTAATATTTCAAAATGGACTTCATTTTTGTATTCATAATATCGAAATTATCCTAAGTTGATTTTTTTGTAAATTTCTGAGAACTTCCAATTTTTTATGAATAGTGAAAAATACTTAAAACAACTTTTTTAAACAAAATAATTTATACTGATAAATTATACTATATAGTGTTTTCAAAGTATAATTAGAATAAATTTTTGCAATTTAATCCAATATTTTTCATTATAATTAATTTCACTTTGAAATTGGACATAAACAATTGTCAATCTTTTGATATATATTGTTTCTTAAAAACACGCTATTGGATGTGACAGCGGGAATTAGTTATAAAATTAATTAATGCAACTTATATGTTTCGAATTTTGTAAAATAGAAATCATTTTTGAATTTAGAATATAAATTATAGCTTAGGGTAAAATTTTGGCATTGTTCTGAAAAACATTAATTTTTGATGAATAGTGAAACCACTAAGTGGTAGTTAAAAAACTGATTTTTCATTTAAATGAAACATTACTAATTTTGTTATTTTATTTTCAAAAATCTGACATACATGGTTTTCATTAGGATGTAAAATGTTGTTCAATGGGATTTAAATAATGTTTTGGTGAATAGTAACTATTATGTTTAATTAATCGCGATTGATGGTAATTAGTGAAATTTAATTTAAAAATGATATTATAAAAATATGAAAATACCATTACACTTGTCATAACCCTATTGGATGAGTCAGGGCCGGCCAATAAAATCCATGGGTCAACTTGGGGACCCAATGGCGCCACTTTGGTAGGAAAATGACATTAAAAACATTTTATTTAATGTTAAAATAATAATGTCGCATTCATGAGTTGTTTTACTAAAAAAAAATTAAATGTGGTTATACAAGTAATATTTTTGACTATAAATATTCATTAGAAGCTAATAAGATTTCCTACATCATGATAATTGTTTTATAATTTTTAGAAATTAAATAAATTAAATTATTTATGACACTATGATGATGCATTGATTACCTCATTAATTAACGTTTTAAATAAAATAAAATGATAATGTCAAATCTAAGACTTACACCTGTCAAAAACCTATTGTATGACTATATTTCGAACCCTTATCTCCTTATACTCTAAATATATATGTTTGGGACCTTTAAAATCTGACAGTCATTATATAATAATGTAACATTTCATGAATTTCCAAGAGTGCCCCTCCTCTCCTCTTATAAAAGGCCCCCACCACTACCACCTTACTCACACCATCAAAGCCTTTTGGCGCGGCCAACCTCTGCCCAAATACTCTCTCAAATTCCCTCTATTACTCCTAGAAGCCTCACTTTGGGCATAATTCTTCCCAAGGAATCCTTTGGCTCAAATCAAAAAATAGTTACCCGTTTTTAAGGTAATGTCTTCCCATATGTTATTTTGTTTTATTTTGCTTCTCCAACCCCTTAAACTCTTTTTATTACTTTCTTTTGTAACAAACCCAGTATCTTATATATACTAGGAATATTTTATAAGAATTATTAGAGCTACACTTACACACACCTTCATATAATGGTTAAAAACATATTGTTTCTATGCATGGCGAATTTCTACCTCACGAAACGAAGATTGTTCAACGCTCATGTAATGTAACATCCCAAGATTTTATGAAAAATATTCTTTTTAATTTCACTAATGTCTTGTGTTGTACGCTACACCAAAAGGAGCTTTCACAACACGCATCCTTGACTTGCCTTGCATTACACGCAATCACGACCTTCCTCGATAACGTGTGTAATACGCAATACCGAGTTTCACTAAACAACGATATGCTATTAAAATATTATTAAAACTAGCCGTTATGAATAGTAATAACGATTTTTTGAAATTTTGTAAATCTTATTTTTCAAAATGGACTTCATTTTTGGATTCGTAATATCGAAATTAGCTTAGGGTGAAATTTTGGTAATTTTCAGATAACTTTCATATTTTGATGAATAGTGAAAATTACTAAATTTTAGTTAAAAACAACTTTTTCAATCGAAATAATTAATAGTGATAAATTATTAATTTGAGTGGTTTTAAATTATATTTAGAATATATTTTTACAATTTAATACAATGTTGGTCATTGGATGTAATCTCACATTTAAACCAGACATAAACATGTGTCAATCTTTTGATAGATATTGTTTCTTAAAAACACGCTATTTGTTTTAACAACGGGATTTAATTATAAAATTATTTAATGCAACTTCTATGTTATGAATTTGTTAAAATAGACTTCATTTTTCAATTCGGAATATGAAATATAGTTTAGGATGAAATTTTGGCATTGTTCTGAAAAACATCAATTTTTGATGAATAGTGAAACTACTAAGTGGTAGTTAAAAAAAACTGAATTTTTCATAAAACTTAATTTTACCGCTTCTGTGAATGGAATTTCAAAAATCCGAGAGACATGGTTGATGTCAGTATGTAAAATGTGGTTCAATTAGATGAAAATAATTTTTGGTGAATAGTAACTTTTTAATTTTATTTACCACGGTTAAAAGTAATTAAGGGTAAATATGATATTATTATTATCCTAATACATGTTATAATTCTATTGGACAAGTGTAATTCGACCAAAAACAATCTTAGTAATAACATATTACCACTTAGGCCCACTTGGATTAGATTAGGACAATTATTATTATTTTATTTAAAGAAGGGTTAAAATAGTTAAAATCTATGTTTAATAAGTAAAACATTTTTAATATGGGATTATACATTAGATAAATTAGACAATAAATATTCATTAGAATTCTAAAATGATTTCCTACATAATGGTATTTTATTTGTAATTTTTAGACATCAAATAATTTAATTTATTCATGTCACCATTATGGTGCATTAATTATCTTATTAATGAAATATTGACATAATTGATGTTATAAACACCAAAATAAATGTAATTTGAGACTTTTTATGAATCCCACTAATTTTCTAGGTTACTATGATATATTAGTGTAGATTTAATCATCTTTGTTTGAACATATAATTCTGTTATGACTTTCACAAAAATCATATATCAAATAGTGTCAAAATTGACACAAAATTGTTTTTAAATCAAATATTATATTAGTAATTGTTATTTTATTCCTAAAAATATAAGGTTCGGCCATATGACTTAGATAAGGATATATATATTAATAAGAAACAATTTGGGGTTCATTTGGCATGTTATAGTAAGTGTATTAACCATATAGTGTAAGAAAACAAAAAGACACGGTAAAAGTTAAATTATTTAACTTAGAGTTAAATCTAATTGATAAGGTTACAATAATAACCTAAACATGTCTAAATCCTATTGGTCTATAGGATTTCGACCCATCCCCACTTTAGCTTCGAAATAAGACCCTTTGGAACCATTATAAACCGATTTTGACTTTAATATAAAATAATATTTTGAGATATTCCTAAAGTGCCCCTCTCCTCCCTTATAAAAGGGCACCTCCTCCCCCTCCTCCTCACACCAATTTGCGCACTCAAGATCAGCCAACCCCTGCCAAAATCCCTTCTACACTTCCCTAGAATAATCCTAGAGGTCCTTCTCTTCTTCAAAGACCAATCTTAGTTCCCTAAGTGGAGGATTCAAAGAGGTGTTCCAAAGAAGAGGTAATATCCATTACCGATCTTTTCAATTTCTTTCTTCTTCAATTTCTTCTTCTTTAGTTGTTTCATGATAAAGTAATAACATCAGTATTTCTTATATACTGATATGTTATTATAAATATTTAACAACTCTAATTAACCTTCTATCCATCCTACGGAGAAATGAAATCACCGCGCATGCGTACGTACGGAATACCGTCTCCACGCCGTGGTGTAATCTATTTTCTGTCACCACCTTAATTGGAAGGGTATAATGGTGTAATGAGTAACTATACATGATTATTATAAATTGATATTGATACTGAAATAGTATACATACACTTCAACACAATTCCACGACCATGGGAACGATATCATCGCTCGTGCGTACGTACGGACTACCGTCTTCACGACGCGATGAGATTCATTCTCAATGATTAACCATTCATGAATGATTATAAAGTATATATAATAAGTACTAATGAAATATATGACATAATAATGATACTGGATGTATGTATATTTATATGTATGTCATCTACTTAATTCCATTCAATTCAATAAGGAAAAGAAAACAGCGTTCATACGTACGCACGGACTACCGTCTCCATGAACGGTGTATTTCATTCCATTTATCGATATTATATATATATATATATATATAAATTCTGAATATATATTATATATAAATCATGTGATACATTCTGGATATTAGTAATCATGATCCAAGTAATCATATTAATAATTACAAGTTAAAAACACGAACGACAAATGAGACGATTTTACCCAAAACGCTATTTTAACATGAATTTACAAAAGAACGGGTAATATAAAGTCATAAGTGGAAAATATATGATATAATAACAATGAATATGATTCTGGAATAAGTCAATAACATGATTGAAATCATTATACAGGAGGTTCAGACACTTACAAAGAAAGTCGGACCTAAGGTAAGGGAAATATCACAATCTCATTTTTATCCGAGATTGTTTATTCGTAAGTATTTACTGTGGTGTATTTTATCAACCACATCCATGTTCCCTCAATATGTAATATTGTTTCCATCCAACTAAAATAGTTTACATCCAATTTTACCCTTCGGTGAGTTTTTAGTAAAGAATATGAAAGGAATCTTTTGTCGTTTTTTCGTACGAGGTACTTTTTGACTTTTCCGACAAATGTACGAATAATGTTTTTTAACTTATACGGCATGAATGGATTTTAAAAAAATTATTTCCAAGAAGCTTCCATTACATGATTTCAAGTTTATTTTTAATCAACTTCTTTTAGTTTATAATTGTATGACACGTTAAGAAAAGAAAAGTGTTTTTGAAAAAGAAAGGATATTTTCCTCAAGAATGGAGTTCAAGTGTTTTATCAAAATTATTTTCCATCTAAGGTAATAAAGGGTTCTTTTTTTATCCCTATTATTACATTGATTTTATTATGTTGTGAGGGAATTATTTTTATGAAGTCATTTACCTTATATGATTTGTTTTATGATGTCATGATGTTTCAAGAATCCCATTTTTGCTACATGTGTTATGCGATGATGTATGATTTATGATTATGTGGCACGCATAATAAAGGATTCATTATAAGATGGGTGGGACCTATATCTCCCTCCAATTCATTGGGTAAAGATTTTATATCTCATGAGATAGACATGGCTGAAATGGTAGGTTATACCGGTTCAGTGTAACAGGACTGAAACGAGGGTGACTCGGTTCAGAAAGTGACTTTGTCCACTAAGATAGTCTTGTCAATGAGTCTTGACTAAAAAGAAATGATTCTCTATGATTATGTATGTATTCCACAAAGTTTCATGTTTTAATTTATGATTATTGTGATTACATTTCACTGCATTGATATATCCCATGTTACGAAATTATGCTCTCTTTTGCAGGTTTAGATTTCCAAAAGTTATGTTCTTATAAATATGATGTGATTGATTATTCTTTTGTTTACCCTTACTGAGCATTTGAGCTCACCCTTTTATGTTTTCTTTTCCCCAGGATATAAAGAAAGGTTTTAGGTAAAAAAAACGGAAGATCTTTATGGGAGATATTGAAGATCTTTCAACACGATTAGAAGATTACGTTCCGAGTTTCCAAAGACACTAAAATATTATGATCTTTGTGTGTGTGTTTTTTTTATGTACTAAGTATTCCTCAAAAGTAATGTAATGTTCATGTACGCTAAACTTTGGGTCTCTACAGTTGGTATCAGAGTAAAAGGAGGTAGGAATGTATCCAATCCTTGGGAAATCTCACATGTGAGCGTTGGACGAAGCATGGATCTCCGCCCAAGGGCTTCATGAGGAAATGGCTGCCACTGAGGATGGTGGTGTGTCCCGCCCAGGGGGTGTATCCGTCCATGGAGTGCCCTGATAGGTATCAATTATAGTCCACTAGAAGTAATTCCAGAACGTTACAGTTGGTATCAGACAAAAGGTTTAGTCAACCTTTGGAAACTAGGATGCAAAAACGATAGTGAGACCCCTAGAGATATTTCTAAGGTATGTCTAGGGATGTCCCTAAGGTTAAGTATACGTATAGGTTATAGTTCTAGAACTACGCTAATGATCATAGAATTCAACCTAAGATGTTAGATATTGAAGGTACTCCCCCTTTATTATGTTGTTTTCCCTAGCATGATTTTTTCCTCTCACACTATTCTTTTTGGGTTTTAGATGATGGCTAGATCCCGAAGGAACCGTGTTGATCAGTGCAATGGACAATGCAATGATTGTCCTCCTGAACAAAAAAATGTTGTGGGAGATGGAGTGGAAAATCTTATTTCTATCTTTACACAAGCTATGAATCATTCTGGACTTCCAAATGAGCAGAGAAGGGAACAATATTCTATTGATTCCTTCATGAGGCAACGTCCACCTTCATTCAGTGGGACTTCTGATCCACTTGTTGCTGAACAATGGATCAGTACCACTGAAAAGATATTTTCAGTTCTTCGATGTTCTGAACATGATAAAGTCATCATAGCAGTATATCGTTTGGAAGGTTAAGCTGATCAATGTTGGAATCTTATCAAGTATACGAGGCCAAGAGATGAAATTGAGTCCATGGAATGGGACGAGTTCAAAAACTTGTTTTTCAGTAAGTACTTCCCTCGTATTCTTCGAACAAAGATGGAAAAGGAGTTTCTTGAGCTGAAGCAGAAGGATGATGAATCTGTTGGTATATACGAAGCAAATTTTACAAGACTTGAATGGTATTCATTTGGCATTATCATCCAACCTGAAAGTAAAGTTTATCGATTTTTCAGTGGCTTCAAACCAAGTCTTCGAAGGGAATTAGCTATAAGAGACTTCAGTAGCTATGAAGAAATTGTGCGTTGTGCTATCAAGGTAGAAATGGAACTTGGTGTTAGATATCCATCTCATGGTTTTGACAAGAAACAAAAGATGGAGTTCAAGGAGAAATCTAAGAATAATGGTGAAAAGAAGATGAATGTTTCTTTATGAACAAAGTGTGGAAAGAAGCATGGTGGAGATTGTCTTAAAGGGACTAGAAAATGTTTTAAGTGTGGAAAAGAAGGTCATCGAGCAGCTGAGTGTCGAAGTAATGGAAAAAAGGGATTCTAATGATGTGAATAAAGAAAACACTACAGAGAACGCACAACCAACACTTCAATGATTCAAGTGAAAGGAAATGGGGCATTATGCTAGAAAATTCCCTAATCCAAGGGTTAGTAATGATCGACATGAGCAACCTCTTAAGGCAAAGGACAAAGGGAAGTCACATGCGATCACTATTGGAAATGTTGAATATGACAACGATGTGGTGGAATGATTATGTGTTTATGTAATGGGATTCCAAAATAATGTTGTATCATGGAATATTAGAATATTTATGTCTTGGTCTAATGTGGTATTCAAAGTGATTGAGATATTATGCGCATAATGAAGGGAAAATGAGAAAATGAAATGTTTAACAACATTCATGATCTCATGATTGATATAAGGACTAAGTGATATCATGGTTTGAGTAAATAGAATTTTGAGGATTTTGATATGTGGAAAGTGTTAACATTTAACTACATTCATGTTTTCACTATGATTCAATGGGTATTCAAGAGAATACATGATTAAGGACTTTGAATGTTTGGAATGTGACCAAAAAAACGTATCTTATGCTATATGGGGATCAACGATGGTATTAAATCTCTGGTAATCGTTTTCACTATGTTATGAGAGTGGACTGCAGTATTATGGATAAGCCTAAAGATTGGAATGGATTATGTTGGACATAAGTTAGTATTGTTTAAGGATAGAAGTTTTTTGGATATTATTGATGGGATGTTATAGTAATATAGTTTTAGAAAAAGGACAACCTGCAGGATGGGCGACAACCCATCGCGTCGGACAAGGCTGTGGGAATCGAACCCACAACCGAAGTGCGACTGGCCTTTATCGCCTACCACTGACCTACAGGAAGTCCCTGTTTAGTAGAAACTAGTTTTATTATATTAAGCATTATGATATATGAAGTATAAGTCCATTTTAGGAACCATATATGATTAATAACTTTTGCTAACATTTTGTTTGAGACAGATGGAATGACCTGTCATTCAATCACATGATATGCTAACACTTCACGAATAACAAATTCAACTTCATTTATTTAAGAGATGAAGTGGAAATTGTTCAAGGCACGAACTACAGTGAGATTGTACCAAAATAAAGTAAGTATTTATTCTAATTCAAATTCATCAACTTTAGGGAAACGATCTTGAAAACCAAAAATGTTGTCCTAGTGATCTTATATCTGATGAATCAGATGGTACCTTAGATCGTCACAAATTTATGGCTTTGTGATTGCTGGCTTTTCCATAGCCATGTTCTCTACCACTCCCCATTAGAACATGATGGTTAGATTTCTCTTCCATGTCCATATTTTCACCTATGTGTTAACCCAGTGATTAGTTTATTTGGGTAACCGTTAAGTTTCATACTTTTGTTTTTAAATATTGGTTTTGGTATTCCTTTTTACGGTGTGGGTTTGTATTAAAGAAACTTCCCAATAGTAAACCATTTATAACCCCGACGAATTTTTAGGGCGAAATTCATTTTAAGGGGGGTAGAATGTAACAGCCCAAGATTTTATGAAAAATATTCTTTTTAATTTCACTAATGTCTTGTGTTGTACGCTACACCAAAAGGAGCTTGCACAACACATATCCTTGACTTGCCTTGCATTACACGCAATCGCGACCTTCCTCGATAGCGTGTGTAATACGCAATACCGAGTTTCACTAAACAACGATATTCTATTAAAATATTATTAAAACTAGCCGTTATGAATAGTAATAACCACTTTTTTAAATTTTTTAAATCTTATTTTTTAAAATGGACTTCATTTTTGGATTCGGAATATCGAAATTAGCTTAGGGTGAAATTTTGGTAATTTTCGGATAACTTTAATATTTTGATGAATAGTGAAAATTACTAAATTTTAGTTAAAAACAACATTTTCGATGGAAATAATTAATAGTGATAAATTATTAATTTGAGTGGTTTAAAAGTATATTTAGAATACATTTTTACATTTTAATACAATGTTGGTCATTGGATGTAATCTCACATTTAAACCAGACAAAAACAAGTGTCAATCTTTTGATAGATATTGTTTCTTAAAAACACGCTATTTGTTTTAACAGCGGGATTTAATTATAAAATTAATTAATGCAACTTCTATGTTATGAATTTGGTAAAATAGACTTCATTTTTGAATTCGGAATATTAAATATAGTTTAGGATGAAATTTTGGCATTGTTCTGAAAAACATCAATTTTTGATGAATAGTGAAACTACTAAGTGGTAGTTAAAAAATCTGAATTTTTCATAAAACATAATTTTACCGCTTCTGTGAATGGAATTTCAAAAATCAGAGATACACGGTTGATGTCAGTAAGTAAAATTTGGTTCAATGAGATGAAAATAATTTTTGTTGAATAGTAACTTTTTACTTTTATTTAGCACGGTTAAAAGTAATTAAGGGTAAAAATGATATTATTATTACCCTAACACATGTTCTAATTCTATTGGACAAGTGTAATTCGACCGAAAACAATCTTATGAATAAAATATGACCACTTAGGCCCACTTGGATTAGATTAGGACATTTATTATTAATTTATTTAAAGAAGGGTTAAAATAGTTAAAATCTAAGTTTAATAAGTAAAACATTTTTAATATGGGGTTATACATAAGATAAATTCGACTATAAATATTCATTAGAAAGCTAAAAATATTTCCTACATAATGGTATTTTATTTGTATTTTTTAGACATAAAATAATTTAATTTATTCATGTCAGAAAGATGATGCAGTAATTATCTTATTAATGAAATATTGACATAATTGTTGTTATAAACACCAAAATAAATGTAATTTGAGACATTTTATGAATCCCACTAATTTTATATGTTAATATGATATATTAGAGTTGATTTATTCAACTTGGTTTGAACATATAATTCTTTTATGACTTTCACAAAAATCATATATCAAATAGTGTCAAAATTGACACAAAATAGTTTTTAAATCAAATATTATATTAGTAATTGATATTTTATTCCTAAAAATCTAAGGTTCGGCCAAATGACTTAGATAAGGATATATATATATTAATAATAAACAATTTTGGGTTCGTTTGGAATGTTATAGTATGTGTATTAACCATATAGTGTAAGAAAACAAAATGTAGAGACCCGAAGATTAACGTACATGAACATTACATTGCTTTTGCGGAATACTTAGTACATTAAAAAAAACCACACACACATGGATCATAATAGTTTAGTGTCTTTGGAAACTCGGAACGTAATCTTCTAATCGTGTTGAATGATCTTCTATATCTCCCATAAAGATATTTCGTTTTTTTACCTAAAACCTTTCTTTATATCCTGGGGAATAGAAAACATAAAAGGGTGAGCTCAAATGCTCAGTAAGGGTAAACAAAAGAAAAATAAATCACATCATATTCATAAGAACATAACTTTTGGAAATATAAACCTGCAAAAGAGAGCATACTTTCATAACATGGGATAAATCATGGCAGTGAAATGTAATCACAATAATCACAACTTAAAACATGAAACTCTGTGGCATACACACATAATCATAGAGAATCATTTCTTGTTAGTCAAGACTCATTTCCAAGACGATCTTAGTGGACAAAGTCCCTTTCTGAACCGAGTCACCCTCGTTTCAGTCCTGTTTCACTGAACCGGTATAACCTACCGTTCCAACCATGTCTATCTCATGAGATATAAAATATTTACCCAATTCATTGGAGGGAGATATAGGTCTCACCCATCTTATAATGAATCCTTTCTTATGTGTGCCACATAATCATAAATCATACATCATCGCATAACACATGTAACAAAAATTGGATTCTTGAAACATCATGACATCATTAAATAAAATCATATAAGGTAAATGCCTTCATAAAAATAATTCCCTCACTGCATAATCAAATCAATGTAATAATAGGGATAAAAACAGAACCCTTTATTGTCTTAGATGGATAATAATTTAGATAAAACACTTGAACTCCATTCTTGAGGAAAATATCCTTTCTTCTTCAAAAACACTTTTCTTTTCTTAACATGTCATACAATTATAAACTAAAAGAAGTTTATTAAAAATAAACATGAAAACTTGTAAAGGAAGCTTCTTGGAAATAATGTTTTAAAAATCCATTCATGTCGTATAAGTTAAAAAAACATTCTTTGTACTTTTGTCGGAAAAGTCAAAAAGTAACTCGTACGAAAAAACGACAAAAGATTCCTTTCATATTCATTACTAAAAACTCACCGAAGGGTAAAATAGGATTTAAACTATTTTAATTGGATGGAAACAATATTACATATTGAGGGAACATGGATGTGGTTGATAAAATACAACCCAGTAAATACTTACGAATAAACAATCTCGGATAAAAATGGGATTGTGATATTTCCCTTACCTTAGGTCTGACTTGCGTTGTAAGTGTCCGAACTTCCTTTATAATGATTTCAATCATGTTATTGATTTATTCTATAATCATATTCATTGTTATTATATCATATATGGTCCACTTATGACTTTATATTAACCGTTCTTTTGTAAATTCATGTCAAAGTAGCGTTTTGGGTAAAATCGTCTCATTTGTCGTTCGTGTTTTTAACTTGTAATTATTAATATGATTACTTGGATCATGATTACTTATATCCAGTATGTATAACATGATTTATAGATAATAGATATTCAGAATATATATATATATATATAATATATCGATAAATGGAATGAAATACACCGTTCATGGAGACGGTAGTCCGTACGTACGCGTGAACGCTGTTTTCGTTTCCTTATTGAATTGAATGGAATTAAGTAGATGACATACATATAAATATAAATAAATCCAGTATCATTATTATGTCATATATTTTATTAGTACTTATTATATATACTTTATAATCATTCATGAAAGGTTAATCATTGAGAATGAATCTCATCGCGTCGTGGAGACGGTAGTCCGTACGTACGCACGAGCGATGATATCGTTACCATGGTCGTGGAATTGTGTTGAAGTGTATGTATACTATTTCAGTATAAATATAAATTTATAATAATCATGTATAGTTACTCATTACACCATTATACCCATCCAATTAAGGTGGTGATGGAAAATCAATTACACCACGGCGTGGAGACGGTATTCCGTACGTACGCACGCGCGGTGATTTCCTTTCTCCGTAGGATGGATAGAAGGTTAATTAGAGTTGTTTCATTTTTATAATAATATATCAGTATATAAAAAATACTGATGTTATTACTTTATCATGAAACAACTAAAGAAGAAGAATTTGAAGAAGAAAGAAATTGAAAAGATCGGTAATGGATATTACCTCTTCTTTGGAACACCTCTTTGAATCCTCCACTTAGGGAACTAAGATTGGTCTTTGAAGAAGAGAAGGACCTCTAGGATTATTCTAGGGAAGTGTAGAAGGGATTTTGGCAGGGTTTGGCCGAGCTTGAGTGCTCAAATTGGTGTGAGGAGGAGGGGGAGGAGGTGCCCTTTTTAAGGGAGGAGAGGGGCACTTTAGGAATATCTCAAAATATTATTTTATATTAAAGTCAAAATCGGTTTATAATGGTTCCAAAGGGTCTTATTTCGAAGCTAAAGTGGGGATGGGTCGAAATCCTATCATCCAATATGATTTAGACAAGTTTAGGTTATTATTTTAACCTTATCAATTAGATTTACCTCTGAGTTAAATAATTTAACTTTTACCGTGTCTTTTTGTTTTCTTACACTATATGGTTAATACACTTACTATAACATTCCAAACGATCCCAAATTGTTTATTATTAATATATATATCCTTATCTAAGTCATTTGGCCGAACCTTAGTTTTTTAGGAATAAAATAACAATTACTAATATAATATTTGATTTAAAAACTATTTTGTGTCAATTTTGACACTATTTGATATATGATTTTTGTGAAAGTCATAACAGAATTATATGTTCAAACCAAGTTGATTAATTCAACACTAATATTTCATAGTGACCTATAAAATTAGTGGGATTCATAAAAAGTCTCAAATTACATTTATTTTGGTGTTTATAACATCAATTATGTCAATATTTCATTAATAAGATAATTACTGCATCATCTTTGTGACATTAATAAATTAAATTATTTGATGTTCAAAAATTACAAATAAAATACCATTATGTAGGAAATATTTTTAGCTTTCTAATTAATATTTATAATCGAATTTATCTTATGTATAACCCCATATTAAAAATGTTTTACGTATTAAACATAGATTTTGTCTATTTTAACCCTTCTTTAAATAAATTAATAATAAATGTCCTAATCTAATCCAAGTGGGCCTAAGTGGTCATATTTTATTCCTAAGATTGTTTTCGGTCGAATTACACTTGTCCAATAGAATTATAAAATGGGTTAGGGTAATAATAATATCATTTTTACCCTTAATTACTTTTAACCGTGGTAAATAAATGTAAAAAGTTACTATTCACCAAAAATTATTTTCATCTCATTGAACCACATTTTACTTTCT
Source organism: Viscum album (assembly GCA_963277665.1). Lineage (NCBI taxonomy): Eukaryota > Viridiplantae > Streptophyta > Magnoliopsida > Santalales > Viscaceae > Viscum > Viscum album. Next base: position 1,472,738,825 of record OY728150.1, read on the forward strand.
GACATCAACCGTGTCTCTCGTATTTTTGAAATTCCATTCACAGAAGCGGTAAAATTATGTTTTATGAAAAATTCAGTTTTTTTAACTACCACTTAGTAGTTTCACTATTCATCAAAAATTGATGTTTTTCAGAACAATGCCAAAATTTCATCCTAAACTATATTTCATATTCCGAATTCAAAAATCAAGTCTATTTTACCAAATTCAGAACATAGAAGTTGCATTAATTAATTTTATAATTAAATCCCGCTGTTAAAACAAATAGCGTGTTTTTAAGAAACAATATCTATCAAAAGATTGACACTTGTTTATGTCTGGTTTAAATGTGAGATTACATCCAATGACCAACATTGTATTAAATTGTAAAAATATATTCTAAATATACTTTAAAACCACTGAAATTAATAATTTATCACTATTAATTATTTCGTTTGAAAAATTGGTTTTTAACTAAAATTTAGTAATTTTCACTATTCATCAAAATATGAAAGTTATCCGAAAATTACCAAAATTTCACCCTAAGCTAATTTCGATATTCCGAATCCAAAAATGAAGTCCATTTGGAAAAATAAGATTTACAAAATTTCAAAAAGTGGTTATTACTATTCATAACGGCTAGTTTTAATAATATTTTAATAGCATATCATTGTTTAGTGAAACTCGGTATTGCGTATTACACACGCTATCGAGGAAGGTCGCGAATGCGTGTAATGCAAGGCAAGTCAAGTATGTGTGTTGTGCAAGCTTCTTTTGGTGTAGCGTACAACACAAGTCATTAGTGAAATTAAAAAGAATATTTTTCATAAAATCTTGGGTTGTTACATTCTACCCCCCTTAAAATGAATTTCGCCCTCGAAATTCATCAGGGTTATAAATGGTTTACTATTCGGAAGTTTCATTAATAGAAACCCACATCATAAAAAGGAATACCAAAACCTATATTTAAAAACAAAAGTATGAAACTTAACGGTTACCCAAATAAACTAATCACTGGGTTTCCACATAGGTGAAAATATGGACATGGAAGTGAAATCTAACCATCATGTTCTGATGGGGAGTGGTAGAGAACATGGCTATGGATAAGCTAGAAATCACAAAGCCATAAATTTGTGACGATCTAAGGTACCATCTGATTCATCAGATATAAGATCACTAGGACAACATTTTTGGTTTTCAAGATCGTTTCCCTAAAGTTGAAGAATTTGAATTAGAATAAATACTTACTTTATTTTGGTACAATCTCACTGTTGTTCGTGCCTTGAACAATTTCCACTTCATCTCTTAAATAAATGAAGTTGAATTTGTTATTCGTGAAGTGTTAGCAGATCATGTGATAGAATGACGGGTCATTCCATCTGTCTCAAACAAAATGTTTGAAAAAGTTATTAATCATATATGGTTCCTAAAATGGACTTATACATCTTATATCATACTGCTTAATATAATAAAACAAGTTTCTACTAAACAGGGACTTCCAGTAGGTCAGTGGTAGGCGATAAAGGCCAGTCGCACTTCGGTTGTGGGTTCGATTCCCACAACCTTGTCCGACGCGATGGGTTGTCGCCCATCCTGCAGGTTGTCTTTTTTATAAAACTATATTACTATAACATCCCAACAATAATATCGAAAAAAATTCTATCCTTAAACAATACTAACTTATGTCCAACATAATCCATTCCAATCTTTAGGCTTATCCATAATACTGCAGTCCACTCTCATAACATAGTGAAAATGATTACCAGAGATTTAATAACATCGTTGATCCCCATATAGCATAAGATATGTTTTTTTGGTCACATTCCAAACATTCAAAGTCCTTAATCATGTATTCTCATGAATACCCATTGAAACTTAGTGAAAACATGAATGCAGTTAAAAGTAAACACTTTCCACATATCAAAATCTTCAAAATTCTATATACTCAAACCATGATATCACATAGTCCTTATATCAATCATGAGCTCATGAATACTGTTAAACATTTCATTTTCTCGTTTTGCCTTCATTATGCGCATAATATCTCAATCACTTTGAATACCACATTAGTCCAATACATAAATATTCCAATATTCCATGATACAACATTATTTTGGAATCCCATTACATAAACACTTAATCATTCCACCACATCGTTGTCATATTCAACATTGCCAATAGTGATCGCATGTGAATTCCCTTTTTCCTTTGCCTTAAGTAGTTGCTCATGTCGATCATCACTAACCCTTGGATTAGGGCATTTATTAGCATAATGCCCCATTTCCTTGCACATGAAGCATTGAAGTGTTGGTTGTGCGTTCTCTGCAGTGTTTTCTTTATTCACATCATTAGTATCCCTTTTTCCATTACTTCGATACTCAGTTGCTCGATGACCTTCTTTTCCACACTTAAAACATTTTCTAGTCCCTTTAAGACAATCTCCACCATGCTTCTTTCCACACATTGTGCATAAGGAAACATTCATCTTATTTTCACCATTATTCTGAGATTTCTCCTTGAACTCCATCTTTAGTTTCTTGTCAAAACCATGAGATGGATATGTAACACCAACTTCCATTTCTACCTTGATAGCACAATGCACAATTTCTTCATAGCTACTAAAGTCTCTTATAGCTAATTCCCCTCGAAGACTTGGTTTTAAGCCACTGAAAAATCGATCAACTTTACTTTCAGGTTGGATGATAATGTCAGATGCATACCTTGCATGTCTTGTAAAATTTTCTTCGTATATACCAACAGATTCATCATCCTTCTGCTTCAGCTCAAGAAACTCCTTTTCCATCTTTGTTCGAAGAATACGAGGGATGTACTTACTGAAAAACAAGTTGTTGAAATCGTCCCATTCCATGGACTCAATTTCATCTCTTGGCCTCGTATTCATGATAATATTCCACCATTGATCAGCTTCACCTTCCAAACGCTATACTGCTAAGATAACTTTATCATGTTCAGAACATTGAAGAACTGAAAATATATTTTCAGTGGTACTGATCCATTGTTCAGCAACAAGTGGATCGGAAGTCCCACTGAAAGAAGGTGGACGTTGCCTCATGAAGGACTCAATAGAATATTGTTCCCTTCTCTGCTCATTTGGAAGTCCAGATTGATTCATAGCATGTGTAAGGATAGAAATAAGATTTTCCACTCCATCTCCCATAACATTTGTTGGTTCAAGAGGACAATCATTGCATTGTCCATTTCATTGATCAACACAGTTCCTTCGGGTTCCAGCCATCGTCTAAAACCCAAAAAGAATAGTGTGAGAGGCAAAAATCATGCTAGGGAAAACAACATAATAAAGGGGGAGTGCCTTCAATATCTAACATCTTAGGTTTAATTCTATGATCGTTAGCTTAGTTATAGCACTATAACCTATACGTATACTTAACCTTATGGACATCCCTAGACATACCTTAGAAATATCTCTAGGGATCTCACTAACGTTTTTGCATCCTAGTTTCCAAAGGTTGTCTAAACCTTTCCTCTGATACCAACTGTAGAGACCCAAAGCTTAACATACATGAACATTACATTACTTTTGTGGAATACTTAGTACATAACAAAAAAAACGCACACAGAAGGATTGTAATAGTTTAGTGTCTTTGGAAACTCGGAACGTAATCTTCTAATCGTGTTGAATGATCTTCAATATCTCCCATAAAGATCTTCTGTTTTTTTATAACTAAAACCTTTCTTTATATCCTGGGGAAAGGAAAACATAAAAGGGTAAGCTCAAATGCTCAGTAAGTGTAAACAAAAGAAAAATAAATCACATCATATTCATAAGAACATCACTTTTGGAAATATAAACCTGCAAAAGAGAGCATAATTTCATAACACGGGATAAATCATGGCAGTGAAATGTAATCACATTAATCATAACATAAATCATGAAACTTTGTGGCATACACAAATAATCATAGATAATCATTTATTGTTAGTCAAGACTCATTTCCAAGACTATCTTAGTGGACAAAGTCCCTTTCTGAACCGAGTCACCCTCGTTTCAGTCCTGTTTCACTAAACCGGTATAACCTACCGTTCCAGCCATGTCTATCTCATGAGATATAAAATCATTACCCAATGCATTGGAGGGAGATATTGGTCCCACCCATCTTATAATGAATCCTTTCTTATGTGTGCCACATAATCATAAATCATACATCATCGCATAACACATGTAACAAAAATGGGATTCTTGAAACAACATGACATCATAAAACAAATCATAAAAGGTAAATGACTTCATAAAAATAACTCCCTCACAAAATAATCAAATTAATGTAATAATAGGGATAAAAACTGAACCCTTTATTATCATAGATGGAAAATAATTTTGATAAAACACTTGAACTCCATTCTTGAGGAAAATATCCTTTCTTCTTCAAATACACTTTTCTTTTCTTAACATGACATACAATTATAAACTAAAAGAAGTTGATTAAATTAAACTTGAAAACTTGTAAAGGAATCTTCTTGGAAATAATGTTTTAAAAATCCATTCATGCAGTATAAGTTAAAAAAAATTCTTTGTACTTTTGTCGGAAAAGTCAAAAAGTACCTCGTACGAAAAAACGACAAAATATTCCTTTCATATTCTTTACTAAAAACTCACCGAAGGGTAAAATTGGATTAAAACTATTTTAATTGGATAAAAACAATATTAAATATTGAGGGAACATGGATGTGGTTGATAAAATACACCCTAGTAAATACTTACGAATAAACAATCTCGGATAAAAACGAGATTGTGATATTTCCCTTACCTTAGGTCCCACTTGCTTTGTAAGTGTCCGAACCTCCTGTATAATGATTTCAATCAAGTTATTGACTTATTCCAGAATCATATTCATTGTTATTATATCATATATGGTCCACTTATGACTTTATACTACCCGTTCTTTTGTAAATTCATGTTAAAGTAGCGTTTTGGGTAAAATCGTCTCATTTGTCGTTCATGTATTTAACTTGTAATTATTAATATGATTACATGGATCATGATTACTTATATCCAGAATGTAAAACATGATTTATATATAATATATATTCAGAATATATATATATATATAATATCGATAAAGGGAATGAAATACACCGTTCATGGAGACGGTAGTCCGTACGTACGCATGAACGCTGTTTTCGTTTTCTTATTGAATTGAATGGAATTAAGTAGATGACATACATATAAATATACATAAATCCAGTATCATTATTATGTCATATATACGGACTACCGTCTCCACGACGCGATGAGATTCATTCTCAATGATTAACCATTCATGAATGATTATAAAGTATATATAAAAAGTAATAATGAAATATATAACATAATAATGATACTGGATTTATGTATATTTATATGTATGTCATCAACATAATTCCATTCAATTCAATAAGGAAACGAACACAACGTTCATGCATACGTACGGACTACCGTCTCCATGAACGGTGTATTTCATTCCATTTATCGATATTATATATATATATATATATTCTGAATATAAATTATATATAAATCATGTTTTACATTCTGGATATAAGTAATCATGATCCAAGTAATCATATTAATAATTACAAGTTAAAAACACGAACGACAAATGAGACGATTTTACCCAAAACGCTACTTTAACATGAATTTACAAAAAGAACAGGTAATATAAAGTCATAAGCGGACCATATATGATATAATAACAATGAATATGATTCTGGAATAAGTCAATAACATGATTGAAATCATTATACAGGAGGTTCGGACACTTACAAAGCAAGTGGGACCTAAGGTAAGGGAAATATCACAAGCTCGTTTTTATCCGAGATTGTTTATTCGTAAGTATTTACTAGGGTGTATTTTATCAACCACATCCATGTTCCCTCAATATTTAATATTGTTTCCATCCAATTAAAATAGTTTTAATCCAATTTTACCCTTCGGTGAGTTTTTAGTAAAGAATATTAAAGGAATATTTTGTCGTTTTTTCGTACGAGGTACTTTTTGACTTTTCCGAAAAAAGTACAAAGAATTTTTTTTAACTTATACTGCATGAATGGATTTTTAAAACATTATTTCCAAGAAGATTCCTTTACAAGTTTTCAAGTTTAATTTAATCAACTTCTTTTAGTTTATAATTGTATGACATGTTAAGAAAAGAAAAGTGTATTTGAAGAAGAAAGGATATTTTCCTCAAGAATGGAGTTCAAGTGTTTTATCAAAATTATTTTCCATCTAAGATAATAAAGGGTTATATTTTATCCCTATTATTACATTTATTTTATTATGTTGTGAGGGAATTATTTTTATGAAGTCATTTACCTTATATGATTTGTTTTATGATGTCATGATGTTTCAAGAATCCCATTTTTGTTACATGTGTTATGCGATGATGTATGATTTATGATTATGTGGCACACATAAGAAAGGATTCATTATAAGATGGGTGGGACCTATATCTCCCTCCAATGCATTGGGTAATGATTTTATATCTCATGAGATAGACATGGCTGGAACGGTAGGTTATACCGGTTCAGTGTAACAGGACTGAAACGAGGGTGACTCGGTTCAGAAAGTGACTTTGTCCAGTAAGATAGTCTTGGCAATGAGTCTTGACTAAAAAGAAATGATTCTCTATGATTATGTATGTATGCCACAAAGTTTTATGTTTTAAGTTATGATTATTGTGATTACATTTCACTACATTGATATATCCCATGTTATGAAATTATGCTCTCTTTTGCAGGTTTAGATTTCCAAAAGTTATGTTCTTATGAATATGATGTGATTGATTATTCTTTTGTTTACCCATACTGAGCATTTGAGCTCACCCTTTTATGTTTTCTTTTCCCCAGGATATAAAGAAAGGTTTTAGGTAAAAAAACGGAAGATATTTATGGGAGATATTGAAGATCTTTCAACACGATTAGAATATTACGTTCCGAGTTTCCAAAGACACTAAACTATTACGATCCTTGTGTGTGTGTGTTTTTGTTATGTACTAAGTATTCCGCAAAAGTAATGTAATGTTCATGTACGTTAAGCTTCGGGTCTCTATATATAACACCTTCAAAGGTGGCTATTAAGATGTCACTATATTTATATATGACATATAATATGTTTATGGTTTACTTAACCTTAGGTTTTTTTCATATATGGCATACCTTTATGGTTTTCATTATGGGTAAGCGCGATATTTTCATTTTAGGAAGTGCGGACTACCGCCCCCTCAAAGTGATTTGAATCATTAATGCCATATGTGAGATGTAAAAAGGATGGAGTAAATGGTATTATACATTATATTATATTGGAATTATATTATACCTTTATATAATTATAACTTCATTCCATTAAATATTAAATAGAAATGAAAGTAGCGTTCATGTGTAAGTACAGCTTACCGTCTCCATGAACGGTGTATTTCATTTGATACATCTAAATGTTATGAAATATTATAAATGAATGTATATACTGGATATATATGATGTATATGATATCTAAACATGAATATAATTATGTATATAATAGATATTTTACCACATGAACAACTTGTAATTTTAAGAAGTTTATTTTTGACTCATGTACCAAAGATAGACAAAACGACCGTTAATAGCATAAATAATTACATAATGTTCATAACATGGTAATAAGTGATATAAAAGAAATAATAATCATGAAAAAGGTTCTTACGCAATTATAAATTAACTCTAGTTTATCAATCAGGAGGTTAAAGAACGGTCGAGTCAAGTCGGACACGAGGTAAGAGAATTTCTTAACCAATTTTCCATTCTTTGGGTTAATCACATACTTTCAAATTATCTCATGATATTATTATGTCCTATCTTGTATTTGTAATTTCTTTATGTGTACTTATATTAAATACACATAATAGATATATTTTATTTTAAAAATGATTTGTAAGGACTTCGTCTCAATCTACTTTCATTGAGGCATATTTGGTTTTATACACAACTTTCATTTATACGGTGTATAAACCCCTTTGACTTTTACTTTTATTCAAAAGGAATATTTTTATACGAAGTGTTTTTACTAAATGACAAAAGGAATTTTTTTTCTTACGTATGCGGCGACAACGACTTCTCTGCCGCCATGACTATTATTTGAGTTCTGGATTCCTCTATAAGCCATAACTTTTTTTAAAAGAACAATAAATACCATGTTTTACTTTTATTTGATTTTGGTATTGAAAATGGTTTTGATAAAGTTATTATTATATCAATGTGTTGTATTTATATCTTGTGATTGAAGTGTGGAAATGTTATTTTTCCTTTATTCACATTTTATGTGATACAATTATGTTATGGTTTATGATATGTTTAAACATGTTCATATGAGGAATGCATTGGACTAAATAAGTGTCGGGTGGAGCCCTATATAGCTCCTCGATGAATCGGTAGGTCTCATCAGACAAACAAGTGTCTTTCCACGAGGCCTTTACAAAATATTATTTGTTGACTTGGCACAAGGCCTTGGCTACGTGGTTATGATAGTCTGGCATTATGCATTCCATCATTATGAATGTGGTTATTTATATTTCATGTGATTATTAGACTAGTAGAATATCCATGTGAGTTAGTAAATGACAATATTTAATTTTATTTTTTCCATATTATGATTATGTTCAAGTTTAAAAAGGTTTTTGTTTTAGTTATACAGTGCCTTAAATGTTAATGTTTATATATGAATGCTTCTGCTATATTGTTATCCTTACTGAGCATCTAAGATCACCCTTTTCAATGTTTTAATTGTTCCAGGATGTGAAGAAGTATTTTAGGAATGACCTGCAGGGATAGTCTGAAGGGGATATGAGTGTGGAAAATGGAGACTATGTTATTGTAGTTTTTCACTTTATGATGTAATGTAATATTTATGAATGTATCTAGTGTTTCCAAGGCTACTAAAATAATCAGTCTTTTGAGACATGATCTTTTGTGACCATGCCAATGTTACGCAATAATGCACCGACTCTGGGTAACTAGGGTCGGGGCATTACACACTGTAATAATTTCAAGGGATTTTTTAGGGGGGGGAGAATGTAACACATCATGGTTTTTCAAATAAAATTAATATTAAATGCGTTCAACACCATGAACCTATGAAACAGACACTTTATATATGAGATATTTATATCATATCCTCTAAACATAATTTTCCAATTGAGTGATTCGAATTTCCAAAAACTAACATAGACGGTTGAGATCAACAAGTTATTTATATTATGATAAGATCAATATATATTTTCAGTAAATATTAACTTTTCCAAAGAAATAGTAACATACCCTTATGAATAGTAATTTACCCTTAAAAATTATAACCTCACTCATGAAATTATAAATAAAATTTAGGCACCATATAAATGACTATGAATAATTTAAAAATTAATAATTAAGTTTTTTTACTTTTATGAGTAATAATAATTTAAATGAACTTTTAAATTAATAGTTTGATTTAACATAAAATTTCGATTCATAATATGCATTCCTATTAAAATATTTTGTTTTCCTATGATTTTAGGATAATTTAATGTGATAATAGTTAATTTTAAAAAGTGTTATAATACATGTTTGATAATTAAAATATTTATTTATCATTTAAATAATAATTTCATTTAACAATAACATTACAAATATTAAGAAATTTATTTTGATAAAAATTTGTTAAATTTTTAATTCTACAGGTAAATAAATGGTTAGGGTGAATTTTTAGTATTTTTCTCAAATATGTAAAATTTGCGAATAGTAATATATATATAATTTATGGTAAAAAAAATTCTAATATAAATAAACTATTACATTACTCATCACTAACTAATAACAATTACTTCGAACTCACATTCATATAAAAATATTTTTCCCCCTAAATCAACACTATAGGTTATCTTGATCAAAATAAGAAAATAATGTATAATATATTCAAATATGACCCCTCTCCTCTACAATAAAAACCACCCCTCACTCCTTATTCTCTAAACTAATATAATACTTGAGGCTTCCCAGTTTTATTCCCAAAAAATCTTCCCAATTCCCACAACACATATTAGTGATCATGGACTTTACAAAATACCAAAAACACTTATCTTAAAGAGTTTTTCAAGGATGTCATTTCAAGAAGTAAGCCCTCTTTATTTTTCTTTTCATTTAAATTTCAATTTAATTAATTTTCTTTAATTATCATCACAAAATATTTTTAAATGATCATGATAACTATAGTATCATAATATACTATATTGATATCATATTTAAGTAATGTACTTCCTAAAGATATTATCCCTCCCTTTTTTATTTGGTAAATGAAATCATCATTCAGGAGGTACATATTTACAACCATTATGTTCGTCGAACCTTTGTTCTTAAATTTATCCTTCAAGGATGGTCATGAAACCATTTTATGGTAAAACCTAAAAAATAATATTTGTTTTATTACCTATTTAATTTTCTCTATCAAGTATATATACATAATAATACTTCATATGACAAAATAGTTTGTAAATATCAAAATATCGGCAAATTAATCTAAATGGTTATCACTAATGTTATATACAAGAAATCATTCTCATAACATGTTAGAAAGTGATATATAAACCCTTTTAAACTTATTTATGTTCATTAAAAATAAATTTTCAAATATTTTGGATTATATCCATTCCACATAATCTACATTACTTATAATCAAGCGAACCAATCATGAAATCAAGGAAACGAACACTTCAGAATGACTTAATTAAATATTATAACATATCAATAAAGACATAAATGATCTTAACAAAACTAAAGTGGATTATATGTGTGATGATAAGGTTCCTCATTAGATAATTAAACAATTTAACTTGATTATCAAGGACACTGTGGCCAAGTGCATAATGCATTCAAACATAAGTTAAATGTTTTCCACCTGAACCTCATTTTTCATTCAGGTACCTCATTGTCTCTCATAATAAAAATTCAATAATTAATTATTCATATGTACTCCTATTATTTTTTGGGTGACTTTTTAGTATATTTTTACCAATCATAATCCTTCTTTATTTTACGTTAGTGAAATTTTGTATAAATATATTTCTCAATTCTTTCTGATAAAAAGCCTGTTTCAATGGAAATTTCAAAAATTCTTAATTATTTTTCATTAAACTCTTTAATAATTTTGAAGACACAATTATGTTTATTAAACTAATAATTTAATCATGTAAAAACTACCTTAGTTCATTTATAATTTTATGAATTTTTTTTTCCAAAATATCTCTACTTTTCAATGTTAAAGTGTATTTATCTCAAAAATTTCTAGATGATTTTATTGGATTTTTTTTCTATTTCAACACCTCTATTAATTTTTTTGTATTTTTTTGGTTAATATCTTATTTTTTTCATATAAAATATTATATTAAATGTTATGTGACCAGTTTTACAATAGATGTTCGATATTGATACCATTCACCATACTAACTCAGAATGGTTAGTGTTTTTTGTATATATTGGGGAATGATATTTCATATATTAAAATTTTTCATGTATAGGAAATTTAATATTAGGATTCAATTGGAATTAGAGAGTTATGAGTGGGACTTTCTATATAGCCTCTATTCATTGGAAGAGCTGCTGAAAAAAATAGATATGGTCTTAGTCGAGGCCTTTCCCTTTTTCAGACATGGTTTTGGCTAAGGCCTTAATCATTTTCATTTGTATTTGACAAGGAATTGACAGTATATTATGAATTTATAGAATTATACATTCACCTTATGATGAAATAATTATTGATTAGTACATGAGGATATTTGACTAATTGAATACCCATGAATATGAATTATTTTGGAATTATTCATTCATCCCAAATTCCTGCCATAGTATATTCAACTTCATTTTTAATGACATGTGTTTTTAATTATTCACCATACAAAAATTTTAAATGACCAATATGGGTAACCTAGGAGTTATGGATAATTTTAAATGGATTTCCATATTTTATGTCAATACAAGTTGTAATTTTGAACATTTGTATGTATCAGGTTTTCCAAAACTTCTAAACTATTCAGACCTTCAGGATATGTCTTCATTTTAATTCCCAAATTAAATAGAATAAGGAACCGACTCAGGGGAACTATGGTTGGGCCTTTACAATAGGGTCTCCAAATATTTCAAAAAATCGGTATTTTTATCCATTGAATGAAAAACTAAAAAAAATAATCTCACACTGAGCCCCCATCAACATCTACCACTCCAGTGAGCTATTCTATATGTTCCCATCCTATAACAGCAAAAAACCCCAGGGGATAGTCCATCCATATAGGGTCCTCTTCTACTAATCATTGATATCCACTGGGATCTCAACAAATGTGGATCCATCCTCAATGTCTAGATCTATCCAATCAATAATGTTTATGGTGAAATTCATAGATATAGAAAATAATAACACATGGATGGTGACATTATCCTGCCCTCACTATGGTTGTAATGTGATGTGGTAAGCAACAATGCCAACACTCTACGATATCTTGAGCAGGCTAATAAACCATATTAATAGCTTTCCTCATTAGATTAATCTAAAAAATCCTCATTGTGGGGAAAATCATATTAAAATGTGTTCTCCCTACTAGATCTCCATGGGACAAAGGCATTTATCATTGTATTTGTTATATCTTTTAGGTACTATTCTCACATGCTCACAGATGACATAACAATTCTCCATCATCACCTGCACCATCAATGGCCCCATAAGAGATGACTGGCGAATCATTTTCTAGTATATGGGGGAAATTAAAGGTCGTTATAATAGGGAATGAAATGGTTTCATTCTCATATTAGTGTGGTATCAATCATTTTATTCACACTCTACCAGTAGAAAATGATCCTCATAGATCTAGAAAAAGTCTAACACACAATCCCAAAACATATACTTCATCAGCTTAATAGTGTACTCATTCGTCCCATATGTCTAGGTGTGGAATGTTTCTCTCATCCTTAGCTTCGACTTGAATTCAACCTGAAGGCTTCCACATATGCGGGAAATTATCTATGCGTCATGTTAAAAGAAAATATTTGAGGTCAGCCCATGAAGGAGAACAATCTCACACATAAACTTCTTCCTCAAACACTCCATAAATCTATTCTCCTTGATAGTATGGAAGCATTACGACTTCATGAATCTATCAACAATATCCTAGACTACATCATATCACTTCATTTATCAAAGAATACATATCATGAAATTAATGGATAAGTCACCCCATTTACACATCGGGATCTCTATGTGATTTATTAAACACATCCGAACCTGGTTCTCAGCCTTCACCTACTGACATGTGAGGAAATTATAGATAAACTCCACCATACAACATCTTAGGAATTCCCACTGAAACCGTCACTAAATTTTCCTACAAATATTCCCCACCCTAGTAATGCACAACTAAAGGATACGTATGAAACTCCATCATCACCTCCTCCCACATCATGAATTTGATGACAACCATCCCTAGAAAAATAATAAGTGATTCCCTAGAACATAAAATCAATCAATTGAATGTTAATGGGATATAAGATCATGCAAGAAATCAAATTCAATGCCTTCAAAATGGAACTCTCTCACACACTAGGGGAGGGGAGGAGTATACACCTTTAACTGAAGAATATCTACACCCTCCTTCTCTATTAGGGTTAGTTTCATGGTATTAAACCACTCAGATTCGTCCAACACCAAATAAGCCATGATATTCCTACAATAGAAATATGATACAAATTTTATGTTCCATTAATAATAATCTATCATAAATTCATTTCCCAATAAGAACAAAAACTATATCCTCTATCATCAGTTTATATCTGTCTATGTGGAAAAATAATTGAGACTCTAATGGTCAATGTAAAACAAAATTTTATTTCCCATAAGATTTCACCTCTACATTGTTAGGTAGAATACTACCATTACAAGATATATGGTTTGACTCAACTAGTTCTTCTTGTGGTTTCTGATCTACCTCAACCAATATGAGAAACCAACATGACTCTTCTTAAAAACACATTATATATCAGCTCATGAAGAATAAAAATACAATACATACTCCATGCACAACTCACATAGTCTCAAAATAGGTGGGCTCATCAGCATAATCCTTAACTCTTTGAAGGATCTATAGCACTACAAAGTCCATATAAATGGATACTTATTCCATGATTTCATGGTTAATGGGGGCTTAATCTCATAGAATTCTACCATAAAAATTCTATAATTCCCATCCAAACAAAAGAAACTGCATACCTCTGTAATTTCCCTAGGTGGATATGAAGAATGACTATCATCAATTATTTACATGTCAATTGCTAATATATTATCAGATATGACATGACCTAGGAAGTAAAACTCGTGAATCTAAAATTGGAACATTGATGGATTACTATCAATATTCTTCTCCTAAATAAAATATATGACCTTCCACTTGTTCCTTGCATTCTCTTCCTTTTATGAAGAGTATATTAGTATGTTGTTAATGATGAAAAAAAATGTCCAAGTATGGATTGATGATATAGTTCATCAAATTTCTAAACATGGTGGTTGAATTCATCAAACCAAAGGGAATCACCAATAAATCATAGTTTTTATAGTAAAAACGAAATTACATTGTTAGAATATTAGCCTCATGAACTCTCAAATAGCGGTATCCATACCAGAGTTAAATATTTTTGGAATATATCATAACTCCAAAATGATCAAATTGGTCATAAATCTTTGTAAAGGGGTAATTTTCCTTTAATATTTCATGGTTCAGTTGATGATAATCCCCATAAATATACAACCACCAATCCTACTTTTTCACAAACAACATTTGGCTTTCCATGGGGGAAACTCTAAGACAAATAATTCCATTTTCTCAAAGGTCCTATAATTTAAAATAAAACTCCCAGAGTTGTGAAGTGTCCATCCATTATTCTATATAATATATAAGGGACGTTTTGGGATGTAATTTAATACAAAACACCATCTTCCACCTTAGAGGAAGTATCAGAATGTCCCCTGGGAAAATATCTATAAAATCCTCAATGAATAGTGTTATACAGATGAATGAAGAACCTACTAAACAAAGGGATGAAATAAAAAAATGATGTATGATGGGATCTATCCTCTCTATCAAAATACCCACTCCTCCCACAATGAGATATCTCTGACCCACAAAGGGGAATCATGTCACATTTTAGAGAAAGAATATTACTCGTTTGCAGTGATAGTCAATCTGGGATCAAACCATGGAAAACAGATCCATACCCAATATGATGTCGTTGGGATATATTGTGATGTCTAAAATATCCCACATTAACCTATATCCCACAATAAATATCTATAACTACTGATAGAAAAATGTTAGATAAGAATCATTCCCTGTAGGAACTTCTAGACAATGATGCTAGGTTAAAGCCTCAACTAGAAGCTCTATTTCTCACACCAAGAGTAATGTGTCGAAATAATGGCACACAAATAGGACTAATAATAATGAAAGAAGAGTTAAATAGGTTGATATAGTATATTTTACATCTCAATAACTAGTTGGACATAATAAACTATAAACTGCAACTATCCAAATAATAAACTTCCAACTCACTACCACTAATGTGGGATGCTTGGTGGTGGTGGTGGATGATATCATAACATCATTGAATAAAAAATTCTCCCCATCGTAGAGCTCAAAAAACATTTTTTCCATCTCCACATCCCTAGGGAACACGATGCCCTATACTCGGAGATCCTTGATCAGGGTGCGACCTAGACCATGGTGGATCATCCACTATCATTATATGATCCTCAGCATGTATGTTCTAGAATTCATGCTACATGTGACATCACATATCTCAAAAATAGAACCTCCCATCTCTTTACTTCACTAGTCCGATGTTATATTACATACTATGTTTATGAGATTTATCCTAGGAATATCTTCTATATTGAGATCCTATTGGCTGGAATCATCTAGAATCTATAAGCAAATCTGGATTGTGAATCCCTCTACTTGATCTAATTTCCGGGAATATCGTTGGATGAAATCTATTCATCCGCAACAGTCACTCTAAGACCCCACCATTGGTGGGAATGAGAAGGTGAACTACACAAGAATATATATATATATATATATATATATATATATATATCTATGAGTACACCCAACTAAAAATATATTTCTCTAAATTATACATTCCAGATCATATCATGGGAGTATCATATAAAATATGTGAATCTCACTACAAAATCATCCACTATGATCTATCAATACTAATAATATAGATTCCATAAAAAAATGAATAGTAAATCTAACTAATCCTCAATTTCCCTAAGATATGGTTCACTATAGAACCTCAGCAGCCTTTAATGCTAAAACTCATGGAGTTTGCTGAGACTATAAACATACATAGCCTAATTTTCTGGGATGATATGATTCATGAATGGTTTGGATGTCTCTACCTATCCACGTAGAGGAAACATCTGAGGGGATGGACCTTGTACTAATGACTCATCATTTATCATATCATTGTCATGATTTCTAAACGGTGACTAGGCTAGATGTAGTCGCAGATGAATATTTTAAATTTAACCTAGATGAATGATGGATATATGAGAATATATATAAAATGTGGAGATGACTCAAGAAGTAATGTCAAATGACTCAATCCAATATGATTCATGAACCATTAATCCTGATCACCAATGTCTCGATATGCCAATTCAATGAGTAGATAGTCATTGTCCTAGTGAATTGATATGTTTATCATTACACCAACACAAGGTTACCTATCCTGAAATCTAAAGTCATGATACATTGGAAATATATACCTAAATCATAACCACGTAACTATAGGGGACTTTACAAAAAGTTGTTCTAATGAACTGATCACCACATATACCAATCAATCATGACCTTACCAACCAATGCTCAATCCAAAACATCACCATGTTCGGCTCCATAGACTATGATGTTTTCCCTGTTCTGAAAGGCATATCTAGAATCAAAGGCTCAATCTGAATATACCAATATGAAAATAAATAACAATCTAAAAGAATATTTTTAGAGGAACAATGAAAATTATGCAACATCTATATTAATATCAACACATGAAACACCTATATAGAATACAAACAACATGTTACTATAAAAGAAAAATTAATAATGAAATATACACAACTAAAAAAAATTATGTCTGGATAGAAAATAATTATAAATTTAAAATACCGAGAGAGCCCATATCTTGATCTCCATAATATAGCCATTATATATGGCCCAAAGAACCCAATACCCCAATTTTCCACAATAGTCACTACTAACATGTCAATAATATTTATAAGACATGACATGTGTAGGAAAATCCATTTTCCGAATGAGTATATACATTCCCAATATGATACCCTGAAATAAAAAGGGAGAGATGTGAGGGGCTTGATCGATATAAATAGATTGAATAATCCAAAGGAAGATAATAACAAAAAACAGGGATATATATATATATATTCTCAACATAATGAAATCCAAATGAGAGATAAGGAGTCTATATCTCACAACCTAGTAGAATTTTTTCCATGTTTCTAATAGTTAATCAATAATTCATGGTGTCTCACTCATCTATATGAAGTGACTTAAAATTCAGTAGACACCTCTACATTGTGCCAAACAATTCAGGGGAAATAATGTATTGATAGAGGACCATTTATTTAGTACAAAATTTTTTTACATTCAATAAAGAGATTGATGAATGATTCCTTATCCTATCAGGAGGGTTCTAGTCAAGTAATCAGTAGAGGAAGTTTGCCCAATCTTATAAGTAGTTTTCCACTAAATTAATCGGTAAATGACCCATACCCATACATATGAAGTGTTCCTGTATAATAGTATGTATATGAACCATACCAAGACTAGATAGAGGGTCATAGTAATATAGTCAAGGACTTATTCCATGACAATAAAAGAGGGGTCCACTTGTACAAAAAATAGAGGACCCGAGCTTGACCTCGTAAAAGTGTTCCATTCTCATAGTTGTGGACTCATACCATGACCCCACATGAGGGTTATAGTTAGTCGTTATAATGATGATAAATTCCCTATCATATCATGAGGGTGACACTCTATGATTAGGCATAAGATCCATACCATATACCGCAAGAGTGTTCCACTCAATAGATAGGTAGTGGACCCATGCCCAACCTAGATAGAGTGTTCCACTCCAACGCACCTCATTATCCTTCCTGATCACTATTGCTGTCAAGCATCACTTATAAGATGATTCCAACCCATAATATGCCAAATTTTATCTATAAACACACTATGGATTCCACTATCACATTATATATTGAAAAAACCCCATGAAAGGCTACTGATGACCTAATATCTGAGTCCAAAGGAATTAGATATGAGATTTTGATGTTTCCACATAAGAAAATAAGTGGAATATAGTGTGTAAGAGACACATATATATTATTTACTAGCTTCTCTGATAAATATGTTCCTTGTAGCACACGAAATTATAACTGTGCAGCAACACCCACCTTTTTGGTGGACTACATACCATGCCTCAGCCACTCGGATTCATTCCTATGTTTATGGACTTTTCCTTATCAATGTGATATGTATTTAGACATGTGATTTGTTCTTCCACATTTTGAATTTTGTATGTGCTCAATCACATGGATTTTCCTCCCAAGGAGTGAAACATATAATATGAAGCAGTCATAGGTCATGTGCTCCTTAACTTTTCCAAAACCCAAGCACTACAGTCACAGGTGTACCATCCCAGCTCGGGATCCCCATAAACCATTCTCAGAGAATGTGGGTGACATCATCTCATGCATTCCACCCCATATGTTATAGGCTTCTAACTAGTAGATTAGGTAGAATGTTGGATCAGTGGGGATATAATGCCCTCATGTCAAAGTGTCACAACATATACAATATGATACAATGAATAGTTGAAGGGTAACTTAAACAGGCAGGATAGATAAACTAATTTGGTAGAATAATTAGATAATTTAACAAATAAGTAGTGTGAATGTATAAGTAACTATGTAACTAATTAAATATTTTAAGAGCCTCTATAAAAGTGTATGGTACATTTATTCATGGGATATTATAATATAGAAAAGAAACATGTAGATACTGGCATGAAAAATAATATTATAAATAAACAATAATATAAAATGGTTCCAAGAATCTAAAGCACATGCCTGATTCTTTTCATCTAAGATCCAACTAAAGGTATTTTATGACAAGGTCGAGTATTATATTGTTTTCCTTTATTATTACCTGTAGTTTGAAAATCTTCCTAGGTACCTAAGGTATCCTGACTAGGGTGCGAGATATAAATCTCTGTAGGACACCACCATTGTTGTATACATGTAATCCATATAGTGATCGTTACTAAATATTGTGTAGGAATTTGTAAAATAAAGATAAAATGTTGAATAAAAAATAACCAGACCACTCATGATAAAAAAGGACACCAAATGGATCTATCAACTTCAGCTAATTTATGGAAGAATATGTTGAAGAAAATATATAAATTTATATGTATATTAATAAAATATAATGTTTAATTATATATTATATCCACCTATATGAACCATGGATGTGTAGAAGTAAGTGTCCATATACCCTGAATACTAGTTCCAAAAAAACTGGTGCATAACCTAGACATCCATGACATGTATAATGAGCCTATATGCTCAAGAAATAGGGTAAATTACCTACATCCCAATAAGAGTGTGAGAATTAATTAAAAAACAAATCAGGATGGAGAGTGAGTGATTATGTCATAACTCATTCAAGGAAACATTTCATGTAAATCCAACTGACCATACAATATCATTGGTGGGAGATGACATAGTCCACATCTGATCTAATAGAGTATGGTTTTACACCATGCCCAAAACCCCTAACCATCATACCCAACCCCTATAAAGTAGTACTAAAAATATTACTCACATGGGGAATTGACTCCCAACCATCTCTTTTACCAAGAACACATATATATAGGTGATTAATAATAATTTATAATATAATACAAAGGACATAACATAATAATCATTTCAATATCCAATTTAAATTCTATAAATTAAATACATTACATTAAAATCATTCAATTGAGCATGGTAAATTTCATAATCCTATTATCCTTTGATTAAATTACATTAAAAGCAATTGATTCAATTCATTTAAGTAAGGCCATTCCATATTTCATAAGGCAACCCACATGATCAATTCCATTTAACTCATTCAAATTACTAAAACATGGAAACCCATTTATAAACTCAAAGGGGTCACTTAAAAGGTGAAATGATCATTAATAAACATTCTTAGATAGGAAATGACAACTATATGTTTATCCAAACATAAAAGAGATTCATGGTGTTCTATAGACATACACATTTTATTGGTAATTTCATCTTAAATCTATGTAGTTATCTAATTAGAAGATCCATACATTTTTACCCATTATACATAGTGGTCAATCCCACGTACCACACCAATGGGGTGACCATATAAGTTAAGTACAAAATCCAATATACTAAATCAGTCTAAATTAACATGTAACAATTTGAAAGATCAAATTATCATGATGGTACGAATATAATTCGGATTCTTAGTAAAAGAAGGCATGATGCAAACCATATTTATTACGAGATAATGAAACTCAACGAGGAAAAAATGTGACCACCTGCCTCAAGGCCATAGAAACATCCTCACTTGATATCAGATGCATATTTAAAATAGGTTGGAATATATCTATGAAAAGGTTTGTAACACTAAAAAAATAGTGAAAATGTGGGTACACCATAAAACCAATATTTATTTGGAAATAAACATGATTAGGAAGACAAAGACTATGGTAGCTTATCACGATGTATCCAATGATTATAAAATATCTAGGAGTGGAAACTAGATGATGGAACTAGCTCAATGACTAGATTGATGTGTTATTAGGCACAAATGGAGATAAAATCCAACGATAGTTGTTTTCCGCAGAAGGAGAAATAGGAAAAGGATTCAAAGGTTAAATGAGGGAAAATGGTATTTTCACCCACAATTTTTGGTCTCATTGTTCGTGAACCATGCGATAACACAATATCCAAAAACATGAAATTGATACATGGCTATGAACGACATCCAGCATGGTTGTAGAAAAACCATGTGTGTTATAGTTTCTCATTGTCCATAACAACATTGTTAAAACTAAAAATGCGGCCTAGGTTTCACTATTTAAAAAATCCTTGGAACCCAGTTCTTTAATCCCTTATCTAGAACTACGATCTATGGATAATATCCAACTACTCATGGGACCTTCCTTAAAACATAACACACCCATATCGTGATTTGATAAAGGATTAAAATTGAGAAATAAATGATATGTACGTTCTTGAAGAGATATGTCATTACAACCACCCCTCCCTAAAGAAAAATTCCCCCATGTTGGCCATAGAAGGGTATAGTGGTATCATCTACCATAATTATAGACACCACCATTTTATATCATCTTATTATTCCAAGGTATCATACTATACTTATTAATTATAAAATAACACATATACATGTGGAACTGACGTTCCCTATAGTGTCATCATTCTCTGAAACAATATACAAACTTGGTAATCCTCTAAAGAATAATTTATATCCAATTCAACCTCATCAAACTAAAATAAATTTTATTTGTTTGGATAGTAATAGAGAAGCTCAGATATATGAATGAGATCAAGCATTATCCAATATCTATATGCATAGTAAAACTACTAAAACACTGGTCATATTCATTTCAAAACTGTGATGGGTTCAACGAGCCATAAAGAAATATTACTCTACTTCAAAATACATCTATTGGGTAAATTGGTTGAGTCTTTCAAGAAATCATGGTATCCAAAATTGAAATCATGACTTCTTCTCTATATATTAACACATGAATGCTATTTCGAATGAGCTATCAACATGCACAATCTGATCATATGTACATTCTATATAATATCCAATATGAAACATAGTCCATGGATTGTTGAATCTGCAAACTCTAGAAAGCACATAGTTGAATGGAAAGAACAACCTTATATGTCTTCTTAAGGATCATCATCAATAGTTACCAGAAATCTATTATTATAAGTGAACTGAAAATGATTATTATGTTTCCCCCATAACCTCCATATTCAAGGTCACGCAAATGGAGCATTTCCACAAACACCTATATCAAACACTAAATATTCTTGTAGTTATTATGGTGATAAAACATTCATATAACTAACTATGTACCCAATAACATATGTATACCCAAAATAACTAGGACATTAAATTTGAATATGTGACAGAAATTAAAGATGAAGGAGATCCATGAAAAAGTAAAACATCCCTAATCTATAGCATTCAGATCTCATAAAAGGATAATGAATATTGAACTTGTAATAAATGTGGAAAATTTAAAAAATGAACAATGGAAACCCAAACAGTGTCATTTACAGGAGGTGATTTGGGTAGATCTGTCAAGGAATCCATCAAAAAATCATCCCATTTGAACTTGGGAATGGAAAATGGCTGATGTAACACTGCTAGTATCTGATGTTATGCCTTCATCTACTGAAATGTTGAATAATATGTGTTGAATTTTAAAATATCTTTTTTTTATACCAAGCTAAAAATATTCTAATTTTATATTCTTATACATTTTGGTGACATTAAGGTAAACCTCACATAATGAGGAGTGAAATTTCTGCATGAACTCGCATTTGTTGTCTGATGGGGCCCATACATGCCAAATCCACAATAAGGTATCATCCTCATCTAGGGACCAACCTAAATATGTATCATCATTTGAAATGATTTCCTCTAGGATAAGGCCTTTAAGATCATATAATTCTCTCACTATCACCCATTCTAGAAGAAAATAATCTACTAACAAGGAAAATATGGTAGTCTGAACACTGTCCTCTTGAACTTCATAATTCAACTCTGAGAAATAGTCCATAATCTTTTATTCACCACTAGACTCATGGATTTTATGTGTATAAGTATTTTGGGGTAGGTAATATACCACTGAATTCCCTTTCAAAGCATGTTGGAAATCCCAAAATCATACGACTATATGTAATCAACATACATGCACTTCCTGATATTGAGATCCAACTATTTTCATATGTACATGTGTCTTATTTTTATTAGTTGATACCAAAAAACACTCGCCATGATGATTGTGTCCATAACAGTGTAAATCATGCACAATATATGTGAGATCAACATGATGTTTCATGTCATTATGTTCATGAGGCCTCAACTACTGAGACCCATACTAGGAGACACCCTTATCCTGTATCAATACAAATCCAATACTGATAATTCATGTGTATAACATTAAATATAGCTCTATAATGTCATCAGTATAATCGATATCGACATTAAATTCAATTGAAACGTCAAGTCCACAAAGGATGCATCAAAATCCACTACCAATAGAATTTCACACCCTTCTTCAATCCTCTAAGTGGTAGTACATGGAATGAGAAATATATAAATCATCTATAATATATGGAGATCCCCAAGAAACTCCAAATTTAAAATATATTCTAGATATTATCCTAGGAAACTACAGCTCTCACATTCTATGATTCTACCGAAACACCTTACTTTGAGATGATGTATCCAACAGAGTGGACATTGTTATTCCAAAACTGTAATGTACTAAAATTATCAGAGATCTAGTTCTATCCCTGAGTATTTACTAAGATCTCAAGATAAAGTTTATGGTCATGTATGA
Source organism: Viscum album (assembly GCA_963277665.1). Classification (NCBI taxonomy): domain Eukaryota; kingdom Viridiplantae; phylum Streptophyta; class Magnoliopsida; order Santalales; family Viscaceae; genus Viscum; species Viscum album. Next base: position 1,472,762,576 of record OY728150.1, read on the forward strand.
ATATCTAATATACCAAGATATCATCTTCTAAAAAAATTATTCTATATACAGATGGAAAATGTATTAAATTTTATCCCTGAAACAATAGGGTTTTCAGTATGTTCGATAATCATAATCAAGATCTTTTATAAGAAAAAAGTTTTTATAAAATATATGTGATTTATTTTTGAAGTCTTGACACACACCATATGATTTCATGTCCTCAAATATATCATTAAAAACACCATCAGTCCCTTGATTTCATAAAAAAAATTCAAATTTTATAGGTAGTGGATATCAGTTAATTACTGTGAGCTGATTCAATCAATAAATTTTTTTACAGAGCCTAGGGGTATTGTCCACCTTCTTGTAGAAAAGGACTCGTAAACCCCTAGAAGAAAAATAAGGCAATTTAAGGACTATATCCATCATATTATTATATTTCTTCCCATGATCCAAAAACACTTTCTGTTATATCCTATAAGGAGGAATTCTTGTTGGTGGTTCTCTAGTGTATGATAAATGATAAACTCTGCCTATCATAAAATATGTAAACTGTAGAATATGTTAGTAATGAAATAATTTTAATTATCCACATAGGGAGGATGAATAGCAGGTTGCATCCCCTAGTCATAGAAGTAATGAACGAAGATCAGATCTATAAAATTAACTATATTATATATCGTGGGTCCAAATCGAGTCTTACTAATCTCATTTACTATTATACATGTGACCAATGTCCTATAGTGATGAAAATTACCAAATAGATGATAGTAGTAAATATGGGCTTGATAGGATACTAAATAGTCTACCATGATGATTATGAAAATGTACATAATGTTTAGGATGAAGATATTCGAAATGAAAATTTTATTTCTTATCTGAAGGGGAGAGTCTTTAGAATGACGACTTCACTCTGAACAGATACCTGTCAAGGTATCCAGAATCATAACATAATGGAAGTGTTTGATCTCAATGAACATATTTTCAATGATTTACTTCAATATAAATGAGCGAGAAATTCCTATGTCTAAAATTAAGACACTAATGTGGATAATAGTAGAACAGTAATTCATATAGTAAAAATTCAGGTTCTCTACTCCTCCAGTATTAGCCAGATTTCATGTAACTAGCATATACCACAACCTTGAGTCACTTCCCATATTCCATCAACATGCCCAGTGTATAAGTGCAAGGATTTACCATTATAAATTCCCTTTCCTCAACTGTCTCATTGAACATATTGGATGGTGGTATTCTAGCAGCCTTATTATAATGGTCCTAATGGCTATAATCCAGTACATGGAGTAGGCATTGATCATCACTCACTGGGAACTATCGAAAAAGTCCAATAGAAATGCTATATATTTATGATATATCTATTGAATATTCACTTTACTATATCATGTATGAATTGAGGAACAATATGTCCTGGCTTCACTCACTGATGATGAATCGGGAAGCTATCAGCATAAGGAGACTAACTTCAACTACCACCATGAGTGACCTAAAAGCACCTATTTCTTACAGACGAAGTTCCACTACTAGATTTAGGTTCCAAAACACCCAGACTCCCACATATCCTTCCCTCAATATTCTCTCTATTATCATGAAGTTGTTTATTTTTTTTTGAAATGGAAGCAAAATGAACATCTCGACCTATGATCTTATTGAATACACTAGCTCATCCTGAAATTCTGGGCAGTCATAATATCATTGCCTACAACATTATGGGAGAAGAACTCAAGCTCATTAAAATGAGATGATTATTTAATAATTTACATAATACCCTAAATCATGTTAAATAATTTTCTCGATTTTTCGTCCCTTAATGTCCGGGTTAATAAATATTCATTGGAAATGGACGGAAAAAATGAACATACCATGTCATGATGCCAATATTGCTGGTTGATAACATTATGCCACCGCATGGCCGAATCATGAAGTGTCTATGTTGCTATCCCAAACCTATACTATCTAGTAATATAAATTTTCTGTAATATTGATATAATTTCTTTTATCCAAGACTCTATAGTATGAGTTCCTTTATCCCTCGAGAACGTGGTAGGATGTAGCTGCTGAAACTTACGAGTCAACTCTTCCAAACATGGGGCAAGTAGAACTATACCTAGTATCAACTTAAAAAAATGATTCAAATGCTCAAAAATAGGTTTTGTTTCCCATATCATGAATATTATTATTTTTACATGTAAAAATGAAAGATGAATTACTAGAGAGTCATGACCAACCAGCTAGGAAGTATGGTCATCACCGCCTTCTGGGTTTCCAATCGAAGGACTTCATTTTGGAATGACAATACAATTACAAACACATTACTTATTAAAAAATCACGAAATATAGAATATTATTGATAAATAATACTATGAATGGTATAAATCATTCATATATCACAGGTCTTCCTGCTCGAAAATATAGGACTAGACAGTAGAAGTGACCATAATCGGCCAGTAGAACATAAGAGATACCCCACTACCCACTAGTATGGCTGGGATTTGATAAAAGAATCTATTTTTAAATTACATAAGATATATTTTTCTAGATTATAAATAATATTCACATTAAAATTTTTCCAACATAAACATTTAAAGCACATAAAATGGTTAAGTCAAATGGTTTACCATATTCTATTCTACAAGGTGCATATCAATTATGAATCAAAACATGTAATCACATTATCACATACCATAACACCTTCCAGCCCCTGAGATATGTGGTACATGGAGCGACATTCCATAATTGACCAATTAAGGTGTATGATTTAATCAATTCATAAAAACAGAGTTAGGTTAAGGCATACACTATAAACATTAATTATGTATTTCAAATCCATGAAAGATGTGCCGGTATAATTCAATATATATAGACGGTACAACAAATATTCAAAAATTTAATGAAAGATGTACGTAGATGTGACCTCAATGAAATCATGGAATATTAATGATAATTATTATATAATGAGGAATAGTAAAAAAAGTACTTTTATTTCACTGCGAATTATAATGAAATATCATTGTAGTCATATCAATATCAGTGACATTATTAAACTAGTGTCTCACTAAATTGTGATGTTTTATGAAATATAAATTACATAATCAAAAACATCTATTTCCTATCCAATGTAACATGAGTTTCTCCAATATATTGGTTAGTTGCATCCAATAAATATGTTTATTACAAATTTGAATTACTCAAAGTATCTTGCAAGATACCCAAATAGTTAGAATATTGAAAAACAAAACACATATAATACCACTTCTCAATTTTATAACCCCATATATACATAACCAATTCATGGAGAAAGTGAGTTACATGGCCTCAAGCCCACCTCCGTATATGCCAGCGACTACCAATTAGAAGTGAGGATGTAAAGGGGTTACAATGTGTTGAATATACCATCATGTAATACTATTATAAACGATTCAATATGATACAATTAGTAGATGAAGAGTAATATATATAGAGACAATAAAAAAATGTTTATGAACGAACATATAAATTAATAAATTGGTAATGTAGAAGTGTAAATAGATGCTAAACTAATGAAATATAACAAGAGACACTATAGAGGTGTCTGATATTTGGATGCAAAGCATGTTGTAATACAATAAAGAAATAAGAAGAAACATGCATTGTATATAATCGTAAAAGGACCAATATACAAAACAACTCTAATCACCTCATGAATTTCCCTGATCATCTTCCCCAATGATCATTCTAAAGGCAATGCAATCCAAGGAACAATAGAAGAGTGTATGCCCTAATTAGTAGCTTGAGAAATATAATCTTATTAGGTATTAAGGGTATCTCAAGTACGGAGTGAGGTATAAATCTTAGTATTAGAATTCAAATAGTGTCCACATTTATTCCAAGCATTTATTGTAACTAAACAGTGTGCTGACATATGAAAAATATTAAAGCAACGCCGAAGAAATAAATAACCACACTACTCAAGTTCCTAAATGACACCTAATGGATCTACATTCATTTTCTCTTTTTAGGAAGGAATATGTGAAGAATAAATATTTATATATGTAAATTCATAATATATAAAGTTTAATTATTTATTTCTTATGCTTATATGATCCAATTACATATAAAAACAAGTGTCCATATACATGGAATAGTAGTGGTAGATAGACTGTGGCATAACAGTCTTCGATGACTTGTCTAATAATCCTATAAGATAAATAAATAGGGTACATTCCCTATATCTCAAGGAAAGTGTGGGGGGTAATGCGACTACACATAATATAGTGAGTGATGCATCATTTCATCACTATAGTCATGAAATGTGGCACATAAAATCCAATGACCATAAGGTATCACTGGTGTGGGATGCCATACTGAACATCTAGTGTAATAGAGTGTGGTTTTTTACATGATCAACACACCTTTCTCTCATACACTATCTCTATAAAGGTATATTATAATTATAACTATCATGGATAATTAACTAGAATTAATCTATTTAAATATGTCCACATATATATAGAATAACAATAATAATTTTAAATATATTACATAAGGAATAAACCTTTATGCATTTCATTTGCAATGTTACATTATTTAATAGAAATACATTCGATTAAAATAATTCTATTAATAATGAACAAAAACCATGATAGTATGATATTTTTAGTCCATTCCATTTAAATAATTTTATTAATTTTATTTAATGAATAGAATAAAATATTTTATAAGCTTACCCACATGTTCGTTTACATTTTACTCAATCAATATACTAAAACATGAAAAACCATTTAAAAGCTTCAATGGGTCAGTTATAGGGTAAAATTATAATTATTGAACATTCCTACATATGATATTACAACTATAGGATGATGAAAAAATCTAAGAGATGTGCCTGGTTCTATAAAAAACCACATTAACAAGGTAATTCCACATTAATAATAATATGATAGCTAATAAAAAGGTTCATGCATTTGAATCATTATGCATAATAGAAAATTCCACTTGGAAACCCCTAGGGGTGAATATATAAGGTATTTAACACATCTAAACTACCATAAAAGGATTGATGAAAATGTAATAAAAGAAGAGGGTCAATTTATTTTGAAGGAATAAATATAACTAGGATGCTTGGAAAATGTTGTCTTGAGGTACAATGACGTAGCTACAATACAATAAAAACACAACAGGATAAATATGTTACCACCTTATCCAAGGTCCTAGATGAATCCTCAATTAATACTTTTATTAGATTTTTGGAAGGATGGAAGAGATCTGAGAAAAGATATTACTTCATAAAGAGAAGGAAAATAAATATTCACCAAAATTGCATTATGGATTTTGAAAGAAACCTGAGTATGAAGAAAGAGACTATGTGATCTTGGATTGATGGATCCAATGTTTCTGATGGACAGAGGAACAGATATATGATAGTGGAACTGTGATAATTCCCATATTGTGTAGTTCAAGATCTCAATGGAGGGAAAAACAATGGATAGTAGGTTGAGTCAGAATGAGAAAATGAAAAACGATTAAAATTTGAAATAATGGGAGAAGTTTTCTTTCCATGAAAAAATTGGGGGTTCACGGTTTCCTTTGATGGTTTAAAAAATATTTTCAAACCATGTGATAATCCACTATCTAAAAACCTTAAATTTTGACATGGTCAGGCCACTTTTCATGCATAGTTAAAAATAGACCATGAAGACTATATATTGATACTGATTTCAACCACATGGTGAAATCTAACTGTGTGGCCTAGGCCACATATATTAAAAAAGAAACGCAACCTAGTTCATTATCTTATTTTCTATAACAATAGGCCCCGATCAATTTCCACACACTCCTAAGAACTTCTATAGTCTATATCACATCTTTAAAAACATTTAAAAATTAATCAAAATTTAAAACATATGATCCATACCTTCACGAAATGACGAGTCATTATAGAAGGGGTACTACACAACATGTGTTATTCAATGTACATATTGTATAGTTTATATTATTATAAAAATATATATTTTCAAGTACACAACCATATTTGAGTCATATGTTTAATGTCTCACCTCTAAGATGAGGAAAGTCATAGTTTATGCCCCCAATTCATCTTTTCTTGTCATCCATGATTGTAAACCAGATTTAAAATTACCTATACTATGCCATATGCATAATTCTTCCAATCATATCACATGGTTATCCCACTACCTACTAGATAAAAAAATACCATATTGGATTCAAACGTATGAAAAAAGTCTTTTGAATATGTCACTTATTCATTTTCACATTCATTTCGTGGGAATATAATGTTATTCCAGGGGTCTAATATGGTTGGTCCATGCTAGAAAATTCCTTATGAAGACCCCATATTCCAATTGGTGAATTTATTATTGAATAATTGGGGAAAATAACTAAAACTTAGTTTAAATTTCATTTGAAAAGTGTCTTGATATAATAAATAGAATATGAGATATATTGGGAGATAAACAATTGATTATCCAATTAAAACAGACACACAAGCACATGTGATGTATTGAAATTGAAGCTTATCAATTAATAGAATAATCCAGATCTAATATTTTAATCTATTAAGGTAGAATACCCCAATTTACGATTCGTAACTAGATATTCGGTCTTTCATTGTTGAATAACAGGCTTTTAAATGGATAAGAGGAGTTGTTTCATTCGCAATTTCTTGATCTACCTTGATCCAAGGGTTCTTCATCATTGGATTATGATTCACCAAATAGATGGTAGAGTAATCCATATCAATGGTCCCCGAGATGTTAGGATATCCTATGTTATCTTACCATAAATTATTAATTAATGTGAATTATATCATTATGGTCTTTAATTAAATATAAAAGTTAAGTAAATATTTTATTAAATGCACCGACCAGTTACTACCATTATATGATCATCCCACATCGACCTATTTCTTGTCACCCAAGTGGAAAACTCGATGATATATATCAAAATTGCCTTTATATTATTTATCCAATATAATTTTGAGGATTTATCGCATTTTCATTAATAAACTGTGTTTTTGTAATATAAAATATATTTATAAAATTATATCCATTCAAAATCGGCCTTATAATCGCATTCTATATCAACATCTAGCTCCATAAAATATAATTAGAAATACATACAAGTCTTATAATGAAAAAATATTGCCTCTAAATAGTTCATGATAGATCTATTTAATATTATTTAATGGATTTACCACATCAATCCCAAAGTCATTGTGGATTATAAATGATAAAGAGACATTGAAATTTGTGATGAACTATATATTAAAACTGTCTCATACTAAAATTCACATTAGAGATTTAATATCACATCTTCATTAATAAATAAATAAATAAATTACACCTTTATATTATGAAAAATTCTTATACAATATTGCATGGAAAACGACTCCTATTATGAAAAATATATATTTCTCATCTTTTCAACCAATTAGGTATAATTTTTTTCAAACTATATCTAATCCACATCAATCCAAATTTTGAAACCACATCCATCAACATGAAATGAACAAGAATTAAAAAATATAGAAAATCCATTCCCTATATGAAATCAAATGGACTTATTTTCATTAATAATAGATATCCAGTAGACTAATAATATGTTGTAATATATATACACCCATAAGAAAACATCAAGAATTATTTTAAAACCAAAAAATAGACAATAAGTTAACAATTGTATTGTTTGTAACTCTATATAAAATCATAATACGTAGAATAGAGGGGATGAAATAAATGAGTGTGATGATCCAGAATCAAAAATAGTGAATATAATGTTGACGAAAATATAATTGTGCCTCAAAAATGTTTATTGGCGATGGTGTTGGTATGTACATTGCATGAATTTATCCGTAAATACTACTCTAACTTCCTAAAAAATAACATCATTTTCATGATTTAGAATGGGTCACATAGGACATGGAATATTGTTGGGTGGACCTCTACTAGATCAACCAGGCCTTAGTGTGTGGGTAAAAATGATAACATTGCCTCATAAAAAATTTATGTGTTCTGTGATGTTGATATGAAGTCAGTATAATCTAATATGATGGTGGGTGAAAATATGAATTCCATCCAATCACAAACTATCCTACATGAGCTATCATGCTTTAAGACAAACAATATTTGTAATATCCCTAAGAAAAATATACCATTCAAGATGTAATAGTAAATGCATAGGAATAGGTTTCCATTTTTCATGGAATTCTCCTATATAAAATATTGCATTACTAAAAATATAATTCTTAGTCCCCAGAATTAATACCTACTCTTTAAAAAAATTATCATATCCCACTTGGGATATTTCAAAATAAATGTTAGTATACAAAATTACATCTATATAATTTTTAATATACATTTACATAAGAATATTTTATAGAGTGAATACATATATGATGACTAGATGAAATTCCACAAAAATAAACTATAAACTGTACTAGTCATCAATAAAGTGCAGAAAAAACACAATGGGGGAGAATAAACCTATTTTTTTATTTTCAAACACATTTGATACATTTCAAAAGGTAAGAGGTTGGGGAATATTTTATTCTTTACCCATTCATCGTCTTTGAAAAGAAAATTTAATGTGAATTTGATGGAGAGACCACCCATGAAATCATCATGATATCTTACTCTTTATGATATATTGTCTAAAAATAAAATGTTTCACCTCATAAATGACAATTCTAAAATGGATCCCATTACTCCAGAAGGGCTAAAATTTTGATAATGGTGATATGATGATCCAAATTCTATCATTACATCTATTTATTTTTATGTTATGATTATACTTCTAAATGATAAGATATTTTAATGAAAAAAAATTATCTATCACAAATCATCATTGTAAGTTAGATTTATCATTTTATGATTGATTAGACCATCATACTAAACCTATCAAATTCGAGATATAGATAGATAATGAAAAAAAGTAATTATTCTATTCACAGAACAATGGGAACCAAACATTTAGTAAATTTGAATTTATGTTGATTCGATTATTTAAATTCATATCAATTTATTGAAATCAAACTATTCAGTCATTTGTTGAAGAAATAATGATGCACATATATCCCCTTGGTATCTACCCTAGAATAATTATAAAACTATATACCCCATTCAAAAAACAAGGTCAAATAATCAAATCATGGGAGGTCTAAAATATGATGTCTTGTAACACCCCGACCCCAGTTACCCAAAGACAGTCCATTATTACATAACATTGTCATGATATAATGAATCATGTCCCGAAAGTTGGATTAGTTTTGTAGCCTTCAAAATACTAGATACATTCATAAGTTTTACATTACATCATGAAATAAAAACATCAACATCATTTTGACCCATTTTTAAAACACATATATCTTTAGCCTATCCCTGTAGTTCAACCATAAAATACATTTTCACATCAAGGGAAAAATAAAAGATAGAAAGGGGAAGGCGCATATGCTTCGTATTGATAACAGTATTGTAGTAACTTTAATAAATATGCCTATACATTTATGGAATTTTATATGTCTAAAACAGAATCCATTTATACTGAAATATCAGTATAATTTATAAAATATATAATCAAATAATTCTATTTACTTATTCACATGGATATTATAGTAGTATAATAATCACATGCAATATCAATACCAAATTTTATAATGATGGAATGCATAATTCCAGACTTCAAAACCACATAGTAAAGGCCTTGTGCCAAGACTAAAAATAATATTTTGTCAATGACTTGTGCCAAGACACTAGTTTGTTTCATAAGGCCTAACGATTTATTGATTAGCTATAGCGGGCTCCACCCATCACTTACTAATTCCAATCCATTCCAAACATGAAAATGTATAAACATAACATAAACACTTGTATTTAAAGTAGCATACGAAATGTCAATACATTATCTATAAACCATGAATTGTGTAAAATTAACACTTCCAAATAAAAAAATATATCAAAAGAATCAATACAATTTGGAAGATTTGTATAATAATAAATGTACTTACAATAAGTTTAAAAACCATCAAAGGATTTTTACATATAATAATTGAATTTTTTTAATTATTACTTATTTATATTTTGAAATAATTTAAAAGTCACTTAATTATTAAAATAACATTTATTCTAAAAATATTCTTTTATGATTTTATGATGATGATATAATGATGGAAAATAGCCACACCCGCCGTATAAGTTAAAAAAATACATTCTTACCATAATTTTATCGAAATGGTCATAAAGTACCTTGTTTGGAAAACTACAGAAGGATTCCTTTCAAACCATTTTATAAAAAGTAAAACAATGGTATAAATACTTCAACCAAATTTGTAGTAAATAGTAAAAAAAATTTGAAATACATTTTTTTGAATCATGGATGTGGATGATGAAGATGTTCTAGTAGATACTTACATAAAATCTACCTTATATAATAAAAATATTGCAAAATTAACCCTTAACTATTACTTTTCCATGCTTGAGGCTATGTTAACCTATTGTATAATAGTTAAATTATTGTTATTAAATAATAAAAGAACAATATACATAAATATGATATCATATATGATCCTCTTATATAGATTTTTAAATAATATTTTTGTAGTATCCTTGTTTTGGGTGTTAACTGAAGTGTTTTCCTTTATATTCTCGGTTATATAAGCCATGTTTGTTAAGGATAGGATGCATTTTATTCATATCCAAAAGGATAGTACGTTATTAAAATTTTTTTATATCATAAAATTATAATTATTCTAGAATGATTATGATGGGGAATGAATCTCTTCATGTTCGTGGAGATGGTAATCTGTACGTACGCACAAGCGACAATATCATTATAGTGATGGTGAAATTGTTTGTAATTGGATGATATATAATATATAAAAAATCATTGAAATTTTATATTTTATATTTACATCTGTTATACTAATTATTATACCCATCCAAATAATGAAGTGTTTGAATAACAAACTACACCACGAAGTGGAGACAGTAAGTTGTACATACGAAAGTATGCTGACTTTGTCATTCATATGATGTATAGAATAATGAATATGGTTTTACCATTATTATAATAACATAATCTTATATAGAAGATACTGGAGTTTTTAATTTGAAATGGAAACTACTAAGAAGGCGTATTTGGAAGCAGAAATGATCTTGGAAGAGGTGATGAAATATTTACCTCTTCTTTGGGTTTTTTTTTTGATTTTATCAAAAGGGCTCCTTAAGTTGTCTGTATAATAAATGTAAGGACACTAGGATGATGTGTGGAATTTTGGGAGGATATTTGGCCATGTGATGTCGGATCCATGTGGAATAGGGTGTGTTAAATTAAGAGAAGGGGAAATACCCTTTTATACGAGAGATGATGGTCATTTTAATAAATGAATGAAATAATATTTTATAATAAAATATTTTTCTTTTTTTAATTACTAAAAATAATTTATATTGGGGATATGGCGTGTATAGGTCAAAAAAATAATTCAACTAAAAGGTTTTAGACAGGTTTATGCCACCATATTAACCTTATCTTTTATATTAAGCTCTTAGTTAAATAGTTTGACATTTTCCTTGCCTCTTTGTATTTTTATATTATATGGTTAATAAATGTTCAATGAACTACCAATAAAACCCAATGTTATTAATTATTATTATATATATACTTATCTAATTCTTTTGTGGGAGCCATATATTTTTATGAATATTATATCAATTTTAAATATATTATTTATTTTATTTACTCAATTATGTCAATTTAGACACTATTTAGTATTTAATTTTTTTTTCAAGCCATAAAAACATTATCCCTTCGAAAAAAATTTATTTAATAAACACTAACATGTCATATTAATTTTGATAATTATTTTAATTCATCATAATCCCCTATTTACATTTTTTGGATATATATAATATCAATTATTTTAATATTTCATGAATAAGGTAATTACTACAACATCAATGTGTCATATATAAATTAAATTATTTAATGTATAAAAATTATAAATAAAATACCATTATGTAGGAAATATTTTTAGATTTATAATTAATATTTAAAGTCTAATTAATCTTAGGTACAACACTATATTAAATATGGATTTGTTATTAAACATTGAATTTTACCCTTTTAACTCTTCATTAAATAAAATAATAATAAATGTCCTAATCTAATAAATGTGGACAAAAGGGGGTCCTATTATATATAGAAGGATGTGTTTTGTTGAATAAAAATTATCCAATTGAATTTGGACATGTTTTTGGATAATTATAATATCATTTTTACCCTTAATTACCCTATTTACCTTTAACAGAGGTAAATAATATCCAAAAGATACAATTCACCAAAATTATATATGTCTTATTGAACAAATTTTACTAACTGATGTCAACTATGTCTATCAGATTTTTGAAATTCAACTTATAGAAGTGGTAAAATTATGTTTTATGCAAATTTGTAAATGCTACTAGAAGGTTGGTAAAAGACGATAAAAAGGTTCAATAAAATTTTGTATATCTACACATATTATAAAATGAATCCAATTAATTGCATAGAACATATATAGGTATTATATATCAATTATTTCCTAAAATAAATTAGAATTTAAGAACTAATTATTTAAATAAATAGTCAGTTTTGAATAATAACACATTGTTTTTCACTATTCACCAAAAAAAGAATGTTCTCAGAAAAATGCCAAAATCCACCCTAAGATAATTTCGATATTTCGAATCCAAAAATGAAGTCCATTTTGAAAAAAAAATTAAAATTTCCCAAAATGTGTATTCTTATTCATAACATCTTGTTTCATTGTCCATGGTGTGTTTAAAACACCATATTGCGTACAATGCATGCTACTGCATTATTCAAAAGGAAACATATTTTTGAATCTTTGTGTGTTAAATCCTATGCTCAAAATAATTTTGTCCGTGAAATTTATAGAATATTGCTGCATAAAAAAATAATGGTGGGTTTTCACACTATGTTACTTGGGTTTCCATGTTGCCTCTTCTATCTTATCGTTTCTCTATAGAATATTTACCAGACAAGTCATGCAGTTTCTTAGCACTTGTTCTCTAGTATCAAGAATTTTGATAGGCTCTTCATAATAAGACAGTTTAGTTTCCAGTTCAATTTCCTTATTGGTGAGTACATGCGTTGGGTCATGCATGTATTTTCTGAATAGTGATACGTGGAACACAACATGGACTTTATAGATACTTGGAGGCATTTCCAAACAATATGCTACAACTCGATTTTGTTCCGGATTTTCAAATTGTTCGATGTACCTGGGACTCAATTTACCCTTCTTAGAGAATTGTATAACACCCTTCCATTGGGATACCTTTCAGAAATCATGGTATCTTATTTGAAATTCCAAATCCTTCCTTTGGTTATCTCTAGAGTTATTTTTCCTACTTTGTACTGCTTTGATCTGGGTTTCGATAATCAATACATTTTCCATTGTTTCCTCAACAATATTTTGGCCTATGAGTTTTCATTCACCAACATCATCTAAACAAGTTGGTGTGCGACATCTCTTTCATTATAACACTTCACATAGTGCTATCTAAACACTTAAATGGAAGCCACAATTATAGAAAATTCGACCAGAGGTAAATACTAATCCCACATACCCAGAAAGTCATGTGAGCAAGATCTCAACATGACCTCTAACGATTGAACATTACATGATGCTTTTCCATCAGTTTCAGGGTGGTTGGCAGTGCTCAAATGATTTTCAGTATCCAGGTTCTTCTGAAGACATTTCCATAATCTTGATGTAAAACATGGACCAAAATCAGAAACAATTGATAGGGGTACTCCATTAAGTCTTAAAAATTCATAAAAATATAGTCTATCTAAACGTTCAAATGATAAATCTTATCTTATAGCACAAAAATGTGCTGACTAGGTAAGACGATCAACAATGACCAATATTTCATCACTACATCAAGGAGTATTTGGTATCCCCATGATAATGTTCATCATAATATTATCCCATTTCCACATAGTTATCAGAAGTGGTTTCTTGACTCCTCCAGGTTGTTGCCTTCCTGCTTTCACTTCTAGACAAACCATACATCTTGACAGAAAATCAACCATCTCCTACTTCATGTTGTCCCACAAAAAATTTTCCTTCAAATATCTATACATCATGGGGCCCCCATGGTGTATAGATATATTAGAGATATGAGCATCATCCAACAATTATCTTTTTAGATTAGGTATATTAGGAGCACAAAGTCTCTTCCCAAATCTTAATTTTCAATCATCTTATAAGATGTCACTCAATCTCCCATCATTAATTGAATTAATTTTCTTTTGAATATCCACATAATTAGTCTGAGTTCTCCTTATACATTCTAGTAATGATGGTTTGGAAAAAATTTGAAAATGTATTGATGTTTCCCCTTCCATAGTTATTCCCATATCCATATTTACTAGATCCACGAAAATATGATCCCATTCTACTCTCATCATATTCAAAACTCCATGATCATTTGGGCTTAAAGCATCCACATCCTTATTTTCCTTCACCATGTTGTAGTGTATAGTGAAATCATAATTCATGAGTAGTTCAAGACATCTTATTTGCCTCATGTTGAGTTCTTTTTGTGAAAAAATATACATAAAACTCTTATGATCAGTATAAATTTCACATTTTTCACTATAAATATGGTCTCTCCATATCTTCATAGAAAAGATTATAGCTAATAACTCAAGATCATGAGTGGGATAGTTTAACTCAATAATTATAATTTGTTGTGATGCATATGCAATAACTCTATCATTCTACATAAGGACACAACTGAGTCCTTTCTTTGAAACATTACTATAAATAAAAAACCCATCATTCCCTGATGGTAGTGTTAATATTGCATCATAGACTAATCATATATTCAGTTCATGAAAACATTCATCACACTTTTCTCAAAATAAATTTAACACCTATATGTGTAAGCTTGGTTAATGATTTACCCAACCAGGAAACATTCTGGACGAAACTTCTATAATAATCTTCTAAACCAATAAAACCACATACCTCTGTTATAATCATTAGTCATGGACATTATAGAGTTTCTTTAGTATTTGAAGGATCAATAGAGATTCCATACATAGAGAAAATATGGAAAAGAAAATAAATCTCTTGGACCCAGAATTCACAATTTTTAAATTTACCATATAATTCATTTCTTCTAATAATCCTTAGGATAATGAACAAGTGAATTTATTGATATTCGTAGCTTTTGTAGAATACCAATATATCATCAATAAATACCACTACAATGTTATAAAGATATTCCTTGAAAACTATATTCATTAAATCCATTTAGACAGAGGGTGCATTAGTCAATCAAAAAGTCTTTACTGTAAACTCGTAATGCCTGTTACTAGTTCAAAATTCATTTTTCAGAATGTATTCCTTCTTCAAACACAACAGATCATATCCAGATTTAAGTTCAATATTTGAAAAATAATGATCTCTTTGAAGATAGTCAAATAAATCATCAATGATAGGTAGGGGATACTTGTTCTTTATTGTTGTACCATTGATCTCCCTGTAGTCAATGCTCATCCTCATTGATCCATCTTTCTTCTTAAAAAAATGATCATGGGAATCCCATGGGGAAAAACTAGGGAAAATAAATCCCTTACTACTCAATTACAATTGTTGTTTCTTTAGTTCAACTATTTCCACTATGGACATTCTAAAAGGGGACTTCGATATGGGCCTTGAACTAGGAATTAAATCAGAGGAAAACTCAATTTCTCGTTTTTGATGATGTCCATGTAAATCCTATTGAAACGCATCAACATATTCACTCACAATAGGTATATCCTCTATTCAAACATTCTTTTCCTTACCCATAGTTATTTCATTCCCTTAATCCCTAATAATTGAATCTATTAGTTCTACTATGGGTGGATTTAGATAAAAATCATGTTATGATATTTCGTCTCTAAAGATATGGTATTCCTAATAATCATTGAAAATATTAACATATTTATTCTTACAATAAATTTTCACATCATGGTCTGTAAACCAATCCATACCGAGGATTATATCAAATTTAATCATGGGTATGATGATGAGATCAGCAGATAATGTACATTTCTATGCCCTAATGAGAACTTATTCACAAAACATTATTGCGATGATACTTCCCTTAGGTGTTTTGACTAACAACAACCTTGTTAAGTCCAATTGAAAATATCTAATTTTTAAAGAAAAATGGGGAGATATGGAACAATGTGATGATCTAGAATCAAATAATTATTTTCCTAATCTTGAGGAGACCATTAAATTACCTACAACAACATCTTTCAAAAAATCAACCTCAGTAGTAGAGATTTCATATGGTTGTAAATTCTCCCTTGGTCTTTTCTGAGTTATGTTCCCTTGTAGTATAGGAAATTCTTTTGCATAATGCCCCTTTATTATAAAATTGTATCATTCAACATTAACAGTCCCTTTCATCCCCTTCCAGTCACGAGCATGGTGGCCTTTTTGCCTACCCTTATAACAGACTCACATTCCCATCAGGCAAGTTCCAGGGTGTTTCTTTCCACATTTACCGCATGATTGACATTAAACATTCCCCTTCTTCCCCTTATTTCCATTTCCAGAGTGTTCAACAAATATATTTTTCCCTTTATTTTATTTAATGTTATAAGACATAGAGAATTCCTTTTTTTCTTAATAGAAAAAAAGACTATATCTTCGTATGATGAGAAGGATTGTCAGACTACTTATCAATAGAGAAATGGTTTTATCCCATCAAGGAATCCATCAATATTACTCCATGTGTTACGTATATAATCTGTGGCATTCCATTCAAACATCTTAATGTTATCCTCATACTTTGCTACATTATCATCCTCCTTTAACCTAAGAATCAGATATTTCCATTCCATATACACTCGATGGTCACTAGGAATGTATTTTTATGCTAAAATTTCTTTAAAATCCCTCTATTCCATGTTTGAAACTTCTTTCACTACCTTTTTGTTTTGGGATAATTAACACTATTGATCAGCATCTCCCATGATTTGATAAACTGCCATGAAAAATTTTTCCCTTTCGCAACTCTCCAAAGAATGAAATATTTTTTCTTAGGAACTTATCCATTGGTCATATACTAATGTATTTTTACTCCCATTGAATGTTGGTGGTTGATTCCTCATGAAGAGGTCTAACATTGAACCTCCACATTGTGGATCAGGGTGCTCTATATGGGTATGGTTATTATTCATAACCTGATGAGTTGTCCCAATATGGTGATAAGTTGATCAACACCATTTTCATCACTGACTCCACTATAATTAGCCCGAGTTGGAGGGAAATCCCTAAATAGATTACATGGGTTGATATAGTCTTCATTCCTTCCAATAAGTTCCATTTCTCAACAACGGCATACACTAGATTAGTTTACGAATCACAATACATAATCCAAAAATGTAGAACAGTTAAAATATATAGAATAGTTTATGGATATAATCCAAAGTCCTAAACATGTTTTCTTTGATAATGTATATAGTAATAAACAATTTATAGTGGTTTATACTAAAAATTAGAATCACCCAAAGCATGTCCCCTACGAGTGTTGTGACCAAGTGTGAAGAAAGGCTCATTATCGTGCACCAGTTCCCTTTCCAGTCTAGCTCAAAGTGGTGTTTTCAGGTTTTTCCCCTAAGTACATCTGTGTCCGAGTAGCCTCTACCTGCTTGTATTTAGACAGAGAAGCATTGCATCTAAAACTCACCAAATATCTACAGTACCAAAATTCTAGGATGTGCACTATACTAATCCTCAATGTCTATCTTTGGATGGTGTTCTCTAATCAGAGTATTTCTAAATCTAGTTTCCATGGTTTGTACTAAACATCATATGATTCCAACAGTAACTCCCCGACCCCGGTTACACTGAGTCATTGCATTATTTCCCCAGATTGGCATGATTCAAGGAATAATGTCCCAAAAGACTGATC
This sequence comes from Viscum album, assembly GCA_963277665.1. Lineage (NCBI taxonomy): Eukaryota > Viridiplantae > Streptophyta > Magnoliopsida > Santalales > Viscaceae > Viscum > Viscum album. Next base: position 1,472,780,554 of record OY728150.1, read on the forward strand.
AGTTTAGTAGCCTTGTAAGTACTAGATACATTCCCATGTTTTACATTACAACATGAAATAAAAACATCAACAAAATTTTCACACCTTTCGAACACACTAATATCCTTAGACTATCCCTGCAGGTCAACCATGAAATACATCTTCACATCCTGGAAAAATTAAAACATTGAAAGGGGTGAGGTCAGATACTCAGTAAAGATAACAATATAGTAGATACATTCATAAATAAAAATAAACATTTAATGAATGTATAAGACTAAAACAAATGACTTTTAAACTTAAACAACCACATAATATGGAAAATATAAAATCAAATAATTCCATTTACTTATTCTAAAAGAACATTCTACTAGTTGAATAATCACATGCAATATCAATAACCAATTTTATAATGATGGAATGCATAATGCCAGCCATCATAAGCACTTAGTAAAGGAATTGTGCTAAGACTAAAAATAAGATTCTGTCAAGGCCTTTCTGCAAATACACTAATTTGACTCATGCGACCTCCAGATTCATCAAGGAGCTATATCGGGTTCCACCCATCATATAATAAGTCCAATTAAATCATCATTTTAAAAGGATTAAAAATAACATAAAAATTCATATAAAACCTAGAATACATATGGTCAATATGTTATCCATAAAAATTGAATGGTATAAAATTAACACATCCATAGTCAAACTTATCAGCAAACCTTTAATACAATATGGAAGATTTGTATCATAACAAATAAAATTTAAACAAGTTTAAATTCCATCAGAGGATGATGACATAGATTAAATAAAAACTATTTGATATAAATACCTCTTTAAATTTTTAAATCATCTAAAATTGACATAATTATAAAAGAAAAAATTTATTATGAAAACATTATTGTAATCTTGAATGAAGATGATATATCGGTGGAAAATAGCCACACCTACTAATTAAGTTAAAAAAAATACATTCTAACCTTAATTTTGTTGAAACGGTCATAAAGTACCTTGTTTAGAAAATGACAAAAAGATTCCATTCAAAAAAATTTATAAAAGGTCAAGCAAGGGTATAAATGAATTTAACTCATAGTCTAGTAAATTGTAAAAATGTTATGAAATAATTTTTTGAGAAACATGGATGTGGATGATAAATAGGTCCCAGTAGATACTTACTTAAAAAAACCTCAAATAATAAAAAGATTGTGAAAATAACCTTTATGTTGTTCTTTTCCTTAGTCAACGGTATGTTAAGCTGATGTATAATAGTTACATAATTTTTATTAAATTATAAAATAACTATAAAAATATATAATATATAATAAATGATCCACCAATATTTCTTTGTTAATAAAAATTTAGTAGTATCATCATTTCTGGTGTTAACTGATCTGTTTTCCTTTATTTGCTCAGTTACATAACCCATTTTTGTTATAGATATGATTTATTTTATCCATATCCATATTGTTATTAAGTTCATAAAAATTATTTTTAATCATTAAATAAAATTCATTCTTGAATTTTTAGGAAGGGTAATGAATCTCATTTCACCTGTGGAGACGGTAACCCGTATGTACGTACTAGGGACAATATAATTTTATTTATGAAGAAATTATATGTAATTGGATTTTATATCATATATACCAAATCATTAACATGTTATATTTATTATTTAAATTAGTTATAGTTATTATTATACCCATCCAAAAAAATAATTGTTTTAATAACAAACTACACCATGATGTGGAGACGGTATCCCGTATGTATGCAAGTATGATGACTTTGTCTTTCATATGATGGATATGATAATTAAAATGATTGTACCATTTTTAATAATAAAATCATAGTATATATAAGGCATTGGGTTTATTATTTTAGAATGGAAAAAGCAAATAAAGAGGAAGTGGAAGAAAAGAAAGACTTGAAAGAGGTAATGAAATATTTACCTATTCTTTGGGTTCTTCCTTTTGATTTAATCAAAAGGCCTCCATAGGTTGGGTTTCAAACCAAAGTAAGGACACTAGTTTGATGTGAGGGAAGATGGTAAGATATATTGGTAGGGGATGGTTGAGCCAAATTGCTTTGGTTGTGTGAAAGTAAGAGAAGTGGAAGTACCCTTTTATAAGAGAGGTGAGGGTCACTTAAAGAATGGTTTGATATATTATTTCATAATAAAATACTTTTTGGTATCTAATAGCTCAAAAATGATTCATTTTGTGGATAATGTAGTGATGGATCTAAAAACTCTCAAACAATAGGTTTTTAGTTGTTTTGGTCACCATATTAACCTTATATTATAGATTTAACTCTTAGTTATATAGTTTTCCATTTACCATGTCTCTTTGTATCTTTTAAAAATCTGGTTAATAAATAAATAATAACTCACATGCGAACCCGAAGAGGTTTATTATTAATATATATAACCTTATCTATGTCCTTTGGCCTATCATTATATTTTTATGAATTTTACATCTATTAATAATATAGTATTTGTTTTATAAACTCAATTATGTCGATTTTGACACTATTTAGTATTTGATTTTTTTGAAAGACATGAATAATTAATCAATTTAAATAATATATATTTAATCAACCCTAACATGTTATATTAATCAAGAAAAATAGTTTAATTCATCATTAGTCTAAATTAACATTTATTTTGATATTAATATTATCAATTATTTTAATATTTTAATAATAAGGTAATTACTACATCATCATTGTGTCATAAATAAATTAAATTATTAACATCTAAAAATTATAAATATAATACAATAATGTAGAAAATTATTTTATCTTTGTAATGAATAATTATAGTTGGATTTATCTTATGTATAACCCTATATTGAAAATGGTTTAGTTATTTAACATTGAATATTACACTTTTAAGTCCTCTATAAATAAAATAATAATAAATGACCTAATTTAATCCATGTTTACCAAAAAGGTTAATATTTTATTCCAAAATTTGTCTTTGGTCGAAATAAACTTATCCAATAGAATTAGGATATGTGTTAGGGTAATTGTAATATCACTTTTACCCTTAATTACACTATTAAATTTTAACTATGGTAAATAAATGTCAAAAGTTACTATTCATCTAAAATTATTTTCATCTTATTGAATCAAATATTACATACTAATGTCAACCGTGTCTCCTAGATTTATGAATTTCAACTCATAGAAGTTGGAAAATTATGTTTTATGCAAATTTGTAAATGCTACTGGATGGTGGGTAAAAGACAGTAAAATGTTTAACAAAATTTTGGCATATCTAAACATATTTTAAAATGAATCCAATGAATTACATTGAAAATTTATAGGTATTAGGTATCTATTTTGATAGAAAATAAATTTAAATATGATAACTATTTATTTAAAAAAAAGTCAGTTTTAAACAATAACGCAGTGGTTTTTAGTATTCTTCAAAAATTAAAAGTTCTCAGTAATATACAAAATTCACCCTATGAAAATTATGATATTAAGAATCCAAAAATGAATTCAATTTTTAATAAAAAAAATTATAAAATATCAAAAACTGGGTATTACTATTCAGAACTGCTAGTTTCATTGGTCGTGGTGTGTTAAAACTCCATGTTGCGTACAACACAAGTTGCAGCATTATTCAAAGGGAAATGTATCGTTGAAGCCTAGGGTGTTACATGTCCTAACAAGTTTCCCTTCCTTTAGTCAAGAGATAATATCAACTAAAAAACATTTCATATGGCCCCATTTATGAAATGATAATACTAACCACTTGATCTTCCATATTCCTTAACCTATATTTTTTTCTACTATTTCATTCCCCCCCCCCCAAAACAAGTACCCCTCTATTTTGGATATTTAGAGAAGAAGTGAACCCCAAATCAATCAACCAAAATGACATAATTTTATTATCAAAACTGGGGGTATAATTATATAAAATGAGATGCGTAATCCTTAAAAAACTATTTAGGACAAAGAGGTAAAATTAAGAAACCACTAGATAACACCTTCAAATAATAATAAAAATTAAAATAATACCATCAATTCAGATTTACAGAAATAAAAAAAATAAAACTATATAAAATTTATATTATGAATAAATGAATCATATGGATGTGACTCTATAGAATCTCTATCCATTAAGCAATTAATTTCCAACTCGGTGCCTATAACCATATATGAAAAATATGATAAATTATATACATATATGGTGAGTATAAAATATTTATTCAGTATGATCATAAAAAATTTCTCTAAAGAAAATGTGAAAAAAGAATAATGATAAACCAATGAATAATAAAAAAATGACATATACCTAAAAAGTCAACTCACTATCTAAACCTCAATAAAGAGAACCCGCTAAAATATTGTTCAAATGCATGAAGTTAGTTTCATGAAAACAATGATTATGTCACTTGAATTCATCATGATTTTTATGCTTCCACTATCACCTTAAAATTTATAAAAAATACCAACATCTTTTAGTGTTAACCATTCAAGAGAACCCATTTTACATCTCATGTAGGTCAGGTCACAAAACTACTTACACTAGACATGTATGTCCTAACATATAGTTTTAGAATTAGCCAATATACAAACATCACATACCACATTATTTTAAAAATCCATCCCATCACATATTAAATAACAATTTCATAACTAATATTGAATGGTATCATTAATGTGAAGAACATCAGCCTCAATTCTTCTTACTAATAGACATTACCACTAACATATATCAAATATTATCATTGTTATGAAATTACACCAACTATGCCTTATTTTATTTGTTATCATCAACATTATTTTACATATATATTATAATAATGTTGACATATGATTTCAGAAGAGGGTGAAATAATTAATATCTTTTAGCATTGTCATTGATGATGGGGAAAACTCTTAAAACTATTGCTTATTTTATAGAATACAACACATGGGTGGGTGTGCGTTTAAGATAAAATATAAAATAAATGTGACATTATAAGTTTAATATGAGGTGCACATTTGGTGGGGAGTGAATTATCATCATGAAATTAAATAAATTTCATACTTTAATTTTTTTACAATTTTTTTAACACTATAACGTGTTTAGGTTAATGGGTCACTCATGGTATCTCTCAGAAAATTCATTCAATCATGATGACTATAAAAATATAGGTAGATAATAGTTATACAAATTTACCTGGATCACCTATCAAAATGATATGTTTTTTCCTAGATAGAGAGAGATTTCCCTATAATAAGACAACACTTAAGAATCATCATGATGGATATAAACTATAGTATCTTGATATTTTTGGGAGTGAATCCTAGAAAACACATTTATGAATCCTATACTTAGGAACATATAATTTGTTTACTAGTAATATATAAGTAACATATTGTCACTCTAAATCCTTTTAGAAGACATTATTTTGGTAGTTTTCCTTCAAATATGATCATCACCTTCATAGTTTCTAATATAGAAATGTAATATACTACATTCCAATCATTCCCTTCCCTTTCTTTTGAAATATAAAATGAACAAAATCTTATTAATTCACGTCACTCTAGAATTTAAACGATATGTTTCATTAATAAGTTAAAAGGATAATTATTTATTGGAAAAATAATTATATATTGTACATCTAGTTATATATCATTTTTAAATTTCATAGTATATTGAGATGATATATTATTACTTTTAATAGAAATATTAATATCTACAAATGTTTATTTCCTTTTAAGGTATCACGTGACCTTATATTTTCATGTATAGTTTAGAAGACTTATTATTTACTACACCATAAAATTCTATGTAAGACTAATCCTCAACTTACATTTTTAATTTCAAAAAAATCTAGGAGTTCGTATTTTAAACAATGAAAAGAAAAATGGAAAAACATTTTATATGAATTTAATGAAAAATTTATTGGTTCATTTCACAAATATTTTTCAGGAAACATTCATTACTATACGAAGAAATCATTACAAATATATTATTCCTTATTTTCTAAACTATATTTCATCTTCTAAATCAGTGTTCATAAATACTTCACTAGATAATATTTCATATAACATATACATTAGTATAAAAATTTGACTACCCTTGTTTCGTAGAACTCAAAATCTAGTAAAAAAACTCCACAAGTTCCCTTCCCTCATAGATATATTATAAAATATGTCAATTTTTGAAGGACCAAATAGTTTAATCGTCTTTGGAGAACATATATCGACATGATTTCCAAATAAATTTTAATAAATGAAAAAAAATGTAAAATCATATTCTGAACATTATTGGATCATATAGTATATCGTTATAATAATTCATCAATCTCATATACGTTTCCAATGGAAAATAAACATTAAAAATGGTTTTCTATGATGATAGTAAAGGATATAATACAATAATATCTATCATATAAATTATAAATCATAAATAACTTTATAAAAACATACAATAAAACTATATTTCAAATATTTTTTTATAAAATGAAAATATATGCCTAGATGAAATAACACAATAAATAATCACATAGATAAAACTAACTAGTTTCATAAAGATAGAATACATAATATCCAACATCATAATTTTAAATTCAATTCTTCATGGAAAGACAATATATATATATATACAGGGGATATTCCAAATAACCAAATTATTTTTTCTTAAAACAAATTAGCTATTCACTAAGAGGATATAATTGGACCCTCGTTTCATAAACTATGTATAATTCACACATAATATAAACTATAATAGTAAAAAATGAATACATAATAAACATACTTTTTTGGAAGAAGTCTTCATTGTGAATGATAATATTTTCAATATTTGAAAAAAAACAACATGATTATTGGACAACCAAATAAAAAGATGATGGTATCATTATAGTAAATCCTTATACAATTATACAAGTGAATGGTTGGTATTGATATATATTTAAATAACTATTATTAACGATTTTAATATCTCATTGAAAAAGTTTTAAAAATATAAATTTATTTTAAATATATATAAAATTAAAATTCCCATATTATTGAGGATAAGAATTTTTGAAAAATAACCATGGAAATGTATATTTATTATTTAATGAAAAAAATGTATGTATTGTTAGGAAAGTCAAAAATTTAATAACTTTTAAAATTAGGATTTCATTCACATATATTGAATAAATTATAATGTTCCATGATAAAAAAATGAATAATATACCTCATTGTAATTTGAAAATAAATTCAAATATCGATGGAAATGATTCAAATAACAGTTTGAAAAAAATAAAGTATATTTTTTAAAACCATTAACAAAACCTTAAAAATGAATAAAAAATATTTCTATAGATGATAAAATTCGATTAGATTCTATTAAAAAATGTTTATCAGTCCTATTTTATACCAAAGAGATGAAAATGGAATGAACAAATAAATACTCAATAGATAATTTGAGCATAATAAAATAACGATACTTCTAAAGTGAATGAACATGTAATGTCCTTAAATTGAAATTTAAAACTAAAAAATCCATAATAAAATTTTAGATTCTTGATTAATACCTTATCTTAGGATTTTTCATTTCTATATGAATTATATCACCCAAATTAATCAATTTAAAATTATGAAATAATTTATCAATAACCATTTTCATCAATAAATAATTTTTTATTTTCAATTAGTAATCAAATGGCACTATTTTATTGAATTATTCTTATTGACATGGTGTACTAGATGGTTTTTAGTTTGTTATGGTAAGAATAAATATATATATATATATATATAATTCTTAAATTTTTTATAAAATTGTAAAATCATCCATAAAATTTTAATAATAAAATAAATACTATTATTTTTTATTATATACATTTTTATATGCAAACATCATATATGGTAAGAATAAAACAAATAAAATTTCTCAATTGAGGTTATAGTACATTCGTATGCCCAAACGACATTGTCATTCTCTAATGAATGGAAGGGAAACAATATTAGTGGAATATTATATTTATATACTTAAATCAATTTAATAAATTTCAAATATATTAACTAAATTAATATTTATAACCATCATAATATAGAGGTGATAAAAAGGAATTATATTGATTAGTTGAGGCAATATAATGTATATACAATGATGAAATGTCTTCATTTTCTATATAATATAAGGGAGGAGAAAATATATTATAAAATAAATAATTTATGATTTTAAGATATTTATCACACTTACGTTAACATATTATCATGGTTATTGATAAATGTAATGAGTTTGATCAATAAATAACCATGAGAATACTTATTAATGAGTTATACCACATATTTTAAAAAAACCGTTGGAAAAAACATTAATATTTTCTAAAGTGTTTTTATTTTTAATTAGAAGACATATATGTGTCATCAATATATTTTCATAAGGGATTCTTCCATAGTATGCTTTGTCTAAAATGTTTGTGTGGTGTGAATAATAGAATATACAAGGTTCTCTATTATAATTTAGTTTTTTCAAAAACCAATAAATATTATTAAATAATATATCTAATAAATTTCACACCTATATATAAGATTCACTGTAATATTTTAGTATTGATGATATGGATATAATAGATAATATCCAATAATATAGAAAGGATTATATTAATATTTTATGACCTTATCCTAAGGAATTGAATTAATTAACCTATATTAAAACTTTACTAATGTTACATCATTACTATATTGTTTTTAAAACCCTTTATTCAAAATATGTTATCAATTTTAATTATCCAATTTCAGTATGTGGAATATGTTAATATAAATATATGAACACAAATAACAATAAATTTTATTTTTATTAATATGTATTTTATGACTAAAATTAATTTTCTATAAAATAGAAACAAATATAGAACCCTATAGATATAATTAAGTTCTATTTAATCAGCAGTATAATATTATAATTAGAAATATTTAAAATATAATGCTAATTAAAATTAATTATTGTTTTTTTTTTCAAAATATAGTATATATATCAATATTAAATATCAATTTTTTTTTGAAAAACTCAAAAATATCAATAAATTATAAATTTTTAATTATAAACACAAAACTAAAATCCATTTCATATAATTAAAATTCCTATATTTAAAACAATTTATCATGACATAAACATTACGTCTTTCTATAATAATTATAAAATAATTGGATGTGCATTGTGATATACTATGTGGATTTATGGTTTACCTATTATGGGTTGATCAATGATTTGACATTCTCACCCACACAAATAATTGTTTCTTTAAAAAAATTTAAAATTTATGTTCATAAATAAAATTGAATTATCATTCATCTTAGCTATTTTACGCACTAAGTTTCCCCTAAAACATTGTGATTTCCTTAAAGAACCTTTAGTAACTGACATTTTTTTTATACCAAAAACCCTTAATAGTTTCCTGAAATAGATATGATATTCAAAATATGATATATTAAGATCAATATATATTTATTAATAAGATAGAACATGATTTTTCTCTAGCGTGAAGTTTCTCAATAATGAGATATGGATCATGCCATGATCATTTGCGCGGTGATGTGGAATTTTAAAATAGTAAATATATATACAATTCATTATAGAATATTGAAAGACATGATGTACAAAATAAATAGTTTAGATTTATATATGATCCTTGTAACAACATAAAATATAAATACCATTTAATTAAAGTGATACACCACTTGAAATTGTAAATCCTTCATTTCATTTCAAATATTATTTTTCCTCCTTTTAACTATATTAATATGACACTGAATAGTATTCACATTCATTATTTTCCCATCCCGGAGAATATGGCCTAAAATAATCAATTCACCAAATTTATCCCTACATATTAGTGTAAAAAATTCTTCCCATACAATTAATAATGTGATATAATATTAAATTTTAATTAAACGTATTATTATATAAAATATTTTGTAAAGGTAAATACTGAATCTGTATACCTTTAATATAAATTGAGGAAAAACACAGCATATCTTCTAATATTACTATAGAACATTAAAAGTCGTAATCAGTAATAGTTTTATATTTTATTCTAAAATGAATCTTAGTGACCTGAGCCTTTTGAAAAAAACAATAATAATTTCAATGTAAAATATTGACGATAATGGGATTCAATTGAAATTGGTGAACTGTAAATTATGAAAACATCATTAATATTGATCAACATGAGAAATCCAAGAGTTTTATCATCCATTGTATTTGATAAATGTATTTCCATTTTTACAGGATCATCAATAACCCATTACCATCATTATTAATATGATTATTTGAAAATAGGATAAAAATATCGATAATAAAATCATATCATTGCAAAAAATATTTGTATAGGATTAATGAATACTTTATGATGTTTCTTCCATCCATTTATTGTTGAAAGACCTTGTATATTCATATATATTTTATAATTTCCTATTTTATATTATCCCAAATACTTTTTTCCTTCAAATAAAAATATTTTTTGGTTTACCATGGTGAATAGTGAAATTTCATCATTAAGATTAACATAATTATTCTAAATTATACTCAAGATGAAATAGAACACAAGCCATCTTTTTAAATTTAAAATTACCTTTATTATATATGATTTCTTCAAGAATCACATCATTAGCTTCATTGATTATTTCATAATATTTATATCATTAGGATGTGAACTATTTTCTTATCTAATAAGGATAGTCTAGAAATCATTTGTTAGAGAAGTTATTTTTCCCCTTAGGCAATGATTACCAAATATATGTGTAAAAAATATGAGAATAAATGTTTCTTTTCAATCCATTATTTAGTTAAACATTTTTGATACTATATATTAATCGCATTAGTCACCACATTTTCATTCATAGGTTGGATGTGTATTGTGTTATTACAATCATTTGTTTGTTGTATTCATATGCATATCCTTATGATTAACACTATTTCCATATGATTTATTTCCAAAATAAAATCATCCATATTTATTTAATATCAATATACATAAAGATAATAACATTTTATCATTAGTTATGTTCATAAAACATAAAACAAAATTTTTTGGGTTGGATAATTTTCTTCTGGAGTCATCATCTACATTAATTCATATGAATCCAATCTATCATTTATTATATCAAACCATCCATGTACCTTAATTTATGAATAAATATATATAATAAATCCAACCCCTATAGATTGTAATTTAATATATTGTAATTAACCTATATATTTTATAATTATTAAAAATGTTCTTTAATATAAGGACCAGTAATTAATTATTACATGTTTTAGTGTGTTTGTACTTTAAGTAACATTAATTAATTTTTTATGATCATTTTAATTTATGTTTTTAGATGAATAGGGATAAATATTAAAAATTAAACCCATATATTATAAATGAACAATTTTACCTTGTATCCATTATTCGCACAAAACAAACCATTATAAAGTAAAACAAGGGTTTTCCATGATATTACATAACAATTTTCATCATTTCCTCATCCATGCCCCATTTCATTTTGTAAAAAATTGAAGAAAATAATAAAAATTGTTATTAACACAAAAATATGATTATGGGACAAATAAATAAATTATTTGGTCCAGTATAATACTTACACATGTTTTTCAATAAGATAACCATTAAAACCCATAACAATCTATTTAAAACCCTTTTTTCGTAACAAAAAGTTGGAAATTGACACTACAATTCTAAATACATGTTAAAAATAACTTTATCCCAAATAAATGTATAAGATTAAACTTTCAGTAACTCCTTCATTATTTTCTTGAAATAAAAGGTATGCAACCCAATGCTTGAGAGTGCTATATTGGGGCACCCAATGATGAAACTAACTCACCAGAAATTATCTTCGTGCATCCAATTTATATGATATAACAGTCTCAAACATAATATATTATGTAGATAAAACAATTATATAAATATATTAGGATTACATGTTTCAAATATAATTCTCAGGTACTATATCAAGAATAAAATGTTTTATTAATTTACTTTTCATTATAAAACCATTGAAAAACTCATTAAATAACATATAAAAAAATTGAAATAAAAAATAAGCATTTAATTTAAAAATTCCCTTTAAATACTAAAATAAAAAAATATTTTAAATAATATTTCTTTCAAGAAAATATATTGAGAAATGTATTTGAATAAAACATCATTTTTGGATAATAATATACCCTTTTATTGAAAAATAAATTTTAAATTTAAGAAACTGAGAAAAAAAATATTTTAAAATAACAATGAAAAAATATTAATGAATCATCAATGATTTAATGAATAATTTAAAATGGGATATATTCTCATTATGTATAGGAAACAAAATTCTTTTCTAATCATGTAAAAAATCATTAAAAAATCATTTATTCAAAATAATGTCCCCTACCTCGAGTCTGATTTATCATGTATGTCCCTTATTTTATATGAAAAATTAAACACTATTAATTCTTTATTTTTTTCAGACACATTTTCAAGTTTATTATTCATTTAATATCTCTTATTAGAATTTTATAATAATAAATTAATTATTAATGTTCACATCCAATGTTTTTAAAATATTTAATGCTTCCAAAATTCAATTAATATGATGGATATAATAAAAGTGTTCATTATTAATCCATATAGAGAATATTAATAATTAAAAAATTACATATTTAAACACAATATATACTTTTTAATCCCTTTATTAAATATGGATATGAAAAATGAACTACAATAGAATCATGGATATGGTAATTCATACGTATGTGCGAGTAATATTTCTATTTTCTAATTAAAATTATAAAAGATTGTAACTATATATTTATATTTCCTATATGATAATAATAAAATTAATTTCATATTAGTAATTTAAATATACTTATATATATAATCCATGTGATGTAGTGATGAAAAAAGAATCACGTTGCTTTATGGAGGTGACAACTGACATGCACACATAGATGGCATTATCAATTTATGTGAACAGAATGATAAGAACATAAAAGTTATAATATATTTTGAAAATTATAAATATGTAATAAATATAATATATAATCATTAATCCCATCATAATAACTATTTTTAGGTGATGGAAAATTAATTACATTGGTTAATGAGGTTCTAGTACACCAAGCACACAGAGACGATGAATTTAATTCCTATATGATGGAAAAGGAGATGGATATCAAACATGCCACAAAAATTTTAACATATCAATATTTGGAGGATTCTATATTTACTATTTTATTATGGTTTAATATGATTTCATGGAATTTTAAGATGAAAAATAACTAAAATGTGCAGTTGAAGACTATATATCTTCATTAGAAAATATATTTTTCCTAATAGCTTACATTCACTAACGGTTATGTTATACCCAAAAAATAAAAATAGAATGAGGTTATGGATTATATGGACATATTTTGGTAGTAAATGAGAGAATAAAATAGGATTTTAATTGTGAAGAAATAATAATTATTTGTGTCTATTTATATGAGATGGGAGAGACACTCTTGGAATTTCACAAAATATAAAATTAATATAAATAATGATTCATTTAAAGAAATATCAAATAAATATTTAGTTGTAATATTCAATTATTTTGGGTCAGAATAACATCCAATAAAAGTTATACATGATTTCTCTATTTTTTAATCATTATGTTGTGGCTTTAACCCTCATTTATTATCCTTAACTATAATTGTTCCAACATGTACTTATACACAATGACGGATAATATAAATACTAAAAAAAGACCCATAAATTATTTATGGATTAAATTTTAAACAGTATCCCAATTTATTTGAAAAACTTTAAAAAATTATGATTTAAATATCATTTAATAAAATAATATTTATTTTAATATATCATTAATGTCAATTTTTGATCTATTCATTAATTTTACATAGAAAAATTATATAAAAAACAAAAATCATTTAAAAATCACAAAATAAATAAATAATATGGTACATTAATATATAAAATTCATTGAAGATATTAATTTATAAAATTATATTAATTTTAGAAATATTTTTTCTATTTATACAAAGAAAAAACTTATTGCATCTGCATTGTGTATTAATTTAAGGATCTTATTTCTTAACAAGAATTAAAAATAAATATAATTTATTAATATAAATATTTTATGTTAGAAATACTATTCATTATAGATGATATCTCAGCTATAAGCCTATATAATAATTTTTTTTGTTATTAAAAACAAGAGTACAAAATAATGGAGTTTTCATAAAATAAAATTTAATAAATTTAATAATATTATCTAAGGGGTAATCAAAGGTTTTTATTATGTTCCCTGGTTGATTATGGTCAAATATAAATCATATAATAATATTGATTCTTGATTTAGGGTCATTATTTAGTCGTTATCATTTTATTGGTACACTTAATTACCAGATTTACCCTTCACTATCATTACATAATTAACGATGGATACTATTAATGTTGGGAAAAAATTAAGAGCAAATATTTAAATAAAATTTTTCACATATATAAAAATATAGAACCGAATTTTTAAATATTAAAAAAAATAATAGGACACAAAATCGAATTTAAATTTAGACCAGAAAAATAGAAAATATATTTGTTTCTTTTTTCAGCAATATCTTATTAATAAAATAAAAAATCTATTATTCCAAAATTATGTATATAATCTATTTATAATATAATTTCTATATTAATTTCAATCATAAGGAAATAATAAAATAATAAAATATAAAAACATAACTTCACTATTCAATTAAACACCGTTTTGAATGAAAACAGTTATTTTTGTATATTGAGTTTTAAAATCATAAATTTAAAAAATGTATCAAAATTTCACAATATGAAATATTTTTTAAATAAAATCCAAAATTTTGTTCAACTTTTGTTTTTTCAAAATTTCTGGAAATTAATTATATTACAAATACATAAAATGAATTAAAAAATCATTTTCGATGAAAATATATTTTCTAAAAAATATATTATATATAGTACAAATAATGTTATTATTATTTAATCACCTAAAAAACATACATATTGATTTAGAAATTAATATTTATTTCATAAATGAGTAATTCAAAAACATTAATGCAAGTTTAATAGCTTGGATATATCAACCACATTTAAATAGACACATTTAGTTATTCGTTTAAACATTAGGTGACGTATCTTGTATACTATCAAGCATAAATATTCATTTTTTAATATTTGGATGCTAAATTCTCCAACATTTTGATATTTCATGCTCACAATTTTGAACCTAAGATCTATAACTAGTGATTCACATTTCACAATACCATTGTTGACATTCCGTAACTATTAAATCATTGAGAACAATTCATCATTAAAAGAACAATATGAAGTTATGAGGTATATAGAATAAAACATAAGTGGGTTTCCATGTAGGAAAATAAGAAAATTGAAGTGAATGTATAAAACCCAAGTAAAATTAAAGAGTTATGTAGAACAAGGTCTTGAGAAAGAGAATAATAATAAAAACAAAAATCTACTATGGGTTGAAAGTTCATTGATTAATTAGTACGAAAATTAAACAAATAACATTTTTTTCAAGATCATTCTCATAGATATAAGGAATTATTTTACTACCAATACAATGAAAATAAGGAAATAAATTTACTATACAATGTTAATTTACTCCTTTAGATTATTTTCCACCAGAGACTCATATTTCTCTCAAATAGATGAGTATTCAGTGTAATTTTTCCATAAATGAAACACTGGAACCAATCACAATGGTTTGTAAAGTATACAATAGAAAAATAATTTATTCGTACTCTCCTTGATAATTAACCAAAAACAAAATTGATTGGGTAATGTAAAATAATTTCACAAAATTAATAATCCAATACATAATGAAAATAAACATTAATCTCGAAAATTAAATAGTATTAAAAAAATTTAATAGAGACCCTTAAATAAATATATGTCCATTCAATTCATCAAAATATCCCAAAATAAGATTAAAACCTGAAATATTTAAGTATTTCACTATTGAATCATTGAATATAAATTCATTCATTTATCAGTTAATTTTATCAATCAATTTTAATGTATAAAAAAATGTAATTTCATATATAACACAATCTCTGAGATATGATAATAATTTATAAAAATAACAAGGATGAAAACAAATCTACAATTAAATCATATAGGACTTTAAAATACAATTCAACCATTATTCATTTAAAACCCGACAAGATTATGTTTACCCTTATCCTATAGGGTTCCAAAAATATTGTACCTCTTCTGAACTAACATTAAACTCCTCCAAAACCATCACTTAAAACCACATTAGGGTGTCTAAATCATTAGACATATAATCAATATTAAACTTTTAAACTCATGACAATGTCTAAAATTAATATCAATAACTCATATAAAAATATAACAATATACAATGTCATATAAACTATCATTTTATATGAATTTTAGTGACCAGACCATAATGATTATATATTATAGAGTGTATGTACTAGAATTCACATTATTTAACCTCCACGAATCTTTTTGTTTTAGATTTTTTAAAATCTAGTACAAAACATTATAAAGATATACTATACAATAAAGGTGAAAACTGTTTCCCAGTACCCACTTTTCCCACCATAAAAATCACTCTATAATAAATCATCGATTTTTACATGAAAAAATATAACAAGCTTCATCTTTCCCTTATCATTTCTCCAAATCATTCAATTCCATATATAATAAATTACAAAACATTGGATGAACACAAAAACCACAATATGGTAAAAATAAATAAATAAAACAATTAGTTGTGTGAAAATATTGAAAACCAATTCAACAATTTTGAGTGAATGAAACAATACATTTTCACACTTAATACAAACACACATAGGTAGGTTTCTCTAAAATAATGAATTTTGAACCCATAATAAGAAATTTAAAACCATTTCCAGTTACATAAATAATGAAATTCAGAATAATATTTTAAGCCAATTTAAGAAATAATTGTTGACCAGTTAGATATATAGGTTATACACTTCGATAATTCCATACTTATTCACTTGATTAACAAGAAACATTTCCCAATGCATCAGAGTGCTATCAAGGTGCCCCCAATGCTTTAATGAGTTGACCTGATGCTATCTAGGTGTACCAAACATTTAAAAATTATTTTACTCAAGAGATTTAATGGAGATTAACCCATCACATAAGATATAACAAGCTCACCCCCTTAAAATATAATAATTAATTACCATATCATGTATATAATAATTTATACATTAACATTTCACAATAAAACATTCGAATATGTATTCAAATACCACTTCAAAAAACATTCGAATAAAAAAATACAATTTTATTTTAAAACACATTTTAAATAAAAAACCCAAAAATTTGTATAATGTTTATTTCATTTTATTAAATATCATTTAATGATTTTTTCTTGAAAATAATACTTTTTAAAATCAAAATACCATATTTCAAAAAAAATATTTTAAAATTCAAACACTATGCACATGACAAACTATACATTTACCTTGAGAATAACTATTAAAAATTAAAAATTAAAGATAAAATAAATGATTCTCATGATGATAATAAAATAATTTCATGTAGTATATTTTAATATAACATCATTCTTTAATCTTTTATAAAGAAACATTTAAAAAATAATTTTTAAAATAAAGTCCCTTGCCTTATATATGATTTTTCAAATAGGTCGTCCACAATCTTGAATAATAAATTAATGATAATTATTTTATTTATTGACATTTTTATCACATTTATTATTCATATTATTTCACATATTACATGGTTATATCAATTTTTTATTATTTAGTTTCATATTAGATGTTTTGATTATATTAAGTACATCAAAAATGAAATTGATATGATGTTTATAGTCTAGGTGGTCATAGTCCATCATCTATAGAATAATAATTAGGAAATAATTATTATTTTTATAAATCAGTTATATTTTTAAATTAATCCATTAAATATGGATATGTGAAATGATTAATGATGCCATTATATAAACTTTAGGTCGCTCATACACATGAGCAAATTTTACATTTGTCAATGTTCATTATAGAAGAAGGTATATATCATTATAAAATACTGAATGACCAAAAAATAATTAATATCATATTAATAACTGAAATTTACATATATATATATATATATATATATCATCCATGTGATTTGGTTATGAAAAACGAATCAAATCGCTTAGTAGAGGTTATACTTCAGAAGTATACATGAACGATAATTTCATTTTTCTCTTAGTGGAAATATAATAAAATAAATGAAATATTATCTCATTATAATGATAAATATGTCACACATAACATATATAAACCATAATTCCATCCTCATAACCACTCTTGAGAGATAATGATGTAATATGAATTTCATAAGATCGTTTTGTGGTATTCTTTCGGACACACCTATAATGAATCCCTTCCCCATTTGGGAGAATATGAAATGGATATGGGATATTCCATGAAATTATTAAAATAATACTATATGTAGGATATTTTATTTGTTATTTAATCATTGTTTAATATGATATTTATTATATGGATGAAGAAAAAAAATTAACATGTGGTTGAAAACCACATCACTTATTTCGAAAATCTATATTTCTGGACACCATAAGACCACTAAAGGACGTGTTCTACAACAAAAAAATCCAACAGAATAAGGACTATATGGAGGTATTTGGTTAGAGAATGATCAAACCAAATGTCATTTGATGATTGATGAAATGATAGAATATGGTGTCCTTTTATATGTTAGGGGAGGGACACTCTTGACGTTTCCCAGAAATATTAAAATAATAGAAATTAATATTCAATTTCAAATGGCTCTGAAATTATTAATTTTTTTGATAAGATGATGTGGAGTCAAAATATATTTATAAATTTAAATGTAGGTAGTTTTTTACTATTTTTTAATCAATATCATTAGTTTTTAACCCTTGTTTTACAACTTTAACTCTTAATAAGGAAACATATATTCTTCCATATTGTGGGTTAATATAATTAATATAAAATTATGAGATATACATAAATTGATCATGGATTAAATGTTCATCCTTATAAAAATCATTAGGCTGAATTTAATATTTTTTGGAATATTATATCATTAAATTAAATATTATTCATTTTTAAATATCATTAGTTTCAATTTTGACATTATTCCTTACATTGACATTTAGAAATAAATATAAAACATTATAACTAATATCAAAATATTATAAAACATAAATAGCATGTTAAATTCATCAAAAAATTCGTTTAACTAATTAATTATTAAAAATTTAATTTTTTTTAAAATTTTAATGACATTTATTATGTATTTTAATTAATAAAATAACTACTGCATTATTCTTGTGTAAGAATTTATGTTAATTAGTTCTGTACTAAAAACTGAAAATAATTTTTCATGATAAAGATAGTACTTTTATTTTTGATATTAGTAATTATAGTTGATTATATATTATAAATAGCCTAATATAATTTTTTTTTATTTATTAAAAACATGAGTACGAACTATTTTAATTTTCATTAAATAAATTATTATAAAGGTCATATTCTGATCATGTGAATCATAAAGGTTATAAATATAAAAAAATTTATGATTAGGTATGAACCAAACTAATCAAATAAAATTCTTTCACGAGATTGGTTTATTTTTTAATCCTTATAATTTTATTTTTTCCCTCAATTACCTAATCTATCCTTTTTGTGGTAATAAAATTACCAAATATAATATTCATGTTACTCCAAAATAAAATAGACCAATATAATTAAATTGAAAATATTGAATCCAAATACAGAGTAATTATTAAATAATTCGAACCACAAAATATTTCATATTTAATATAAATTTAAACTATAAAATAAAAACGATAAATATCATTTTCCTTGAAAATTTCTATTTTTAAATATAAAATGTTTTAAACATAATTTTAATAATAAAATCAATTTAAAAAACCATATAAGTTTTTAAATAAAAAATAAATAAGAAAAAATTAAAAAAAATATGTTTTTTTACAATTATGTGAAATACAATTGTAAATAAAAAAACATTCTAAAATATTTATATGAAAAATCAATCATTTTAGAAATTTTTAAAAAAATTTCCGAAGGAAAATTTTGATATTTGGATTTAAAAATTGAATTTAAATTTATATTTAACAAAATGTTGTGAAATTAATTGTATTATTTTTACATAAAAATAAATGAGATAAATTTTTAAGAAATCATTTTTTGAAGAATAAAATTTATTTTATAAAAAATATTTTATTATTTTACAATAACATAAAAAACATTCCAATTAATTTATCCAATTATTTTAATTTCGAAAATAAATTATTTTTATTATGCCTTTCCAATTAAATTGTTAGGTTATAACAACGACATTTAATTTTTAATATATTTTTGTTCATTTAAGATGGATGATTATTATATTGTATGATATCAATCACAGTGTATCATATTTAAATATAAATATGTTACCATTAAATTCATTTATCCATTTGAACATAACATATATAAATGCCAAATTGGTTAAGTGGTTCTCTAATTGAGAATATATTTGAAAAAATCATCAATGATAACCACTTAATCCAAGAAAAATACTTTCGTAAGTTATATTCATTAGAATTGGTTATTAAAATACCACCATTTTCATTAAAGGATCATGTTTTATTCTATCCATAGAGAAAATGTGCAAATTGAAAGAAACATCATAATTCATTAAATTATATATCATAAATTATATATATAACACACATTCATTATTAATATCATGAATGATTCTCAACTAACAAGTATGATCATTATATTTTTTAGATTATACAAATAATAATCATTTAATACCATTGTGAAACATTAATAATAATCATTGAATAATATATGAATCATGTCCATAATATTAGCGGCTATCATAGTCAATAAATAGGAAATTACTATATATTATTTTATTATACACTATATGCATTGTATTATTAGGATTATATTCCTTCTATACAAGAAATTGATTATACACATACTATAGAGAAATTATTTGATTTTTTAATATTATTATTGTTTATAAGACAAATATCTACAAAAAATTACAGAATAATTTTTTATATAAATGTTAGTTATTTCATGATAATTTTTGCAAAACCACATAGACTGATAATTTTCATAATAAAAACCGAATGTTTTATTCTAAGGAAATCACAATAGAATAAAAGGCCATTATCCCATTTCTCCAATAATAGATTATTTGTTCCACAAATTCCACTAGGTAAATCTTGTAGGGTGTTAGGGATATCATTTATTAAGTTATAATCATATCAGTATAATACGCAACCTTTCCTATAAGTGGATGTATATGTATTTATATTGGGAACACTTTATTTTATTTTAGAACAATAATTGAAACCTATATTCTAATTCTTAATTCTCATTAAATGTTTATTTCGAATCCTATTATCCAAAAATATCATTATATTGAGCTAATATTGGTGGATCATGTCTTGATTAAAACGATATAGTGTCCCATATTAGGATAATGTATTTTTCATCTATAAAATTAATCATATCATCTTTCTCATGGAAATAAACTTATATATTTTAATTTAAAATCCCATACATGACATTTATTATATAAAATTATATATTTTTATCATAATCATTATTTCAAATAGGTTATGTATATTCATATAAATTGGGACTATATGGCATTACCTTTGTAAAATATAATTTACACTATGAACCTTGACGTACCATTTCATTTTTTTGTTCCTTAGATATATATATATTTATTAAAAAACATGGATAATTTAAAATTTAAGATGTTCTCAAATTAAATAAAACATTATAACAAATATGGGATAAATATCAATGTACTAACCAAAATACATTTTGGAACATAAACTATATAATTAGTTTCAAAAATATCTAGTCCACCCACACTAGGAATTTTAGGATTAAAATATTATTAATGCATGGGGAGTTAATTTGAATTGTGCTGCATCCCATTAAAATTGTTGAATTTGACATTGGTATATTTTAACATACCCTTTTGAGTAAGATCCTGATGTACGTCATCTAAAAAAACAGTGGATTCACCCACTCCTATCAAGAATGTTCGATTATGTTTCATTCCAAATTTATTACAATGTGTAAATTTTACCATTTAAATAATTTTTTTGCGATTTGTTTTGAGTACTTGACAACCTACATCATTTTGTATTTTCATTAGAAAAAATAATATTTATGGAATTCAATATTTTTCATGTTGAATATTGATATTATATCATAATATAATAATTTTTTTTGTGATACTAATTCTATTTAAATCCAATGGAATAACCCATTTGGAAATTGAGAAATATTATTGCATGGATAACATACATAATCTACGGTATGATGTTTTATACTCATAATCTGACATCATATTTAATAGTATGTTAGCCTTACATTTTCATTATATCGAGGAATTGAATCTCTATATCTAGTCATTCCACATGATGAATTTAATTTTTTTAATAATATCTACTTAAATGTATTTTACTCGATATTATTTATCATTATAAAATATCTTAAGGTTATAGATCAATGACCACTAATGATTGGAGTCTCCATGAATTATTAAAAATACCATGATAACTTTTTGTTTCTCTATACATTCCATAGAATAATATATCATCTCTTAATACATAATCACTTAGATAGATACTACTTGATTAGAAATTATATTAAATTTAGATTTTATTGATATTATATTATTCTATCCTCTATAATCCACTTATAAACATTATTATTTAGTAAAATTATTAAATAAGTATTAACATTAAATCAAAGTGAATAATTCTAAATTTTTTGTATCATTTTTCATTAAATTAAATTTTTAAAAAGACAATATTAGAATAGTAATCATAGTACCACAGAGATTATCAATAAATCAAAAAAATAATTACAAATATATTATTATATTGTATACATAACCTTTTATCCATCAATAAGCATCCCCTTGGTGTGACTAAAAAGGAGTCATGCCTTAATCCAACTAATCATGGACTAATAAAATATGAAGTCTAAACTAAAAAAAATATTTTTATGGATTTTACCACAAGGTTCCTCCATTAAATAATAGAAACCATTTTGAATTATACCATTATGGATTTCATTACCATGAAACCAAAAATTATATACCATAACAAAACATCATGATATTATTCTATACATCTATATTTACCTAGATATATGAATAAAATAATTCTTAGAGTTATATTATCTAATATAAATTTTCACAAATATGATTCATGAGGAATATTTCAAAATACTCTGACACCCAATCTTAAACCCTACATCGAGTAACACATTGTCAATGGTTAACATACTAATTTGGTATAATATATAAGATATTTCAGCACAATGTATTGAATTGCTTAGCAGTTTTATGTGACTAAAAAACACATGCTTATTAAATTATATTTGAAAACATTAAATAGAACATAAATTTCATATGGGTGTATTATTATATATTCTATTATATCCTGAAATTCATCTATATATTTATTTCTCTTGAGTGGGGGAAACAAGAGTAATATGTTCATGTGATTACGAAGACAATGAATATTCTCAGGGCTCATCAAATAATATTTTATTTCCATGGGACAATGGTAATGAGTTTTTTGTTGGTGGAACACTAACAAACTCTTTGGATTTTCCTACTTCCAATTAGAAGTTCAAGAAGATTTATAATATCATACTGAAAGAAACACCAAGTCTGATGGTTCCATGTAGTGTGAATTTTCATCATTGAAAAATAGATCATGTAATGACCTAGACTACAATAGACCAAAACTAGTGCCTTTCATTGTTACATTTTTATAGGATAAAAATAATCCAATCCTGAAGGATATAAATTTTTAAAAGTCTTGGAAAACTGCACATATATATGAAATTGAATTTAAATATTATAAAATAATAAAAAATGAAATTTTTTAGAACACTTTTTTCCCTTAGCATAATATATTTAGCATTCATAATGTACTTCTTGGAATCATTGGAAAAGATTAAACATAATAGTGGGGTGTTATTAAATAATTAGTAATAGTTACATATAAAATATTCTATTGGGAAATCAATAATCCCTAATCAATAAGGAAAGGAGAAATAATTTAACATATATGTCATTTGATTAAATAATTATTTCAAAATCAGAATACATGGAAAAATATTATACTAAAAATATCATGCATAAAAATAAATTAAATATTAATGAATGAAATTAATATTTATTGGACTTAATTTCTCCCTTGATCATAATACATTTCCTATAAGTACCTTTAAAAAGATTATTTAATCATTATAGATAAAAACTCATTTAATTTGGCCACATTATTCATCTAATCAGACTACTGATGCAACGAGGGGATTTTCTATGTATGGTCCCCAATTTTTATTATATTTCAAAATAATTCTTCACATATAGAGATAATTAATGTAATTAATTAATCAATAATCCTTGTAAATAAGTAATCATATTTAGTAACAAATACCTATTTAAAAATATTTCCCCATCAATTAAAAAACATTAAATTTAGATACTTTATGTTTAATGGTAAATGATTTAGGGAATAATAAAATGAATGAATAATGTGTATCACTTGTAAATCAACATAAATAGTTTTTAATACAACATAAGAAAAAAAATGCAATTTCACTCACAATCATAACATTCTATAATCAATGGTGTATATGTTCAACACATTGAATTGAAATTAGGTTATGAAATAAATTTATACATTTAATTAGTAGAATCGTATACCAAAAAAGTGTAACAATTATAAAATAAAAACATTTATTTCCATGAAAATAATAGGATTCACGATATTATATGTCAAGGAGAAGTATATACAACACACATATGAAATATGTTGTGAATAAAGAATTTATCCCCTGTAAGTAAAAGTGAGATGTGAAACCCTCACCTCAGTCTACATTTTTTGTGTATATACATTAACATCATGTTTAATGGTTTAATGAATTTTATTAATGTATAATAGAAAAATTTTCATATTTATTTTATCTAACATGTTCCTCTTATATCATTTTATCACCCACTTGTTTAAAATATTCCATTAGCCCCCTTGTTTAGAGTCATAACACCTTCAATTTAATATTATGGTTTTGTTGTATAAGACATGATTCTTGTTCGTAGGTTATAGATACATCATATCCAGAATGATATTAATTTTTTAATGTTATTTTTAATAACAATATAAATTTTTATAATAATTTTTCAATTCATAACATTGAAAATGAATCGCATCATGTTATTGAGACAATTGTCCCTATATACTCATAGCTGACATTAGTATTCCATTATTGGTAAAGGGTAAGAAATTGGATGGAATATTTATTATTAAAAATAAATATAATTTCATATGATAAATATTTTTCCATTATTTACAACATTATAACTATCTATGTAAAGGGGTGATGAAAAAAAGTACAGCATTGAGTGGAGACAATAAGTCATACACATGCACACATGGTGTTTTCCTTTTTTATAGGATGGATTACAGATGGAATATGTTTGTCACCTTATCATAATAACATATGATCATATATAAGATGATATTTTCATTACATTTTAATGAAAAAAACATGATGTGTATGTTGAAGAAGACCTGGACATAAATGAGATAATAAAAATGACTACCTCTTCTTTGGTGGAATTCCTTTCGATCTCTTATTAATGGATATAGGGTAGGAATTTTCTGATGAAAATAACCTATAGAACTTGTACAATAATATGTTAATGAGAAATTGGTATGGTTTGGTCGGGCTATATTTCTCAAATTAGTGTGATTAAGTGATTTTATAATTGAGGTGACAGAGCCTATATAAAATACAGAAAGTATTAAAATATAATATGGTTATTCTGGAGACACTACCAGAAAATAAGGTTATACCAACGGTTTAAAACCATTTTTATAGGCTGTAAAACCATTGTTATAGCCTATAAAAACTGATTTCCAAACCGTAGGGTAATAAGACGTGAAGAAATCCCTATACCAACAGTTTGATCAAAATTGTTTGTATAGCCCACTGTATTTATTGATATACAAACGGTTGTAAGCTAACCATTGTTATATGTTTGTATAACATTTATTCCAACAGTTTCAAGTAACAATTGGTAAATATTGAATACTAAACACTATACCAATTGTTTAAAACTATTGGTATAATATTAAAATTTATCTCAATGTATACGAATGGTTTAAAACTGTTGGTATTGTATTTTTTCAGAACTGTTATACCAATGGTTTAAAACCGTTGGTATTGTGTTTTTCAAGAACTGTTATACCAACAGTTTAAATCCACTCGTATTGTGTTTTTCCAGAAATGTTATACCAATAGTTTAAAACCGTTGGTATTGTGTTTTTTTTTAGAACTGTTATACTAATGGTTTAAAACCGTTTGTATTGTGTTTTTTCAGAACTATTGCACATCAACCCTCCAGTAGCCCCACCAGTATACACTGGCATAAAAAATATCACAAAAAACCACCTAAAGACATAATGCTGCATAAAAAACTCCTAAAATAGAAAAAAACACATAAACCATCAAACTCTTCCAACCATGTCATGTACTACAATTTCCTATTTCAATCTTCATATGAAAACAATCATCTGGTAGAGTTAATATCAGTTTCTATAACTCATACATTATTTACATCCATTTCAATCTTCATATGACAACCAATATTCCGGTATTAATTCACCTCAACCTTACAAAACCCCCCAACTAGAACAACCCCCCACCTCCCCATCAAATTATAATAGGCAGAATAGTGTATGAAATACTTATTAGAGTTGAATAAGAGTTTGAAATTGGCTCAAATCCCAATTTTTTCTGATCCTATATTTTTGTATGTAATGATTTGTGATGCATTTTGCATTGAAAATGTATTTTTTATAATATATGGTGAAAATGTATTTTCTTAGGAGTCTTGTCACATAGGACCCCATGAATAAAACTACCAAACTCATGAAAAAGAGTTTGCAACTATCATTGATTAGTGTAAATTTTAGAAGTTGTATTCACTTAAAATGAAGTCCTTTAAAAAAATGAGGAGCACTTTGAGTGGTGCTGGCCACACCATGCCTCAGTTAAAGGCAGAGTTGACTCCTACACCTCACAAATTTCCCATGGATCGTTTTCCTAAAGTATCAACTCAATCCGAATGCGTTGGGTCAGTTTTCTGTTTTCCAATTGTTTTTACCTAAAAGTGTATCCATTTATAAAAAGACACTTTGAGTGGTACCAGCCACACTGTGTCTCATATTGAGGCATGGTTGATTCATACTCACCAAAAATGAACCATGGATCCTTGTATTAAAGTATCAACATAATCCAAATACGTTTGGACCATTTTCCTTATGTCAGTTGTTGTCTTTAATTAAAATGTTGTCCATTTCAATAAAAAATGAGACACTTTGAGTGGTTCCAGCCACACCACGCCTCATATTGAGGTGGGGTTGACTTGTACATGTCAAAAATGACCAATGGATCATTTTACTAATGTTTCAATTGAATCTGAATGCATTTGTTCGGTTTTCCATATGTCGATTTTTGTTTTCACATAAAATGATGTCCATTTTAAACAAAAGAGAGAAATTTTGAGTTGTGTCGGCCACACCGCACATCAGATTGAGGCGGGGTTGACTCATACACGTCACAAATTACCCATTGATCATTGACCTAAAATATAAACACAATCCAAAATTCTTTGGTCAGGTTTAAGTATTCGAGTTGTTGTTTTCACATAAAATCTTATCCATTTGAAACAAAAGAGAAACCCTTGAGTGGTTCCGGCCACACCAGCCCTCGAAATGAGACAGGGTTAACTTGTACACATCACATATAACCCATGAATCATTTTCCTAAAGTTTCAATAGAATCTAAATGCCTTTGTTCAGTTTTCCGTATGTCAGTTGTTTTATTCACTTAAAATGATGTCCTTTTGAAACAAAAGAGAGACACTTTGAGTTGTGTCTGCCACAATGTGCCTCGTATTTAGCATGGGTTGACATGTACATGTAAAAAATGACCCATGGATATTTTTCATAAGGTATGAATGGAATATGAATGTGTTTGGTTAGTTTTCCTTATGCCGGTTGTTTTTACATAAAAGCGTATCCATTTTAAACAAAAGAAAGACAGGTTGAGTGGTACAGGCCACACCGTGCCTCGAATTGTGGCGGGGTTGACTCGTACACATCACATATGACCCATGGATCATTTTTCTAATTTTTCAATAGATTCTGAATGCATTTGGTCAGTTTTACATATGCTAGTTGTTGTTTTCACTTAGAATTATGTCCATTTCGAATAAAAGTGAGACACTTAGAGTTACACTAGCCACACAACGCATCACATTGAGGAGTGTTTGACACTTACACATCACAAATGTCCCATGGGTATTTCTCCTAAAATATAAACTCAATATGAATGCGTTTGTTTGGTTTTAAGTATGTCAGTTGTTGTTTTCACTTAAAATCTTGTCCATTTCAAACAAAAGAGAAACACATTGAGTAGTGTCGGCCACCCTATGCCTTTGATTGATGTAGGGTTGACTTATACATGTCACATATGACCCATGGATCATTTTACTAATGTTTCAACAAAATCTGAATTTATTTGGTCAGTTTTTCGTACGTCAGTTTTTGTATTCACATTAAATGATGTCCTTTTGAAACAAAAGAGAGATACTTTGATTGGTGTCTGCCACACCGTGCCTCATATTGAGGTGAGGTTGACTCATACACGTCACAAATGACCCATTGATCGTTTCCCAAAAGTATCAACCCAATCTGAATGTGTTTGGTTGGTTTTCCATATGTTTGTTGTTTTTACTTAAATGTGTATCCACTTTAAACAAAAGAAAGACACTTTGAGTTGTA
Source organism: Viscum album (assembly GCA_963277665.1). Lineage (NCBI taxonomy): Eukaryota > Viridiplantae > Streptophyta > Magnoliopsida > Santalales > Viscaceae > Viscum > Viscum album. The sequence continues at coordinate 1,472,809,453 of OY728150.1, forward strand.
TCGGCCACACCGTGCCTCAGATTAAGGCGGGGTTGACACGTACACATCAAAAATGACCCATGAATCCTTTTTAAAATTTATCAATAGAATATTAATGAGATTGGTCAATTTTTTGTATGCCAGTTGTTGTTTTCACATAAAATGTTGTCCATTTCAAAGAAAAGTGAGACAATTTGAGTGTTGTCGGTCACATTGTGCCTTGGATTGAGGTGAGGTTGACTCGAACACTTCAAAAAGTACCCATGAATCTTTTTGTTGAAGTATCAACACAATCACAATGCGTTTGGTTGGCTTTCTGCATGTCAGTTCTTGTTGTCACTTAAAATGATGTCCATATCAGATAAAAGTGAGACACTTCAAGTGATATCGGCCACACAGTGCCTCCGATTGAAGCGGGGTTGACACATAAACATAAAATATGATACATGAATCCTTTTACTAAAGTATAAATAGAATCCAAATGTCTTTGGTCTATTTTATGTATTTCGGTTGTTGTTTTCCCTTAAAATGTTGTCCATTTCAATGAAACCTGAGACACTTTGAGTGGTGTCGGCCACACCGCTTCTCAGATTAAAGCGTGGTTGACTCGTACATGTCAAAAATGACCCACATATAATTTTTATGTTGTATCAACATAATCTTATTGTGTTTGGTCAGCTTTCCATATTCCTGTGGTTCTTTTCACTTAAAATCATGTCCATTTCAAATAAAATTGACACATTTCGAGTGGTGCCAGCCACACTGACCCTCAGATTGAGGCGAGGTCGAATTTTACATGTGACATATGACCCATGGATCGATTTTCTAAACTATAAACATAATACAAATGTGTTTGGTCAGTTTTCCATATTCCAGTTGTTGTTTTCACTTATAATCATGTCCATTTCAAATAAAATTGAGACAATTCGAGTGATACCGGCCACACCGTGACTCGGATTGAGGTGGGGTTGACTCATACACGTTACATATAGCCCATGGATCCTTTTCCTAAAGTTTCAATAGAATCTGAATTCCATTGGTCAGTTTTTGGTATTTTAGTTGTTGTTTTCACTTAAAATGATGTCCATTTCAAAGAAAAGTGAGACACTTTGAGGGGTTTCGGCCACACCGCGCCTCGGATTGAGGCGAGGTAGACTCGTACACATATAAATTTTCCCATGGATCATTTTTATAGTATCAAGACAATAAATATTATTTTGGTCAGTTTTCCATATGCTAGTTGTTCTTTTCACTAAAAATCCATTCTATTTCAAACTAAAGTGAGACATTTTGAGTGGCACCAGCCACACTGGCCCTCGGATAGCGGCGGGGTTGACTGGTACACATCACATATGACCCATAGATCCTTGTGCTAAAGTATCAATACAATCTGAATGTGTTTGGTTTGTTTCCTATTTGACATTTTTTGTTTTCACATAAAATCATGTCCATTTCAAATAAACGTGAAACATTTCGAGTGGTGTCAAGGGGACAGACCATCAGATCAAGGCGGGGATGACTTGTAAATGTCACATATGACCCATGGATAATTTTCCAACAGTATCAAATGAATTCGAATGTTTTTGGTTGGTTTTCCATTTTCCAGTTGTTGTTTTCACTTAAAATCATGTCCATTTCAAATTAAAGTGAGACACTTCGAGTGATACTGGACACACTATGTCTCATATGGAAGCGTGGTTGACTCATACACATCGCATATGACTTGTGGATATTTTTCCTAAAGTTTCAACCGAATTTGAAAGCATTTTGTTCATTTTTACATATTTCAGTTTTTGTTTTCACATAAAATCATGTCGATTTCAAATAAAAGTGAGTCATTTCGATTGTTGTTAGCCCCACCGGCCCTCATATTAAGGATGGGATGTCTCATACACGTCATATATGACCCATGAATCTTTTTCCTAATGTTTCAATAAAATCCAAATGCCGTTGGTCGGTTTTCCGTATGTTTGTTGTTTTATTCACTTAAAATGAAGTCCTTTTGAAATAAAAGATCAACACATTGGGTGGTGTCGGCCGTACCGTGACTTGGATTGAGCCGGGGTTGACTAGTACATGTCACAAATGAACCATGGATCATTTAACAAATGAATCAACAGAATACGAATGAATTTGATCAGTTTTCTGTATGTCGGTTGTTTTTACATAAAAGTGTATCCTTTTTAAATAGAATAAACACACTTTGAGTGGTACCGTCCACACCATGCATCGTATTGAGTCGGGTTCGACTCATAAACGTTACATACGACTCGTGCATCATTTTTCTAATGTTTCAGTAGTATCCGAATGCATTTGGTCTATTTTCTATATTCCAGTTGTTGTTTTCACTTAAAATCCTCTCCATTCCAAATAAAATTGAGACACTTCGTGTGATACCGGCCACACCATTCCTCGGATTGAGGCTAGGTTGACTCCTACATGTCAAAATTGTCCCATGGATCATTTTCCTAAAATATCAACACAATCTGAATGAGTTTGGTTAGTTTTAAGTATGTTAGTTTTTATTTATTCATAAAATCATGTCTATTTCAAACATATGTGAAATACTTTGAGTATTGTTGGCCACACCGGCCCATGGATTGAGGTGGGGTTGACTTGTAAACATCAAATATGACCCATGGATCGTTTTACTAATGTATAAGTAGAATCTGAATGCCTTTGGTTAGTTTTTCATATGTCAGTTTTTGTATTAACTTAAAATGATGTCCTTCTGAACTGAAAGAGAGACACTTTGAGTGGTATCGGCCACATCGCACCTTTGATTGAGGTGGGGTTGACCCGTACATGTCAGAAATAACCCATGGATCTTTTATCTAAAGTATCAACACATTCCTAATGTGTTTGGTTGGTTTTCCGTATCTTGGTTGTTTTTACATAAAACATTATCCATTTTAAACAAAAGAAAGACACTTTGAGTGGTACAGACCACACGGTGCCTCAGATAGAGGCAGAGTTGACTCTTAAACATAACAAATGACCCATGGATCCTTGTACTAAATTATCAACATTATCCAAAATATTTTGGTCTGTTTTCTATATTCTAGTTGTTGTTTTCCCTTAAAATGTTGTCCATTTCAAAGAAAAGTGAGACACTCTTTGTGGTGTCAGCCACACTGTTGCTCAGATTGAGGCAAGGTTGACTCATACAAATCAAAAATGACCCATGGATCGTTTTTGTTTGTAGTATCCACACAATCCCAAAGAATTTGGTCAGTTTTATGCATTTTGGTTTTTGTTTTCACTTAAAATCCTTTCTATTTCAAATGAAAGAGATACACATCGAGTGATATCGGCCACCCTGTTCCTCAAATTGAGGCAGGGTTGACTCATACACGTCACATATGACCCATGGATCCTTGTCCTAAAGTATCGGTAGATTCCGAATTTGTTTGTTCTATTTTCTATATTTCAGTTGTTGTTTTCACTTTAAATGTTGCCCATTTCAACAAAAGATCAGACTCATTGAGTGGTGACGGCCACACCGCACCTCAGATTGAGTCAAGGTTGACACATTCACGTCAAAAATGACAAATGGATAATTTTTTGTAGTATCAACTAAATCTGAATGTGTTTGGTCAGTTTTCCATATGCCAGTTATTATTTTCATTTAAAATCTTATACATTTCAAATAAAAGTGGGACATTTTGAGTGGTGACAGACAAACCGACCCTCAGATTGAGGCGAAGTTTACACATACAAATCTTATATGACCCATGGATCATTTTCCAAATGTATCAACAGAATCCAAAAGTGTTTGGCCAATTTTTCATATGCCAGTTATTGTTTTCATTTAAAATCCTGTCCATTTCAAATCAATGTGAGACACTTCAAGTGATACCGGCCAAATCGTGCCTTGGATTGAGGCTGGGTTGACTCGTACACATCACATGTGACCCATGGATCTTTTTCCCAATGTTTCAACATAATTCTAATGCCTTTGGTCAGTTTTCTGTATGACAGTTGTTGTTTTCACTTAAAATCCTGTCCATTTGAAATAAAAGTTAGACATTTCGAGTGGTGTCAGCCACACAAGCCCTCGGATTGAGTCAGGGTTGACTCGTACACGTCAAAAACGACCCATAGATCGTTTTCATAAAATATCAACACAATATGAATCTGTTTGGTTAGTTTTTCGTATGCCGGTTGTTTTTACTTAAAAGCGTATCCATTTTAAACAAATGAAAGACACATTGAGTGGTACCGGACACACCGTGCCTTTGATTGAGGCATTGTTGAGCCATAAATGTCAGAAATGACCCACAGATCCTTTTCCTAAAGTATCTACATAATTTGAATGCGTTTGGTCATTTTTCTGTACGACGGTTGTAGTTTTCATTTAAAATGTTGTCCATTTCAAAGAAAAGTGTGACACTTTGAGTGGTGACGGCCACACCGCACCTTAGATTGAGGCGGGGTTGACTCGTACACGTCACTTGAGCATTCTTAGTGCCGTCATGTGCCGATTGAGGATCCGGGTGAGTTTAATCCTCTCCTTGATTCCTCTTTTCGATTTGGGTTTTCACTCTTCTCGCATCTTCTTCGGAAGCTCAAAACCCTTCTTTTTCGTTGGTATGTAGTGTGAATCTTGAAGAGATATTAGATTGGGATTCGAGGTCCAGGGTGGAGGGTTGGGGGGCTGTCCGGGGGGCTATCCGGGGTCCATGGAGGATGGTTGGGGGGCAGTCCGAGGGGCTGTCCGGGGGGCTATCTGGGGTCCAGGGAGGAGGGTGGTGGGGCTGTCCGGGGGTGGGGGGATGTCTGGGGTTCAGAGAGGAGGGTGGGGTGGGGCAATCTGGGGGGGCTGTTCAGGGTGCAGGGAGGAGGGTAGGGGGGCTATCTGGGGTCTAGGTAGGAGGGTGTCTAATGTATCTAATACTCTATCTATGTATCATATATCGATTTCCGGCAAGACTGCGAACCGCTGTAAGCTGTCATCCTGGAGTAGGGCCAAATCATGGCGTGACTGCGGTGTGACCGCGGCTTGACTACGACATGTTGGCCCGGTCAATCGACATACACTAGGGAGCATCTTTCGTCCAGGATTCCAAATAAATTCTATGTAGTTGTCCTTCACATTATAGAAACTAATAATATGTTATAAAAAACGAACTCTTGATTCGGGATTGTGGTATGATAAAGATATATATTTTGTACACATTTTTTTAAAGTGGTACTTTGTAGTTGAAACTACTGATTGAGAGTCAAATTATCACACCCTAAACTATAACTGTGAATTTTCGTAGACAGCGCACCTCCGTTGGAGGGTTTTTATTATAAAAAACTGAATTTATTGATCAAATGAAACAATTATACTAAAGAAAACATTTTCATGATATGCAATTAAATATAACTAAGCAGAATTAAGAAAAAGTCTAAATTAAACTTAAATAATTCTTAAATTAAATAGGCTACGAGAGGGACTCTACCTCAAGGGGTGTCTCTCATGGGTGTCTTGTGGTTTGTAGTGTCTATCTATGATTTTTGTAGTGCTTCGGTATTGTGGTAAATGTGTATTGCATGGTCAGTTTAGTAAATAAATTAATCAATTAGAAAATAATACCATATTAAATAGATATATACCCACTTCTGATAGATAATACCATCCAAATAACCAACTCGGAAATCCGAGACCATCATTTTACTTTACCAATTCTAATCCCATAATATATGCAGCACCAACTTATGTTTTATGAACCATTAAATTAAAGGGAATGAAACTTCTCAAAATGATCCATAAAATATAATATATTGTCACTCACATCCAAACCATTATATCATCCTTATGCTTCCATATTTGGTCAAAAATAATGAGTTATACTGAATTCAAAAATAATCATACCAGAGTGAAAAACCATGTTCAAAAATAAAGAGTTATACATTATTCAAAAATGTAATGGATAAATCTACCCCTGGTCACCATCACCATCACCACTGTCATCATTGGCCACATCCTCGCCGTCATCTCTATCCTCATCGTTGTCCTTGTCATCGTCCCCATGCTCATCATCGGCCACATCCTCGCCCACGACCCCATCCTTGCCCTCGGCCCCATCCTCACCCTCGTCCTCATCCTCATCCTCTCCCTCATCCTCTTCGGCATCCTCGTCATCACCAGGATCATCATCATCTCGACCGGAACTAGAACTTACGCCTTTTTCTTTGGGAAATTCACCCATTGACGATATAAATGTCTGAAATGCCGCGCTGGCCTCTGGTAGAAGTGATGAAGATAAAGATTTCATCAGATTCATAAATTCATTGTCCCTCGTTTGAAGTTGTACTTCCAACTCTGTGACCCTTTTATCAAATTTTCTTGCATTCTCAATGACCTGTTCCAACTCTGTGGTACTAGAATGGATACCTGTAGAGGACCAATACCTCGTCAGGACTATATTCTTACCAGGTCAGCAGCGTACTTGACCAGAGTGCTCATCTCCCAAAATATGATATAAATGGTTTTGTGGAACAAAATTGTCAGGCTCCTGGGCATCAAGGGCCTTTAATGGAACTTGTTAAAAATATTAATAGATTATTAAATTTTAAAATAGATATTAAACTTTGAAATAATCAAATTAATTACAATGAATTCTTATGTCGGTTTATTAACCGCAGTTAAATATTTTTTCATTCTACTCGAGAAAAACAATTTTTCTCAAGGGATACAACCTTCAATATTCAATTTATGCTTCTAAAATGACATGAAACAATATAAATTAAAATTATAATCATATATTCAATATTGAATAAATCAAATTATTTATGTATGAAACAATAAAAAGGGAAAGTCCTAATGAAAAATTATAAATGTCTATATCGTACAAGCTACCTCTAATGATCTGACATAGTCGTGCGCCCCAAAGTGTTGAGGAATTACATTGAATCCATGTATTTTTGTTCTTTTCAGAATATTCCTAAATAATTGTTTAAATATTAATTATATAATATTAATGAAAAATATGAAACCTATCATTTAAATACCTCAAATGGGATTAATACATTAAATTTGGTCATCGCCCAATGGGTAATCATTTGGATATATTTCTCTATCGGGCAGTCATCCATGATAGGGAATGTCTCAAACTTAGTTCCCACTCTATCACACTAGCCAACATACAGCTTAGGCATATAAGATCTCCAAAGCTCCCCTAGCCCCTTTAAATGCGTCGTTCGTGCACCTTCACCATCAGGGAAGTTATACCGAAGCTGACACCCAATTGATTAATTCATATAAATACAAAAAAATACTACATAAAATCTATTAGATTTCTTACCCATATTTGTGCCCATGCATTATCGTTGACTATGTGTGGAAGATGTCTCCAAGAGAGAGGGCTGACCAGACTGATGTCAGAGTATTTCGCTATTGTCGCCAAGAAACTCTAACATTCCTGCCCGGATTTACAATCATCTCTCCATCATCATTGTATTCAACCATCAATTGTGTTTGGCAGTTCCATACCGCATGCAAGAGAGTACGCCCCCTCCCCCACCTCATATCAGTATATTAATATGTTATTAAAAAAAATATCAGTACAAGTTATAGTAGAAATAAATTTTCCTATAAAAATTTCTTAGAGTTATATAAATTTGCCTGTGGTAGTCGGATCAATGGGTGTCACCGAATGTGCAGAAGCCGATGGAATATCCTGTAAAGGTGGAGTGTCCCCCGGTGTACCCTCATCATCCACATTCAGTGTCAGAGCAGGAGTCGAAGAAGGTGGAATATAATAGCTTGGAGATAATGAACCAGAAGCAATAGATGATGTCCCAGACTCATGTCCAACTCGTAGTGTAAACATTAGAAGCCGAAATATCATGTGTGTCCCTAAAGGCACACCAGGATCAAAATGGGGAGTAGAAGATACATCTATTGAAGGGGAATGATCAAATTGGGTATGACCAGTGGATCATATAACTCTCTCACCACCAGCCCTCGTACCACTAGACTCAATACCGGGACCACCAGATAATCCTCTAACTCTGAAACCACCCCCATCCTACCACCAGCCTATGTACTGGGAGAAATATTAGGCACCTCATCAGATATATATCGTATAGGTGTGGATCCTAAAAATTGTTTAACACAAACGTAAACACATGATATTATATGTTATTGAAATATATATATTTGAAATAAAATACCCACAACAGGGACGAGTGTAGGAATGCCCATCTGTGTCATGCGACAATTATTTTCTGTCATTTTTTCCGCCGCCTCTCTTAAATTCGTTTCATTTCTGTCAATGAAAACAAATATGAAAGTAATTAGAAATATATAACTAATGTGTAACCCATAAAACAAAATATAGAAAAACAATTATGATAAAAAAACATAATGAAAAATAAGATTTATGGTGGTTTGAATGTAATTACTAGGATACACAGTCTGAATGATGTAGGTGAAACATTTAGGTGAGAAAAAGACTGTATGATTATATATATTTCCCACCACAACATCAGGTTCACAATCAACTTTGAAAATTGAACTATTGGAGTCATCATAAGTAATAAACGGATTGCTTATAATTATAGTAGGGATAGTGTAAACTTCATCATAACCATGATCAAATACAGGTCTGGGATTTACTTCAATAATTACACAAAATTTAGGATGACGAAAATCATAGAAATAAAAAACTTGTATCACCATTGATGCCAATACATATGGTTCATCAGTGCTGAGAGTGTGAGTCATGTCAATAAATGGAAATCCACATTCATCAATAAAGGAGCCTTGCCTCTTCATTGAATCAAACCATTGACATTTCATGATCGTTACCCAACCATGCGAGTAATAATCCAAAATTATTATTTTTTCCACGACTCCATAATATGCTACATTTTCAGAATGAGGTCTATTATCCGATGAATTAGAATAACATTTTGTTATGGCAGTTACCATAACACAATCATGTTCTGTTCTCATGTTTCTTGCTCGTTTAGTGGTAATAAATTAGTCTCCATTGATCAAAAGTGATTTACAAACACAAACCATGGTATTATGACCAAAATCCAAAACTCTTATTTCCAAAGAAATAGAGTCTGTAAGAAAACATGATTACTGAAATATAAATAAATAGTAAACTTAAATTAATATTTTTTTATTTAGTTATTACGGAAATATTTTTGTCTTCAATTTCAACCAAGAAGAAAATCCTACGCTATGGAAATTCTGTTTCCTTCTCAAAGATAATGAATGGTGCTTTATATATATCAATTCATTATGTTCCCTATATATAAAAATAATTATAGTTTAATAAATATTTAAAATTACAAGAGTTATGAGAAGAGATATATGTATAAATTACTTACTTTATATACTCATCAAACAAATCACAATTGAAAAACAAAATGCGATGTTCCATCTCTCTCTCTTCAAGGAATAATGTCGTCAACATATATGATCCAGAAATTCCTCATTTCTGAGGAAGTGATTAAAAACTGGGTTCAATTTTCTTATACAGTTCTTCTTCATTCCTCATTGGTGTGTTTATTCTTGTAGTAAGATCAGAAAAATACATTGAGCATAAATCCGTACATTCTTGAGCCATGTAATCGTTCATGATAGATCCTTTAGTATAATTTCTATTCTGACCTTATGATTTCAATGTGAACATGTTTCATTCAGTTGGATACATCCAACGGAAAGCAGCGAGTCCTCCATGATGTCTTTTGGTCGGAAGATGGACTGTCAGATGCAACATGCATGTAAAAAATTATGGAGGGGATATTTTCTTTTATTCAAACAAAATAAATGGTGTCTCTGCCAACAGTTTTTTCATGAAGTATTTGGAAAACCTATTAGCACAAATATATCTAAACAAATAACCCAACCAAATAGCTGAGACTCTATCATTATTGGACATGACATGATGGATTGCTATTGGAATCAACTCATATAAAAGGACGAGATAATCATGAGTCTTTAAAGATTTTAGCATCAAATCTTTTCTGTTTACCCATTTTGATATATTGATTGAATATCCATCAAGAACATTAATAGTCTCTTAAACTTCCAAAAATTTATATTTTAGCAGGTTTCATCACATAAGATTCACCAGGAACTTGCCATTTATTTTCACTGATATAAACAGTATGTAATTCTGGTCTGGTCCACAAATCTACCAAGTCACACTGAGATCGTAAATCATCTTTTGTCTTCAGCTTGGCATTTAGATGAATGAAAAGCCACATTTCAGATATATTCTTTTCAATGTGCATTACAGATAAGCAATGAATTAACAAGTTGGTTGACTAATATGACAACTCAAGGAATATACTCTTCTTCTTACAATTGTAACAGCTATCATTGGAAACATTTTTCATCTTTTTAGAATTCATTACACCATTCCCAAATTAATAACGGAAATATTTCAATTCATTAAGCACATCATTTCTAGACATACGCTGAGGTGGATCGTCATTCTCTATGGTATTGTAAAATCTTCAACGATTATCTCTATATGGATGGTTCATTGGCAAGAATCATCGATGTCCCATAAAATAGAAACACCGGCGATACTTCAGTATTTTTGATCGATTATTCTTCATTCAAACAAGACATGAAAATTTTCTTTTTTTGGTCCATCCAGACATCATTCCATAAGCCGAAAAATCATTGATTGTCCACATAAGTGCAGCACACATCTGAAATATGTCTTTTGAACATGCATCGTATGTGGGCACACCCACATCCCATAGCAGTTTCAGCTCTTTTTTTAAAGGTTTCATGTATACAACTATATCATTACTGGGAACAGAAGGGACAAATATCAGTATACTCAGAAACGTGTAAGGCTATTTCATACAGAACCTTGGGGGAAGGATATAAATGGGATTTAAAACTAGCCATTTGTTGTGTGAAGTAATCATCTGCCCAAATAAATTAAAACTATCACATGAAATACCCAGTCTCACATTACGCACGTCGGCTGAAAATTCAGGAAATCATGCATCAAATCTCTACCATGAAAATCCATCTACATGGTGAACCAACACTTCATTATTATTTTTTCTTTCGGTGTCATTCCATCGCATTTTTACTTATATATCATCAGACATGAAATGGTTCTATAATCTTGGGATCAATGGAAAGTGCCACATTACTTTTTTTGGTAGACGAGATGGTGTTCCATCTTCTTTTGGCATCCATCAGGAGGTTACACATTTGATACAATCATTTCTTTTAGTTGTTTCCTCCCAAAATTTGCTGCAATCATTCGAGCAAGCATTATTTTTTTTCAGAATCCATGTTTATCAACTAACTTCAATTCAATATAGTGGTTTGAGGGAATATCTTCATAATATAGAATGAAGTCCTTCAAGAAGGTAAGAATGTAATCAATTGCTGTATTTGAAATCCCATACAGAGTATTCCCATGAAACAATCAGATTAGAAATTCCAACTTTTTCCTTATACCGCATTGCCGATATATTGGAGTCGTCGCAACCTCATTAAATTTTTTAACCCTATCATCATCATCATTTTCATTGGATGAATCATGTGTGTTTGTATCGAAATCTGGTTGGATGGACATCCTTTTCTTCTCATGATGCCGAATAAATGAAAACTGATCATATATCAAACTCTCCAATTCATTCATATCATTTGGATCATCAACATTTTGAGATTCCATTTTCTTTCCATTATGATCCCACACATAATAGTTTGTTTGGAAACAATATTTGGTTATATGATAGATAACTACTTCACAACCCAGCCAAGGTCTTCCAACATAATTATATCAAGGGCAGTGTATGCGAACACTATCTGAAGCCTTGTCAAATGAAAAATATAGAAATCCATTAAAATTATTTTGAAATTTGGTTGAAATATGATCAGTTTCGTACATCCAACTTCTATCCATTCTGTAAAAAAATTGAAATAAGTCATTTCAAAGCAATTCAATAATATTGAAGTTCAATCAAAAAATATTTAGGTAAATGACAATTGTTTACTTAATATAAAAGCGTAATTGCATTACTCTTTATGAGAATCATATTAAGAAATACAAGAAAATACAGTGTATATAAGAAAATAAGATTTAGATTTTCTAATGCCTATATTCAAGGATTGACCAATAAGATATTCTACATGGATCAAGGAATACATAATCCTTAAGGGACTTGTTGGGAATACATGGGTATTATAATTTAACTCCTTCAGGGATATCAGAATGAGGAGTAGGATGAGGATCAGGGAAGTGGTGAGGCTATCCAAGGGGGGTGCGGGGTGTCCAGGTGGTGCGGGGTGTCCAGGCGGTAATGGGGCTGTCCGGGGGGGGGGGGGGGGGGGTTAGAGGTGTCTAGGGGGTGGGGGTGGGGGGTTGTCAGGGGGGATTGGGGTGTCCACATGGGCGGGCTGTCCACGGCGTTGGTCAGGTTGTCCGGCGGGTTAGAGGGAGTCCAGGGGGGTGGGTGGGCTATCCAATGAGGCGAGAAGGGTGTCCAAGAGGTGGGTGGGGATGTTCGTGGGGGAGTACAAGGTGTCTGTGGGGGAGGGTGGGCCGCTCATGGGGGGGCATGGCTGTCTAGGGGGCCTGGGGTGTCAAGGGGGTGGGTGGGCTGTCCTGGGGAGTGGGCGGGCTATCCACGGGGGGTGGTTGGGCTGTCCACGGGGGGTGGTCGGGCTGTCCACGAGGGTGGCGGTGCTGTTCAGTGGGGTTGGGGGTGTGATGGGGGTTGAGGGGATTTTCAGTGGGTGGAGGGGCATCTTGAGGGATGGGGTTGTCCGGGGGGTGGTGGGCGGGTGTTCAGGGGTGGGGTGGGTGGGCTATCAACAGGGGTGGGGGGCTATCCAGGGGGCATGGGATGTCCAAGGGGGTGGGCTGGATGTCCACGGGGTGGTGGGGCTGTCCAGGGGGGTCATGGGTGTCTAGGGGTGGGGGGGCTTTCTAGGGGTGGGGGGTTGTCCAGGGGGTACATGGTGTCCAGGGGTGTGCATGATGTCTAGGGGGTGGTGGGTGTGTCCGGGATATCCAGGGGTACAGGGTGTCCAGGGGCTGGGCGAGATGTCCCTAGGGGTGGGGGTAGTCCACGGGGGGGAGGGGGTGTCTAGGGGTGGTTGGGGCTATCCAGGGAGTACTATAAGTAGTTTCCAATCATGAATTGGAAAATAAAAAAAATTGACTGATAGCAGCTACTTTTTCCTTTTGAGTTTGTGGTAGTTTAAATAGCTTCAATATGTTTCTATGACGATTTCCAAAAAATCACAGCAAAAATTGGAATCAGCATCCAACTCTTGTTATTTCTATAAATTTAGCGGCAGCTTCGGGGAATCGTCACATAATGTTATTTAGTGGCGTTTTTGGTTTTAGCGACAGTTTCAAATACCAAAAAATTGAAAGGATATAGTAGTGGTTTGAACCGCCATTATATCCTCACTATTTTTTGTCATGGAAAACAACTGCTGAAACAAATAATGGTAAACAAATATTTACAATAAATAGTGGTGTTTAAAACCAATACTAAACAATTATTAGGCATATATAGCAGGGGTTTAAAACGTTTTTATATATCGCTTTAAAAAACCCCAACTGCAGAATTTTCAACCCTGGAAGATAAAAACAAAATTCAATACATATGATTAAAATTATATCCATATTCACCACACCCACATATGAGATCATATAATCATGAAGGTTATCAACATGGTTTAATAGAATGTAAAAAATAATTGAATATTCCAGGAATACATTACATTAATTAACAAGGAAAAACATTCAAGTGACTATTAGATTTCTAAGACACCCTTGGAAGACATTAATGAAGGAAGAAGAAAACTCCTTCAAAAATCTAATGAGATTTACAGAATCTAAAAATTGTATTAAGCTATGGGATATTAGTTTTAATGCTAAAACATGGATCCAAACTTATAAAAGATTCACTAAGTATAAATATATTTAATGAGATTTTAGAATACAGTAAAAAGGGGATCTGTCTTTGTACAGTTCCAAATAAACCACTTCGAATTTTTTTTACCTATTTTATAAAAATATATCTAAAAACCACACATATATATCATTAAAATATAAATAGGTTTAATTATTAATAAAAATCGAACACTGGCATCATAAAAACATAACCAAATAGTCACTTAGTGAGTCGAAACCACCTAAAAAAAATAGGCACACTTTATGAATAGAATGATCTCTATTAAGAACTTAAGAATAAATCACACGAAATTCATGACCAAGGAAAAAAATACATAATCACTATAAATCCACATGAAAATAAAATACATTAAAACCCAACACTACAATTCTATAGAACAAAATAAGACGAAGCCCCATGATCTGTGGAATCACCATATGAGTGGTAGTATGTTGTATGTTTAGTTAAAAATGATATATGAAACCAAATTCAACCCTAGTTACAGACATCTAACAATCATGTATTAGTAATTGATTCAATATTAAATATTGTGAATCATAAAATTTTCCAAAATCCCAATGATAGGAAAAAATGACGTGATCTTGGTAGATATTGAAATAAATGTAGAAATCAGAGGAAGCTAGATTCTATGTTTGTATTGGGGAAGTGATTTAAAGAGTCTAACCTAGATGGGTGATTTGCAGCCAATCGGATAGAAGAACTTAGGTTAGGCTTCACTTTGTGCTGGGGCTTTTAGAAATTGGAGGGAAACGATTTCTCTTCTGTGTTTTAGGGGCATCTAGAAATCGAGCATTTGAGTAGACCTTTCCCAATGGTTTGTAAAAGCTGTTGAAAAAAATAGCCTTTACCAACGATTTTCTACAAACTATTGGTAAAGGGTGAAATCATTTTGGATTTCCCAACGATTTCTTCAAACCATTGGTAAAAAACACTTATACAAATAGTTATGGAAAATCACTGGTATACAAGTGTTGGGAAAACCCAACTTTCCGGTAGTGAGACAAAGACTTATAAATTCAACATAAAATAATACGTGATGTGATTTTATACAAACCTATACCCCATTTTTTTATTTCACCACTATGTGATTATTAAATTAGTTAATAAAAAATTTATTCCATAAAATACCGTTGCTATAAAATTTGACACTATTAATTTCATTTAACATTAAATACATGAAGAAAAAGTAATAATTATAATACATTGATTAACAACATATATAATATATCCTATATATTCAATAAATTTATGATACACATTATAGAATCCCAAATATATAAAAATACATCATTTTAAAATAAATTATTTCATTTATCTATTAATTAAACAAATATTGTATTAGCATTGTAGAGGCAGTTTTGGTAAATATAATTTAAAAAATAAAAAAAAAATTATAATTAATCTAATATCATCATGTTAAAAATAGAATATTTATTTCCATTTATAAATTTAATTTTCACTATATTGACAAATAATTATTATTAAATACAATGAGTGTGACACTTTGTAACTATCTTTGATTTAAAAAATATATATGTTATTATGATGGAAAAATCCACATAAAAAATAAAATTAAATAATAATGTGATAATGTTAGAATTTTATTAATCAAAAAAATTTGTACAATTTAGGTCACATTCATAACATTATCTTTTTGTATTATCATTTATTTAATTTCATTAACTGTTGTTGTGATAACATGTTCTTTAATATATAAATGTCAATATTATTTCTATAAAATTCCAGACGTACTATAATTGGATAATTTTAAACATTTTAACCATTTACCATTCAATTGGACAAATTTAGGATTTTTAATAATTTTATATCATTTAATAAGTTATTATTTTCATTAGAATATAAATAATAACAATTTTCACACTATTTAATACATTGACATATGAAAAAATCTATCAAAAAATATATATTCACAGCAAATATTTTAATACATACCTAAAACATAAGGGGAATATATAAAAATCATCTATAAAAAATGTATCTCAATGTATATTAATATTAATATTTTGGAAATCATTTATTTGACATTTCAATTAATTAAACAATCACTACATATTCATTTTGAATTCTATTAAGCTAAATAATTACCACCCAAAAATTAATAAATTATTAAAATGATTCAGATTGTCATTTATTATTTACATGTAGTATTTACTGTATATTGTACCTTATTTGGAACTACATATTAAAATATTTAACATGTTAATAACCAAAGTATTACTTTTGTTACTTTAATTAAAATATAATAATAAAAATGGAATAAAGCCTTGTAAGGGTCTTAAAAAGGTTATAAAATCATCCCAAGGATGATTATTGTCCAAAATAAGTCATAAAACAATTTTAGTACATGTTTTAGGGTAATGTAATAATATTTACAATATTATTTCACCCTTAATTACCTGATTTTTCCTTATTTCTAGTAATTAAAATTACTAAAGTGACTAATTATATTATCCAAAAATAAAATGGGTATATTCAATAAATATAGATCATATTATTCAAAATATTGAATCTACTTTTCAAAATTGAAAACAAATATTTTTCTAAAATTAATATAAAATTAATCCCATAGACGAGGTGAGAAAACAACTTTCTAATGTGAATTTCTCAAAAAGATAGAAATGTTTTTAAATACTAATTAAAAATTAAACATACTAAAATTACTAAAATTTGATTAATCTATGTATTATATATCTAATTTTACATTATAAAAATTTAAAATATAATTTAATATCATAAAATATTTAGATTAAAATTCTATTTTCAATTAAAATGTTGTATTGTTTTTCTATTCATCAATAAATGAAACATATCAAAACACAATTAAAAATATTTACATATTGTTATCCAAAATAAAAAAACGAATTTTATTTTTTCAAATATATTTTATAGTAGTTTCAAATTTTCTTAATTAAATAACTACCCCTAAAAAAGTGGAAATATGTTCATAGAAAAATATTCATTTTTTGCGTAACAGTAGATTTAATTTCATATAATGTCTAAAAACCCAATTATATAAATATAAAAAAATATATTGAATATATAATATATTTAAATTTCATAATATGGTAATTATTAATAATTTTAACCAATGTAATTTGTATGTTGTAACAATATTTCATTGTATTTTTAAGATGGTTGTTGAATGCAATATTAGATTTCAAGAATATTATATTTAAAAAGATACATACCATATAATGTAATGGTGTTACATTCCCACCTACTTCAATAAATATAATCCAATAAAATTGAAATCACACTTCAAAAGTCAAATATTGATATTTGAAAATTTATTTTTTGGAAAACTCACATCAAAAATAGGGTTATTAAAACACCCTCTAAATAAGAGGGAAAGGAAAATGCGATGTTGACAAAAAAATTAGGATTTTGAATATGTGAACATTATCATAATGTGATAACATGAACATGTAAGAGAAATATAACTACCATTTTATGATAGAGAGTGATATATAATGTGGTCATTGTAAATTTAACATTCCCAAAACCAAAAATCTTGTGACATGTTTAAAGAACATTGATTTATTATTAGGAAAAGTAAATATATAACATTTTGGTTAAAAATTATCTTCCTATATTTGAGGTATTATCTTACAATACAAAAAGATCATTGGGGATTAATCACGATTTCTTTCTATGTAATATGCATAATCTTATAATTTTATTGTACATTATTATATTTTCACTATATCTCTTATGCCAGGAAATGGACATTGATGTTAAAATATCATACATAAAACCCATATATTGAATCCTATAGTCCACATGTCATTACACTATCCTCAAAATATTTATCAATACCATTATGCTTATTAGACATTATCTAATATCATAAATCCTATTGTCACCTCAAATAATAACATCTAAAGATCATCATAATCCATTTCATAAGTAGTCATCTTAATACTAATTCAAAAAACAAATTCCAAATTCACACATAAAATATTTATTAGGAAGGTCTCTAAATTTTCAAAATCAAGTTGACATCATATTTTTCTCCAAAATATAATGATACTACTCTTGTAACAATCCAAATATATGAATATATTTGCTTCCATTAAACCTTAATGAAATCTTCCTTGTTTCAAATAAAAAAATCGCATATATATTTCTTAAATATAAACATGTAGTAGACAAATTAAAGTTAACATATAGCATAAAATCCATAAATATCTTAATATTAAAAAATATTATTCCATAAAAATATATTTTTTACGATTATCTAAACATAAATCATATATTAGGAGTTCTATTTCATCAATCATGTTTTTACTAAATATCAATTTTCTACTAAATAACTTTTCAAGGTCTTAGTACAATTCAACATATTCTCTGTAATCTTTAAAGAATCATTACTACTATAAAATACTTACATGTTTCATAATTCGTATTCCCATAGATCCATTGATAATATAATTTTTCATTCCATATATAAAATAACATCGATTTTTATACATCATTATTAAACCATTAACTTTGATTCATCATCTTATTCATTAATAACTCCTAACATCAGTTTTTACATTTTAGTATTTTCATAATAAGTTGTAAAACCATTAATTTTATAACTTTTATTATTCTATCCACTGAAAAAAACAAAAATCATAATGTGATCAACACAAATTAGAGTTATATAATCATAAAGAATCATTTATAGGATATGTAAGTCATGAAAATTATTTATGAAATGAATCATTAGGTTTAACCTAGGATATCCATGGTATTAAAAAATATTTTTTTGATATCCTTTAATTATATTTATCCTTAATGTAATTCATATGGTTATATTTTCTAATTCATGTTTCACTAAATATAGTACCCTAGTTTTCTTCTAAACATGCTTCGATACCAACTGTAATGTCCCAAAATCTAGTAGCCCAGAGTTGGTGCAATACATTATTAAGTTGGCATAATATACTAATAATCAAATCCCAAACGATAGATTAGTTTATTATAATTAGTAAATAAGAAATATAATTGAAATGTCAATTATAATTTATAAATAAAATAAAAAACATATATTCTTTTGGAACACCATTACTTCCCATAGCGTAACTCTGCATATTATTCATAATATACTTCTTGGAATGCTGGGGAATGATAAATCATAAGAGAGGGGTGAGATAAGATGCACATTATGTTTTAAAAATAGCAAATTACATCTTGAAATATATAATTCCAAATCAATATGGCAAGGTAAAATAATTGAATAACCATTCCATTTGATTAAATAACATTTACAAAATTAGAATTGATTTTTTTAAATGTTTGGGGCCGAAGCCTCATATTTATTATTGAAACAAAGAAAATACCTCTTTTAACTGGGTAGAGGGAGACCCATTACATAACCAAAAGGCCCATTGGACATTTATCCCATTACATAGCCCGTAGGCCCAATTTTTTGGCCCAAATCCCATTCTGTGAATAGTACTGCTATAGTACCCGCACTGCTACAGAACTCGCCGCTACTACAGTCCCCCTGCCACCGCTAAAGTACCCCTGCCACCGCTACAGTGCCGTCGTTGCAACAGTATCTCAGCTCTTATAGTAGCGTTATAGTGCTGTTAGAGTAACATGTTCCCAATGGTTTTTCAACCCCCGTTTTCTATGTAGAATTATGGGGTGATTACCACTAAGACAAACCCCATCTACATCAAAATCAAAATTGATTGAGAGTTTCATAGTGAAAGAATCATTGATACAAAAAAATAAATCATTATGAATGAAATTATTAATAACTTTACATAATTTTTATAAATATAATTATAAATTTACCTTCAATACCTTACAAAATATGATGAAATCATAATGGGAGAAACCCACTTAATTTTTTCACATAATTCATCTCATGAGATCACTATTTCATTAAGGGGGATTTCAATATACGATCCCACCAATAATTTCATGTCCATATAATTCCACACACATTGAGATAATATAATCAATTCATTAATAATTAGGATTTGTCTTCATGTACCCATATTTACTAAAAGATACAGATTTAACATTATTTCTCTAGTAAAACAAATAACATTCAATGTCGACACAATACGCAAAATGTTGTATTGTTTTGGAAATAGTAAAATGAATCGATTAGGAATATCAAATATATATTCCCATAAAACTAGTGTAGATAAATAATAAGATAAAAAAATTTCATTTCACACATTATGAAATCATCACATAATCAAAAAGTATATTTTTATCCAAAAGAATGATAATTGGGTTACGAAATCCATTACTTCATGTATCCAGTAGAATAGTATACCCCATAATAGTAATAATTATCAAATATAACAATTCACGACATGAATATCATATGATTCATTATATTATATAAAAAATTTATATAAACCTCACACAATAAATAAGTAGCATATATGTCTTGTATCTCGCAGAAGTAAAAGTGAGACCAGAATCCATTACCACACACTTAATTTTTTTATATCTTCTATAAAATATTATATAATGGTTTTAATAATGTTATTAATTTTTAAAATATCCATTTTTATATGTATGATATCTTATATTATCTTTTTATATCATTTTATCATTCACTTGGTAATAATATTTCCTTATAACTATGGATTCAACTGTTCTATTCTTCATTTTCATATTCTTGGTTTGTTGTGAATGTCCTGGTTCATGTTCAAAGGATATTGTTACACCAACTAATATTATATTATTAATATTATCAATATCATATATAGTCATTAAATATTTTATATTGTCATTATTGAATGATTAACATAGAATGTGACTCCTATCATATCACGGAGATGTTAGGATACACGTAGGAACGAGCAAAAATATGATTACCTTAATGGTAAATTAGTTAGGAATTGGATGGTATAATAATTATACTGAATTAATATCATGTCCTATGAACAATATTTATCCATTGATTCCTTCAATATACGAATCCATGTAATGTGTACCATTATCCTAAGAAAATATCTTTATATAGATGATAATTAGTTATTAATTTTTCATGTAAATTATACATTAAGATGATGTAAAAGAAGAAACAAACATGAATAATTTAGTAAAAATGTATACCCTTTCATTGGTTTAATTCCATTTCTTCACTTCAAAAGGGATATAAGGGTGTTATTTTTGGAAGAATTGTTTCTCTAGAATATATATAAATATTTTTAGAAGATTAAAGGGAATGGTTTGGCTGATCTTGATATTTGAAATTAGGGTGATTTAGTGAGGAAGGAGGTACTCCTTTATAATTGAGGTGAGCATCACATTCAAAATTCCACAAAATATTAATTATAATAATTATATTAGAGTGAGAAAATCAAAATGGAAAATATATGAATATTAAAAAAACCGTATATTATTACATTTTTATTATTTATCATTTTTTTTTGAAATTATATAATTGTATAAAATTATAAATCATTCAATTATCGTTATTGTTAAATTTTATACTATTCATTTTATTTGACATAAAATAAATAAAGACATATCAGATATATTTATTTCAACAATCTATTAAATATCTTAATGATATATAAAATTAGTTTGATAAATTAAATCATCCCAAATATATAAAAATTTATACTCTTTAAATCAAGTATTTTAATTGTCTCTTAAATAATTTAATATTCTATTTCCATATAGAATAATTTAATGTAATTATAAAATTATTTAAAATTATAAATAAGGTTTTTTATTTAAACTATTTTCATTAGGATATGAATATACCTTCATTTTTGTTCATCTCATGATGTTGTCACTATGAGAACACATAAATTATATTAACTAAAAAGAGTAATTTTCGTTGACTGAAATAATATATATGTTATTTATTTCGAAACATTCAATTAAAAATATCAAATTAGATACTAATGTTTTAATGGATTAAGAGTCTCCATCCAAATAAATTAAATAAGTTTAGGTCAAATTTGTACCCATTTCATTTGATTTTACCATTTTTTAATCCTTTAACTCTTACCTGGATAACGTGGATGTTATTTAATGAGGGTAAATACTATTATAATAAAACAATCAAAGAACCATAAATAGATAATTCATAACATATTTATCCTTTTATAATTTATTTGAAACAATTCGATATTTTTAGTTGTTCTATATATTTTAGTACATTATTATTTATTTAGAAATATCCTCAATCTATATTTTGACACAATTTATTACATTGAATTTTAAATTTATAAATCAACCATGATATCTTAAAAAACTCTATTAATATATCCCAAAAAAGTAATAGTAATCAATAAAATTATTGGATGATATTAATTTTCTGAAATTATATAAATATTAATATTATTAATATCATTTATATGATATTTAGAAAAATAAAAATAATTATGTATCTTTTTTTCCCAAGCATTTAAGATAATTATTTATTTCATAAAATTTATAAATAAATTACCGTGATTATGAATGAAATTTTATCTTTACAAATACAATTTATAGTATAATATATCCTATAGGAAGCCATATATTAAAATTTTTAACTTGTTAAAAACAAAATCATGACATCATTATCTTTTCATTAAAATAAAATACTATTATTTTTATAATTTCATAAATGTTTCTCCTAAAGCACATAAAATTGGCCTAAGGGTTATTATGATATACAATATCTCATTAAATAAATTTATGAGTTGAGTTACTAGTTTTTTACAATATTTATAATATATTTTATTTCTTTTAATTACCCCAATTACCCATAACCATGGTAACTTGAATTACTAATGTTACTATTCATATTTGGAAAAATTAAATGGTATATATTTAGTAAAGTTGTTCCTTATGATTTAAAATATAGAATACATTGTTTTTAAATTCAAAACCATATAATTAGATGAAGTTATTTTAAAATTCACTCTATAGAAGGGGCGAAAAATATGTTTTTGAAATGAAAAAAATACAAAAATATGAAGTCTTTTTATATCCACATTCAGAATAAAAATATTTAAATGAACATCATTGGATTAATATAAGTAATAATGATCAAGTTTTAATTAAACCCAATTTAATATATAATTTAAAATAAAAAATTACTTAGAAACAATACCAGTTTTCCAATAATATGTAGTATTTTTTAACCATTCATCAAAAAATTTAATATATAATAAAAATGACTTAATGTAATCCAATTTAAATTCTGATATTATGAATTAATAATTGGTGTTTATTTTTTCAATTATAGTTAATAACTGTTTCTTAATAATGTTCTATACCTACTTCACCCTCAAAAGGATGCAAAACTACCTTAGAAATATATTTCGTTTTATTATTTAAAGTGGATTTATTTTTATATAATTTATATAAAGCATGTATGTAGAATATAAAAAAAATATAATAAACATATTATATATATAAATTTCATAAATTTCATAATAGTATTCATTTTCATAAATTTTATGCATAGTTTTTAATAATATTTATTTTATCATTTAATCGGGGTGTTTTGTGAAATGTAAGCTTTCGAAAAGATTAATTTTAATAAAAGACACACAAAATATTACCTAGGAATTAAAGTGTTAAAAACGAATTATTTAGATAGTAAATAACACTACGAATATATCTAATAAATATGATAACTCATCACTATTTACAAATTAAAAATATTTGATTATTTCCCAATTGGTTCTCTTTTGGAAGTAGACCATATAAATATATTGATCTCATAAATCATATTTAAATTAATTTAGGATTTAATATATTGATATAAATTTCAAATGACAGTGGGTACTACCACCATTTAATTCAATATGAGGAGATGAAGATGATATAAGGGTTAATTTGTGGGATTTACCTAACACGATGGACCCTTTTCATTCAATAATGGGATCGATGATTCATGAAATTATATGTAAGAAAAAAATTAGTTCATTTATGGATTTTATTGTTTAGATCGGCCTTTTGTTTATGAAATTCATGTATTTTTAATCATATAGCCTCATAATTCGGAGTTCTGAACAATAATTATTGAGCCACTGAAGAATCTAGGTTAATATATTTCTCTGGATTACAAGAATATGTGGATTTCAATTATAAACTTATTTATTAAGTGTTTCTATCCACCAATTATGATGATATATTTTTTATGAATTTTCTATAAGATTTTACCTTTATATTCATCCACATATAAAATATATGGAAAATACATGTTTCAATAATAATATTTTTATTCCTTTCTCTTAGATGTGTCCTAATCCAATGATCTACAAGAAATTTCGAAATAGATTGAGGTTATGGGTTGGTATAATCTCTGCTAATTATAACTGTGGATCTCTTCATTTTCATGTGGAGTCTCATAATAAGATAGATATTTCTCTAATGGAAGAACAATAGGATCCAACTAGAGTGGTAAATGGTATTGTGATTGAAAATTTTGAATCTCCTGTATCTTCTCCCATATTATACTTTAATTAACATGGACATGATTTATCTCAAGAAGATTTAATTTCACTTATTGTTATATCATCTTCTAATAGTGTAATTTTTTTGATGGTGTGAATAAATGGGATTATATTTGTAATGTGGCTAGGATGAAGCGTCAAGATCATGTTTTCAAACATTTGGAACAAAATGTTATAGGTATGGGGCCGTTGTTGATGAATACATACAGATATAAAGATCTGGACACCATTAAGATAATTAATTAATATATAGAACTGTTTTTTGGGAATTATAATGTTCATGACCAAGGATACTAGACTCAATATGGGGATAAATAAATATATTCTATTTGATCTGATTGTCTTGTGAATTAAGTTGAATCAATTTATTCTGTATGTATTTGATAGAATCTATTAGGTTGGTCATCATAAGTATGATCAATTCATATATTCAAAAATACAATGGGTGGAATTCAGTATTTTAATATAAATCACCTATAGGGTCGCACTTTTGTGAATTTTTAGCTTGATATGTCATCATCAGTTAAATATCATAAATTCCTCCAAGATGTGTTGACATCTTTAAAATTCACTAGAAATTGGGGTAATATCATAAAAAATAAATAAAAAATAATAAAAATCGGAGAATAAAGAAACTTCATATACATATAAAAATACTAATTTAAAAAGAGTTTTTAATATGTATTTATATATGTTTAGGAAAATTATTCTTTCCATTTGATGTATTAATTTATGATTTTTCTGCAAAAGGATTATAGATAATCATATAACTAAAATAATCTTGTACTAGGAAAATTATTTCATTTATATTTTTTATTAATCAAGTTATGATAATTATTTCATGGTCTATAATCATTGATATGATTATTTTTTATGTTTTTTCTTAATTATTTTTTGTTTTGAATGAGGTGTGGTAGGATATGTTTGAACCCATTCCCTCCAACTCTTTATTATTTTTGAAATAAGTTGGAATTAGATTTCTTACCTTCAAAAAATTATTCAATTTTTCATAGGGGAAGGAAAACATAATAATGGAGGATCTATGAATCTCAATAAGAGTAACCATAAAAAACGTTCAATGAATAAATAAATCAAGAATAATTTTGAAAATTGAAAAATTAACCAATATGTAATAAAACAAATATAAAATAATAGAATATCCCATGATGGAATAAAAATATTTATAGAAGCTAAAATAATAAAAAGTATTTAAATAATGATAGTTTTGGTATGATCATATTCTTATCATGAATTACTTATGAAATGATATCATAAAAAAAATAGGTAAAGCGTAGACCAAGTACGCAATATTGATTGTCTCATGATATATAATGAATCATAGAGGGTATAAAATTGGACACATAGATCACTTAAAATGTCCACTGAATTCATCATATAAATTATATTAATAATAATTTAATACATAAACAAACTAAGTGTTCATATTGAATAACTAGCATACAAAATATTTACATATCGATGGGTTGGCCAAAAAAAATAACCTGATCAAAATATATTATAAATGTAGGATGATACCTTTATTTTATTTCCATATAAATTTATATGAACAATTAAATTATATTTAAATATATGATAAAAAATTTAACAGAATATTAAAACCATTCATTATAATAATATAAAAAACATTTAATTAAATTTTAAACAATAATTTTAATATAATTGAGGAAATTAATTTCATCGAAAAAAACCATGGAATATTTTAAATGTGTCATCGATGAAATGAATGGTTATATGAGTAAAAAAATAATTTCAAGGAATAAATGTTAAAAAAAATTTATCATTGAATTTTATTGTAAAAAGTAAACAATTCATTATTCAGAAAATTAATATATGAGTTGTTTTAAAACATTTAAAATAATTTAAAATATGTTTTAAAATGAATTGAAATAATAATATTTACAATAAAAAGAAAATTTATCAAAAACAATTAAGAAATATAAACATGAAAGAATAATTTTATCAATGAAAGAAATTTTTTGTCAAATTTTCAGAATTATAATTTTCATGATCATATTATGTACCAAAGAGATGAAGATGAAAGGAAAATTAATATACATCCTTTATAATAAAATCGTAAGAAAATATATATTTTATAACATAATAAAAACAAAAAATTGTCCTCAACGAAAATTTAATAAAAAATGACAAATATAAAATGGGAATGTAAAATAAACCCGTACATCAGAATTTTTTATGGTAGGATTCATCATATCATATAGAAGAAACAAGTGTTTTAAAATACTTTATTATTGGAAATTTACATGTATTTGTTACTTTTTAATTTAATTTTTAAAAATTATCATCCATGATATGAATAGTTATTGTCAAAATTTAAAACAAATGGTTTTTCAGTCAATTTCACCGAGATTAATATAGTATATAAGCTCTGGTTTAATGTGTCATGAAATTGTTATTTCATCCATAAAATAGTAGTATTTTAAATTATATAAATAGTTTCATGATATAAAAGTTTTGAATCATTAATTGAAACTCATAATAAAAAAACTAATTATAACTCTTCATAGATGATGTTTTCCCACCTAACAGTCCAATGAAATTATCAATATCAAATATATAAAAGTATAATAAGGTAGATGATATACTATATTTACATGATAATAATTATGTTATAATAATCAAAAACATTCCTTAATAAACTATTTGTAAAATCAATGTAATTCAATGATGAATAAAACACTACATCAATACCAAGATAGGGTAGGTTGTGCATACACATGAGTAATGTATTAATTTTCTACAAGATTGAAATGAGTCAGAAAATAATATTCAATTAACATAAAAAACGGACAAAAACACACACACACAGAGAGATATACACATATATATAGGATAATGGTGTTTCTATATAATCATGGTAAAAGATCATATTTAACAAATGGATTAAAAAATAAACTTGAAATATTTCGGTTATGAGTTTTATCATTTATTTGGAAAACATTGCCTAACATACTCCATAATTAGTATTGACGTTGTCATTTGGGGAGACCATGATCTCTATGGGATGTCTGGAGACATTAGAAATGTATTTGGATAGATCATTTTCATGTTAAATTTATTATTTTGTATTTTAAAGAGACGATAGAAGGATGCCTTATATAATTGAGGCTGGTTGAGCACTTTTAATTATTCGTCACAATTAAATAATATAATTATCTTTCACATTTACATATTTATCTGGAATAATTAAAATTTTAAACTAATTTGATAAATATTTAAATACACTAACCTAATTTAAATTAAGATAATGTTTCTCGACCTTACCATAATGTTATAAAATTAATTCACCATTTTTTCCACTTTACCAAGGTGATAAAATTATTAACAATGTTATTTTTTTGATAATAAATGAATAAAACCTCATTAAAAAAATAATCCCCTTGATTAATAATATAATATATATTTGAGGGTAACATTCTAGTATATAGATTCCTGAGTATTTTGTTTTTATTAGATAAACCCTTAACTTTTTTAGTTTCGTTATTAAATTATTTTATGGGGAATGGGGTATTAAGATGGTTGTTAGAAAATTATATTAACCTCCAACACCCCTCCATTGTTTATGCATTTTGGGGGGTGATTTGGAGTCTTTATTAGTGACAATTTTATGAATAATAGAATAACTGATTCATGTTTTTTATTTCCCATACGATCATTGGAATTAATGTATTTATTTAAGGATTTGTTATTTGTTCAATTAGAGGATTCAAAAATTGAATGATAATGATCGAATTATTATTTATCTCATGAAGAGGATATCCCAAGTTATGTATTTCTTGTAGATGATTACTTTTCTGTGAGGTATTAATAACCTATGAATTTATTTACAATTTTTTTATAAAATAAATTAAATTTTTGTATGATTTTATGGTGGGTTTTAGGGAATTTTACTAGGGGGAATAAATGATATATTCTTGAAATTTAGTGTATGGTTGGTTGGAATTTATATTAAATTATTGTGCCATATTTCTACTTATTATTCTTATATATATTTTAAAATAAATAATAAATAATTAACTATTATCTTAATTTATTTATTAGAGCTATCTTTATCAAGATTGGTTCTCAAAAGATTGTTTGGGGTTTTCTGGAGATATATAGATCTTATATGAAACTCAGAAGTGAGGGACAAATTTTATATAATATTTTTTATGTAGTTATCCGCTTTAATTTAATTTAAAATTGAAAAAACACATGAGTTTAGATGAATGAATTTATGAATGGGTCTGGCCATATTGAATAAGGATCATAGGTAACCTAGTTTGATTAAATAGAATGAAATTATTCAATGGATGATGGGAATAAATTATTTTGATCATTGAGATTTTTTCCAATCAACTAGTGACTTGTTCTATAATTGTTATGAGTATCATTTGATTTTACCAAAGACCAAGAGAATGTAACCGAATTTATTTGATATGTGGATATATTAGATTCTAATATGACTATATTTTCTGTACTTTTAGGTGGTAAGGGTAAAAGTGATGAATGGAGAGACCACTCTATGTCTTGGGAATGATGGGAACCCTCTCATGAGTTCAATGGTTAGACTTTGATTATGAAGTGATGGGGAGATGCATTCCATGGATCAACATGGGATGACATTGTGGGATGTATCTAGGTAAAACCATGATGGATTAAACTTTGGATATTTAATATTTGACATATTATGGATTCTAAGGATTTATTTGAGACAATAAATTTACATTTCAAGGTGTTGGTTATTCGGAATTTTGACCCTACTTATGAGGCTTGGGTGGGGTGAGATACGATGGATTAGGAAGTTTTCTCTATATTTGAACCATGATCACTGAATAATTTCAGGTAGAAAGATCTTCCCATGTGTTTCATGTATGGTGAAAACATTATTAGAGGTGTCACTTGTAGTTGACGATCATGATGACATAGTGTTGAGAAAATATTTTTTCATGATTGGATGACATCTCAAAAATTAAAATTGGTGATTTTGGACACTATGTTCTCTCAAAGAGTCTAAAAAATCAAATTGGGGAATACCTTAGAAATAATAAGGGAAAATACATGCAGAAAATCACGGTTTGAATAGGGGTGATTTTTGGGTCGCCTTTGTCATATCAAAAGGTCATCGGCGCAGATCATACATGTGATCCCTAAGTTATCATGAATCCTACAAGTGCTCCAAACCACTTTTTACCCTACGTTCTATTTTTTCCTATAAATACACACTTGAGGTGTTCAGTTGGGCAAAAGAATATCCCAAAGCTGAATTTCTGCCCTGGTCTACCTAGTACTTCACCCCATACTTCCAAAAATGTCAATGTCATTCTTCAACACCATGAGTAGAGTATTTATTGGAGGATCATTGGACTTAATTCCTTTTTTGTGTTTGAAAACCATAACAAATTCTCGTATAATGTTCCCAACCTCCCCAAATCAAAAATACTTACACACTGCCTAATATTTTCATAGGAACTTGTGCACCACACTTCTGGGACTACTCTTGAATAATCATGAAGGCTTGATCCAAGTCCTGACCATGTATTACAATATAGGTTTTTCATCAGTAAAGTGAATATCAGGTCGCCCAAGTCTACATGTGCACCCATACATGAGTTCCCTTACCTACTTGAGTACCCCTATTTTATTCACATACACACTTTAGTCTATAATCCATAAAGCATTCCTAGTAGCCATTCATGGATTATCTTCTCATCAATGACTCCCTAATCTAAAAATAATTCTGTTGAGACCTCCACTATAACCTCTAGACATATGAAACTATTGGGAAAAACATATCTACATGTCCCCTATTTGGGTTTTTATATCCACAGTCAGAGGTTTCCCAAATTTGTTTCACAATGAGTTTAAGATTCATGGAGTATTTGTGGTTTTGTATATCCACAGTCACATGGACCTTTCCCCCAGAAATAGTTCTGGGACGTTCTTAGTTTAGAGGATGGTTGGGTCCTTGCCTCTTCCTTCTAAAAGAGATTCCCCAGAACCTCAGGTCATCGGTATTGAAGGTAATGTTCACACTTTCATTTCATCTATTTTAACAAATGATAATTCTTCCTCCCCTCCCAGGATAAATTTAAGGGAAACCATCAAGGCGCATGACCCTATATTTTCTTATAGTAGTTAAGATCATTGGTCATCCACTATTCTTCAGTTCCATATACGAGAGGGGAGATGGGAACATGGACTTTAATTACTCGTTTTCTCTCCCGTTGAGCATTGTCACCATGGGAATCCATCCTGGTGTAAGCCCGTATCCATTATCCATTCTTCCTTTAATTTTACCCATGTCTAATGTAAAGTGAATAGAGGGAAGGCTCGTCACCTCACCCTCGTCTTATGTCAACTCACCCTCGTGTTCTCTCACAGCCATAGGTTCAACCTCTTCCACTAGCGGAGGTGGAAAAGTGCATTTGTCATTATTCAATCATTCACATCCCATTTTTTCTCACACCGATCATGAATCACGTCAGTTTAGAGATTTGTGATGATTACAACATGCGAACAAATACTGACGACTTAATGAACTAAAAGAACTATGATTCCCACTATAATTGTGATACATAAGAAGCATTCTTAGGGCCCAAGATCAGTGGATATCATCATCAGGAATACTACCCTAATTTTCATAATATGGGAATAATTATTAAGAATAAGTCCAAATTAAAAACCCCCAAATCATCAAGGCATCCATTCTAATAGGTATGCCAAAATCACTAATTTATCTCAAAGGACTACAATTTTTTATGAGACTAAGAGAACTATATGGGCTTTGATTCCCAACATGGGATACGTAGGAAGAGTCCTTGAGGTTCAAACCCAACACTTCAAATCCACCATGTTCTCCATAGGCCATATTACTAATAAGGTCTGATCATACATGGAAACACATATCCTTTCTTGGTTCATTGGGCTGCTTTATCATATATCCCACAAAAAACAATGACTCATTACCTTTCACATAGAGGTCCTTATCACATGACCATAAAAGGTATGACGATTCCCATTATGTGACACTGAAATATGAAGGTTTTTATTCCTGTTAAAAGGATATGTAGGTATTGCATTATATGGGTATTATCCCAATATCAAAACAAACCATCATCTCCCTGGATGAAAATAAATTATAGAGTGCCTCACTTAGTGGATTAAAAACTAGTATCATCATACTGATGAATTAGACAATCATCAAATAATATATTATAGTATAACATTAATGGAGAACCTCAAATACCTAAGAATAAGTAAATTAATGAAAAAACATCAATACATAATGATGATTCACAATTTTACAAATGTTAATCATTAATTGCAGATTCTAAGGAAAACTTATGTTATATTTGGTGAATTAATAAGGATTCAGGAAAATATCTCAAATAAAAAATTAGATTCCCATAGTAAAACAATTATTTCCCCCAAAAGGGTGTGATGAGTCCTAACTCTCATCCTATCAATCAATGTATGTTATTATGAATCATATAGATCAAACATAACAAACACCTACCTTTGGAAAGCAGGTCCCCATTGAATGAAGAACTGTATGATGTTTCAGGTTCTATAAATAAATCCAATGGAAACGTTTTAGAAGTAGTGGATCTTAAAACTAGGATAAAAATTTCAAATAACTACGAAACTGTTTTTTAAGAGATTATGTAATGAGGGGATGAGTCTTGATAAACTATCACCATGGGATTAGATCTCTTATTGAGTGAAAATCTATGAGCCTATGTGAGAATTCAATAGGGACTATAACTTTTAGAGGATTTAGTTGGGTTTTTGTGGTGGTCACCCAAATGTTTTCTATTATGGGTTAGTTTGAAAGCCTCTTTAGTGATTGAATGGATGTTCTAGTGAGATAGTATCCTCATATATTTTATGTATGTGATAGTTTTAATATCCCCCTAGTGTCGGTGATGATTTTTTAGTGTGATGATCACCCCAAAACTAGGTATTTGGTACCAGACCATTTCAGTCATGGATTCAGTTAGTTTAAAGACTATTCTATATTAATTTAGTTCTCTACATGGAAAAATACATTTTTTAGTTTAAGTGGGTGTGCATGAATTATACAATTCCCATGGTGTCTTAGGTCGTGGATGAAAATCAGAATTATGTAGTAGTCAATATATGTTTTCATGGATAACCAATTGACCTCCGTAATGTGAATAGACATGGGTCATGGGTCTTTTATGTTTTTATTATTTCTTGAGTATTTAGGAATTGGGTAATAGTTATGGATTCCTTTTTTCAATGAGTATATAGTTTTTGGTTGAGAATAGGTTTTATAGCACAATAACATTATTAGATTCTTGTGTTTTGTTTATGTAAGTTCAACTGGGTTCTTGATCAATTAATTAGAAACTTAGGGAAAATAATTCATGTGTATATTATAAGTTTTCATGAAGGAAAATATAGTATACATTGACTAAATTATCAATTTTAATAATCTAATTTTCCCTGAGAACACACAAACATATTGTTGGGTACATTTTGGGTACTCTATGAGGAACTATTGACTTTAATTCTGACATCATAAATTGGCATCTTAGTACACATTCTGACCACATATTTAAATTTATTTTCAGAAAATAGGATTTTTAGTTGATCATCATGGGTATCTCGATTAGTTTTGGGATGAAATGTAATTTTTTCTTATATATAGAACTAAAAAACGTGTTTTTGTGTTTTATATTTGGTTTATTTTGAATTTAGGTTTATTTCTCTAGGATAGTGGTTAATGGTGGATTTTATGACAGCATAATCTATCAAATTACCATTGTTTATACTATTTTCATACAATAAAATGTCACAAATGGTACTTGCTTATTTTTTATATTTATATTACTCTGATTTGTGGGTATGGTCTACCCATAATTTTAATTATTCCATTTCTATTTATCACCATATTCATGTATATTGGGAGGTGATGCTGATGATATTTAGTAATAAGACATAGAGGGGTTCATGTATGAGACATTTTTAGTAGTTTCATAAATTATTTTTTATATAAGTGTGAAACCCGCATAGAAAATATTTCTTTTAGAGAGATTATTTTTTATGAAAAAAATATTCAAATATAAATAAATAATGAAATAATTTTTTTAATGGAATTATTGATACTTGGTTTAATATAATGTACAATATGTTACATTTAAAATAAATAGAAATTTTAATGGTGATGAATATTAGTAACATGTTTTTTAAAAGAAAATACATTTTTCAGTAATCACCCAAGAATCAACTATTTTTAATAAATCTCAAATAATCCCAAAAAGATAAATTATATATTTTTGACTCAAAACTGAAATCAATTTAATGATATTTAATTATTCAACTTTATTGTTTTTCTATTTAAATATAATCATGATATTTCTATTTTAAAATTTCAAAATATTTGGGTTTCCATTTCCAAAAATTAAGAGGATGTAATGTATACACATTTTGAGATGATATTTGTTATTAATTTTATTATTAAAATTCATTAATTCTTAATACATCCTTAGTTTAAATGAATAATCAAATTTATCTTTATCTGTGAAATATGTTATTATTATTAAATTCACCATCTATCCAAAAAATAAAAAACATTAATTACAATCCCTTTTTTGTTAATGATATATGATGCATAGAATCCCACTCATTATTTTAGAATACATTTTATTTTGAAATTAAAAATTGATACTAAAGCCTCAAACATAGTTTTCATACCATCAACTATTTTATCCCAAATATAATACTAATATTTTTACTTATTATAATATTTTTATAGACATAACACACGTACTTTTTTTATTTTTTCAATGAATATTCAAAAACTCTCTATAATAAACATTACTATGAACTATAAAGGATTAGTGTATGTGGTTACATGATATATAAAATTATAATTGGATTACAATATTCATTATCTTTTGATTTTTTTCTTTTCATTATAATGGATAAAAAAGGAGACATGGGTCAGTGATAATTAATTATCAAAACGAAACCATTGTAGAATAATATTATGATCAAAAAATTAGAAAACTATAAAAAAATAATAAATCAAAATAATTAGTCACAGATTAATTCGTGGTAGATCATATGAAAAAAAAATTATATACTAAAAACAAATGATCCATGAGAACATATCATAATGATATGTTATTTAATTAAATTTTTGAATAAAATGATGAATCATCACAATCATAAGAATAATGTGTCATCTCTCATTTATAATTGAATCATTTATTATTATACAAATAGAAATTATGTAAAATATTATCTAGTTAATTCAAACATTTCTTTAAGAGTAACATCTACCTAGATAATAGTATTACCCTTATTCAATGAATTTAACCACTATATATTTTAGGGTTCAAACATTAAATAATTAAAATCAATTAATATATACTCCATAGTGGAGAAAAGTAAATATCAATGGATATCAATTTTAAGGAAAATTTGTTTAAAATAACATTTAAATCCATTATTTATAATCAAGAAAATTACCATTTTATGTGAAAAATTTGGAATATAAATATCATAGAATATATAGAAAATTATTTTATATAATGATATAAATAAAATAGATATATGTAATATTCAAAAAAATAATAATTTCCTTGATGATGGTAATATGTACTCATTATTTAGATTTTATGAAATCATTTTTTTTGTGCATGTGGGAAAAATTCTCTGTGAGAATAATTCAAAAATATGGATGATTATTCCTTTTAAAAAAAATCAGACATTTATAATATATTTTAAAATTACACGAATGATTTATTAGATCCATTTAATAACTTTAATTAAATCATTATAGAAAATAAAGACATGTATGAAAATAAATTCTAAACATCTTGGGGAATTAAGTTTGCTTTTCATTAAATAATATATATTAGTAATTCTTGATTACCAATAAGATTAAAAAAAGAAAAACATATTAAACACTAAAACATATGTATGTGTGAATAAAATTTATTAACTTATAGAGGAGTAAAATAATATAAGTCACAAAGTAAAAAAGTTAACATTCAACGATCCCAATGAAATTTGATATTGAAGAATTAACTCGCACAAATTTTGTTACATTTTATTTGTAGTTTATATGAAATAATAAATTCAAATGAAACATTAAATAAAATTTATATAATTGGATTAAAGATACATAATTTTAATTGGGTAGTATATTATCATTACAAAAAAATATTGGTTCAAAAGATAACATATTCCCCCAAGGAATATGATTAGAGATAATAAATCATGACCAATATGTTAACATTTGAATGAAAAAATCATTGCATTAATTGATATCAATATTTAAATTAAATATTATGAATTAAGGATGATACAAGAAATAAATTTTCAATAGATATATATAACCACCTCATATAAAAAAAATAAGGGCATAACATAAATCATTTCCCAACAAAATTATTTTATGACAACATGTCTTTCTATAATTAGTGATATTTAAATAAAATGCTCATTGATATTTTTTAAATTATATAAATTTAAAAAATTATAATTAAAATGATCATAAAATCAATTTATGGGATGTATATACATCAAAAAATGTTATTAAGATGTGAATATATAATATGTCTCACAAAAATAATAGCGTGATTAGAAGCCCACAACCCAAGCCCAACATGATCTGTTTAGGATCTTACATCCACTATTATAAATATATACTTAATAAATTTTTATTAAGGAATACTATACATACTTATTATATGATATATATTCCTACTATAATATTTCACAATCTATTTTTTAAAAATTCAAGATTAGAATCATTTTTTTAAGGATTAAACTATTTTTTTATAATATATGTATTAGTTTGTTAGATATAGATATCAAATAAAAATATTGGGAACATCAAATATAAAATATTTAAAAAGATATATATATATATATATATATTAAATTAATTTCAAATATTGAACATTACTTACATTTTGGAGATAGAAAAATGAATTAAAATTTTAATGGTGATTTTAGTCCGTACATGTAAATAAACGCTATTTTAATTTATTTTTAATAAGATGTAATGGAATATAATTAATATATTATTAATTTATAAAATAAATTAAATATTAAATTTGATATATATTTTTGTTATTCTATAAATATAAACATCGATATATGGAAGTGATGGAAAATGTAACGCATTACATCACGATCGTTGAAGTCCACACCAACATTACTTTTTCAATTTGATTGAAAAATGAGATTAATATGGTCCTGAGATTGACATTAAAAAATATTTTTTATGGTATATAATAATTTCAAAATATTGATATGGTATGTATATTGTATTTAGAATTAGAGTAAGATATAAAATGGAAATTCTTAGTTAAGAATAATTACATCATCATTAAAAAGCATTCTTTTTATATCACTATAAATACCCTAGGAATGACCTATTAAGAATAACATAAAATTTAGAATGTATCTAAGGATGTCAGAAAAATGTATTTGAATGTATTGGTTGAGGTATTGGGATCAATAAGAGTGAGGTAGATAGTATAGGTGATGTACTTATATGCAAGAAAAGAGGGGAACCCTTGCAAATAATTATTATATTATTTTATTAGAAAATAATTTCCACACTCAAGTTTATTTGAATTCGTAAATTAATTATATAGGATTATTATTTAACTAAATAATATCATCTAAAAAAATTAGAAAAATATATGTTATTTTTTTACCCGTATCTCATATTTCATCCCCATATTAGCATTTTTTTTATGATTACTACAATATTAAATTCTATTCCTCACACTAGGTTATCAAATTTACTATCAAATGAAAACATATCTATAAGGGGTTATATTTTTCATTTTAACACAAATAACATTATATTTATTGATTTTATGATTTTATTTAATTTTAAATAATTTAGTAATATTATTATACATAGAATAACACAATGTAATTTTTATGACTATTCATCTAATGTTCATTAATAATAAATGGGAGGATAAATATTTTATACAAATATATACGTTAAAATCGTCAGTATTATATTATATTTATTCAAAAAAATCTTCTATGTAACCAAAAAAATAATTTTACACTGTTTCTAAATTCATATACTTTATTCTTGTAATTATTCAACATGCATTGTGTTGGTTTTGTTTGATCATTTATGGTTATAATTTGGTTGTTGAAAATTTATAATAAACATCAATGAGTGAAAAATTGTGGTCATTAAAATAACTATTTAGAATAGATCATATTCACTTTTTATTATAATGACAAAAATATTAATGTTACTAAAATTAAGACACTTTCATTTTGATAACATCTTTAATTAAAATAATATTAAGTTCATTATCAATGTCAAATGGAACCAAGTTAATATGAAATATAATAACATCCATGGATGGATTAAATAAACTATTAACGTATAAATAATTAAGGTGTTATATTGATCGTTGAATCCATATTATATTATTTTAATCCTTAATTACATGATTTACCATTAGAAAAGTGAAAAATATTTACCATAAATACTATTCATATTGTTTAAGAATAAAATATTCATGGTTATAAAATTATGGAATAATCATTAACATTTTAAAATTTATATTATGAAATTCGATCCATATATGTACTAGAAATAAATATTTAAATAAAACTATAAAACATGAAGAAAATTGATTTCCTAAAAAAGTGCAATGTTAAGTATTAAAATGATATTATTCAAAAATTAATCATTAAATTAATTATAATGAATTTAATAGGAATAAATAAAATAAAAATTAACTAATATCACTTTCAAATATAATAAAAACAAATGTCACATTTGTATATACTTGAATGGAAAATAATGTCTTCTATAAAACCATATTTTTTTACAATTACCTGAAAATTAATTTTGTAAGAAAAATCCCAGAATCTTACCATGAAATAATTTTGATATGATTATTACAAAAATAATAACCTTTTCAAAAAAATAAAATTTATTAATTTCATAATAATTTATTTTATTAATTACCAAAAAACATAATAAAAAATATACTGATGAAAAATAGTCATGGAAGAATATAATGACATAAATACAAATTGAGTGGTTATTTTCTAACCATTAATAAATATTATTTTATTGATTAGGACCATAATACATATTTTTAATAATTTTTTTATAATATTCATACCAACATATTTGACCATCATGTTATATCATTTACATTTAAATAATTTCATTCTGTCAGAATATCATAATTCTTATAAAGGCCAGTGCTGTATGTTTTGAATGTTACCATGATTATTATTATTTTCATGTAAATATTTATAGTTTAACATTATACCACCCCAAATATAATAAATTATATGCTCATATTTTTTTCAATTATCAAAGGATCAATAGATAATGATATATATATTGAATACTAACATTGTTAAAAGGGAAATGAAAATATTCTATGCAAATGAGTACTAAAAAATATAATGGTTATCTGAAATAAAAACTAATTAAAATAATATATATATATATATATATATTTAATATTTTAGTGATGTAAAATTGAGTACATTTTGGAGAAAATATCTTCCATGAACTAATAGGAATTGATAGAAAACTTGTTCATGAGAAAGATAATGTCTACAAAACTATAAATCATTGACTGTTGAAAAGATATTCAAATGAATAGAAATAAAGGTAAATTAAATAAAATTAATTTAATGAAAATTTTTCAATTGAAGAATTAATCATTTAGTATCAAGATAAATAACTTGATAAAATATTATTACTTTATTTATTTCTCTTTCAGAAGAATAACTCCATCATTTAGCTGGGATTCCTTGAATTTCCAACTAATATATTACTCCATAAAATTAATATCCAAGATAAATAAATACTTCCAAAATAACTAAATTAAAATTAAAATGGAATATAAGATCCAAAATATAATGACAGGTTAGTTATCCAGTCTATATATTTTTACCAAATCCAAAAAAAAGCGCAGATAAAAAAATATGGAAAATCCTAAAAAGAAGAATAACAACTTAATCAGAAAAATCATAATAATAACCACCAAAATTAATTTTTAACCATTAACTATGTTTCTAACCACAAATATCCATCATAATAACTATAAATAAAAATTCAAATGGAAAAATTATAATGAGTGTCACAATATTTCAAAAAATATGCAATGTTAACCCCCAATTTAAATAAAGAATCGCATAGTCTTACACACCAAATAAGTAAATGATATAATACAATATTATCTTATACATTATAATGATATCCCATAATAACCATAATATTTATAAAACTAAAATTAACAAATATATTCTTTAACAAGAAGACTATATGAAATATATTCTAAAAATAAAAAAATTTAATAAACCCCATCATTAATGACATAATTCAAATTACCCCTAAAATAATAACGAATTTAAATGGCCACCAAAATTATCCTATTTTGTTTATCGATGTTAATAATCTAATTTTATAAACTAAATATTATTATCTTATCATCGTGAATATATTATGGGTTATATTTCACTAAATCAACTTTTCTCCTAAAATATCACATTACCAATAAATAAATTATTAAATTATTGATATCATTCAATATATTATTGAAAATTGTTAATAAGAAACATCTAAAAAACATTCCTCATATTTTTCATTATTATTATAAATAGTATATTATTTTTAAAATCTTTTTATAACACAATTATTTTATCCCAACGCATAAACACATCAAGCAAACCCCGCCAATTATTAGCATAACATAAAATGTTTTGTGATATTCGAGTAATATTTCAGATTAAGGCATTGACACGGATAATACCTTTATCACCTGCATAAAATACATTTAACTATAAATTGTTTCATATGATGAATATCATATTCAAACATCTAAAACTTTAGGATTCCTCAATAAATTATTTCCATATGTCAGTTTTTACAAACATAAAACATCCTCTCAGTCCATTGAAAAATTAAAATGAGTGCCTCCCCAACACACTTCACTTATTGGATAATGAGTGTTACTTACCCATGTTAACGATCAACCCATATCCCACGATGAACTATTAATCTCATATTAATTTTAAAATTAATGAATTTTAAAAAAGTAATTTTCCAATATCATATACCATATGAAACATTGAGCCTAAAAGAACTATGAAATATTTTTACATAAATATGACCAATATTACCATGCTATGAAATAAAAGATTATGAATTAGACTAAAAAAATTATTATATATATCTCTATATATATATATATAAACATAAATATACCCTAAAATATAAATTAATTGATAAAATCATAGATTATATTCAATGATTTTTTAATAAGTTCATTTTATTAATCAAAAATATGTTTCCCATAACTATGTTTATTATTTATTTTTTAGAAAAAATAGTATAATTAATTTCTATAATGCTTGGAATTTTTAATTAATAAAAATTTTACTATTTTATAAAGAATCATATAAATATTACCTTATAGTAAAATTTATTTTGTATTTGTGAAAATTATTATTGTTTTACATAAATAGTGAAAAATATTATTTTTTAAAAAACATATTATCTTTTAAATTATTTAAAAAACCAAATTAAATTTTTGATCATTTACTAACTATAATTACATAATTCTTAATAGATAAAATTAAAATATTTTATTTTGAATAAATTCTACAAATTTAATTAGTATGATAGAATTTCTATACATAAAAATGTAATTTTATAAAAAACAATTTTCATCACATTTTATGAAAATCATATTAAATTAAATAACACCGCATATATTTGTTGAATAATGGAAATAATATTTTAAATATAGTATCATGTTGTCTAAAATTATTAATTATGTTATATATTTTTATTATGAATAGTAACCAAAGTAATTTATTTAAGAATGTATAGGTAAAAATGCTTATTTAGTCATAAACATAATCTTATAAGAACAAAAAAGTAACAATTTTTTTTAGTAATTTTATTTCATGAATTTATTTCAAGCATGAGTAAGATTAATCTGAATATTTATTGTTTTTCCTTTGTGATATTATTCTATCCATCATAATAATTGAGTAAATGATAAGGCATAATTTCACCATCTTCCTTTTTAATATCATTTATGTGTTCCCAAATGGAAATACGAATGCTCTATAATACCCAGAATACCTATAGTAAGATCATTATATTTTATGGCTTGTATGACACTCAACACCAAACATGCAAGGTAATATAATATCCCCATATTTGATAATAAATTTAAAATTTAAAAAATCCATATATTTTATAGCCAAAAATTCCCATGACATAGAGTTAGCATATTCCACATGCGATATTTTGTTTCATAAATTTCTTTCATTACACACAAGACCGAGTATTGTTGAACAATAATATATTATTAAATTAATGTTATTAACTATAAGAAGTAATAAAATACACATTATGAATAGTATAATATAATTTATGAAAAAATATGGTTTACACAACTATTAATTTTTTAATAATATTTTGAAATCAATATAATAATAAGTTTAATATAAAAAGTATATTTTTATAGAAAAATATTTTTATTCTCAAAAAATTGTTTTAAAAAATAATTTAAATTAATTACAATTATTTATTGATATTAACGTAATATATATAGTATATATTAAATCAAAATATATTATATTTCATCAGTAGATTCGATAGATACAAGAAATGAAAAAACCCAATATTACATATAAAAAGATATATTTTTATTAAGGAACAATTATTTTAATTTAATGAAGAACTAATTTTAAATCCCAGTATTGGTACATTTATATAATTAATATTTCAAAATAAACATTATATTTGAAATAAAAAAATTAGGTTAGGGTGATATTTTGGTATTTTTCTGGGAAATTTTATTTTTTAATGAATAATGAAAAATACTAGATCTTAGTTCAAAACAACCATCTCGTCTAATATATTTATATGGATAAATAATATGTTAAATTTAATTTAATTATATTTAATCATATTTTTACCAAATAATCCAATTTATGTAATTTTTTTCAATTTTTCTTTGAAATTGCTTATAAAACATAATAAACATTCAAACGTATTTATTTTCAACCCCCACATTATCGTCCCATATGTGGGATTAAATTTAAATTGATTTCATCCTATTAAATTATTGGAATTTAGAGAAATAGATTCCAGATTTAGAATAAAAATAAATTATAATGTCTAATGAGGTACAATTATTTGTTGACCCAAAATACTAGTGAAA
The DNA here is from genome assembly GCA_963277665.1 of Viscum album. Taxonomy (NCBI): domain Eukaryota; kingdom Viridiplantae; phylum Streptophyta; class Magnoliopsida; order Santalales; family Viscaceae; genus Viscum; species Viscum album. The sequence continues at coordinate 1,472,852,039 of OY728150.1, forward strand.
CTAATTAATATTAATAATAACTATTAAAGAAAAACTAAGCTTAATAAGAGAATAAACCATAATATTGAAGGGAAAATGATCAATAAAAATTTCCATAAATTATTTTATATAAATATATTGGAAACTCCACATCTATTATTAAACAATAATACATATTTAATCTTTTCGAATTAGTAATAATTGGGTAACACAATTTTTTTTTCAAAAATATCAATTGTGTTATTACGCTCAACTATCTAAAGGACAATCGCCTCTCAAATCCTCAAGCCTCTTAATCCAAACTGTATCGACCAAGATCATTCAAAATGTCTCTAAAAAATCTACGTAAAAAAATAATCCTCCCCTTGGGATGAATGAAATATAAAGAAGCTTATTGGTTCAAATCAAAAAGAGTTACTCGATTACGAGGTAACAATTGTCCTTAAGCTCGTTTGTTTTATTTAGATTCAACTCCCTGTCAACTATTATTATTAAATGAATAAATAATAACAAATTCATACTCTATAAAATATTATGTTTATGCTATGTTTTTTTCTTGCACATACACAGACATCAATATAATTTGTAATGAACATAATGTTTACTTGTACAATGAACTACAACACCTAGAAATAATAATTGTTCATTTTCCCTTCACCAAAAACAATTATAGTCTATTATGATGGAATGTATATTTATATGTGTTTTATATGATATTTATTTTTGTCTTTATACTTTGTTAATTGTTTTATACCAAAGATATTTATGAACTTCATTATCCCGAAATAGGATATCATCATTTGTGGTAGTGTGGACTACCTCCTAATGTTATGTGATACATTCAAACTGTACATGTAATATATATATGATGGTTTTAAAAAACATAAGAGAAATATATGACATAGATTTAATAATGGAATTATAATATACATATATCTAATATATATTTCATTATTTTATTATGAAAAAGGAAGAAAATTATTGTTTATGTGTATAAACAGCATACCATCTCCATGAACGATAAATTTCATTTCTATATCCAAACATTAAAAAATATTATAAATACATGTTTAATGAATATATATAATTAATTCATGGTTAAAATTATATAGATAATGAAATAATGATCAATGTTATAGGAACAAGAAATAACCAGTCAAAACACATTTGAGAAAATTAGGAAATTAACTTCTATAATAGTTATATAATGGAAGTTTATTAACAGAATGGTAATAAAATATTTATTTAATGAAATATATGATAGTATAAATATTGTTATGGTTCTGGTACAAATTAATAACATTTTTAAACTCTATATACAAGAGGTTAAAGAACATTCACCAGAAAGGAATCATTAGGTATGGGATTTTAATTTCACATTTCACATATATGGGATAAATTTCATGTTCTACAATTAATTATTTTGTCTTATGTAGATACTTCTCATTTTATTATATTATATATTGAATTAAATTATATTCAGGGTTTTCAAAACATTAATTTATTATTATTAATTCATGAGACTTATGATTAAAAAAATTCAATGTTCTATGGGTTTCTATGGGATATTTAAGGATTATTTTCATCAAGAATAATTATAATGATCTTAAATTTACCTTTAATAATTTTATATGACCTATGTTGAAAAAAAAATTATTTTACTCTAATATATATATTAATGACCGTTTACAAGTATTAGTGCCATTTTCCGCACATTGGTACTCAAAATGTTTTTGAAAATTATTTAAAAAAACCAATATTTATTTCTCTCTCTAGTTAGAGAATATTTTTTCCTCAAATAAAAAAAAATTATAAATGGTTTTCAAAAAAATATCTTTAAAAAATCACAATGTAATGAAATTTTAGTCCATTTTTCCTTTACAAATGATTTCAATGAAATATTCTTTTCTCCGTCTAAACATGGCATTTTTTTAACCTTTTTATTGTTAAAATGGAATGTTTATTTAACATCATACGATAATTATAGATTTAACCACTATAAATTATTTTATGCTTACATTAAAAAAAAATTCTTAAATAAAATTTTATCAAATATTATTTTCAATGAAAATGGTTTTCAAACGTTTTTTCAAAATAGAAGAATTTTTTTTAATTTTTTTTATAATATAATTTTATAATATTCCCATTCACAGTGACAAAAACACATTATATTAATCTACAAGGAGAACATTTTATTGATACAATCCTAAATATTTCCCTTTTTTTGATTAATTTTTGCAATGGATAATATTAAAATATACTTCCATGATTCTGTTTAATATTATTTAATGATTAAAATTTTTATCTTTATTTGATGTTGAATTTCCCTAAATATCCATATTATTTTTCATTGATATGAATTTTTCATAAACCATATACCATTTTTCAAATGTTTTTTCTTTTGAAAGTTATTGGATTATTTTTTCCAAATATTGAAAAATCTATATACTTTGTTCACTATATATATTTGATAAGGAATGCTGTTTATTCGATATGAGGAATGATTTGGATAGATAAGACACTATATTGGGATAATTTAAATCAATCCCTATGGTTGGGGGTCTGATTAATGAAAACCAATCAATGCATTTGTAATCTAATTGGATGAAATTAGTTTTTGACACCCTTTAATTTTTTTTCATGATGAAAGTATTGGTTTCTACCAACTAAATAGTTTAAAATTTCTTGAGATTAAGTGTTGATTATACTGGTTCTATGTACCTATGAAAACAACTCATCCAACAAATAATAATTTTTTTAATTTAGATTTATTTGTTATTTATCCATGAGATTTTGAGTTGAGATATCTAGGGTTCCTTTTAATTATTTGTTCAATGATTTAATATAATGTGTTTCTGCATCCATATTCATTTTCCATTTCTATTTATTTTAATTCCATATTACACAGATAGATTTCTTATACACTTAATTAATTGTTTTTTATTACATAGAAGTCATTATTATTTATTTACCATTACATATTTATCATTCTAATTGATACATTATTGTTTCCACTATAAATTTACTAGACTATGAATTTGAGAACACCTATATTTTTTTTATTTTCCCAAAGAATCCAATAAGTGTAATATGAAATATATGCTAACATAAAATAGAGGGAATGATATTATTAACATTGAAGATACATAGATGATTGTTTTTGTAATTAATGTATTATAATGTAATACAAGTCTCGTGATGGTATATTATTTACAAAAAATAATAAACATATATGTCTAATGGGATTTGATTCACTGTAATCATGAAAAAGTAATTTAAAGAAGACATCACCTATAGGATATTTTGGTTAAGGTATATATAGTTGGTATCAACATAATTTTTGTATAATATATATGAACTAGATTAATGAATTCATCGATTGTGGAACATGACCAAAAAGTTGAATTTGATGATAATTATAGAAGAACATTGTTAAATTCTGGGAAAGTATATATTAACTCTGTGATTCTATGAATGAATACCTATATGAATACTAAAAGTGGATGAGGGTCTCCAAAAGATATAATTATGTGTTATACTTGTCATAATTCATGTCAGTATAGACTCAGATTAACCCGGTACATTGTAATGGTCATTACTACACATCAATATTGACCATCCACATGAGATATTCTTAATATAATTTACATTTTAATTCCAAAACATTACGAAGTATTTTGATAATGTATAAAGTTGGGTAATACTATTGTAATATAGATTGAAAATATTGTGTCATGATTTAAAAATCCATGAAATGGATATTACACATAAACATTAGTCTATGGAAGAACCTATGATGAATTAAAATTTATGTGGTATTCGAGTATTGATGTTATATTGAAATCGTAGCAAAAAGGAAATTTAGTGATTAAACGTATTTCACTTTTTCCAATCATATTTATTTTTGAAAATTAAATTAACACGGTTAGAGAAAAGGATGGCCTTCATGTTGGTGACAACTCATCAAATCACGAAAGGACACATGACTAGAACCTGTGAATGATAGACAATGATGTTTTAACATAAATCACTAACCTACATAATATCTTCTTTAATATGTCATTGTTTTTAATTAATAAATTTTAAAAAAAGAAATGGTGAATTAGTAATATATCATTTATGGTTTATATATTAATTTATTAACCATATCTCTTTTTATTACATGTTAATGAAAAATAGCTAGACTTTTCACACTTGTATGGGCCTTAATATGCTTTAAAAATATATTTTAAGGCATTAGGCGTCGAAATTAATTTTTTCAATGAGTACGAAAATTGATCAAAGTACAACGAAAGAAAAAATTTATGAAATAGAAATATGTTAAGTATATATGTTCCCTTCAATACATATGTTTTAATAGAATCACTCAACACTAGTAAAATGATATAGAAGTAATATTTTGTTATAATAACACAATTTTTGTGAATCGATGGTATTTGTAACGTCCCAAGTAAGTAATGAATAATAGATATTTTTAAATATGTCTATTAATGAATTAGATAGTGTTTTAGAGGCTTAAAATGAAAATAAATCCAATCTTAACCATGGAATACACTAATATTTTTATAAGATTGTTTTACTGCCTTTTGATGGCAAACAATTTTTGAATCTATCTTTTGACAATTTTATAAGCTATGTTTGTCAAAATAAACTTATTATTTATGATTGGGGCATCAAAATTTACTTTGTGTGAATTTTTGGTATTTTTCTGACAATGTTCATTTTTTTAATGAATAGTGAAAAATACTGCATTTTACATCAAAACTGCTTCTTAATCTAATTTATTTATATGATTAGATTATCTTTTGAATTGGACTTCATGTGTAATATGAATATATTTTTACCATTTAATCCAATGGTGGTCATTGGAACAAATTTCACTTTGAAATTAGACTTAAACTGGTGTCAATCTTTTGATACTTATTGTTTTATAAAAACACGCTATTTGCTCTGACAGCGGGGATTAATTATTAAACTAATTATTGTGACTTATATGTTTTGAATTTTTTAAAATAGACTTCATTTTTGAATTCGAAATATCAAATATAGCTTAGGGTGAATTTTTGGTAATTTTCTGAAAAACTTCAATTTTTGATGAATAGTGAAACCACTAAGTGGTACTTATAAAAAATGATTTTTCGTTTAAATGATATTTTTCCATATTTTTGTTTTGAATTTCAAAAATCCGACATACATGGTTGTCACTAAGAAGTAAAATGTGGTTCAATGGGATTAAAATAATTTTTTGGTTAATAGTAACTTATTAAGTTCTTAATCGCGATTAGTGGCAATTAGTGTAGTTTAAGGTAAAAATAATGCTTTAATAATATGAAATGACCTAGAAACATGTACTAACCTTATTGGATGTGTCATGGACGACCAAGAAAATCCATGGGTAAACTTGGGGACCCCATGGAGCCACTTTGATTGGGAAATGACATAAATAACTTTTTATTTAATATTAAAGTAAAAATGACACAAACATGAGTTATGTTACTAAAACAATTTTTATATGGGGTTATAAAAGTCATATTTCAGACTATAAATATTCATTATAAAGATAAAAATATTTCCTACATCATAGTATTTTTTATAATTTTTATACATTAAATAAATTAAATTATTTATGACATCACGATGATGCAGCGATGACCTCATTATTTAACGATTTAAATAAAATGGAAAGGTAATGTATAATCTAAGACCTACACATGGACAAAACCTATTGGATGAGTGGATTTATAACCCTTATCACCTTATCCTAGAATTATATCAATGTGGGACCTTTTGAATCCGATACTCAATTTAAAATAAAGTAACTTATCTTTACTTTCCAAGAGTGCCCCTCCTATCCTCTTATAAAAGGCCCCCACCTCTACCTTCTTACCCACACTTCCAAAGCCTTTGGCTCGGCCAAACCCTGCCCATTTTGTCTCTCCACTTCCCTCTCTTACTCATTGAAGCCTCACATTGGGCAGAAGTCTTCTCAAGGAATCCTTTGAGCTCAAACCAAAGGGAGTTACCCGATTTTAAGATAATGTCTTCTTTTGAGTCCTTTTGTTTTATTTTGCTTCTCCAACCCCCTAAAATCTTTTTATTTTTTTCTTTTGTAACAAATCCAGTATCCTCAATATACTAGGATGTTTTTATAATAAGGATTCGAGCTACAATTACACACACCTCCATCTAATGGTTAACGAACATACTGTTTCCGTGGATGGTGAATTTATGCATCCCGAAACGATGATTGTTCATCATTCTTTTAACAACGTCAAGGGTGGCCATTAAGATGTCACTATATTTATATATGATATATAATATGTTTATTGTTCCCTTAATCTTCTGTTTTTTTCTTTTTGGTCATAACTTTATGGTTTCCATTATGGGAAAACGTGATATCTTCATTTAAGGAAGTACGTACTACCACCCCCTTAAAGTGATTTTATTCATTAAATAACATATGTGGGATGTATAAATGATAGAACTATGATATTATATATGATATTATACTGGAATTATAATATACCTTTATATAATTATGATTCTATTCTATAAAAATATGAAATAGAAATGAAAGTAGCGTTCATGCGTACGTACGACTTACCGTCTCCATGAACGGTGCATTTCATTTCTTATCTCTAAATGATTATGGAATATTATAAATGCATGCATGTACTGGATATATATGACATATATGATATCTACATCATTAATACCATTCTGGATATAATGGATACATGAACAACTTGTAATTATAAAGGGTTTATTTTTGACTCAAGTACCAATGATCATTAAAATGACCGTTATTAAATTAAATAATTACATAGTGTTAATGACCTGGTAATAAGTGATATAAAAGAAATTATGAACTTGAAAAAGGTTCTTAAGCAAGTAGAAATTAACTCATGTTTATTATTCAGGACATTAAAGGACGATCGAGTCATGTCGGACCCGAGGTATGGGACTTCGTCTCAATCTTCTTTCATTGAGGCATATTTTGTTTTATACACAACCTTCTTTTATACGGTGTATAAATCCCTTTAACTTTTATGTTTATTCAAAAGGAATCTTTTTTATACGAAGCGTTTACTAAACGACAAAAGGGAATATTTTTGTCGTATGTATGCAGCGACAACGACTTATCCGTCGTCGTGACTATTATTTGAGTTTCGGCTTCCTCTACAAGCCATACCTTTTTTAAAAGAAAAATAAATACCATGTTTTACTTTTCATTTATTTTGGTATTGAAAATTGTTTTCATAATGTTTTTATATCAATGTGTTGTATTGATATCTTGTGATTGAAAGGTGGAAATGTTATGTTTCCTTTATGCATGTTTTATGTGATAAGATTATATTGAGGTTCATGGGCATTATTATGAAGACTGGTGGTTTCGTGATAAACTAAGGGTGGGTGAGCCCGATATAGCTCTCCAATGCATTGGGTAACACGAAGGAGTGAAACGTTAAGGTTTTTCCGAAGAGATTTAGGGAATATACTGTGATGGGTATTCCAAACATAACCAAGACGGTTACTCCCTACGTAATAATGTTATGAATGCCTCAAGTTACCTTTATGTCTTATGATTTATATGATTTATTCATGATTTGATGAGGTATGTTAATGTGCTTATGTTTTATGGGTAAAGTATGATCTCATTCTTATGTGTATATGTACCCATGTTTCCTTTCCATAATTTTATATCCCTTACTGATCTTTTTACGCTCATCCCAAGTTTTTTTGAAATGTTTTTCACAGGTCAAGGGAAAGGTACATGATATGATTATAGTGTCAAGGAAGTGTCAAGAAATAATCCATGTTTTATTTTAAATATGTTTCCATTGATGGGAATGAAGAATACTATCTCTCTGTAACCACTTTGTTTATATGTGGAATGTAATGCAAGTTTTATGATCTAATTCTCTAAAACTATAAACCTGAAAAGATCCTCAATGTGTAATCTTGTAATAACTCAATACTAGTTATGGTTTAAGACTGGGGCCTTATAGTTGGTATCAAAGGTCGGTTTAGATAACTTTAAGAGTTATAATTCTATTAAATAATTGTCCAAAAGTATTTTTTTATGGACAAATTGAAGTGATATAGTATTTGAATATTACCATGTTGCTTCATCAAAGAAATGTTTGTTAAGAATGGTTTTTCACAGAGGAAACATGGAAGTAGTGCTAGGAAGGAATACATAAGGAAATAACCTTCCGAATCAGCATCCTGAGATGGTTGGAATTGGAACTGAACAGTTTGTTGCAGTAATGGTGCAGTTGACACAAGCGATAAATGGCGGTGGTATCCATACACAAGATAAGCCAGATCAACCACAGAGGAACATGTCAGTGGTGGAACATTTCATGAGTCAACATCCCCCATCATTCAGAGGATCATCTGACCCTGTGTTAGTTGAAGGGTGGATTAAAACACTGGAGAATATTTTCGATGTCATGGGGTGTTCAGACAATCAAAAGGTTAGTCTTACTATTTACTGTTTGGAGGGTGAGGCAGATCAGTGGTGGTCTATGGTTAAAAATATCAGGGACGCCGATGAGATTGATACTCTTGACTGTGATGAATTCAAAGGTATGTTTCTTGAGAAGTATTTTCCTAAGGCTGTTCTACTTAGGATGGAAAAGCAATTCTTGGAATTGAGGCAAGAGGAAGACTCAGTGGCTGCCTATGAAGAAAGGTTCACTCCATTGGCATGGTATGCTCCAAATTTTATCCGAGACCTTGATAGTAAAATCAATCATTTTTAATCAGGATTAAAGCCAAAATATCGATGGGAATTAGCTTCTCGTGAGTTTAAAAGTTATGAAAAGATTGTTCGATGTGCTGAGAAGGTGGAAATGGAGTTTGCCGATGATCAAGTGTTCTATAACAACCAACAGAAGAAGAGACCGAGGTGGCAGGAGAAAGTTAAGAATTCTTCAAAAAATTCGTATGGTAAGAAAACTAAGTTTCCTATTTGTGATAAATGTGGCAAAAGGCATGCTGGGGAATGTCTTCTGAATTCTGGAAAGTGCTACCGATTTTGTAAGATGGGACATACGGCTCGTGATTGCACTGAAAAGGATCGAGGTGAAGGTAAGACCAAATTTGATTAACAGTTAGTGAAATGTTTTAAGTGCAATGAGATGGGTCACTATGCAATGGAGTGTCCGACAAAGAGCTTGAGTGATGGGAAGCAGTTATACTACAAGCAGAAAGGGGTGTCGAAATCCTTTGCAACTACTTCAGCAGATGTCATGCCATCAAATGAAGTTGTATCAGGTACTTTGTTTGTTTTTTCAGATTATGCCAGTGTGTTGTTTGATTCGGGGTCTACACATTCTTTCATCTATGAAAACATTTCTAGTAAAATGGGAATACCATCTCAAGAAATGACTCCTGAACTTTTGGTAAAAACACCTGGGGGGGATGTTGAGGCAAAAAGAATTTATAAGAATCTTCCTATCCTTATCTGTGGAAAGAACCTACATGCAAACCTTATTGTTCTACCTCTAGTAGAGTTTGATGTTATCCTAGGTATGGATTGGCTATCTATTTACCATGCTAAGATTGACTGTAGAGCTAAAGAAGTTTCGTTTCAGAAAGACTTTCAGTTTGTGTACAAGAATGAACCCTTACTGTTGATAACTTATCAAGAGGCTGTGAAACTTGTAAAATATTGAAATGATTTTTACCTTGCACACAACGTTGAAAATAAAGGAACTATTAAGATTAATGATGCTCCAGTGGTAAATAAGTATCCTGATGTTTTTCCTGATGAGTTTCCGGGAATAAAACCAGATCGGGAAGTTGAATTTACTATTGACATAGTTCCCGATGCTATGCCAATTTCAAAACCCCCTTATCGAATGGCTCAAATTGAACTTTTAGATTTGAAGGAGAAATTGCAAGATTTATTAGAGAATGGTTTTATTTGACCTAGCACATCACCATGGGGTTCTCTTGTCTTGTTTGTTAAAAAGAAAGATGGTTCAATGAGACTTTGCAGTGATTATAGATCTTTGAATAATATCACTATTAAGAACAAATAAAATTTGCCTCATATCGACGATTTGTTTGATTAGCTCCAGGGAGCTCATTTTTTTCAAAGATTGACCTGAGATCAGGGTACCATCAGCTGAAGGTAAAGGAGGCAGACATTCCGAAGACCGCGTTCTGTACAAGATATGGAAATTATGAATTTGTATTAACGCCTTTTGGGCTAACCAATGCACCTACTGTATTCATGGTCTTAATGAATTGAATTTTCAATGAGTTCTTGGATATGTTTGTGGTGGTTTTCATTGATGATATTTTGGTGTTTTCAAAAAGTAAGGAGGAGCATGAAAGACATTTAAGGGCTATCTTGAAAACCTTAAAAGAAAAGAAATTGTATGGGAAATTCAGCAAGTGTGAGTTTTGGTTGAAACAAATTTCCTTCCTTGGTCACATTGTTTCTAATGATGGGATAACTGTTGATCCTGCAAAAACAAAAGTTATGGAAGACTGGCCAAGACCCACAAATGTAACTGAGATTCGTAGCTTCCTTGGTTTGGCGGGCTATTACCAAAGGTTTGTTAGAAATTTTTCACGGTTATCTAGTCCAATGACTAAGCTAACTCGGAAGGGTGTTATGTTTATTTGGACAAAATAATGTGATGATTGTTTTCTGGAATTAAAAAGAAGAATGGTGAATGATCCAGTTTTGGCACTACCATCCAGGAATGGTGAGTTTGTAATCTACAGTGATGCTTCATTGAAATGACTTGGTTGTGTCCTAATGCAGAGAGACCAGGTAATTTCTTACGCTTCACGACAGTTGAAAACTCATGAGGTAAATACCCTACACATGATTTGTAATTAGCTGCTGTTGTTTTTGCTTTAAAAATTTAGAGGCATCATTTGTATGGAGTAAAGTGTGAAATATATACCGATCAAAAAAGTTTAAAGTATATATTCACTCAGAAAAAATTGAACATGAGAAAAAGGAGATGGCTAGAATTAATCAAGGATTATGATTGTACAATTCATTACCATCCGGGAAAAGCAAATAAAGTGGCTGATGCTTTGAGTCGAAAAAGTAATGCTTCATTAGCAATGTTGCATTTGGAACGTGATCCTTTGGTTATGGATTTGATGAACTTTGGAATAAACGTTGTTGGTTCAGGAAGTTCTTCTATTTTGTTTCAGGTATCAGTGAGATCATCTCTATAATATAGAATCAAGCAAGCACAGAAGCAAGACAGTGAGTTGTAGAAAAAGGTAGAGCTGATTCAGAAAGGTAAGTTGCCTGAATCAACATTGATAATGATTGAGTTTTGAGATTTGGTAAGAGATTGTGTGTGCCTTGTGATTCACAGTTGAAGAGAGAGTTGTTATGTGAATCTCATAGTTCTCCATTTTCAGTTCATCCTGGTAGTACTAAGATGTATAGAGATCTTCGAGAGTATTACTGGTGGGATGGAATGAAAAGAGATAATGCTAATTTTACTGTGAAGTGTTTGACATGTCAACAGGTTAAAGCAGAGCAACAGTTACCGAAAAGGATGCTTCAGCCTTTACCAGTGCCATAGTGGAAATGGTAGAATATATCCATGGACTTTGTTATGGGATTACCAAAGACATCTCGAGGTAATAATGCAATCTGGGTTATTGTTGATCACTTGACTAAATATTCTCATTTCTTCGCTATATGAGATACTTTTTCCCTAGATCAACTTTCCCATCGGTATCTTAAAGAGATAGTTAGGTTACATAGATTTCCCCTCTCCATTGTATCTGATCGTGATCCCAGGTTCACTTCTAACTTTTGGAAAGGCCTTCAGAAGATGTTGGGTACTGAATTAAATTTTAGTACAGCTTTTCATCCTCAATCAGATGGGCAGTCAGAACGAACAATTCAGACCTTGGAGGATATGCTACGATATTGTTCTATAGATCATCAGGGATGTTTGGACCAATATCTTTCTTTGGTTGAATTTTCATATAATAACAGTTTTCATTCCAGTATACAGATGGCACTATTTCAGGCATTATATGGGAAGCGGTGTCAAACTCCAGCATTCTAGGATGAAGTTGGTGAAAGGAAGTTGATGGGACCAGAATTGGTAGAAGAGATGGCAGAAAAAGTTTAGCTGATTCAGAAGCACATGAGAACAGCTCAGAGCAGGCAGAAGAGTTATGCGGATAACCGGAGGAAGGATCAATCTTTCGAGGTAGGTGATCATGTTTTTCTCAAGGTTTCTCCTTGGAAAAGTGTGATGAGATTTGGTAAGAAATGAAAGCTGAGTCCAAGGTTTACTGGACCATATGAAATTCTGGAGAGGGTTGGATCAGTTGCATACCAGGTGGCTTTACCTCCGAGTTTATCTCAGTTACACAATTTTTTTCACGTTTCGATGTTGAGAAAGTATATGCCAGATCCATCTCATGTTTTGAGTCCAGAGGTAGTTCAGCTGGAAGAGAACCTATCTTATGAGGAACAACCGGTCCAGATTCTTGACCCCAGATAGCAAGTGTTACAGAATAAGGTGATTAAGCAAGTAAAGGTTTTGTGGAAAAACCACATGATGGAGGAGGTAACATGGGAATCTGAATATTCAATGAGGGATAAGTACCCTCATTTATTCGATAAGAAAATAAATTGCGGGGACGCAATTTTCTAAAGGGGGGAAGGATGTAACATCCCAAGTATGTAATGAATAATAGATATTTTTATATATGTCTATTAATGAATTAGATAGTGTTTTAAAGGCTTAAAATGAAAATAAATCCAATCTTATGCATGGAATACACTAATATTTTTAGAAGATTGTTTTATTGCCTTTTGATGGAAAACCATTTTTGAATCTATCTTTTGTCAATTTTATAAGCTATGTTTGACAAAATAAACTTATTATTTCTGATTGGGACATAAAAATATACTTTTTGTGAATTTTTGGTATTTTTCTGACAATGTTCATTTTTTTAATGAATAGTGAAAAATACTGCATTTTACATCAAAACTGCTTATTAATCTAATTTAATTATATTATTAGATTATCTTTTGAATTGGTCTTAATGTGTAATCTGAATATATTTTTACCATTTAATCCAATGGTGGTCATTGGAATCAATTTCACTTTGAAATTATACTTAAACTGCTGTCAAACTTTTGATACTTATTGTTTTATAAAAACACGCTATTTACTCTGATAGCGAGAATTAATTATTAAATTAATAATGTGACTTATATGTTTTGAATTTTTTGAAATTGACTTCATTTTTGATTTCAGAATATCAAATATAGATTAGGGTAAATTTTTGGTAATTTTCTGAAAAACGTCAAATTTTTATGAATAGTGAAACCACTAAGTGGTACTTATAAAAACTGATTTTTCGTTTTAATGAAATTTTGCCATATTTGTGTTTTGAATTTAAAAAATCCTACATACATGGTCGTCATTAAAAATTAGAATGTGGTTCAATGGGATTAAAATAATTTTTTGGTGAATAGTAACTTATTAAGTTCTTAATCGCGATTAGTGGTAATTAGTGTAGTTTAAGGTAAAAATAATGCTTTAATAATATGAAATGACCTAGACACATGTCATAACCTTTTTGGATGTGTCATTTCCGACCAAGACAAGGCATGGGTCAACTTGGGGACCCCATGGAGCCACTTTGGTTGGGAAATGACATAAATAAATTTTTATTTAATATTAAAGTAAAAATGACACAAACATGAGTTATGTTACTAAAACAATTATTATATGGGTTTATAGAAGTCATATTTTTGACTATAAATATTAATTAGAAAGCTAAAAAGATTTCCTACATCATATTATTTGTTTTATAATTTTTAGACATTAAATAAATTAAATTATTTATGATATCATGATGATGCAGCGATGACCTCATTATTTAACGATTTAAATAAAATGGAAAGATAATGTAAAATATAAGACATAAACATTGCCAAACCTATTGGATGAGTGAATTTCGAACCCTTATCACCTTATACTAGAATTATATCTATTTGGGACCTTTTGAATCCGAAACTCAATTTAAAATAAAGTAACTTATCTTTACTTTCCAAGAGTGCCCTTCCTCTCCTCTTATAAAATTACTCCACCTCTACCTCCTTACCCGCACATCCAAAGCCTTTGGCTCGTCCAACCCCTGCCCATTTTGTCTCTCAAATTACCTCTCTTACTCCTTGATGCCTCACATTGTGCAGAAGTCTTCCCAAGGAAGCCTTTGATCTCAAACCAAAGGGAGTTACCCGATTGTAAGGTAATGTCTTCTTTTGAGTCCTTTTGTTTTATTTTGCTTCTCCAACCCCCTAAAATCTTTTTAATAATTTCTTTTGTAACAAATCCAGTATCCTCAATATACTAGGATGTTGTTATAATATGGATTCGAGCTACACTTACACACACCTACATCTAATGGTTAACGATCATACTGTTTCCATGGATGGTGAATTTATGCCTCCCGAAACGATGATTGTTCATCATTTTTTTAACACCTTCAAGGTTGGCCATTAAGATGTCACTATATTTATATATGATATATAATATGTTTATTTTTTACTTAAGCTTCGGTTTTTTTCTTTTTGGTCATACCTTTATGGTTTCCATTATGGAAAAACGCGATATCTTCATTTAAGAAAGTGCGGACTACCGCCCCCTCAAAGTGATTTGATTCGTTAAATACCATATGTGGGATGTATAAAGGATGGAACTATGATATTATATATGATATTATACTGGAATTATAATATACCTTTATATAATTATGATTCCATTATATAAAAATATGAAATAGAAATGAAAGTAGCGTTCATGCGTACGTACGGCTTACCGTCTCCATGAACGGTGCATTTCATTTATTACCTCTAAATGATTATATAATATTATAAATGCATTCATGTACTGGATATATATGACATATATGATATCTAAATCATGAATACCATTCTGGATATAATGGATACATGAACAACTTGTAATTATAAAGGGTTTATTTTTGACTCAAGTACCAATGATCATTAAAATGACTGTTATTAACTTAAATAATTACATAGTGTTAATGGCATGGTAATAAGTGATATCAAAGGAATAATGAACTTGAAAAAGGTTCTTAAGCAAGTAGAAATTAACTCATGTTTATTATTCAGAACATTAAAGAACGATCGAGTCAAGCCGGACCCGAGGTATGGGACTTCGTCTCAATCTCCTTTCATTGAGGCGTATTTTGTTTTATACAAAACCTTCTTTTATACGGTGTATAAACCCTTTGACTTTTATGTTTATTCAAAAGGAATCTTTTTTATACAAAGAATTTACTAAATGGAAAAAGGGAATGTTTTTGTCGTAAGTATGCGGTGAAAACGACTTCTCCGGCGTCGTGAATATTATTTGAGTTTCAGCTTCCTCGACAAGCCATACCTTTTTTTAAAAGAAAAATAAATACCATGTTTTACTTTTATTTTATTTTGGTATTGAAAATTGTTTTCATAATGTTTTTATATCAATTTTTTGTATTGATATCTTGTGATTGAAAGGTGGAAATGTTATGTTTCCTTTATGCATGTTTTATGTGATAAGATTATATTGAGGTTCTTGGGCATTATTATGAAGATGGGTGGTTCCGTGATAAAATAATGACGGGTGAGCCCGATATAGCTCTCCAATGCATTGGGTAACGCGAAGGAGTGAATCGTTAAGGTTTCTCTGAAGAGATTTATGGAATATACTGTGATGGTTATTCCAAACGTAACCAAGAGGGTCACTCCCTACGTAATAATGTTATGAATGCCTCAAGTTACATTTATGTCTTATGATATATATGATTTATTCATGATTTGATGAGGTATGTTAAAGTGCTTATGTTTTATGGGTAATGTATGATCTCATTCTTATGTATATATGTACCCATGTTTCCTTTCCATAATTTTATATCCCTTACTGAGGTTTTTATGCTCATCCCAAGTTTTTTTGAAATGTTTTTCACAGGTCAAGGGAAAGGTACATGATATGATGATAATGTCAAGGATGTGTCAAGAAATAATCCATGTTTTATTTTAAATATGTTTCCATTGATGGGAATGAAGAATACTATCTTTTTGTAACCACTTTGTTTATATGTGGAATGTAATGCAAGTTTTATGATCTAATTCTCTAAAACTCTAAACCCAAAACGACCCTCAATGTGTAATCTTGTAATAACTCAAGATTAAGTAAGGTTTAAGGCTGGGGCCTTATAATATTATAAATAATCATGGATTTACATATTTTAGGACCTCAAATTTATATTTATTATTTACTTTTTTTGGATTTATTTCCTTAATAAATCCCAAAAAATATGATTTTCCTCTATATGTATATCTCTAAATTCCATAAAAGATTTCATAATTTGAGAAATATTTTTATGTTAGTGCAGGTCACCTTTTAACATACCATACCCTACTTTATATTGGATGTTTTACAACACCTTTTCATGATATGTGATTTGAAACCAAGGAAATATCAAACAATCTATCACCAATTTCATGTTCAAATTTTGAAAATACAATTTAATTATGGTGTGGAGAATGTAACGCCCTCATATTCTAATGTTGGAACATTTTATATGATGGTGTGTGTGACATGCCTCAAAAAAATTATGGTTATATAATATTCTGAGACATTATAACTTGTTAACTATTTTTTAAAAAATCAATAAATTTTATATCCATTAAATTCCCACTACATTATGTTAGCGTGCATTTCATTCATCGACAAGTTTCATCAATTGGTTGCATTACATGAAGGACCATGTTTTACCAAAAAATAATATATTATTAAAATATTATTATTTAATATAATATATAAAAAATAACCGACATTAATATTATTAACTATGTTATGAAAATATTTGATTAAAATAACTAAATAACTAGTTACAATTAATAATAAATAATTATAACAACTCATTTAACATAAAAAAATATTTTTTATAGAAAACTATTTTTCTTCTCACAAAACTATTTTAGCATAATAAATTAAATTAATTAAAATTAGAAATGGATAATAATTTAATATTAATATATATGTTATATTCAATAAATTATTTTCTATATTCATCCAATATATTCAATAGAGATAAGGATAGAACAAACCTAATATAATATATAAATGGAAATATGTTTATAAAGGCCTTTTTTACAACCTGTTAATGGTTATGTTATTTCATATCAAATTTTTGGTAATATTATAAATTTAAAATGTTATAATAATAATATCTATTTCAATAGAAACATAAAAATTAGTTTAGGGAAAAATTTTAGTGTTTTAATTTGAAATGGTTTTTATAATGTATTATATAAAATAATTTATTTTAATTCAAAACTGATTTTTCGTAAAAATTATTTATAAGGATAAATCATATTTAAAACTTATTTATAATTATAATTACATTATAATCTTATTAGTTATCCAAATGAGGGTTTTTAAATCAATATCATATTAAAATTGAATTTAAAACCTAGAAAACATTTGAACATTTTTAATTTTAGAAAACAACAATGTCGTCCTGTTGGAAGGATTAAATTTAAATTAATTTCAATCATTTATGTGATTGGGATTTTTAAAAATGGACCCCAGATTTTTATTTATAGAAATTTATAATGTATAAAATGTTCAAATTATTTTCTTACCAAATATATTTTTGATTTATATTAATTTAAATTTTAATTATAAAAGAAAAATAATTATAAATATGGGACTAAACCATAACTTTTAGAGGAATGGTGACCTATAGAAATTTTCAAAAGATATTGGATAGAAATATTTATAACACTAAACCTATGTGTTTTGATAATAATCAATTCTAACAGTACGGTAATAATAATTACTTGGTAAACACACAATTCCTTTCAAAAAATACCAATTGTGTCCCTCCCCTCAACTATAAAAGGGATTCTCTCCAACCACTATCTCACACCTATCAAGACACATTGGATTGACTAATATCTACCAAAATATATCATAACAATCTACCACCTAATAATGGAAGTATAAATTTGAATAGAAATAAATCCATGGATTCCCTTTGGTTCAAACTAAAAGGAGTTTCTTGATTAAGAGGTAATATCTTTCCTTACATTGATGAGTTTTACTTCCAATCTACACCACTAAAATCTCATTATTCTATGAATAAATAATAATAAAAAGTGTAATATATATGATATTATTTTTTTAGGATATGGGTTCTACCTACAATAATAGACACATCCATCTAATGGGCAACAAACATACTATTTATATGTTTGGGGAACTACCGCGTTACGAAATGGTAATTTTTCATTTTTCATTTAACTAAATTATTTTTTGGAAATAATGATGTAAATTATATGTATATATTTAATATATGAATTTTATTATTTATTTATGATTTTTAAATTATTTTATATCACATTCCTTCATTCACTCAATTCAGTGGGAATATGATAACATCGTTTTTGGAAGTGTGAAAAATCTCCCCCTCAAAGAATTGTGATTCATTCCTAAAATACATGGAAACTATAAATTATTATTTATAATAAACCATGTAACATATATGAAATATATATTACTATTGAAATATGATATACATATATTTCATTTACTGTTAATTCTTTTAGTATGAAAAAGAAATCAAAGATGCATTCAAGTGTACAAACGGCTTACCGTTTCTAGGAACGGTACATTTCATTTCTTATCTCTGAACTTAATATATTATTATAAATACATCATTATTGAATATTTATTATAATTAAATATTATTTTAAATTCTATAGATATTGAAATTACGATTTATTCATTAGGAACAATCTTAAATAAGTCAAAACATATGGAAGAAAACTAGGCAATTAACCCTCAGAATTAATAAACAATGAAAGGTTATTAACAAATTAGTAAAAAATACCATATTATGTTAATATATGATATTATAAAAATGAATATGGTTCTTTAATAAGTTATTTATATATTTAAACCCCTTATATACAATGTTAAACAATCTTCACCTGAATGGAAACACAAGATAATGGATTTTCATCTCACCATTTACATATATGATATAAATTTCATGTCCACCACATAAATATTTGGTTTGGTGTATATAATTCCCATTTTAATAAATTATATCTTGAGTTATTTTATCTTAATGGAATTTAAAACTTTAATTTAATAATTTTCCTTCATAAGGATTATGATTTAAAAGATTTTATAGTTGTTTGGGATTCTATGGGTTGATTAATGATTATTTTCTTTATGAATATTTATTATGATACTTATTTCCATATGAAGAAATTAAATTATTTTTTTAAAAAACAACTCATTTTACTCTCATTTGGATATTGAAGAATGATTTCAGATAATATTACTATATTTCCACTCATCGGTACAAACAATGTTTTAGAAATAATTTTTAGAATACATGAAATTATTTCTCTCCCTAGTTGGAGAATATGTTTTCTTCAAAAAATAAAATTTTAAAAAAACAATTAAAATATTTTTTTAACCAAAAAAATGATTTAGTAAATAATTTAATAACATGTGGTCTTTTAAAAAAAATAATGGAATATTATTATATTTTTCTAAACATAGCACTTTTTAGTCTTTTTACCGTGCAAACGGAAATCTCTTTTTACATAATATGGAAAGTACATATTTATCCTCAATAATTTCATTGAATATTAATTTTCATGTTTAAAAGGATTTAAAAAATATCTAATTTTATTTTAAATGAAATTTTTTTAAGGATATTTTTCATATGAATTATTTGAAAATATATTTATATAAAATTTCCATTCATCAACCACAACAACCATTAATTTCAATCAACATAGAGAATTTTGTATTTATTTAATAATTAAAATTCCTCTATATTTTTTATGATTTATTCGAATAAAAATTTCATTAAAATTTACTTCCTTGATTCCTTTTATTCCCTTTGAAATAGTTAATTTCTTATCATCATTTGACATTAAAATTCATATACATATCTGTATCTTTTCTCTTGGAAATGTATCATTTCGTTAAATGTATACCATTATTCATACAATGTTTGATTTGAATGTTAGTTTGTTTTTTGGGGTTCATAAAGATAAATATAGCAACCCGAGCCTTTTATATAAAACATATCACGATTTTAAGAATAACTAATCATTAGAGTACACGCCAAGGATCATTATGTCTAGTGTAATGGAAGACTAGGTACATATAACATAAAACATGGGAAAAAATCTTTATTTAATCTCCATAAAGAGCTTATAACATCCTTTGATCACTTAAATATGTATAGGGTACCCTTGGAAACACATGAATAAAGGGATGAGCTAAAAAACCAAGTAAGGGAATGAACATAGGGATACATCTTAAATACATCAGTTTGAATGCATGACATAATGATATCCAAATCATGAAACTTATAAAATCATTTAATATAAGCATGGAAACTTATAAAAATGTAATCATATAAATGTGCTCGAATCATAAATAATATCTTTAGTATGGTTCAATGATAACCACCAATCTTGTTTCCCATTTTAGTACGGGTCAAGGGTAACCGCTGATCCCATTTCACATCGCATCTCATGAGACTTAACCTTACCCAATGCATTGCAGCACTATCTGGGTGCAAAAATCTCAAAATATTCATGAATATTCTTGCTAGATAAATATTCTTACCATATACACAATCATACATAATCAACCATACACAAACATAAGGGTACCCTTGGAATGAATTGGGTACCACAATCAAGACATAATTCATAACCAATGGAGTATAATGAAAGAGTCCATTTAAGAAAAGAATGATAAAATAAATGGATGCTCATAGGGTAAAATATTCATATAACATGGTAAGTGGTGTCAAACATAAGTGACAACATATGTGAAATGTATGTTAGAAACATAATCATTAAAACATTTTTGTGTTGTTTTAAAGAAAATATTAAAGAGCATTTAAAATAGTAAATAAGACATTCATTTTTATAAAACCCAAATTTAATCAAGAAGGTTTTCATAAAAATAATACAGAATTTACAAAGAGAATGGTGTCTTAAAATAGAAAATATAGTGCACCTGAAATTGGGTAAAAATTTGAAAAGTTCCATTAAAACGAGTGTGCTTATTCGGAATTATCGAAGAAAGATTCACTTAAAAACATGTATAACCCCGAAAGGGAATGAGATATAGATCTTGGAACATGATTTTGGGACATATAAAGATAATTCTGAAGTTCTAAAGAAAATAAAAGACAACTACATTTTGGAAAAAACAAATATTGAGCAACCCGAAGGAATAATGTATGTTTGGGTGGAATCCATCATGGTTTATTGGCATGGTATCAGGTGTAACTAAGACATCCTGATGATAGAGATAATGTTTTTCTAATCACTTATAACACATTATGGAAATATGGGGAAGGTGTATAAATGTACCCCATCACTTGGTATTACACAAAAAGTCATAGAATAGAGAACAATCTTCATTAAGAGTAAAAATGGGAGGATCACATGCCTTACATTCATTGGTGTTCTCCACTTGCTATTAGAAACCTGAATAAACAAATTAGGTTAATTAATTAATAATAGAAAAACCCATTCTATATTGAATTTATTTATTATAACCCTGTTTAGTTAATTAATATACATTTTGATTAGTTACATTGTTCAATTTCATTGTTTGGGATCGTTTGTTTTCATGGATTTAAAAGATCAGTTCAATTATTCAAGTTTGGATTATATGCAAGATGAGAGTGGTTTTCCAGAATTGAAGTTATATTCTTTAGTTCATATCTAGGAGATTTCATGGTTTTAATTTTAATTAGTTTACTTTGAGTGAAGTTGAATTAATTTATATATAACCATAGTGATAAACGTTTTTGTTACTCGGTGGATTTGATTATAATCAATCTATTTCTCTTTTAAACATAATTTAATTTGTAAAAAAGGATTATAGAACCAAAAATAGGATATATTATATATATAATAATCTGTTTCAACCATAACACAAATTTATTCATTACCATAATTATTGATAATAAAAGAAATTGATATACTATTTTCCTTGAATGTGCTAAATTAGAACATCTCAAACGGTTCTTTCATTTCATTCAAATAAAAGGGGTGGGGAAAAGAGGGAAGATAATGAAATATACCACTATTATGAATACATTCTAGTTCATGTATGTTACTAGATTTATCATACAATTATGGAGAAGGGAGTTGAGGGGAAAAATAAAAAATAAAACAACATAAAAGAAAAGAAGAAATTGGGAAGCGGAATTTACCTCTTGAGACTTCCTCCTTTGAGAACATATTAAGGGGAGAGTTTTTGTTATTTTGAGGAGGATGAGAGATTTTAGAAGTGTGTGGGGGGGGTTGTGGAGATATTTGGGCAGAATAAAGGCATGACACATGGCTTGAGAGGAGTGGAGAGAATATGGAGTTATGTGGAGTTTTTATAGTAGAGGAGAGGAGGGATTTCATAATATTATAATCGTTAATTTATTATTTCTTCCCAAGACATAGAATAGTAAGTATTCAATGTCCACGAATAGTTATTTAATAATGTTATCCAAAACCCAGTGGGATTTCATCATCATAACATCATCTTTGACTCAATTAATCCTTTATTTAGCATTTATTGTGAATTATCTAATTCTACTATTCATAAAAATGTCCAGTATTTCAGAAAAATACAAAAAATTAACTCTATACATTTTCTGATGTGTAGAATCCAAAAATGATGTCCATTTTTCTAAAATAATTTTTTATATATGATTATTTTAATATTTAATTAAAATAATAATTTATTATCAAAAGGAGTTTTAAAACATTCATTATCATATTCTAAAATATAGTTATATCATACTTCCAACTTGAATATTATTTTTATACCACCATATTTGAGATTACTATTCATTAGGGTATATAACTATTCATAAGGGTATGCTAATATTCATTAGGGTATGTTACTATTCACCCAAAAATTATGTTTTCCTTATCAGACTCTAAATAACATACTGATTACAACCGTGTATACCAGATTTTGGAAATTCCAAACACAGAAGTGACAAAATTATGTTTATTAGCCACTTAGCAGATTGAAGATCATTATATTGTGCTTTTATGTGATTTTATGAGATACTTATTCTATGTTAATTCCCATTTAAAAACATTGGGTCATTCTATTCTTCCCCCATTATGAAATTTCTCTCTCAAAATTTCATTTTACATTTTAAGCCAGAAACATGTGTGGGTACTTTTCCATCATTGATTCCTCCAATTCCCGCGTGGCCTCTTCGTACTTATAGTTTTTCCATAGTTCCATGAGAAGATGAGTAATATAGTTGCGTAGAACACTGTCTCTACGATCCATGATCTTCACTGGATGCCCCTCGTAAGAGAGATCATCCTCCAACTATACCACATTTGAATATAGATCATGTGAAGTGTCTAGTATGTACTTCCTTAAAAAGAATATATGAAAGACATCATGTACTTTCGACATGGTAGGTGGAAGTTCCAGTCGATAGGCCACACCTCTAAATCGATCAAGGATCTCAAAGGGGCAGATGTACCTGGGACTTAACTTCCCTTTCATCCAAAACCTCAAGAACTTCTTCCATGGGGATATATGTAAAAATACCATGTTTCCAAATTTGAACTCAATGTCTCATCGACGGTTATCTGGATAAATATTCTATCGACTTTGGGATGACTTGATATGCAGCTAAATGTTTTTCACCTTCTCCACCATTTCTTCGACCATTTCAGGTCCTAGTATCTTATGATCACCATCTTCATCCCAACATGTTGGTGTTCTGCACCTTTTCCAATAAAGGGCTTTATATGGTTCCATTCAGATGCTCGAGTGGAAACTATTCTTGTAGGATAATTCAACCAGTGGAAGATATTAGTCTCATTATCCTTTTAATTCCATTGAACATGCACTTAACATGTCTTCCATTGTCTGAATAGTTCGCTCAGATTGGCCACCAGTTTGAGGATGATAGGCCATACTGAAGTTCAGTTCAGTGCTCAAGGGTTTCTGGAGACTTTTCCAAAACATCGTGATGAATATTTGATCATGATCAGATACAATATATAGTGGTACACCATGAAACCTTACCACTTATTTGAAGTAAATCCGTAAAAGATGATCCATTGAGTAGTCCTCTCAAACTGTGATAATGTGATCTGTCTTCGTAAGACGCTCCAAAAAGACCTATATAGCAATGTTCTATCTAGATGTCTTTTGATTTCTAGTGAAAATTTCCGTTGTAATGTTCTCCCACATCCATGATGGTATGGGTAGTGGTTGCATCATCCCATTAGGATTTTGTCTCTCAGCCTTCACTTGTTGGAATATGAGGCAATTTGATGTATATTCAACAATCACTCTTTTCATATTATTCCACCAAAAGAATTCTCATATATCTCGATACATCATTGTGCTCCCTGGGTGGATAGAGAAGGTCGAGCTATGTGCATCATTCAATAGCTCCTTATTTATCTCTGGATCAGATGGTACACATAATCGTGTCTGAAATCATACAACTCCTTCTTCATCAATTTTTAATTCAGAGGATTTCCCATTTTTAACAACTTCCACCCTTTTCTGAATTTCCACATCCTTTCTTTGAGTATCCTTTATTTTCTCCAAGTGGGATGGTTCAAAAATCATTTAAGAAAGGATTGATGATGTTCCTCCCTTAATGATTCCCATGTCCATCCTTTTCAAATATATGAATATCACATCCTTTCAAATTATCATCCATGAAAAATATGCAGGGTCATTTATACTAAGAGCATATGCCACCTTGTTTTCTTTACCGGGATGGTAGTGGACTGAGTAGTAATAATCCTTCATAGATCTATCCATCTTCTCTAGCGCATATTACTCTCTTTCTCTTTAAATATATATTTGAGACTCTTATGGTCAGTATGTATCTCACATTTTTACCCATATACATAATGTTGCATGATTTTCAATGCAAAGATCATAGTCGCCAACTCCATATCATGCGTGGGATAGTTTTTTCATGTATTTTTAGCTTCCTTGAGGAATAGGCTATCAATTTATCATTTTTCATTAGCCCACATCCTAATCCTTTCTTAAAAGCATCACTATACACGACAAAGAGTTCTCCACTTGAAAGGAGTGTGAGTATCGGCGTAGTGATAAGCATTTTTTTCAAATCCATGAAGCAATCTTCACATTCCTATATCTAGATGAACTTTACTCGTTTCCATGTCATATTGGACATTGGGTTTCACAACTGTGAAAATTTATTCATGAATCGTCGATAATACCTAGTTAGACCTAAAATGTTGCGGATCTCCATTATAGAAGTTGGACTCATCCACTCTTCAATTGCCTTCATCATGGAAGGGTCCACATATATTCCATTCATGGTGATAACATGCCCCATGAATGATACATCCTTCATCTAGAAATCACATTTACTGTACTTTTAATACAAATTATCCCTTCACAAAGTCTTTAACACAATTTCCAAATGCCCCTCATCTTCCTCCATTCTCGTGGAATATATCAGAATATCATAAATAAAGACCACCACAATTTTTTCGATGTAATATATAAATACTCTATTCATTAAATCAATGAAAATTGCAAGATCATTAGTCAGTGTGAAGGGCATCACTATGAACTCATAGTGTCCATATCACGTTCGAAGGGAATTCTTGGGAATATCTTCCTTCCTCAACATAAGTTGGTGATATCCCGACCGAAGGGCCACCTTATGGAAAATAACTGGCCCCACGAAGCTGATCGAACAAGTCATCTATCCGTGGAAGGGGATTCTTTTACTTTATAGTGATTTTATTGAGCTCATGATAATCTATGCCGAGGCGAATTCATCCATCATTCCTCTTGATGAAGAGGACTGGAGCACCCCACGGTGAGGCACTCGGGTGTATAAAACACTTCTTTATATTCTCATGGAACTTCTTGTTCATGTCTTCTAGCTCTACAGTGGCCATTCTGTATGGTGTCATTGAGATTGGCAGAGATCCATGGATAATTTCAATTGAGAACTCAACCTCTCAATCAAGAGGAAGACTAGGAAACTATTTGGGGGAATACATCAGTGTAATCCCTCACAATGGGCATGTCTTCAAGATTTATTTTATCCTTTTTCCCAATCATTTGAGATATATATGATTTCTCACAAGGAATTAGTATCCACACTTGAGATGAAGATTATAAAAGGGACTTATCTTCTTCCTTACAATTGTAATGAATCAGAGGATGCTTCGGGATGTGAAAAGTGATCTACCTTTCCCAAAAATTGATGTTAGCCTTGTACAAAGATAGTCGATCCATCACTAAGATAGCATCGAACTCTACTAAAGGAAGTATGAAAATATTTTTAGGTGGTTTAGTCCACAAACATTAACTGGGGAGGAGTTATAAACCATGGATTAAATAATTTCTCCATTCACTGTTCTCACAAATAAATATTTCTCCAAATTTTGAGGTGGTGTTTGAATAGTTATACTATGCATTCAAGATATGAATGAATGCGTAGAACCAGAAAAAAATAGTATGTTCACTATTCTTGAATGAATAAAAAGTGTACCTGTCAAAACATCATTCTCCGGCTCCACCTCAGTAGTGGTGACATCATAAGACCTTAATTGTTTCCTTGGAGGTTGTTGCTGATTGCCTCTGACAACCCTCGTCTTAGGTAAATAGTTCACATAATGCCCAAGCTCCTTTCAGTTATAACACTACACTGCAGGCTGAGTGTTGATCTAAACCATACTTTACTATTCAAAATTAGTGAGATTTTTCATATCCCCTCGGCACTTCTTTGCGATATGACCAAAATTTCTGTATTTGAAGTAATTCTTGGTTTCCTTGATACATTCACCAAGATGCTTCTTCCAACAATTTTTGCAATGGGGAATTTTAGGATTATTCCATCATGAAATTTATTTTATAAACCACCCATGTTGTTCTCCACTTTCTGCATCTTGACACTAGGCCCATGAGACCAATAAGAGTCTCCAATATCCATTTCAAACTTGAGGGCACAATGAACAATATCATCATAGCTGTTAAAGTCTCTAATCTCCAACACTTTTCGTAGACTCATCTTTAGTCTGCTAAAAAAGTTATCCACCTTGCTTTTGGTGTTCATGAAAAAGCCAGAGGCATACCTTGCAAGCTTTGTAATGTTCGCTTCATATGCCCCAATGGACTCATCATCCATTTTATTGAGTCCATGGAACTCTCTATCCATCTTGAGATGGAGGGTTCGAGGAAAATATTTTTTTAAAAAAATCCTTTCCAATTCCACCTATTCTATAGAATCAATTTCCTATTGGGACTTATTATTCTTGATCAGTGTCCACCACTGATCAGCTTCCCCATCAAAACAATATACTTCCAGTACAATGTTCTCTTCTTCCGAGAACTGGAGAATAGAGAAAATATTTTCAATGGAGTTAATCCATTGTTCTTTGAGGAGGGGATTAGAAGACCAGCTAAACATGGGAGGCCTTTTCCGCATGAAATATTCTATGTCAACTTCCTCTTTCTTTGGAGAAGGGGGATGTTCCACCTTATTCAAGTTCTTATTCACAACTCGATCCAGCTGAGAAAGTACTTCCATGTTGTTTTGAGAAACCTCTTCCATCACATCAGGCATGTCCTTAAGGAAATTATCACATTTCCTATCACATTGGTTGTTGCAACTTGTTCTTCTATTTCCCGCAACTAAATAAGAAAAAGAACGTATAATTAGATGTCTAGAATACTTTTCTATTGAGCATAAAAAGAAACATTAAACATCAAATTATGAACTTATAAAGAATAAGTATACCCTGACATGTGATTCATTAGGTTTATATCTAGGTTATCCTTGATCTATTTCATAACTTATATTCTTATGGGATTATTTTTGTCCCTTAACGACAGTTTGTACTCAGAAAATGAATATACCGAAGCATATCCCCTAGGAGTGTCGTAACCAAGAATGCAGCAAGGCCCGTTATTGTGAACCAGTTCCCGTTCGAGTCATGCTCGAAGCTGTGTTTTTGGGTTTTACCCCTAGATACATCTATTCTAGAGCCGCCTCTACCTACTCATATCCATATAGGGATGAATTTTCTTGATAAACAACATACTCTATACTCACCAAATATTAGGACTGTTTTCTTATACACAGTCTCATCTGTAAGGTTCTCACTGAGGTTCTCTATTCCTAATCACCAAAAATAACTAGACCATATTATGATTCCAACTATAGCGACCCGAGCCATTTACATAAAACATTTCGTGATTTTAAGCATAATTAATCATCATAGTACAAGAGAAGGATCATTAAGTCTAGTGTCTTGGAAGACTAGGTACATATAACATAAAGCATGGGGAAAAACTTCTTTATTTAATATCCATAAAGATCTTATGACTTTTTTTTATCCCTTAAATCTGCATAGGGTACCCTGGGGAACACATGAACAACGGGATGAGCTAAAAATGCCAGTAAGGGAAAGAACATATTGATACATCTCAAGCACATGAGTTAGGAAGCATGACATAATGATATCCAAATCATGAAACTTATTAAATAATTTAATATATGCTTGGGAACATATAAACATGGAATCATATATTTGTTTCAGAATCATAAATCATATCTTTAGTAAGGGTCAAGGCTAATCGCCAATCCCGTTTCCCATTTTAGAATGGGTCATGGCTAACTGCCAATCCCATTTCACATCGCATCTCATGAGACATAACCTTACCCAATGCATTGGAGTGCTATTTGGGTACATCCATCTCAACATTTTCATTAATATTCTTTCCACCTAAATATTCTTACCACATATACAATCATACATAATCAACCATACATAAATATAAGGGTACCCATGGGACTAATTGGGTACCACAACCATGACATAAATCATAACAAATGGGAGTATCATCAAAGTGTCCATGTAAATAATGAATTATAAAATACATGGACGCTCATAGTGTAAAATAGGAATATAACATGGTAAGTCGTGTCAAACTTAAGTGACAACATATATGAAAGGTATGTTAGAAACATTAGCATTAAAACATTTCTGTGTGGTTTTAAGGATAATACTATAGAGATTTTACAATAGAAAAGAAGACATTATATTATATAAAACCATAATTGAACCAAGAATGTTTTACAAACAAAAATAAAGAATTTACAAAGATAATGGTTTCTTAAAATAGAATATGGAATGCATTTGAAATTGGTAAAAGCTTGGGAAGTTCCTTTAATACGAGTGTGCTTATTGAGAAGTATCGAACATAGATTGACTTAAAAGAATTTATATCCCCAAAATAGAATGAGAGATAGATCTTGGAACATGAGTATAGAGCATATAAATATAATTTTTATGTTCTACATAAAAGAAATGACAGCAAAATGTTGGTAAAAAAAGATAGGGCCTAAAGGAATAAATGATGTTCGGGTAGAATCCTTCATGGTTTATTGGCATGGTATCGGGTGTAACTAAGAGTTCTTGATGAGAAGTATAAGGGTTTCTCATCCCTTATAAAATATTATAGAAGTATGGTTATGTTGTATAAAAGTACCCCATCACATGGTATTACACAAAATGTCATAGCATAGAGAACAGTCTTGATTGAGAGTAAAAAGGGGAGGATCCCTTAACTTAAATTCGTTGGTGTTCTCCACTTGTTATTAACAACCTGAATAAACAAATTAGGATTATTAATTAATAATTCCAGAACCCCTTCTATATTCAATTTATTTATTATAACCCTTTTTATTTCATTCAATGTGTTTTTTATTAGTTACAAGGTTCAATTTCATTGTTTGGGCTCATTTGTATACTTGGATTTAAAATATCGGTTCACTTATATTCATGTTTGGATTATATAAAATATGAAAGTGGTTGCCCAAAATTGAAGTTATATTGTTTATTTTATATCCAGGAGATTAAATGGTTTTAATTTTAATTAGGATTCTTAGAGTGAAGTCGACTTATTATATATATAACCGTAGTGATAACCGTTTTTGATACTCGGTGGATTTGATTACAAAAAAATGTGTTTTTCTTTATAACATAATTTAATATGTAACAAGGGATTACAAGATGGAAAATAGGGTATATTACATATATAATAATCTAGTAAAACCATAACACAAATATTTTCATGACCATAATTATTTATAATTATAGAAATTGATAAATCATATTCCTTGAATGGGGTAAATTAGAACATCTCAAACAGTGCTTTCATTTCTTTCAAAAAAATGGGGTGGGGAAAGAAGAGAATATAATTAATATACCACTAGAATGAAGAAATTATATAACATGTATGTTATATGATTTATCATACTATTATGGTGAAGGGAGGCGAGGAATGAATTAAAAAATAAAATAACTTAAAAGAAAAGAAGAAATTGGGAAGATGAATTTACCACCTAGATTTCCTCCTTTGAGAACCTCTTAAGGGGAACAGGTTTTGGAATTTTGAAGACGCTTAGAGCTTTTGGATATCAGGGTGGACTTTGGGGAGAGATTTAGTCAGAATAATGGAAAGGCACAAGGCTTTAGAGGAGTGGAAAAAAGAGGGAGTGAAGTGGGGGTTTATATGGGATGAGAGGGGGGATTTCATAATATAATAATCATTAATTTATTATTTCTTTCAAAGACAAGTTATAGTAATTATTCGATGAACTAGAACAGTGATTTTGCCATGTGATCCTGAACCCAGTGGACTTACATCAGTAGAACCTCATCAATGACAAAATTAATCCATTATTTAACATTTATTGTTAATTATCGGATTCTCCTATTCATAAAAAATTCATGTATTTCAGAAAAAACCCAAAAATTCATCCTAACCATGTATCGACATGTTGAATCCAAACATGAAGTCCATTTTTCAAAAAAAAAATCTAAATATGATTATTTTAAAATTTAATCAAAATAATAATTTATTAACAAAACCTGATTTAAAACATTCATTAACTCATTCTAAAATATAGGTATATCATATTTCCAACTTGAATATTATTTTTATACCACCATAGGTGAGGTTACTATTCATTAGGGTATATCACTATTCATAAGGGTATGTTTGTAACATCCCTAGTAAGTAATTAATAATAGATATTTTTATCTATGTCTATTAATGAATTAGATAGTTTTTTAGAGGCTTAAAATGAAAACAAATCCAATCTTAAGCATGGAATACATTAATATTTTTTAAAAGATTGTTTTACTTCCTTTCGATGGAAAACCATTTTTAAATATATCTTTTGAAAATTTTATAATCTATATTTGGAAAAATAAATTTATTCATTATAATTGGGACATCAAAATTTACTTTGTGTGAATTTTCGGTATTTTTCTGACAATGTTCATTTTTTAATGAATAGTGAAAAATACTGCATTTTACATCAAAACTGCTTTTTAATCTACTTTATTTATATTATTAGATAATATTTTGAATTGTTTTTAAAGTTAAATTAGAATATATTTTTACCATTTAATCCAATGGAGTTCATTGGAATCAATTTCACTTGGAAATTGGACTTAAACTGGTGTCAATCTTTTGATACTTATTGTTTCATAAAGACAAGCTTTTTGTCATGACATCTGGAATTAATTATTAAATTAATTAATATGACTTATATTATTTGAATTTTGTAAAATAGACATCATTTTCTAATTCAGAATATCAAATATAGCTTAGGGTGAAGTTTTTTGTTTTTTTCTGAAAACTTCAATTTTTGATAAATAGTGAAACCACTAAGTGGAAGTTAATGAAACTGATTTTTCTTTAAAATGAAACGTTGTCACTACTGTGATTTGATTTTCAAAAATCCGACTTACATGGTTTTCATTAAGAAGTAAAATGTGATTCATTGAGATTAAAATAATTTTTTGGTGAATAGTAACTTTTAAGTTCTTAATCGCGATTAGAGGTAATTAGTGTAGTTTAAGGTAAAAATAATGTTTTAATAATATGAGATGAGTTTGACACATGTCCTACCCTTATTGGATGTGTCATGGCTGACCAATAAAATCCATGGGTCCACTTGGGGACCCCATGGAGCCACTTTGGTTGCGAAATGACATAAATATCTTTTTAATTAATGATAAACTAAAAATGACACACACATGATATGTTTTACTAAAACAATCGTTAAATGGGTTTATACAAGTCAGATATTTGATTATAAATAGTAATTGGAAATCTAAAACGATTTCCTACATCATATTATTTTTTTTATAATTTTTAGACTTTAAATAAATTAAATTATTTATGACATAATGATGATGCAGCAGTTACCTCATTAATAAAGGATTTAAATAAAATGAAATGATAATGTAAAATATATGAACTAAACATGTCCAAAACCTATTTGATGGGTGGATTTTGAACCATTATCACCTTATCCTCGAAACAAATCAATGTGGGACCTCTTAAATCCAAATACCATTTTAAAATAATGTAACATTTCTTTACCTTCCAAGAGTGCCCCTCCTCTCCTCTTATAGAAGGCCCCACCTCTACCTCCTTACACACACTCCCAAAGCCTTTGTCTCGGACAACCCCTACCCATTTTGTCTCTCCACATCCCTCTCTTACTCTTTGAAGCCTCACATTGGGCATAAGTTTTCCCAAGGAAGCCTTTGACCTCAAACCAAAGGGAGTTACCCGATTTTAAGGTAATGCCTTCACTTGAGTCCTTTTGTTTTATTTTGCTTCTCCAACCCCATAAACTCTTTTTATTCATTTCTTTTTTAATAACTACAGTATCTTCAATATACTAGGATGTTGTTATAAGAAGGATTAGAGCTACACTTACACACACCTAAATCTAATGGTTAAAGAACATACAGTTTCCATGGATGGTGAATTTATGCCTCCCGAAACGATGATTGTTCAACATTCTTTTAACACCTTAAAGGGTGGCCATTAAGATGACACTGTATTTATATATGATATATAATATGTTTATGTTTTCCTTAAGCTTCTGTATTTTTCATTTTTGACATACCATTATGGTTTCCATAATGGATAAACGTGATATCTTCATTTAAGGAAGTGCGGACTACCGCCCCCTCAAAGTGATTTGATTCGTTAAATACCATATGTGGGACATAAAAAGGATGGCAATATGATATTATATATGATATTAACAGGAATTAAAATATACATTTATATCATTATGATTCCATTCTATAAAAAATGAAATAGAAATGAAAGTAGCGTTCATGCGTACGTACGGCTTACCGTCTCCATTAATGGTGCATTTCATTTCTTACCTCTAAAAGATTATGTAATATTATAAATGCATGCATGTATAGGATATATATGACATATATGATATCTAAATCATGAATACTATTCTGGATATAATGGATAAATGAACAACTTGTAATTATAAAGGGCTTATTTTTGACTCATATACCAATGATCGTTAAAACGACCGTTATTAACTTAAATAATTACATAGTGTCCATGACATGGAAATAAGTGATATAAAAGGAATAATGAACTTGAAAAAGGTTCTTACACAAGTAGAAATTAACTCAATTTTATTATTCAGGAGATTAAATAATGACCGATTCAAGTCGGTTTGAGGTATGGGAGTTCGTCTCAATCTCCTTTCATTGAGGCATATTTTGTTTTATACACAGACTTCTTTTATACGGTGTATAAACCCCTTTGACTTTTACGTTTATTCAAAAAGAATGTTTTTTATACGAAGCGTTTACTAAATGACAAAAGGGAATGTTTTTGTCGTACGTATGCGGCGACAATGACTTCTCAGCCGCCGTGACCATTATTTGTGTTTCGGCTTCCTCTACAAGCCATACCTTTTTTAAAAAAGAAAAATAAATACCATGTTTTACTTTTCTTTTATTTTGGTATTGAAAATGGTTTTCATAATGTTTTTATATCAATGTGTTGTATTGATATCTTGTGATTGAAAGGTGGTAATGTTTTTTTTCCTTTATGCATGTATTATGTGATACGATTATGTTGATGTTCTTGGGCATTATTATGAAGATGGGTGGTTCCATGATAAACTAAGGGCTGGTGAGCCTGATATAGCTCTCCAAATCATTGGGTAACACGAAGGAGTGAAACGTTAAGGTTTTTTCTGAAGAGATTTAGGGAATATACTGTGATGGGTATTCCAAAAGTAACCAAGAGGGTTACTCCATACGTTAGAATGTTATGATTGTCTCAAGTTACCTTTATGTTTTATGATTTCTATTATTTATTCATGATTTGATGAGGTATGTTAAAGTGCTTTTGTTTTATGGGTAAAGTATGATTTCATTCTTATATATATATGTACCCATGATTCCTTTCCATATTTTTATATCCCTTACTGATCTTTTTATGCTCATCCCATGTTTTATTGAAATGTTTTACACATGTCAAGGGAAAGGTACATGATATGATGATAGTGTCAATGAATTGTCAAGAAAGAATCCTTGTTTTATTTTAAATATGTTTCCATTGATGGGAATGAAGAATACTATCTTTATGTGACCACTTTGTTTATATGTGGAATGTAATGCAAGTTTTATGATCTAATTCTCTAAAACTCTAAACCCGAAAAGATCCTCAATGTGTAATCTTGTAATAACTCAAGATTAAGTAAGGTTTAAGGTTGGGGCCTTATAGTTGGTATCAAAGGTCAGTTTAGATAACTTTAGGAGTTAGAATTCTATTAAATGACTATCCAAAGATATTTTTTTCATGGTCAAATTGAAGTGAAATAGTATTTGAATATTACCATGTTGCTTCATCTATGACATGTTTGTTCAGAATGGTTTTCCGCATACAAAACAGGGAAAAAGTAATAGGAAGGAATGCAGAAGGAAATAACCTTCCGAATCAGCATCCTGAGATGGTCGGAATTGGAACTGAATAGTTTGTTGCAGTAATGGAGTAGTTGACTCAAGCGATAAATGGCGGTGGTATCCATGCATGAGATCATCCAGATCAACTGCAGAAGAACTTGTCAGTGGTGGAACATTTCATGAGGCAACATCCCCCATCATTCAGAGGATCGTCTGACCCTGTGCTAGCTGAAGGGTGGATTAAAGCACTGGAGAATATTTTTGATGTCATGGGGTGTTCATACAATCAAAAGGTTAGTCTTTCTATTTACCGTTTGGAGGGTGAAGCAGATCAGTGGTGGTCGATGGTTAAACATATCAGGGACGCTGATGAGATTGTTGCTCTCGATTGGGATGAATTCAAAGGTATGTTTCTTGAAAAGTAATTTCCTAAGGATGTTCGACTTAGGATGGAAAAAAATTCTTGGAATTGAGGCAAGAGTAAGACTCAGTGGCTACCTATGAAAAAAGGTTCACTCGATTGGAAAGGTATGCTCCAAATTTTATCTGATACCTTGATTGTAAAATCAATCGTTTTTACTCAAGATTAAAGCCAAAATATCGAAGGGCATTAGCTTCTCGTGAGTTTAAAAGTTATGAAAAGCTTGTTCGATGTGCTGATAAGGTGGAAATGGAATTTGCCGATGATCAAATGTTCAATAACAACCACCAGAAGAAGAGACCATGGTGGCAGGAGAAAGGGAAGAATTCTTCAAAAAAGTCTGATGGTAAGAAATATAAGTTTCCAATTTGTGATAAATGTGGCAAAAGGCATGCAGGGGAATGTCTACTGAATTATGGAAAGTGCTACCGATGTGGTAAGATGGGACATAAGGGTCGTGATTGCACTGAAAAATATCAAGTTGAAGGTAAGACCAAATTTGATTTACAGTTAGTGAAATGTTTTAAGTGCAATGAGATGGGTCACTATGAAAACGAGTGTCTGACAAAGAGATTTGGGTGATGGGAAGTAGTTAGACTACAAGTAGAAAGGTGTGGTGAAATCCATTGCAACTACTTCCCCAGATGTCGGGCCATCAAATGAAGTTGTATCAGGTACTTTGTTTGTTTTTTCAGATTATGCCAGTGTGTTGTTTGATTCGGGGTCTACACATTCTTTCATCTGTGAAAAAATTTCTAGTAAAATGGGAATACCATCTTATGAAATGACTCCTGAACATTTAGTAAAAACACCTGGGGGAAATGTTAAGGGAAAAATAATTTATAAGAATCTTCTTATCTTTATCTGTGGAAAGAACCTACTTGCAAACCTTATTGTTCTACCTTTAGTAGAGTTTGATGTTATCCTGGGTATGGATTGGCTCTCAATTTACCATTCTAAGATTGACTGTAGAGCTAAAGAAGTTTCTTTTCAGAAAGAATTTCAGTTTGTGTACAAGAATGAACCCATACTGTTGATAACTTATCATGAGGCCAAGAAATGTGTAAATGATGGAAATGAATGTTACCTTGCACACATCGTTGAAAATAAAGGAACTGTTCAGATTAATGATGTGCCAGTGGTAAATGAGTATCCTGATGATTTTCCTGATGAGTTTCCAGGAATAATACCAGATCGGGAAGTTGAGTTTACTATTGACTTAGTTCTTGATGCTAAGCCAATTTCAAAACCCCCTTATCGAATGGCTCAAATTGAACTTTTAGAGTTGAAGGAGAAATTACAAGATTTATTAGAGAAAGGTTTCATTCGACCTAGCACATCACCATGGGGTGATCCTATTTTATTTGTTAAAAATAAAGATGGTTCAATGAGACTTTGCATTGATTATAGAGCCCTGAATAACATCACTGTTAAGAACAAATATCCATTGCCTCATATCGATGATTTGTTTGATCAGCTCCAGGGATCTCATTATTTTTCAAAGATTGACATGAGATCGGGGTACCATCAGCTGAAGGTAAAGGAAGAAGATGTTCAGAAGACCGCGTTCTGTACAGGATATGGCCATTATGAATTTGTATTAATGCCTTTTGGGCTAACCAATTCATATACTGTATTCATGGACATAATGAATAGAATTTTCCATGAGTTCATGGCTAATTTTGTGGTGGTTTTCATTGATGATATTTTGGTGTTTTCTAAAAGTAAAGAGGAGCATGAAAGACATTTAAGGGTTATCTTGCAAACCTTAAAAGAAAATAAACAGTATGGAAAATTCAGAAAGTGTGAGTTTTGGTTGCAAAAAATTTCATTCCTTGGTCACATTGTTTCTAAAGATGGGATAACTGTTGATCCTGCAAAAACAAAAGTGGTGGAAGACTGTCCAAGACCCAAAAATGTAACTAAGATTATTAGCTTCCTTGGTTTGGCAGGTTATTACCGAAGGTTTGTTAGAAATTTTTCATGGTTATCTAGTCCAATGACTAAGCTAACTCGGAAGGGTTCTATGTTTATCTGGACAAAAAAATGTGATGATTGTTTTGAGGAGTTGAAAAGAAGATTGGTGAATGCTCTAGTTTTGGCACTACCTTCCAGGAATGGTGAGTTTGTTATCTACAGTGATGCTTAATTGAAAGGACTTGGTTGCGTCCTAATGCAGAATGATCAGGTAACTGCTTATGCTTCACGAAAGTTGAAAACTCATGAGGTAAATTACCTTACACATGATTTGGAATTAGCTCCTGTTGTTTTCGCTATAAAAATTTGGAGGCATCATTTGTATGGAGTAAATTGTGAAATATATACTGATCAAAAAAGTTTAAAGTATATATTCACTAAAAAAGAGTCAAACATGAGACAGAGGAGATGGCTGGAATTAAACAAGGATTATGATTGTACAATTCATTACCATCCGGGAAAATCAAATAAAGTGGTTGATGCTTTGAGTCGAAAAAGTAATGCTTCAATAGCAATGTTGCGTTTGGAACGTGATAATTTGGTTAATGATTTGATGAACATTGGCATAGAATTTGTTGGTGCAGGAAGTACTTCTGTTTTGTTTCAGCTATCAGTGAGATCATCCCTATCAGATATAATCAAGAAAGCACAGAAGCAAGACAGTGAGTTGTAGAAAAAGGTAGAGCTGGTTCAGAAAGGTAAGTTACCTGAATTCAACATTCATAATGATTGTGTTTTGAGATTTGGGAAGAGAATAAGTGTGCCTTGTGATTCACAGTTGAAGAATGAGTTGTTATGTGAGGCTCATAGTTCCCTGTTTTCAGTTAATCCTCGCAGTAATAAGATGTACAGAGATCTGCGGGAGTATTACTGGTGGGATGGAATGAAAAGGGATATTGCTGATTTTACTATGATGTGTTTGACATGTCAACAGGTTAAAGCAGAGCTACAGTTACCGAAAGGGATGCTTCAGCATTTACCAATGCCAGAGTGGAAATGGAAGAATATATCTATGGACTTTGTTGTGAGATTACCGAAGACATCTCGAGGTAATAATGCAATCTGGGTTATTGTTGATCGCTTGACTAAATCTGCTCATTTCCTTGCTATACGAGATAGTTTTTCCCAGATCAACTTTCCCATTTGTATCATAAAGAGATAGTTATGTTACATGGAGTTCATCTCTCCATTGTATCTGATCGTGATCCCAGGTTCACTTCGAACTTTTGGAAAGGCCTTCAGAAGTCGTTGGGTACTGAATTAAATTTTAGTACAGCTTTTCATCCTCAATCAGATGGGCAGTCAGAACGAACAATTCAAACCTTGGAGGATATGCTACGAGCTTGTTTAATGGATTATCAGGGAAGTTGGGACCAATATCTTTCTTTGGTTGAATTTTCATAAAATAACAGTTTTCATTCTAGTATACAGATGGCACCATTTCAGGCATTATATGGGAAGCAGTGTCGAACTCCAACTTTCTGGGATGAAGTGGGTGAAAGGAAGTTGATGGGACCAGAATTGCTAGAGGAGTTGGCAGAAAAAGTTCATCTGATACAGAAACACATGAGAACAGCTCAGAGTAGGCAGAAGAGTTATCCGGACAACAGGAGGAAGGATCTCTCTTTTCAGGTAGGTGATCATGTTTTTCTCAAAGTATCACCATGGAAAAGTGTGATGTGATTTGGTAAGAAAGGAAAGCTGAGTCCAAGGTTCATTGGACCATATGAAATTATGGAATGAGTTGGATCATTTTCTTACCTAGTGGCTTTACCTCCGAGTTTATCTCAGATACACAATTTTTTTCATGTTTCGATGCTGATAAAGTACATGCCAGATCCATTTCATGTTTTGAGTCTAGAGGTAGTTCAGCTAGAAGAGAAAATATCTTATGAGGAACAACTGGTCTAGATTGTTGACCATAAGGAGCAAGTGTTACCGAATATGGTGATTAATCTGGTAATGGTTTTGTGGAAAAACCGCATGATGGAAGATGCAACATGGGAATCTAAAAACGCAATGACTGATAAGTACCACCATTTATTCGATAAGTAAATAAATTGCAGGGGCACAATTTTCTAAAGGGGGGAAGGATGTAACATCCCAAGTAAGTAATGAATAATAGTTATTTTTATCTATGTCAATTAATTAATTAGATAGTGTTTTAGAGGCTTAAAATGAAAATAAATCCAATCATAAGCATGGAATACACTAATATTTTTTAATAGATTGTTTTACTACCTTTTGATGGCAAACCATTTTTAAATCTATATTTTTACAATTTTATAATCGATATTTGTCAAAATAAACTTATTCTTTATAATTGGGACATCAAAATTTAATTTTTGTGAATTTTTGGTATTTTTCGTACAATGTTCATTTTTTAATGAATAGTGAAAAATACTACATTTTAAATCAAAAATGCTTTTTAATCTACCTTATTTGTATGATTAGATTATCTTCTGAATTGGTTTTAAAGTTAAATTAGAATATATTTTTACCATTTAATCCAATGGTGGTCATTGTATTCAATTTCACTTTGAAATTGGACTTAAACTGGTGTCAATCTTTTGATACTTATTGTTTCATAAACACACGCTTTTTGTCATGACAGCGGGAATTAATTATTAAATTAATTAATGTGACTTATATGATTTGAATTTTGTAAAATATAAATCATTTTTGAATTCAGAATATCAAATATAGCATAGGGTGAAGTTTTGGTTTTTTTTCTGAAAAACATCAATTTTTGATTAATAGTGAAAACACTAAGTTGTATTTAAAGAAACTGATTTTTTGTTTAAATGCAACATTGTCACTTCTGTGATTTGATTTTCAAAAATCCAACATACATGGTTGTAATTAAGAAGTAAAATGTGGTTCAATGAGATTAAACTAGTTTTTTTGGTGAATAGTAACTTTTAAGTTCTTAATCGCGATTAGAGGTAATTAGTGTAGTTTAAGGTAAAAATAATGTTTTAATAATATGAGATGAGCTTGAAACATGTCTTACCCTTATTTGATGTTTCATGGCCGACCAAGAAAATCCATGGGTCAACTTGGGGACCCCATGGAGACACTTTGGTTGTGAAGTGACATAAATATCTTTTTATTTAATGATAAATTAAAAATGACACAAACATGATATGTTTTACTAAAACAATTTTTAAATGCGGTTATACAAGTCAGATATTTGATTATAAATATCCATTGTAAAGATAAAAACATTTCCTACATCATATTATTTTTTGATAATTTTTAAACTATAAATAAAATAAATTATTTATGACATCGTGATGATACATCGATTACCTCATTAATAAAGGATTTAAATAAAATGAAATGATAATGTAAAATATATGAACTACACATGTCCAAAACCTATTTGATGGGTGTATATCGAACCCTTATCACCTTATCCTTGAAACACATCAATGTGGGACCTCTTAAATCTGTATACCATTTTAAAATAATGTAACATTTCTTTACATTCCAAGAGTTCCCCTCCTCTCCTCTTATAAAAGGCCACCCACCTCTACCTCCTTACACACACTCCCAAAGCCTTTGGCTTAGCCAAACCCGCCACATTTTGTCTCTCCACATCCATATCTTACTCCTTGAAGCCTCACATTGGGCATAAGTCTTCCCAAGGAAGCCTTTTAGCTCAAACCAAAGGGAGTTGCCCGATTTTAAGGTAATGTCTTCACTTGAGTCCTTTTATTTTATTTTGCTTCTCCAACCACCTAAACTCTTTTTATTCATTTATTTTGTAACAACTCCAGTATCTTCTATATACTAGGATGTTTTTATAAGAAGGATTCGAGCTACACTTACACACACCTACATCTAATGGTTAATGAACATACTGTCTCCATGGATAGTGAATTTATGCCTCCTGAAAGATGATTGTTCAACATTCTTTTAACACTTTCAAGGGTGGCCATTAAGATGACACAATATTTATATATGATATATAATATGTTTATTTTTTCCATAATCTTCTGTATTTTTCATTTTGGGCATACCATTATGGTTTCCATTATGGGTAAACGCGATATCTTCATTTAATGAAGTGCGGACAATCGCCCCCTCAAAGTGATTTGATTCGTTAAATACCATATGTGGGACGTATAAAGGATGGAACTATGATATTATATATGATATTATACTGGAATTATTATATACCTCTATATAATTATGATTCCATTCTATAAAATACGAAATAGAAATGAAAGTAGCGTTGATGCGTACGTACGGCTTACCATCTCCATGAACGGTGCATTTCATTTCTTACCTCTAAATGATTATGTAATATTATAATTGCATGCATGTACTGGATATATATGACATATATGATATCTAAATCATCAATACCATTATAGATATAATGGATACATGAACAACTTGTAATTATAAAGGGCTTATTTTTTACTCAAGTACCAATGATCGTTAAAACGATCGTTATTAACTTAAATAATCACATAGTGTTCATGACATGGAAATAAGTGATATAAAAGGAATAATGAAATTGAAAAAGGTTATTAAACAAGAAGAAATTAACTCAAGTTTATAATTCAGGAGATTAAAGAATGACCGAATCAAGTCGGACCCGAGGTATGGGACTTCATCTCAATCTCCTTTCATTGAGGAATATTTTGTTTCATACACAACCTTCTTTTATACGGTGTATACACCCCTTTGAATTTTACTTTTATTCAATAGGAATCATTTTTATATGAGGCATTTACTAAACGACAAAAGGGAATGTTTTTTTCATACGTATGCGGTGACAATGACTTCTCCACCGCCGTGACCATTATTTGAGTTTCGGCTTCCTCTACAGGCCATACCTTTTTTTAAAAAGAAAAATAAATACCATGTTTTAATTTTCATTTATTTTGGTATGGAAAATGGTTTTCATAATGTTTTTATATCATAGTGTTGTATTGATATCTTGTGATTGAAAGGTGGGAATGTTATGTTTCCTTTATGCATGTCTTATGTGATACGATTATTTTGAGGTTCTTGGGCATTATTATGAAGACGGTTGGTTCCATGATAAACTAAGGGCGGGTGAGCTCGGTATAGCTCTCCAATGCATTGGGTAACGTGAAGGAGTGAAACATTATGGTTTTTCCAAAGAGATTTAGGGAATATACTGTGATGGGTATTCCAAACATAACCAAGAGGGTTACTCCCTACGTAAGAATGTTATGAATGCCTCAAGTTACCTTTATGTATTATGATTTCTATGATTTATTCATGATTTGATGAGGTATGTCAAAGTGCTTATGTTTTATGGGTAATGTATGATTTCATTCCTATGTATATATGTACCCATGTTTCCTTTCAATATTTTTATATCCCTTACTGAGCTTTTTATGCTTATCCCATGTTTTTTTGAATTGTTTTTCACAGGTCAAGGGAAAGGTACATGATATGATGATAGTGTCAAGGAAGTGTCAAGAAAGAATCCATGTTTTATTTTATATATGTTTCCATTGATTGGAAAAAAGAATACTATCTTTATGTAACCACTTTGTTTATATGTGGAATGAAATACAAGTTTTATGATCTAATTCTCTAAAACTATAATCCCGAAAAGAACCTCATTGTGTAATCTTCTAATAATTCAAGATTATGTAAGGTTAAAAGATGGGGCCTTATATGTTAATATTCATTAGGGTAGGCTCTATTCATCAAAAATTTATGTTTTCCTTATCGGACTCCAAAAAACATATTGATTACAACCGTGTATTCCATATTTTCAAAATTCTAAACACAGAACTGACGAAATTATGTTTACAGGTCACTTAGCACATAGTAGTTCATTATGTTGTGTTCTCATGTGATTTTATGACATAAATATGAGAATAGAATTTCTATTGAAATAAATTTTGTCGTTACAAAGTATATATAATTATTTAATGCAGATATTTTATAAATAATATTGTCTAGTTGAAAAGAAGAATTCTTTGGATAGGTAAAACACTGATAGTAGACTGTATGAGGTAATACCTATAGGTTCGGGACCAGTTAATGAAAACCCCTAGAGGAATCACTAGTCTCTTGAGATGAAATTATTTAGAGAAAAATCCTTAGAGTTTTTCCCCATCTGAATAGATGGGTTTCAATAAAGAGAATCATTTAAAATTCCTTGATATTAGGTCTAAACGGTAATGATTCCATGTGCTGATGAAACATGTTTTTCAATAATAATGAATTTATTTAGTTAATATTCATTTATTATATATCCTTAATATTATGTGTCAACATATCTATGGATTCATTTCATTCTCAGTTCATTTAATAAATGGATTAT
Organism: Viscum album; assembly: GCA_963277665.1. Lineage (NCBI taxonomy): Eukaryota > Viridiplantae > Streptophyta > Magnoliopsida > Santalales > Viscaceae > Viscum > Viscum album. Next base: position 1,472,895,632 of record OY728150.1, read on the forward strand.
TTTTCAGTTTCTTACATTTCATTATTCATTTTTTCTTATCTAGTTATTTGAATGTTACATTACCTTTCCATGTTATTTATGCAATACCTTATTAGTTTTTTGATTCATGGAATGAATTATTAGGTATATACCTTTCCATAGTAATTAATTTCATTTATTAATTATTTATTTGGATGTACATTACCATGATTAAGAAATTGTGATCATCCTTATTATCTATTCATTCTATAGTAATCCAAGATGTTTATTATAAAATATTTATAAGGATATAATAGATTGAATGAAGTTATTAAATTTGATGTTATTTAAAATAAAATAGGAATATTGTATTTAGTGTATCAATTTGTAATATAAGTCTCTTGTATGTAACCAGTTTACAAATACTACTAAACAGATCATTCTATCAGGATTTGATTCCATGTAATCAACATAGTATAATTGATAGTAGATTATGTCTTTAGGTGCTTTGGGGTCATATGGTACATATCGTCAATAAATATTAATTTTTATTTTGAAAATATTGATTTTGTTTTCATCATAGGAATTTATTTACTATATTATTAATTTTATAAAAATCATAAATTCTTATACAACATTACCAAAATATGTATTTATTTAAAAGATAAATAAATTTAAGGATTATAAACATGTTAAATGTAATATAATTTGTCACAATTTAATATGATCCACAAATATTTTGTATAATTATAACAAATTTGGGGACATATAAAGGTTTGAAATTTAAGTTCATTAATTCCATGATAGATTTAATGGAAAATTAAACAAACAACCTCACAATTAAAATAAATGATATTTTATAGTAATCATTTATTATTTCATGACATAAAAATCTAAAAAACATATATTCAGCCGTATAAAAGGGATATGGGTTATAATATCAATTTTGGTCCTTTTATGCACCATTTAACATTTCATAGTAACTTTCATGACCCATAATTATTAAAAACCATAATACAATGGAAATTATATAAAGGGATCAAATAAGTTAAATTAAAAAATAATGGTAACAAAATAAAAACAACAAGTCAAATTTTTATTGGAAGGTATGAATTTAACTACATATTCTGTTATAATCTTATTAATTTTGTTCCATTTTATTTTCAAATTTAAGGTAAATTATTTTAATACATTATGAAATTCACAGTCTTTCCCTCCCATCCCTTATTGAATAGAACCTCTTTTCTCTTTTACATCACACTATAAAAACATTTTTGACCATTTTAAACTATCCCTATTACATTATATAAATCACATCACATTTAATAGATGGTTTATTATAAAAAAACTAACACAGTATAGTATTATAAATAGTCATTATGTGGTTTTCTATATATGAGTTATAGTTCATAACAGATAGTTTCCATTGAAAGTCATATTTTATATACATATAAATTAATATGATAATTATAAAATAATATTACCCATATCTTAATGATACCATGATATTTAAATTTTTATGTAGGGGACTATAAACTTATCATATTCCTTAAAATTTGATTTAAAACCATCATCCTTGTAAACACAATACTAATGTCTATCGAACCGATTAAATACATTTTATATACCAACCTGTCATGACTAGTTTAGATTATATATTTATTGATTATATATTATGATAATGTCATATTATTCATTTTATATAAGTTTAATATCATATATTTTCATAACATTTAATTCACAATAAATGATAACATCATTCATGCATATGTGTAAACTAGCACCGCCATGAAGGGATGCTATTGCTATTTAATAACAAAATCCCATTGATGATATATGTGTAAATATACAATGAAATAAAATTAAAAATGAAATATTATGATAATTTTAGAAATAAAAAATAAAACTTATATTCTTTAAAGAATGATAATTGAAAAATAGATTCCATACTAATTCAAATATTCGACTTATCATCTAAATGATTGAAACAATGTTCATTTTTCAAAACCATCATAATTTATTATATATAATATTAATTGATTTATAATAATGATGATTTTTTAATGGTCTTTGTTTTTAGAAGATTTAATAATTGAATTGTTAACCATATTCAATCTAATACTGTCATTTTTAACATATGATCTGAATATCATCCAAAGTTATAAAACTAAAGGATTATGTAATTAAATATCATATGTTAATAACTAGAAAATTAATAATAATAATGAAAAAACATGGAAATAATGTAAAAAACTATCTTAATTGTATTATTAATGGTGATAAAGAACATATGTGATGAGTCAGAATCATGGTAAATGACTTAATTTTGAAATGATTCCTCTTTTAATGTTTCCATTCCAACTTTTTTTCTTTAAAATCCATTGAATTCAAAATGAATCAATAATATTAATATTTTTTCATCAATGGAATAAAAATAATTTTTATTACCATATTAAAATTTAATGAAATTTGTTTAAAAGGGAATATATTTTAGTTTATGAAGACGGAAGAATTTATGTAAAAAACAAAATTTTAAAGGATTTCAATATTTATTTCTTAATTCATTATCTCCTATATAAATATTAATAAAATTAGTTTATGAATATTTTTATTATGTACCAAAAATAAATAAAATGTATATTTATATGAATATTTTTTACATTCATCCAAATGATTAAATAGGTAACCTATTTGCATATTATATATGATGAATTTTGACTTTCTTTACAATAGGTGATATGAATGTTCTATTTTAATATATATTTGTGACAATGACTATTCCCACCCTCATAAACGCTATTTATATTAATATTCATTTTAAATATTTCATTACATTATAAATTTAATCCTCACTTTTTGTAACATCATATGATTTTATATTATGTCACTTTTTATGTAAATTTAATCCCCTTGATAGATATTTTTCGCCAAACACTGAGTTTAAAATAAATCAAAAATATTATAATTTTAATAGGACCATTTCAAAATAGCTAATAAATTGGGTAGAATGAATATAATTAATCACATTTTAAACATAGAATTTAAAAAATATTTTTTTTGGTATCTATTAATTCTTTTTGAATATGAACATAATTTATATTAATGTTGTATTATTCATCAAATATGTGTTTTCTTCAAGAAAGAAATTTTTTTTTTCATTTTCTAAAAAAAAATATTATTAATTTTGGTAACATATATTAAATTTCTTTTATTAAATAAACATTTTTTATTCATAATTTCTAAATTGTTATAGGATGAATTATTATGTTTTTTTATAATGTTAAATTTTTCAGTGAATTGTAAAAGAAATCTCATTATTATAAAATTCTCATTATATATATATATATATTTAAAAGTAATTTTATTATTTTATACTAATGAAAAAGTAAATAAATTAATTTTTAGTCATATATAATCTCACTAATTTCATTTATACAATCATTATACCTTATTTTTTGTATATGAATATTTTTGGGTCTTAAATATACATTTTTCCAAAAAAAAATTTCATTGCATTTAGAGAATTATATTATAAATGTAAATCTAAAATATATATGTTATTTAGTTTAAAAAATGGATTCCATTTTTTTATTATGGGGAAAAAATAATGTTATATGATCAGTTATTATTTTTATTAACAATAAGGTACCATGGAAAATAATAATACAATATATGTAAAATAATATAACAGGTTAATAATAAAGGTAAAGGAATAAAATACCTAAAAACTATAATTTTTAATTTTTGATGGATGAATTCCTTAAATTATTACTATGTTTACATAACTAATTATGAATAATGTTATTTATAATTAATTCCAACACAATATTTCTATATTTAAAAATAAAATAATCAAAATTGAATAACAAAAAACCTCCCCTCCTCAAGTATAAATACAACTTCTCACCACCCTTTTCTCTAAAAAATCCATGAATCATATAAAATATCCTAAAAATATGTCCTTACTACTCTCACCTTGTCCATGAGCTGATTGAATCTCCCAGGTACCTATTCCATGTTCCTTTTGTGTTCTTTCAATGTGGTGATATTGAAGAGGTAACTTTCTCAAATGACATCTCTTAATTCCCCTTAATTTTCTACCTTATCATAAAAAAACTTCTAATTTTAACGAATAATAACCCCAATCTCATATATATAACATAATTTTATTTCAATAATAAAATATCTTATATCCTATCATTTTCTTATCTTCTCTTATTCAATGAAATTAAAACATTATATAAATTTTGGTCGGTAACCATATATGTGGATAGTGATATTTCGTTTTCTATTACATCATTCTATGTTGGTAAAATAAGTATTATTCTGGTAAAATGATATGTTAATTGGTGTATAATGTCATATTACTAATATGTATATCTGATAATAAAAAATATTATACAAGTTTAAGATGGTTAGAAAAAACACCAAAATAATTTAAAAATTTATCATTACCCTTTTATCGTATAAATAATAGCCATACCAGAAATAAAAATAAAATATAATACCATTTAATATTTCATAATTTAATAAATACCATATCATTTCACTTCTGTATTTTATTTTAAATTGAAAAAATCCAATATTATACACAAATTAATCGACCATGAAACCTTGAAACTGACACATCTGAAACAACAAAAATACTGAAATATGATTAATGAACATATTGTAAGATATTATGAAATTATCATATAAGTTATAATAAATATTATTATATTTTTATAATGAGGTAATAACATTCTTAACAAATTTCAATTGGAGGTTAATATAAACAAGATTAAATTGAAGTGTGAGGAAAGGGTTTCTCATATCACCTTTACTTATGTGGGATATATGTATTATTTATGACTTATTTATAGTGTATAGTGTGTATATATATTTGTTATATAATAAAATGACTCTTTTTATCTTAATAGTATTTAATTTTTTAATTGATAATTATTACTTTTAGGGGGAATATAATTTGACTGCTTACAATGTGTTAATTGATTTCAAAAAGAAAAATTCCCTCGTTTATGTTAAACATCTACTTCATTGATTATTATATTTGATGAATATGTGTGAGATAAATTTTTATTATCTGATGTGTTATTTAATCATTTTTTAGTTGTATTTATATCTCATACACATAATATAATTTTTTAATTTATTCTCGCTTCAGTGACTTTATATTTATAATTTTAATTCTTTTAATAGTTGACTTTTAGTTTTTTAACTCTCTTTTTCAGCCATAACAACGTTTCAAAATATTGTATCAGAAAATTTTCACTATATTCTATTACTATTGTTGAAATTCAATAATTTTTATTTTTGAATTTCTAGAATACGGTTTGGAATGATTTTTTATCATTATCAATAAAAAAAATTTGATACTTTTCCAACAAAAATATTATATATTTTTTAACAAAAAAATAAGGATAATATTCTACCTATGTCATAATACTTCAATGCATGATGATTCCTTTTAAATATTAATACTCTATTTTAAAATAAAATGTTTCCCATTATTACTGTTCATCTATTCAAAATGACATTTTTTTAAAATATAAATGTTGTTTTTTCATAAATTATTTATAATTATCTTTCAAAAATATTTTCCATCTTAGATAACATTATTTCATATTTATTATGATATAAATGATATATTAATCAAGGATTATATCCTTATTTTATTTATGGTTGGATATTATCTATTATAGATTATTATTCAGAAACCTATTTCTATACATAGGTTATGCTATGATAAAATTTTAATGAAACCCATTTATTTTCACGTGTTCTGATATGATAAATGAGATGTGTTATTATGGTACACATATATATAGGAAATATTATGTGATGGTTGGGACACACACATATATATATATATATATTCAATTCATTTGATTATTGATTTATATCTAAAGATGATACATTTCTAAGGGCTTCATTTACAATGGGATATAGGTGTTCCCGGATCTATAATGAGAAATAGGTGAATCCTGATCTACTATTGGAAACATGGGTGCAATGATCCACTATAAAAATTGTCTTCGTAGTTATCCTCTTAATTTGAATTGGTATTCTATATTTTTGATTCTAACACACTTTTAATATATCATCTTATGAATAATGATTTTTCTATCATGATTTATCACTATTACGATCAATTTTTTCATTAAATATTAAGTATTAATCCATGATTCATATTTATCATCAATGAAAGGTTGGGTATGAAATTATTATGTTATTATTATGATAAAATACCATTATTAGTGTGGTATTATTTTATATTAAGATGGTTTATATCTCATATTTTAAACTCTAATTAGGATATAAACTCTTTGTTTATTATTTTGTTACTTCCTTATGTGACGAAGAATGGAATAGGGAAGGTATATATAAGAGTTCTAGATGATAAGGTCATTGTAGGGAATGTTGAATATCATTAAATAATGAATAAGGTTTTATATATAATCACCAAGGACCCAAAACCATTAATGTTTTGGAATAAATAGTATTATTATTCATTGAATATTCATCTAAATACATGTAATATTATTATCCAAAAATAATGGGCCATTATAGTTAGACTAAGAGAAGGCTTTATAATATATTTGGATATTAGGGTTAGAAGACATCACTAATTGAATGGGAGGTTTTCCCTAAACTTCATTACCATTGGTTTTCTTAAACCATTTGTAAAGAAGGGCTAATACACCCATTACCAATGGTTCATTAGAACCATTGGTATAGGTTACCCATTTTCCAATGGTTTTAGGAAATTGTTGGTAATGGGTGGGTTGGAAGCCCCTATACCAATAGTTTTTAAAACCCGTTGATAATGTTTTACCCCAAATACACTTGGCCACTCCTCTCCCCCATTCGCAATACAGAACCCTAAATCTAAAGTGTTCCTCTCTCGACTTCCCCCATTCGAACTGCTGAAACTCCATCCCATTCATCTCAAATCAGTTATTTTCTTCTTTATACACATAAAATATTTAAGTTCAACCTTTTTTTTATTTGTTATTCACCTAATATTTTAGTTTTACGTTTTTATTTTGATGTGTATATATTTTTTTCTATTTTGATTAAACCTAGACTTTCTCCATTCCAATCCATTTAATTAATTTAAATTTCAACCCTCCTTCGAAGATAAAACATCTCAAATTCATTGTTGGTGGATACCAGATTTTCTATGTATGTGTTTTTATGATTTTTCTTCATCTTGTTATTAATTGTTAGTTTGAAATTTATTTATATGGGATTGTTAATTTTTAGAATTTTTTCTATGAATTTTTTCCTTGATATTTTTTGGAAAATGTTATTTAACCCTACACTCATTGATTTGAACATGTCATGAATTTGAAGACTTTAATTTTGACATCTTTCACGTGTTTATAAATTTTTCAATTCCATGAATGTTTAGTTTTATTTTAAAAGAATATTTAAAGAATGAATTGGTGAAATTGAGTCTTTCTCTCAAGTTATTATTCAATGAATGAAATAAATTGATTTTCATGAAATGAGTTGACCTATTTAATGTTTTCTAAGGTGTATAAAATGATTTAATTTTTGAAATGACAATGAACCCTCTTCGAATGATTTTTTTAAATGATATTTCTTTGGTAATTTTAAATTAGATATTTATTCATATGGAAAAGGTTATAATACCATGTTTTGAATTAGTATTGATAATTTTTTATTGTAAAACATCTTTTAATTCCTTTGGGATGTATTGAAATAATGGATTTTTAAAGGCATATATAGAATTAAATGTTAGTTTTTGGAAGGCAGTTGGTAAATATATCCTTTCTAAATATTGAATTAAATAAGGGGTTTTGAATTGAATTGAAGATTTTTTACCACTCAGTTTTAACTTTATGAAGATTATAAATTGTAATAATTCATTAATGTTACTTTCTTAATTCTTTTAATTTCAATTGATGGATGTTGAAAATGGGATTAATCACATCGATGGAGATTGGGGGGAGATTGAGATATTATTTGAGGTATGAATAATATGATTGATAATGATAAAGAACCTCATTGTGATCCTCATTCCTTTATTATCTTACTCACCTATTTTGACTAGTCATGGTGACATAGATAGTTAGATAGGGAAATCTAGATTTATGATTCAATAGTGGACTCATACATCATCTAGAGGAATACACTACTAGAAATATGGGTTTTCCCAACACTCTTATACCAACGGTTCATCAAAACCATTGGTATATGAGCCCTTTACCAACGGTTTCATAAAGCCGTTGGTAAAAGCAGACATAGGTGATGATTTCCCAATGGTTTTATGAAAACTGTTGGGAAATAATTCCCTTTATCATTTACATAAATGTATTTTCTATTAAAGATCAATCTTATTGAATTATTTATGCTGAAATAACTTCTATAATTTCTTTTTACAGAATGGACAGAAGTTGGATATATGAAACCAATCAGATCTCAAAAGATTTTCAAAACAAGTTAGAGAGCTTTATAGATTTTTCATTTCATAATGTTTCAGATAGTGGTCCCATAGACTGCCAATATTCCAATTGTTCCTGTAGACCTTGGTTAAGCCATGAAGAATTCAGCTACAACATAACCAAATATTGTTTTCATGAAAACTACATTGTGTTGTATCACAATGGGGAGAAAATGAAATCTCAAATTGGTGCTGATCGAAATGAAAGGACTGGAATGGAGAATTTGTTAGATGATCGGTTTCTGTTTATAGGTAATCATGAAAAATAAAGGATTTCGACTCAAGGAGATGTCAATATGAGGACAGATGATGCATCTAGTGAAAATGATGATATTGTTAGGGTTAAAAAATTGAATGATGCTGCCACAAATCTAATATATCGACAATGTGATAAAATGAAAAAGCTATAATTTTTAATCCGGTTATTTCATGGAAAAAGTATGTATAGGGTTTTTAATACATTAATTGATTTAATTTTTTCACTCTTGAAGGATTTAATTTCAAATGATGTTGATATTCCCTCGAAACACTATTTTTCATAGACGTTAGTTGATGAACATGGATTTTCAAGAAACAAAATTCATGCTTGCCTGAATAATTACAATTTATTTTGGGAGGAAACTGCTGAACGAAATGATTGTATAAAATGAGGCGCATCACACTGGAAGTCAAAATCTGATCGAACCCCATCTCGCGTTCCAAAGAAAGTAATGTGCCACTTTCCAAAGATCCCCAGACTCCAGAATCATTTTATGTCTGATGAAAAATCAATAAAAATGAGATGGCATGATACATAGATAATGAAGACTAATTATGATTTGGTTCATCCTGTAGATGGATTTGCATGGCAGAGATTTAATGCTCGACATCCTAAGGTTGCATCTGACATGAATAATGTGAGGCTAGGTCATTCATGTGATAGTTTTAATCTGTTTGGGTAGATTCTTACTTCCCACAGCATATGGCCAGTTTTTATACACATTTATAATCTTTCCCCATGGTTGTGTATGAAAAAACCTTTCTCTTTCATGAGTATACTCATATATGGCCCTTCTGATCCTAGCATTGGTAATGATTTATACATTCAACATTTAATAAAAGAGATGAAACTTCATTTGGATGTGGGTGTCTGCACATACGATGCATTTTCGAAAGACATATTTCAGATGTGTGCTACACTAATGTGGACGATCAACGATTTTCGGGATTATGCAATGATGTCTGGATGGTGCATGAAGGGAAATCTCTCATGTCCAGTTTTGTATTGAGAATACGCAACCCAAAAGACTGAAACATCACTATAGTTTTAGTTTTATGGGACATCGACAATTCTTGCCAAAGGATCATCCATATAGAATGAATCATCGAGAATTTGATAATACCATAGAGACCGATGATCCACCTCAGCGTATATCTCGAATTGATGTGCTTAATGAATTGAATGATTTCATTTTTTCATTTGGGAAGGGTCCAATGAAATTTGGAAAGAGAAAGAATTTTTCCACTAAAACCTGTTACAATTGGAGGAATATGAGTATCTTTTTTGATTTTCCTTATTTGTCAACATTTTAAGTGAAAATAACAACTAGAATACGAATAATCGAACAAACGCATTTGTATTGTGTTTATAATTTATTATAATGATTCATGGGTTATATGTGACTTGTATGAGTCACCCCCCCCCCTCAATATGAGGCACGGTGTTGCCGGCACCACTCAAAGTGTATTTCTTTTGTTTAAAATGGACATCATTTTAAGTGAAAACCACAACTGACATACAAAAAACTGACCAAACACATTCAGAATTTGTTTATGCTTTAGGAAAATGATTCATGAGTCATATGTGATGTGTATGAGTCAACACCATCTCAATCCAAGACGTGGTGTGGCTGGAACCACTAAAAATGTGTCCCTTTAGATTAAAATGGACTTCATGTTAAGTGTAAACAACAACTAACATACGGAAAAATGACCAAACGCATTCATATTCTATTGAAACTTTAGGAAAATTTTTGATTAGTCATTTTGGCATGTACGAGTCAACCCCACCTCAATCAAAAGCCTGGTGTGGCTGAAACTACTCAAAGGGTCTCATGTTTATTTTAAATGGACAAAATTTTATGTGAAAATAACAACTTGCATACGAAAAATAGACCAAACGAATTAGGATTGTGTTTATACATTATCAAAAAGGTTCATGTGACATATTTCATGTGTATTAGTCAACCCCACCTGAATTTGAGGCACAGTTTTGCCAGCACTACTCAAAGTGTCTTTCTTTTGTTTAAAATGGACACCATTTTAAGTGAAAACAACAACTGAAATACCGAAATCCGACGAAACTTAGTTGGAGTGTGTTGATGATTTATGAAAATTATTAATGAGTCATATATGATGTGTAAGAGGCAACCCTGTCTCAATCCAAGATACGGCGTGGCTGTCACCACTCAAAGTGTCTCTCTTTAGTTTAAAATGGACTTCATGTTAAGTGAAAACAACAAATGACATTCGGAAAACCAACCAAATGCATTCGGATTCTATTGAAACATTAGGAAAACGAACCATTGGTCATTTGTGATGTGTAAGAGTCAACATGTCCTCAATCCGAGTCATAGTGTGTCCAGAACCACCCAAAGTGTCTCTTATGTTTAAAATGGACAACATTTTAAGTACATACGGAAAACTGACCAAACAGATTCTGATTGTGATGATACATTAGAAAAATGATCCATGCGTCATATTTTATGTGTATGAGTCAACATCACCTCAATATGAGGCGCGGTGTGGCTGTAACCACACAATGTATCTCTCTATTGTTTAAAATGGACATACTTTTAATTGAAAAAATCAACTGACATTCGAAAAACTGACTAAACGGATTCTGAATGTGTTGTTTCTTTAGGAAAACGATCCATGAGTCATATGTGACTTGTAAGAGTCAACCTCGTCTCATTCAATGACCTGGTGTGGCCAGAACCACTAAATGTGTCACTCTTTTGTTTCAAAAAGACATCATTTTATGTGAAAACAACAGCTGCCACACCAAAAACTGACCTAATGCATTCAGATTCCATTGAAACATTAACGAAACGACCCATGAGTCATATGTGATGTGTATGAATCAACCTAGCAATAATATGAGATGTGGTGTGGCCAGCGCCACTTGAACTGTCTCTATATAGTTTAAAATGGACAACATTTTAAGTGAAAACAAAAACTAACATTCATAAAACCGACCAAACACATTCAAATTATATTGAAACATTATTAAAAAGTTACATGAGTCATTTGTGATGTGTAAGAGTAAACCTCGCCTCAATCTGAGGCCTAGTGTGGCCGACACCAATAAATGCGTCTTAGGTTTATTTGAAATGGACACCATTTTAAGTGAGAATAACTACTGACATACAGAAAACTGACCAAAGGCATTCAGATTCTATTGAAAAATTAAGACAATGATACATGGGTCATAGGTGATAGTTACATGACAAATTAGCCTCAATCAAAGGTGTGGAGTGGCTAACACCACTTGAAGTGTCTGTTTATAGTTTAAAATGGACTTCATTTTAATTAAAAACAACAACAGACATACCGAAAACCAACCAAAAACATCAGGATTCTATTGAAATTATAGTAAAACGATCCATGGGTAATATGTGATGTGTATGAGTCAATCGTGCCTTAATCTGAGTTGCAGTGTGGCCGGGATCACTCTAAGTGTCTCTCTTTTGTTTAAAATGGACAACATTTTCAATACATATGGAACACCAACAAAAATAATTCTGATTGTGTTGATACATTGTCACAATGATCCATGGGTCATATATAATGTTTACGAGTCAACCCCTCTTCTATCCGAGGCATGGTTTGGTCGGCACAACTCAAAGTGTCTGTCTTTTGTTTAAAATGAACAGTATTTTATGTGAAAACAACAACTGACATACAGAAAACCAACCAAACGAATTAGGTTTCGGTTGAAACTTTTGGACAACAATCCATGGGTCATATGTTTCGTTTATAAGTCAACCCCACCCCAATTCAAGGCGCGGTGTGTCCGGAACCACTCAAAGTGTATCTTTTTTGTTTCAAAAAGACATCATTTTAATTGAAAACAACGACAGACATATAGAAAACCGACCAACACATTCGTATTTAGTTGAAACATTAGGAAAATGATGCATGGGTCATATATGACGTGTACGAGTCAACAACGCCTCAAAACGAGGCACAGATTGGCTGTAACCGCTCGAAGTGTCTCACTTTTATTTGAAATCGATAAGATTTTAAGTGAAAAGTACAGCTGACATATAGAAAACTGACCAAACATATTTGGATTTTTTTATAGCTTGTCACACTGATCCATGGGTCATCTGTGATGTGTACGAGTTAACCATGGCTCAATCTGAGTCCCGATGTGGCTGGAACCACTCAAAGTTTCACGTTTATTGGAAATGGACAACATTTTAATTAAAAACTAATGGCATAAGGAAAACTGACCAAACACATTCGGAACGTGTTGAAACTTTATCTAATGATCAATACATCATATTTGGCATGTACGAGTAAACCCCGCCTTAATCTAAGTCATGGTGTGGCCGAAACCACTCGAAGTGTCAAATTTTTTTAAAATGAACAACTTTTTATGTGACAATAAATGACATATGGAAAACCAACCAAATGATTTAGGAATATGTTGATACATTAAGAAAACGATACATGAGTAATTTGTTATGTGTACGAGTCAACCTCTCCTCAATCTGAGTCACGGTGTGGCTGGTATCACTCCAAGTGTATGTATTCTCTTTAAAATGGTCATCATTTCTAGAAAAAAACACATTTAAATGTGTATGTTTAAATGAATTATTTATGTTTATAATTAATTTATGAATTATGATTTAATCCAAGATGTGTATAGTTCCATATGAATTGTATGTTAAATGTGTTTGAATTTGATCTGTATATTTATGTGTTAGTTGGTTATTCAGTTATACTAATCGGATAAGAGATCGGAGAATTACCTGAATGGATGGGTGAATAGATGGAAATTGTGCCAATGTTGTGCAAAATGCAGGCTGGTGTGAAATTTGCACAGAAAATCCTATTCCAATGGTTTCAAACTATTGGAATAGGGTTCATTGAATGTTTTTACCAATGGTTCAAAGGGAGCCATTGGTAAAAATACATTCCGAACAGTTGTAGAAACTGTTGGGAACCATAAGAAAATGTTGGTTTTCCCAATAGTTCAGATTTAACTGTTGGGAAAAACATTTCCCAATGACTCCCAAAACCATTGGGATAGGCTAATTTTTCTATCTTATCCCAATGGTTCTATGAAAAAACATGGGAAAATATATCTTAATGGCTTACATACCAACAGTTTTGTGGCCTTTCCCAACGGTTCAAAACTATTAGTAAATCCTCTTTTTCCAGTAGTGCATTTATGAAATACATTTGGATCTAAATTTGTATAGGGTAAAATACTAATGTTTTTAATAATGATCATGAATTAACTTGGTTAATACTATGCTGTAATAAAGGAAATATTCTTGTTTTAGACATTCAATAAATGATTTTTATGAATTGTATGGTAATAAACTATGACTATATTTTCTCATTATATTTTTTAATGTTTTAGAAAAAATATATAACCTAATGGAACTATGATATTTATGATTCCAACAAATAATGTAATTTTTGTTCTCTAGATAATCCAAACATTATGGGACCGAGAATACATAACCATGAATCTATTCTCATTAAAATTTTGTAGTATATGAATCATTCCCTGTTTTAAAATAAAATAATGAAGTAACAACGAATGATTGAATATTTTATAAGGAAACATCGTCATTATTTTAGATGGCCTTTGGATCCTCCAGTGGCTGAGTGATTGTTCAAAAACACTGAAAGAATATTTCTTGTTCTTCAATGTTGGGGACATGAAAATGATTCCATGGTTTTATATCATCTATGACGAAAAATAACATCTATTGTGAAATCCTATAAAGAATAAAAAGAATTTGAAGGTATTAAATATATTGTATGGAATACATTTAATGGGTAATTATTCAGGAATTAATTTCCTCAGATTATACATAAAAATATATTGAATGACTTTATTGATCTAAAGTTAAAGGTTGATGAATGAATTTGTTCCTATGAATAAAATTTTACAATTAATGCAAGGTATTCCTCTTGTATAACTTTCAGACCTGAAAGAAATATTTATTGATTATTTTGTGGAATCAATCCAAGTCTCTAAATGGATTTAGACATATGGGAATTTAGTAGCTATGAAATAATATTTTGATTTTATATAAAATTATAAATATAAATATTTTATTTAAACCATTCCCAGGGTTTTGATCAGAAAATAAAGATTTTGTCTCATGAAAAAAATTAATAAATCACAGGGTGAAAATACATTCCACTCATCAACATGTGATAAATATGACAAGAAAAAATAAAATACATCTTTGAATATAATTTGTAGGTGTTAAAAATGTGTAAAGGTGGGTCATAAATCCCATTAATGATGAAATACAATTAATTAGTTGTTTAATTAAATAAAGGAATAGAGAAAACCAAGTATTTCATGACCTACACATCAGTACTTCATGTGGAAGGTGTTTCGGTGATTTTTGAATCAATTCCCCAATGCAAGGACAAATTTTTATGGAAATCCACTCCAAACTATGAAATACATGGACAAATGTAATGTTTATGAAATCACAATGGATGAAGTGAGTCATTATAATTTGTGAAAACTTATTCTCCTATCCATGGATAGGTGAATCATGAATTATTTTTTTGAATAGAATATTGTTCATCCTTTAGATAAAATTTAGGTGATTTTATCTTTTTAAATAGAGGTTAGAGTAATAATATTATAGTATATATTTAATTAGTAAATGGATGAACCTAGGATTCCAATGAAATAATTTGTATATTACAATATCATTTATATGTAATAACGGGTGCATTATTTTCTGGAATAATATATGTCTCTGGGTAATATTATCTTAAGTGTTATGGTACCATCTCAGGTTCATGAGTTTAAGGTGGTTAATAATTTATAAGTAATTTAAACCCTATTTGAATGTTTTTGTGACAAATGTTTTTCATTTTTAATGATATTTTAAGAGACATTTATTCAATCCAAACAATTTTTTCCAAAATAGTTTTCGGGGGGATTCAATTAATCATTGTTGATATATAATTAATGCTATTAGTAACCATTACTATTTATCTTTCCATTGATGTTAAGATAATTAAGAGTTGCATTCAATCACCATATTATGATAGAACACAATATTTATATTAGAGAATATTTATTTTTGGATACACTATCTAGATTATACTTTAATGAAGTGGGATGTATGCATGAATACCACTTTCAATTGTAATTTATTGAAGATTAGAGTTTAAATTGATGTTTTTGTGAAGTACTCAAAATGATCATGATACATAGATCAGTTTTATTAGTGCGTATTATCCTCATAAAGATAGCTATTTTTATAGAATAATTTGATTACTAGAGGATATTTTGATATATATTATTAGTTATTTTTATGGGTTTTGGGACAGCAACATACTCAAGTTTGGTTTTCCTTAAACAATAACTTTCATTTGAGAATTAAGATGGATGTATGTGACACGTTATAGAGGGAAGTGTGAAAACCATTGTAATATAATGATGTTATAGAAGAAAATGCTATTGGGTCAAAAAAACAAGATAATATTTCATTAAAGGTTAAATCCATTCAACAAATTTTATTTACTAAAAAAGTGGATAGAATTTTTATGATATGAATCATCAAAACGGTCTATAATTTAATTTTGATGTGAAATTTGTTTTCAAAATTTCTCTATTGATGAAATATATGAGAAATATAAACAAAATATATTTATACCATTAAAATACATGATCGTATTAAGATATTAAATTATTGTTTGGTGATTTTTCTAATCCTCTATAATGTTTAGGATGTCCTTCATGTGTCTCTCCTTATGAATTACATACCTGATATATCACACATATTAAACATAAAGGTCAAACGATTGGAGAAATAGATTTATTATGAAGAAAAATGGTCAAGGATCATGGATATTAAATATAATTTTCATCAAAATAAAACCTCTCCCATGGTTAATGTTTGGTGAAAAATAAAAAATCTGAAGAATCTATGTTGGAACTAGAGGATGTTATAAGAAAGTTGTATCATCATTTATGTATATCTGAGTAATTAATTTCAAGGGAGAAATTTATTCTAAAGGGGATTATGCAACAACCTAAGTTATCAGGGTATGTATATTTTTAAATAAATTTAATATCCTCGATGACATAAATTTTATAGAACATCGAGCATAAATGAACTCTAAAATATTATTATATTAACATGAATATTATAACTAAGCATTTAAATTGAACAATATTATTAATATCAGCCACATTATGAAATATATATATTTTAAGATATAATTCTTAATTTATTTATTAATTATTATGAATATGAAAATTATTTTTCATTAATTAATTTTATTATTAAAAAATAAGTTTTTGTCAAAATAGAGTTTTTATTGAATTTACGAGGAAATAAATATAATTTTATTATGAAATATTTAGAAAATGCTTTCAAAAAAAAGAACCATAATTTTTAATTCACAATTTTTAATTTACCATAGTATACTCCAAATGAATATGATCTAGGAAAAAAATAGTCCTAAGAGATTTATTAAAAAATTAAAAATGAGTCTGAAAAATAAGAGATTGTAACAAATCTGAGCGTGCATGACACCCTGCATATCCAGCTCCACCATTGAGGCATAATAATCGGGACCCATAAAAGACTACATCATATCCATTGCCAAAATATCATTCTTGGGAAAAGCATCTTCCACCTGATTGGCCTCTCATTTAACATGTGAGACTGCCAACTGCATATGAGTTACTTTGTTGAGGAATTCAGCCCTGTGAGGTTACACTCTCTAGGGAACATTGTGAATTCTGGATTCCAAGCCATGGACCACAATCTAAAAATATGATTCAATCCATAACATGTTCTTATTATAGTAGAAAACATACCTAACTGCATGAATTATGACCCATAATTCAACCACGTACGCAACTGTAACATCTGTAAAGTGATAAAAGTATCCCTTGACAATGACGCGGTATTGGAGAAAACACCACTGCATCCTGATAACTGTGGTGCACCATAAGATGCCCCATCCTCATTTATCTTGCACCATGGGATGATCAACGGAATCCAACATATATACATAAAAATCATGGGCTTCTGAGGCTGACCATAGTGTAGGATCGAAATATGATATGAGATGCTCAATATACAAGAGGGGGGGGGGGTGAATTGTATACTTTAAAAATTCCTTTGGAACCTTTAAAGTTAGTTATGAACAACTAAAGTTTCCTTAAGAAAAGGAAAGGACTAAGTTTAACAAAGTTAAACTAAGTAGATTCACAACACCTCTAACACCGAACTAAACTTGGAAAGAGATTCCAAAAGTAGGTTCCGGAAATATGGTTCCGGAAATTGAAACTTAACAAAAGTTACAATATGAGATTCTGCCTTAAAGCGTATAGAATCTAAATGAAACAGAGTAAGTAAGGAAGTATAAGAAAGTTATACTTTCCTTAAGATACAAATTGCAGCGGAATAACAACAAGTAGTAAAACTACTAGTAACAAGATAATAGTCTTTTAACCCAAAG
This sequence comes from Viscum album, assembly GCA_963277665.1. Lineage (NCBI taxonomy): Eukaryota > Viridiplantae > Streptophyta > Magnoliopsida > Santalales > Viscaceae > Viscum > Viscum album. Next base: position 1,472,913,792 of record OY728150.1, read on the forward strand.
AGAAGGGTATCCAACAACCTTGGATAAAGGTCCCTTGATTTAAACTTTCAAGCAAGTCTGTCTTACCCACACCAGGGTAAGCCCTCGATACGAAGATCGGAGTCTCTGTCTTGCTATCCCCGCAAGCCCTCAACTTCAAGGTAGTTGGAAACCTCTGTCTTCCTCAGCAAGGAAGTCCTCGATCTTTAAGGTAGTCGGCAACCTCTGTCTTTCTCAGCAAGAAAGCCCTCGATCTTTAAGGTAGTCGGCACCTCTGTCTTCCTATCCCCGGAAGCCCTCGAATGTAATCACCAACATTCGGAGTCGCACGAAGATTTGAGAGTTAATAAGAGACTCTCTCTCTAGAAATCACTTCAACAGCATGTAAGCACTTTTTCAGCAATCAACACCGAGCTCTTTCAAATGAGCTCCTATTTATAGGTAAGGTCGGCTCCTTCTCCAACGGTCATATTTCCCTTAAAGTTCGGAGGGACCTGTACACGTTTCACTTAGACAACGGTTAGTTTATAACAAAATGGACGACATCGTTTTATAACAAAACAAGTGTAACAGAATGTACGACATCGTTTTAAACTCTAACATAAAAGTTCGGAATAGAAATTTCGGAGTGAAAGTTCGGAGTGAATAAATTCAGAGTGTATAAAACAATGATAATCAGATTCTGTTTAATAGGTGATTTCAGAATGAGAATTCGGAATAGGAATTCGGAATAGGAATTCGTCATCAGAAATCGTAATGAGAATTCGTCATTAGAATTCGTAATGAGAATTCATCATCAGAATTAGTAATGAGAATTCATCATCAGAGTTCGTAATGAGAATTTATCATCAGAACTCGTAATGAGAATTCATCATCAGAATTCGTAATGAGAAATCGTCATCAGAATTCGTAATGAGAATTCTTTATCAGAATTCGTAATGAGAATTCGGAATGGGATTTCTTCATTAGAATTCGTAATGAGAATTCTTCATTGAAATTCGTAATGAGAATTCTTCTTCAGAATTCGTAATGAGAATTCGGAATGGGATTTCTTCATTAGAATTCGTAATGAGAATTCTTCTTCAGAATTTGTATCCTGAATCTGGAATAGAACTAAGTCAGAATTTATATCCGGAATTCAGAATGAAACATCCTTATAGTTCTTGTCCAGAACCGAATCCTAAAAACAGAATACTTTTATATCAAAGTTTTTATGATTCCGAGAAAGTGAATCCGAATTTCATACTTAAGAAAAATATTAATGAAAATATGATAAGGATAAATTTTTCTTATAAAAGTGTTTTTCCTTAAGAAAGCATTTTTCCTTATAAAAGCAATTTTCCTTAAGAAAGCATTTTTCCTTACAAAAGCGATTTTCCTTAATGATAAGGTGTTTGTGATTTTCAAAACAAGAAGGAATGGAAAAGTCATAAGGAAAACCTTATTGACTCAACACATAGACTCCATGAAACAGTAAAATATGTAAATCAAATATACTGTTTTGCGAAGTACATGATTGAATCTGTGAAGTAGCATGAAACTCTCTATGAATCACAACCATTAAACTCTGTATAGGGACACACTTGATGTCAAACAATAGCACATTATGAGCAACCCATGTGGTCATGATCAGGGCTATTGTGGTAACAACAAGAAGATTACCAACATGTTCACTACAACACGCCTTGTATAGCCCCATTAACAGATTATGAAGTAGCATATTGCAGTCAAACTCTTTCCTAAAAGTACTCTTACATAATCCCATAGACGCATAAAATAGTTTCACTCCACTAAAAGATATTGATCATTTTCTTTGGAATCAATGCATATGTGACAATATGATGCAATATGGAAACCAGACCACTTGAGCAAATCTTGCATAGGCACCCAGTTTTTCCAGATTCTCCAAATCTGATGAAATCTAGAAGGATGAAAAAATAGATTTCTGAAGTTAAAAAGCTATCCAGGTGCACGAAATGGCCCACCATAAACCATTTGATAGTAATCCCTGTTGGTGAACTACCTAATGTAGTTATACCTCAATATCACCATGTCACAGTCCATGAATGTATAATTTTGGACTTCTAGCCACATCTGATATAGAACTATGTTTCCAGGGTAATGAATGTAAGAATGAAAATCAGCAATGGAAAAATGACCTCTGCTAGGAGGAGTATCCATGTGGTCCTATAGAGGCCTCTCAAGCCATGTCTTTTTTTGGAATTTAAGATGAGTGTCCCTACAAACCATTCCTTTAGTATCATGACTGTGAATGAGTTCATTAGAGATTCCCAAATTGATGATGCAAGATAATATGTGTAACCATTATGTAGCCTTCTTTTGAATCTGCTCATTAAAAAATAACAAGAAAAATCCTTAGAAATATGACCCCATATGAGTTTCCCAATGAGATCATCATTAAAAGTCTAGAGGTCCTTGACTTCATGACCTCCCTATTCCTCCGACTTGATAAATTCCTTCTAGGAAACAGTGACAATTTTTCACTCATGGACTTACCCCGTCCAAATGAAGTTTCATATCATGAATTGAAGCTCCTTATTGAGGCCTCAAGGCCATCGATAAAGATGTAAGGAGTAAAAAATCTTAAAGGTTATCACTGAGATGACAAGGCATTCCATCCCTACTATGTACATCACCTTCCCTTTCCAACTAGCAAGTTGATTCACTGTGCTAGAGGATATTCCATCCAAATGTTTCCTCTTCACCTTTCCCCAAATTATGGGTACCCATAGAAAATTAAATGGTAAAGATTCCTTTTTGACACAATGTCGTCTTATTATCCTATTCTTCTTACCAATCGTTACTCCATTACCATAAAATGTATTGGACATGTCCCAACTGATTTCTTCACAGCCACCTATTCGTATTGCTCAAAGAGGGTCTTGATAGAAGAAATGATTCACTTTGAAGCTTTCCCAAGAAAGAGAATGTCATAAGCATATAATGTGTCAGATGAAGAAAATTCATTCCTTCCATCCTTGATTTTTTTGTAGACGAAAATTATAGAAAGATCATTAATCAATATTTAGAGATAATATTCATCAATAGAGAAGAGAAGACGAAAGAGTGGGTCACCTTGGGGCACACACTTGGTGCAGGGAAAAATTCCCCAGGGTATGCCATTAGTGAGAATGGAAAACCTTGATGATCAATTAATAGAATTAATCATCTTGATGTAGACAGCAGAAAACGATACCTTTTGAGGACATCAATAAGGAATGAAAATAATAATGTGTTAAAGGCCATGGAGATGCCAATTTTCATTACAAAATATCATGCCCTTGTCTTTTTCTTCATAAGATTAACACTTTGTGAACCCTTAAAATGACAATCCTGGATATTTTGTCCAGGAAAAAATCCAAATTGAATCGTAGTAATAATTTCTCCATCCATTCATCCCATTCTATTCATGAGTATCTTGTAAAAAATCATAGTGATAGTGATTCCATGTTTAACTAGCCTAAATTCCATTATATCTAAAGCGTTAAATTTATTAGGAAAAAGGGAAATGAAGCATGAATTTATCTCATAAAGTAGGTAAGAGTTATTAAAGAAATCCTTTATGGATCAGGAAATATCATCATGCAAAACATCCCAACAAGATATGACAAAATTGATAGTAAATCCATCTGGACTAGGAGCACTATCCACATTAAGAGAGACAATAGTTGATCGAATTTCCTCATTGAGAGGATGGGTGACAAGGGATTGATTATCATGCTCTTCAATGGATAGGGTTATGTTCATTAAAATATTGTGAGTGTTAAAATTCCCATAATCAAAGTATAACCTTTTAAAATTTTACATAACCACCACATAAATCTCACTTTCAGATGTATAGAGTTATCCATTGATGTTGATTTCCTTTTCCCAAGCTCAAACAATAATCTCATTATGCAACCTATTTAAAAATTTAGAGTTCTTGTCTCTATCTTTTAACAATATAACAATCAACTGATTTATATACAAACATTTATGGATCATTAGTAGGATATCCAGCTTGTTATGGGCCTTGATTTCCTCACGAGATGTAGTAGACTACTTCTAGTTTCAAATCTGAATATAAGTGAGCTCTGCCTCAATAGCTTTAATGTCAATGTATAGTGTATAAAAGGATTTTCTGCTCTAGTCCTTGAGGAGTGTCTTAAGATGCTTTAGCTTCTCAACCATCATTTTAAGGGGGATTCGAATATGTTAAAGCTTCTAAGCCTCCAACACAAGTTCTCAACATCCATGCTCCATAACCCACCCATTGTTGAACCAGAATGGGATGGGTCCGGACTGTATGAACTGAGAATAGATCTCCACAACCATCAGATTGTTTTTTTGTGATATTTAGGAAATATAAACCTATAAATTCCATGAGAAACACATTGGATAGCCATTTCGAAATATAATCTATCAGGTTTGATTTCTTGCTTCATGGTCAAGGTGTAATGGAACTATGTGAATTCAACTTCTACAAGAGGGACCTCAACAATATTATAGTGGAAAAGGAATACATTGAAATTAGAAGCCACGATCCAATTCAAATTACCCCCAGTTATCCCTAAAGTCTTAGAATCATGTTAAATTCTCCATGAGATAGCCATTTATACTTCATCTGCACAAATACTTCTTTGATATCCTCCCATAACGCCCTTATCCTAATATAAGAGTTGGATTCATACAAAAATAAGGCTAATAAATCATTGTCAGCAAAACATCATGAAATCAGAACACTCTATAACATTGAAAATAATAATTAATTTTAATAGATTTATTTCGTAACACCCACAAATGATCCATTTCAGAATCATGCAATTTTGATGGACACCAACTGGTACCCAATAGAGCCCCATTTGAATCTATTCCATCTACTAAAAAGAAGCTTCTATTCAGTAATTCCCTACATGAAAAGGCTTATAGGCCATTAAAAAATATCTAAGGGTTTTGGTCATTTTGGGGTTTCCATACCCTTGACATATTCCATTAATATAACTTCATTTCAAAAGGGTCATGCCCCGTGTGTGGAGACCACTTTTAAAAACTTGTAATTCCATGCAATTTATTTTGTAAATACATGGGAATTTTATGAGTCTGCAGTTTCTGACGGTGCCTGATTCCGTGGCCCAGTGTACCTGTAATCAATTTCTGAAGATTTGTTCGACTATGTTCAGAAAAAGTACAAGCGGGATTTTATATCTTTTGAACCGGTACTTGGAATTGAAATATGAGGAAATCATTGAGCTCATAGCTTCGACATTATCTTAAGGAGACCATTACCGCAGTTGCGTATTATCAAGATTATAAGTTCATTTTTAGGGGTTTTCTATATAAATTAAATAAAAATATGTGTAACATAATTTTATTTGTTGGTAGTTAAAACCTCCAAGGGGAGGTTTGTGGTGGTGACACCAGCACATAACCTCCCTTCGGAGGATATTATAAGTGGGGCCCACCCGAGCTCCTAAACTTCCTTAACTCCCCTTTATCCCCTTAAAGCCCCAATTAAAGAGGATGAACTCTTCACATCCCCCATATTTTTTTGGAGCCTCTTCATCTTCCCCCTCCAAATTAATGATCCAAAACCGCCTTTTAAATAAGTGATGTAACATAATTAATATGAATAATTTTGAATTCATAATGCACAAATTATAATAATATGTGTTATTATATTATTTTGGGGTTGGCATAAACTTGTGCTGGAGCCTTAGAAGGATTGAGATAATATCCTCTAAATGATAAACACTTGTCTCCACCGAAGAATGACGACGCCATGTTTTCCCTTTCCAACCAGGGTGAGAAAGGGAATACACTGCCTGAGAAAAAAATCTTCAACGACGATGTCATCTCCTCCCGACATCAATGGAACGACGCTGCCTTCCCACGACTCAGTCAAGTGATCACTGATTACAAGTTAGGGATATTTTTTATTAAATTAAATCATCGGTCCTCATTGTTTATTATGATTCGACGTTAGCCGATTGTTATCACCTAATGTGGAGGGTGAGGGCCAAACCAACACGGCCCGACATCCCTCCATCGGTTCTTCATTGGTTGATGTTGGAGGCGGAGCTGAAAGGGCACAGTGCCGTCACAGCGCACTGGAGAAGAACCGTGCTCAGGAGGGCCACAATGTATGAATGTGGCATGGCACAATCGCACCGCGCCGTGCTGGGAGTGCGGAACCGTGGCCAGGGTGGACCACAGCAAATGGGTCTGGCGCCCTCGCTAGCACCGGTGATAAACCACAGCCGGGAGGGCCACAACGGATGAAGAAGCACGGTGTTGTCGGGCTGCGCGGTAGAGCTTAAGGCAGCGGCCATGTCCGGCTGCGTGTCATGCCATGCATAGATCAGATGGACCGTTACAACATCACGCTGCGGTGGAGGAGCGGTGGTGGCCGGTCGGGTCGGCCGCTGTGGAGCTTGTCAAGAGGGACCACCCAAGTCCTACTGCTCCGAAACCGGCAGAATGTGACTGTTCTATTTTAAAAACATGGGGGGTACCCCCTCCCTCACGTGAATGGTTGGGCCGCCACGGGGTGGCCCGCCAAGGACGGGCCGCCATTCTGCTAGGTCGGGCCGTCCTTCGGCTGGGCAGCCACAGGCTGGGACGCCCTCAGGCCGGGGCGCGCCTTCGGGTTGGGTCGTGCCTTCGGGTCGGGACGCACCTTCTGGATGGACGGACCATTGGGGTCGGGCCGCAGCCACGGACCGGGTCAGACCACAGTACGGACCCGGTCGGGCCGGGTCGGTCCGATGGGGTCGGACCGGAAGCGGACCTGATATGGCCATTTACACCATTTAACCCGCATTTTGGGCTACATGTGTTCGATTGATGAACTGCCAGTGGAAATAGAATTCATGGAGCAAGAGGATTATTTTGGAATATCCTACTTGAGGTTCGGACGCAGTTAGGGTATGGTCGGGTTGGATTGATCCCAAAAACTAACCGGGCCCCTGGAACGGAAATGAAAATAACTCTCAGACATGGCATCCGATTGACGCAACGTCTATCGCGTTGGGTTCCTTTTGATGATACAGAACTACAACATACATCAAATAAAGTCTATGTTGTAGTTGAAGTATCGACACTTGGATCGTGGAGCGGACCCTCCCAGAATCGAGCATGTTATGTGCGAGAACCAAATGGCTAGCTGCAACTGAGATGATTGGATCCTCCTTGGGTTCGACAGTGACGATACTTTACCTAGATCCTCCATGGGTTCGACAGTGATGAATTCTATATCGGGATCCTCAATGGGTTCGACAGTGGTGAGTACTCTACCGGGATCCTCCATGGGTTCGACAGTGATGTCTTCTGTACCAGGATCCTCCGTGGGTTGGACATCGCTGATATTGTTCCAGGATCCTACATGGGTTTGATAGAGGAGATGATTCAGAGGATACATATAATCATCTCTACCCATCTTCATGTGTTGTATACGTGTGTGATCGGAGTCCTGTCTTTCAATCATTATCATCGAGGTGATTGACATTACCTCCTTTGTGGACTAGGTTGTGCTTGGGCTCGAGAGTTGGAGCCGGACTGTGACTGGTGACTTAGGTATTTGTATAGGAATATACCTAAGTACAGTTGGATGATACTTTTTGATTGTATATTTATTCTCTGGTTTATCCTTTTTGGATTCTAGGAGACCTACGGGGGTCTCGGGGTCCCCTAACAATTATATTTATACTCACCCATGCACAGGCTTCACCCACACATTGTTGTGTTCTGTGTAGACGATAGTCATCAGTGATCGAGGATGAGGGTGATAGATGGGAGGCTTCTAGGATTTGGATTAGACGAGACGTACATCAGCGAAAATTTGTTCGAGATATGTACCTACCATTCAGGTAGGATTCCCTGGTGGATGATCCGGGAGCTATTTTCCCTTTCTTACTTGTACATAAACATGTTGTTCAGTTGGGATTCTATACTGGCCCAATTACGTTCAGCACACCTTTTTTTATATTTTATTACTTTTTGCTTCTACTTCTTGTGTTCAGACTTTGTGAGTTACAGGTTTAAAGGAAATGCCTTCCCTTATTATCAAGGATTCGCCTTTGCTGCTAGTCACCAGCCCCTGGATTATGGAAGGCGGGCTTGGGGTAGTCACGACACGTGCCCCGAGGACGAGTCATGACAAATTGGTATCAGAAGATCAGTTCTACCACAGAAAATGGACTCTGATTCATTAAACTACAATATTATTAAATGTTTTGGGTGTGGTTATCAGATTAGGGAAACTGATGTTGGTGCGGCAGCCGACGTATCCATAAACTAGGACCATGACTTCTGATCTCTAACTCAGTGCACGAAATCACTGATCATGTGGGTGTTTCCTTTGAAAAGGATTCTTCTTGATTACTTTGTGTAAGATCACTAGGTATATTGTTTAACTATGGAGCACCTGCTTCTTTTTTAGGATGGCCCCACATAGGCATCCAGTTAGGGTTCCGAGTTTCATATGAGTTGGTAGCCCACCGAGCGACGATGCCTCGGTACAGGGCCCCATTATAGTTGATGTACCAGTGGTACCACTACCCACTGAGCCACCGATACCACCAGCTCCAGCAGTAGAGAGTGCACGCCATCTGGGTTCATTTCATGAGTTCCAGCGCCAAAGGCCTCCCAAGTTCTAGGGATAGACGGAACCATAGGTAGTTGATGATTTTCTAAAGGCTACAGTGAGAGTTTTCAGATTGGTAGGGACCCCAGCCGACCACATGGTGATCCTTTCCAAGAGTCTCTTGCATTCTGAAATAATAATATGGTGGAGCATGATGCTCCAGGTGCATGACGAGGCACCACTACTCTGGGCAGACTTCGAGAGTCTCTTCCAGTCAGAGTTTGTTCCAGCCACCCTTTTTGCAGTGTGAATTCAGGATGCTTCATCTGGAGTAGGGCAGCATGACAGTAGCTCATTACTCAACATGGTTTTCTGATCTCTTGCGCTACATAATAGATATAGTATGGGACCCGTTATTCAGGGCCCGAACCTTCGAGCAGGGACTCGGGCAAGAGATCAGGGCTTCGATGATCTCCCACAACATCTTGATGCATGTGGGGGTTCTGGAGTGATCTCTTCATGTGAATAGTTTTCATGCTGAGCAGACAGCAGCATCAAGACCCACCACAGGGCGACAGGTAGCAGAGTCTTATACAGCCGGAAATAGATAGATTTCATAGAGGTCCAAGTGGACTAGGCCATCAGGTGGGTGATCCCAGGATATAGGTTCGGTTGTGCGGGCCACTCGATATAGGGCCTACTATACGAGGAGCATGTAGTGCTATGCATGCGGGGTGCAAGGTCATATGGCTCAAGACTGCCCAACCTTCCATGTAGATTAGCAGCAGACTTTAGAGGGACCTCCCTAGCAGAGGGTGTGGTTCAACCATGGTGGTCAAATGGGAGCAGTAGGACGTGGAAGAAGTACTGGCTGAGCAACAGATAGTGGACGTTGATTCGAGGCCCTACCACCACCACCACCACTAGGAGGTCCACCCCGACCATAGGGATTTGGAAGACAGAGGCGAGCTCATCTCCATGTACTCAAGGCCTATAACCAAGGCGCACAGAAGATGATTCAAGGTACTATTTGTTTCTACACCACCCATGTTGAAGTTCTTATAGAATAGGTGCAATTCATTCTTCTATTTCTGCTGCCCTTGTTTGGAGCTCTGAGATTCTGACGGAGCAGTTGGCTCTATCCTTACAACTAGTGACTATTACGGAAGCAGAATCGATGATTACACACTGGTTCTGGTAGTGCGATCTTACTCTAGGAGGTGAGATATTCGGCTGGGATCTCATCGTAGCAGCGTCAAGGCCTTACGACGTCATCTTGGGTATGAACTAGTTATCCATTGTCCATGCTCAGATTGACTATATTTGGCAGAAAGAGTAGTGTGTCCCTGAATATGGGATGAGGATTACCTTTAACAGTGAGAAAGGAGCCTTTGGAATGTAGGATGGACATACCTAGAAAAGGGGGCAGCCGATCATACATCAGATTGATAGCCTCATTCTCAGAGCATTTGATGTCCGGAGTTCGAGTTTTCCTGTTGTGGTTGATTAGTACATGAATGTTTTCCCTGACGATGTTCCAGGACTACCTCCTCTAAGAGAGGTGGACATCTACATTGAATTGTACCCTAGGATGGAACCAATATCTACTCCATCATATCAGATGGATCCCACTGAGCTTCATGAACTGTGAGTACACCTTAAGGACTTGTATGGGAAAGGATTTATCTGACCTAGTGTTTCACCCTAGGCATCCCCAATTTTGATCACCAAGAAGGAAGACGGTAGCATGCATCTGTGTGTTGATTATCAGTGCATGAATCAGGTGACTATGAAGAACAAGTACACACTCCTGAGGATTGATGACCTATTTGATCAGCTCAGGGGAGCACGATGGTTCTCAACGATCGACCATAGGTCATGCTATCACCAGCTTTGAGTTAGAGATGAGGATTTGTAGAAGACGACCTTCATGTGGCAGTATGGATACTAAGAATTCTTGGTTATTCCCTTCGGAGTAACCATTGGTCCATCAGTGTTCATGTGTCTCATGAAAAATATCTTCTTGCCTTACCTTGATCGCTTTGTCGTAGTCTTAATCGACAACATACTGCTCTACTCGACTATTTAGGAGGAGCATTCCAACCATTTGAGGGTAGTACTAGACACACTCTGAAATCAATTGTTTATGGGAATCTCTCAAAGTTATAGTTTTGGAATTGAGAGATTCACCTATTGGGACTTGTCATCTCAGAGGATAGAGTTGCAATGGATCCAGTGAAGATCGAGGCAATACTTTCATGGGAGCCACCCAGAAATCTGACCAAGCTGAGGTGTTTTATGGGACTAGTTGGGTACTATTGAGAATTTGTGACAGAGTCATCCAGAGTAGTATCACCACTTTAAGCATTGACAAAGAAGGGGAAACCCTTAATGTGGTTAGATAGATTCCAGTAGATCTTTCAAGAGCTCAGGCAAAGGTTGAATAATGTTCCCATCTTGAGGGTACTAGAGGAGGGATTTGGGTACTTAGTTTTATTGTGACGCATCAGGGACAAGACTCGGTTGTGTCCTGATATAGGAGTGAGAAGTGATCGCATATGGTTCTCAGTAGATGATACATCATAAGCAGAACTATGCTACGCATGACCTGGAGTTAGCTGCAGTGGTCTTCACCTTGATGATGTGGTGGAACTATCTTATAGGAAAATGTTTTATAGTCTACTATGACCACCAGAGTCTCAGGTACATCTTCTCACAGAAGGACTTAAACTAGAGACAGTGTCATTCTATTGAGTTCCTCAAGGACTATGACTTTGAGATAGACTATACTAATGGGATGGGGAACGTTGTATAAGATTCTCTCAGTAGGAGACCAGAAATTGAGTGGCTAGGAAAGGAGACGAAGCAGTTGGCCACGTTGCAGATATCCTTTGTGGATCGGGATGGAGTAGCCTTTCTACAGTCTCTCACAGACACTCTTATACTTCTTTAGTGAGTTAGGGAGGCACATGGTACCAGTTTCGCCACATAATGAATTTTTTGAAGGTGGGGAGCATGTCATTTTCTTCAGAGGATGTACCATGGTGCCAGTTTCACTTCAGGAGAAAGTGTTGAGGGAGTTCCACACATCTGCTTTAGAAGAACATCTAGGTGTGGCGAAGATGTATCAGGACCTCCGACGATAGCACTAGTGGCCATGTATGAAGAAGACATAAGTAGAGTTTGTCTCATGATGTCTCTCATGTCAGTAAGTGAAGGCAGAGAACTACGTTCCAGTAGGCTTGGTTAATCACTTAGAGGTTCCAGAGTAGAAGTTGAAAGGGATATCCATGGATTTCATGATGGTACATCCATGTACACATTGGGGACATGACTCTATCTCGGTTATCGTAGACTTACTCACCTAGTCAGCCCACTTCCTACCGATCAGAGAGCATGTCTTAGTAGAGAGATTGGGACACCTCTATGTGAAAGAGATCGAACAGATTCATGGTGTGCCATCGATGATTGTCTCGGATCAACATGCTCATTTCACTTCCCTGCTATGTAAGGGGATGCAGGAGGCTTTCAGGACACAGTGTCACTGGAGCACCACCTTATATCCTTAGATGGATGGTCAGACTGAGATGACCATTTAGACTCTCAAGGAAATTCTCTATACATGCATTCTTGACTTCGGTCGAAGCTGGGTGGATCACATACCCTAGGTAGAGTTTGAGTATAACAATAGTTACCACTCCACCATCAGGATGGCACCTTATTAGGCATTGTACGGTCGACCTTGTAGATCACCTCTATGCTGGACTGAAACAGGGGAGTCAACACCTATAGGACCAGAGATGGTGTACGCTATGATAGATAAGGTGTAAGTCATCCAGGAGTGGATGAAGACTGCACAGAGCAGGTATAAGTCTTATGCTGATAGGAGACGGAGACCACTAGTGTTCGAGGATGGCGACCACATCTTTCTACGGGTCTCACCACGACGAGGTATACAGATATTTTGCCGAGGCGACATGTTATCTTCTCAATTCATCAGACCATTCCATGTCCATGACAGGGTAGGTGAGGTGGCTTACCGCTTGGCTCTTCCTCCTCAGTTGCACCAGGTGCACGACATCCTCCAGGTATCTCATATTAGTAGATACGTGCACGACCCGCCCCACAACATCGAACATGGGGAGCTGGACATCGATGGTGGGGAGAAATTTATAGAGGACCTAGTAGAGATAGAGGATCAACCAGAGAAGGTCCTAAGTGTATGGTCGATACCTCTGATTTGCATTCGTTGGTAGCACGGGAACCACCAGGAGAGCACATGGGAGCGGGAAGCTCAGATGCATTTCAGTACCTACTTTTGTTTCCTTAGTGTGAGTTATACTTATGGGGACGTAAAGCCCTGAGGGAATGAGAGAATTTAAATAAATGGAATTATGTGGAAAAAAATTTCACATATAGATGGGAATTTTACGAGTCTGCAGTTTCTGACGGAACCTGATTCAGAGGCCCAGTGTGCTCCGAATCACTTTCTAAAGATTTTATCGGGTACGTTCAGTAAACATACGAGTGGGATTTTATATATTTTGAACCGATGTTCAGAATTAAAATCCAAGGACACCATTGAACTCGCAGCACCGGTAATCACATAATGATACCTTTACTTCAATTTCATTTTATCAAGATTGGATGTTAGTTTTTGGGGGATTTCTAAATAAATTAAATAAAATATGTGTAACATATTTTTTTGGGGGTTAAAACCTCCAATGGGAGGTTAGTGGTGGGGCCACCGTCACATAACCTCCCATGGAAAGATGTTATAGGTGGGGCCCACCCACGCTCCTAAACATCCTTAACTCCCATTTAACCCCTTGAACCCCCAATTAAGGAAAATCAACTCTTCACTTCACCCATAATTTTTTGGAACCTCTTCACCTTGCCACTCCAAATTAATGAGACAACACCACCTTTTAATAAAGTGATGTAACATAATGAATTTTAATAATTTTGAATTCATAATTCCATAATTATAATAATATGTGTTATTATATTTTTTTGGGGTTGGCATAAACTTATGGTGGAGCATTGGATGGATTGAGAAAATATCCTCTCAATGATGAATGCCCGTATCTGCCGAAGAATGAAAATGCCTTCATCTCCCTCTCCAATTAGGGAGAGAATGGAAAGACACCGCCTGTGATGAATGTCTCCAATGACAATGTCATCTCCTCCTGACATCAAAATAATGACGCCGCCTTCCCATGAATATGTCAAGCGATCACCGATTACAAGGTAGGGGTTTGTTTTGATTAAATTAAATCCTTGTTCCACATTGTTTATTATTGTTCAAAGTTGTCCAATTGTTATCACCTAATGCGGAGGGAGTGGGCTGAACCAACACGGCCAGATATCCCTCTATTGGTTCTTGTTTGGTTGACATCGGAGGCAAAGACGAAGGGGATGGGTGTTGTCGCACCGCGTAGAAGAAGAACCGCGACCAGGTGGGAAGTGGAGGACGAAAGAGGCGCGGAGCCATCACGCCGGGAGTGCGGAACTGTGGCCAAGGTGGATCGCGACAAAGGGGTGCGTCACCGTCACACCACACCGAAGAGGAACCGTGGTGGATGAAGTATCATGGCGTCGTCACGCCACGCAGTGGAGCCTAAGGCCACAGCTAGGTCGGGCCACAGGGGTGGTGGCATAGCGCTGTCACGTCACACGTCAAGGAGGAGGACCGTGACGCCGTTGCACCATAGTGGAGGAGCAGTAGCGGTCGTCTGGGCAGGCCACCATGGAGCCGGTCAAGCGGGACCACCCGGGTCCCATGGATCCTAAACCGGCACAATGCGCCAGTTCTGTTCGCAATCTAGGGGGCGGCACCCCCTCCCTCACGTGGCCGATCGGGCCGCCACAGGGAGGCCCACCACTGACGGGTCACCCTTTTGTCGGGCTGCCATGGGCTGGGCGGCCCATAGGCTAGGTCGCGACTTCGGGCCCGACCATACCTTCAGGTCGGCCGACTCCTTTGGGCTGAGCTGACCACTTGGGTCGGTCCGACTACGTCGGACCGGACCTGTACCCACTATGGCCATTTACACCATATAGCCCGCAACTTCGGCTACAAGTGTCCGATTTTTGAACCGCCTATGGTGATGGAATTCATGGAGAAAGACGATTCTGTTGAAATTTTCTTACTTGAGGTTCAGATGTAGTTGTGGTATGGTCAGGTTGGTTTGAGCCTAAAAACCAACCGGTCCCCTGGGGCGGAAACGCCAATAACTCTCAGACGGGGCGTCCGATTGACGCACCACCTATCACATTGGGTTCCTTATGATGAGGAAGAACTACAGGATACATCAACTCAAGACATCATGTTAGTTTAAGTATCAATAGTTATCTTGAGGATCAGACCCTCCCGGAATCAAGCGTGCTATGTGCAGAAACCCTATGCATGGTTGCGACTGAGATGACTGGATCCTCCGTGGGTTTGACAACGACGATACTGTACCGGTATCCTCCGTGGGTTAGACAACAATGACTTCTGTACCGGGATCCTCTTTGGCTTCGAAAATGGTGAATTCTATACTAGGATCCTCAGTGGGTTTGACAGTTCTGACTTCTGTACCAGGATCCTTCGTGGGTTCAACATCACTGATATTGTTCCAGGATCCTACCTGGGTTCGACAGAGAAGGTGATTTAGAGGCTACATCTAATCATCTCTACTCATCTTCATGTGTTTTATACCTGTGTGAGCTGAGTATTATCTTTCAATCATTATCATCGAGGGGATTGACTTTACTTATTAGGTGGATTGGGTTGTGCTTGGGCTCGAGTGTTGGAGTCAGACTGTGACTGGTGACTTAGGTATATGTATGGGCACATACCTATGTAAGGTTGGTTAATACTTTGTGATTGTATATTTCTTCTATGGTTTATCCTTATTAGAATATGGGAGACCTAAGGGGTTCTCAGGGTCCCCTATTGAGTATTGTTATACTCACCCCTTCACGGTCTTCGCCTGCACCTTATTTTGTTCTGTGCAGACGAAATTCAACAGCGATCGAGGATGAGGGTGACAGACGAGAGGCTGGTCGGAGATGGACTAGATAGGATGTACCTCAGGGACGATTTGTTTGATATCTTATCCTACCCTTTAGGTAGGATTCCATGTTGGACGATCCATGAGCAGTTTTACCTTTTTACATGTACTTGTAAATGTTTTGATTTTGGGTTTGTATATTGGCCCACTTACTTTCAGCACACCATTTTTTTTATATTTTTTTAGTTTTTTCTTCTACTGCTTGTATTCATACTATGTGAATTACATGTTTAAAGGCAATTCCTTTCCTTTTTATCAGGGATTCTCCTTTGGTGCTAGTCACCAGCCCCTGGCCTATGGATGTCGGACTTTGGGTAGTTATGGCACGTGCCCCGAGGACTGGTCGTGACACCACCATTTGGAGCCATTTTTATTTGGCGCTTTTCATACATCCCTTTTCATTTCTTTCATTTCAGTTTTCGGTTTCTATCTACCCTAGATTCCTAAATGGGTGAGGCCACAACACCTTTCCCTCAGAAGCCTGCTGTGAACAATTCGCATCATGCTGGGTGTCTGTATTCTGTGCATAAGATGGGAGTGCCATTTCAAGGGAGGCTGTCCCTGTTAGAGTTGGATTTTCCTGTTCATGAAAAGTATCATTGGGAGAACCTTCCCCAGTCTTAGGAGAAATAATAGCTGGATCAGGTGACTATGAATCTTAAATATGATCTAACAAACAAACACCACTCAAGGGTGTAAAAATGTTTTGTGCTTTACATATTAATTATACATGTAATTGTCGAGATTATGTGTTTTAAATAATTAAAATTTACACCATATTTAGAATTAAGTGTTTGAAATTACTTTATATTTTCATTTTCATTTTTTGGCGTAAAATATTTATCATGGAAAAAATAATTTACCACAGTAAAGGAAAACTAATGTAGTTGGTTAACGATAAATGGTCAATGCTAAAAATATCTTGATAATTGACTCATTAATGGGATTTGAGGTGTTTATATGACATAAAAATCACTAAAACCTTAATTATAAAAAATCATTTGAATTAATTCACCAAAATTTTGGTTGGCTTTATATATAATATAGTAATCATTTAGTCACATAAAAACACACCTCTTCGTGAATATATATTACTCATCAACACCCCCTTATCCTAAAAATACAATATTATTTTTAATTCTCTATGAAATCCTCTCCTCCCTACTCCACTAACATTTGAGTTATTCTTATCTCACATAATAAAAAATTCCATATTCATTAATGGGTCTTTCAAAGAGGAGATATTTATGATCTAACTTTCACAAAGAACCTCACGTAATTTATCTACATTCTATTCACATCAATCAAGTATCAAATAATAATGAAATTAATTTCATTTATATAATATAATATTATATTTCTAATGGTATATCTTATATCCTACCCTTTCCTTATCTCCACTTATTCAAGGAATCTAAACTATAAATCCAATTATGGAAACTAACCTTCATATGTGGATAATGATTTTCATTTTCCATTACATTCTTCAAGGATTGTCATAAAAGAACTATTTCACAAAAATAATATTTAATAGGTATATTATAGCTTATTTCATGTTCTATAACTAATACATATTCATATTATATTAAAGAAAATAAAACAATTTCATAATTATCTAAAAAAGGATCCAATATAAACAAAACCTTTATCATTAACATTTTATCGAATGTATCACCCTCATACCAGGAAGAAAAATTTTATATAAGAATAATTAGGATTTTGGAATTGAACTATTACCATGTTTTTCTTCTTATGATTTATTGATTAAATTTTACAAAATAATACATATTTTTACACAAATAAACAGACCATTAAACCATGAAATGAACTCACCCAAAAACATGAAAATAATGAAATAATATTAATGAATGGGTGGTAATATGTAATAAAATCATCATATATGGTATTGTAAATGTGTTAAAATATATATAATGAATTAATAAGATTATTTATAACATTATATAGGAGTTTAATGTATGAAAAACTAATGGGAAGCATGATGTAATGCTTTCTTATATCACTTTTACATTTGTGATATATATTCCTTTATGAACACTTATTTCTTTTTTATGGGGTATATATTCCTTTTGAAATATAATATCATGACTCTTATTATATTAATGGTATTGAATGATTCATTTTATAATTATTACATTCATGCGGAATATGACTATACTTATTAAAATATGTTAATGATTTCAGTAAACAATTTCAATTCATTCGGTTAAACCTCTACTTCATTAATTATGAAATGTTCACATTATGTGATATATGATGTTTATTATCATCTATTTTATATCAATGTTTTATGTTGATTTTAATTTTATTATCATAAATAATTCATTTAATTAATTAAAATATCAATAATATGATATTTATATAGGGAATTATTTTAAAATGTTATGATTTAAAAATTCCCTTAAGAATCCATAATTCATAATTTCCAGGTTTTATAATGTTATTTTAGAATTTTTTTTTTATTTTTTTATTATTGTTTTTAAAATTCTATTTAACTAATGTTTTGTTTTTTTAATATTTGGGTGATCACATTTTCTATTTTCTAAATGTGGTTATTTTTTACATGTCAAAATATATAATTATTTCTATATATACAACATCAGTATCTTTTCCCACCATCATGACACCATAAATATTTTATTTTATCCTTTATAGAATTATTAAATTTTTTTAAATTTAAAATTTATCCCTTATAATTCTACAAATATTTGAAAATAAATCATTTGAAAATGAAATTTTTATTTTTTTCAAATTTGAAACATGTGATTTAAAAAATAACATTTAAAATACAATTATTTTATGCTACTGATTCCTTATTATGGATGTTATTCAATGAAAATATCCAAATTCTCTTTATGGTTTGTTCATGTTTAGTATTATATGATATTTATGTAAGCTATTTCTTTTCCATGAGTAATGATATGATTAAATGATTATGAAACCCATTTCATTTCCCAGGTTCTTATGTAATGAATGATTTTGGTTTTTGTGAAGCACATATGTTGGGTTTCCATTATATGACTGGTTGGACCTATATATCCCTCCAATGAATTCGGTAATTCTTTATATCAAATTATATAGTAATGAGAAACAAGTTGATATTCGTGATCCATAAAGGGAAATAGGTGTTCCCCGATCTACAATGTGAAATAGGTGTGTCATGAACTACTATGAAGAAAATGTGTTTTGTGATCCACTATATGAATGGACTTTGTAGTTAACTATGAAATATTATATGTTTTCTATATTTATTAATATCAACCACTCTTATGACATAATCTTATAGATCATGATTGACTTGTGATGATTTATCACTCTTATTGTCCATTATTTCTGTAATGATAAGGTTTATTCCATTAATCATGGTTATGATTTAGGAAAGTTAGTTTGTGAACATCATAGGTTATGATCGTGATCATATATGTTTTTTATTATCTTATTCATTAATTTGATCATGGATTGATATCTAATATGTTTAACCTTACATTGATTTTGACCCGCACTTTTTTTCTTCCCCAGGTGATGAAAAACGTGTATGTAGGGTATGTTTAAGAGGTGTACTATGTGATAAGATATTTAAGGCATATATTGAAGTTATTTTATAAAATAAAAATAGTTTACATGTAATCTCAAAATACTCTAAAAAAATCATTTCTTTCTTAAATAATAATAATATTTTTTTATTATTCATCAAAATTGTTATAATGTGTGTGTATGAAAAGAACATATTGTTACAATTTACTGTTATTGATTATAAATATTGGAAAATGAGTTTGGAAAAGAAATTTTATTTCAATCTTATAAAGTGTTTTTCATATTTTTTTCAAAAAAATAAGGGTTTTTTTAATGTTTAATCGTAATTTTTTTATTTATGATATAGAGCATGGTAAATAAAATATGGAAAATTGGTAGTCCGAATAATGCTTTTAAGGTGGGTTGAGCACCATAATTGGTCATGATAATAGGTGATCCCAGTATATGATAAATTTAGGGTGAACCCCAATATAGTTATTTAATACATAGGGTGATGTTTCTTCTCTTAAATGAAAATAAAGAGTGGGATAGTTTTTTGTGATTTATTCTATGGATTTAATAATCCTCTAGTTATTTCTATCATGAGTTCAAAATGGACAATGAAAATGATGTTATAAGAAAACCCATAAAAGAATTTCTTTTGTTTATATGAGTTTTAAAGGTTTAATTTGTGTGTGAAGGTCAATTTTTTTATCTCTGTTTAATTAATTTCATATGCTCAATGAATATATGATAAATGTTCATCATTTATGGGGTCTATTGTTTTTCAAGAGAAAATAGATTTCTATTTTTGATGTCCCTAACTATTCAATTTTCATTCGTATCATGATTTAAGATTATTCTTCATAGATTTTAAAGATTTATTAGAAAAAATAAATATTTGGGTGGAATTTGATGATAATTTTCCATGAACATAATCCATTTCTCATATTAATAGTTTTATAATGAGTGATGATTGTAGAATAAGCATTATTGTCCACATAAATTTTGTGGGTTTTTTATATATTATTAATGACCTAATTATTGAAAAATATAAACTATAATGTTCCTTGGTAGTGTATGAAAGATAATTGTTCTGTAAAAAAGAAAATGATGTGTATATTAATGATCAGTTTTTATAGTTAGTATCCAATTAAAGGTTAATATGTCTTAATAGATTATTTTTATTTTATTTTAGGTTAACATAATGTTTATGTATAACATAATGGTTTTATAAATTTTTGGTTGATCATAATTTCGATCGAATGGAAACGAATTTTATGGTTTCATGTAATGGATTTTTATAAAAATTGATGATACTTTTTAACTCATTTTATTGTGTTGAGGTGTTTGTAGGCCATTGTTTAAACACAAACTATTATTTTAGAATAATGTTTAAAATGGTTTTATTATGTATAATGAAGGTTATGAGATAACTATTGATGTTTAAAAAGTTATTAATTTTGATGTTATTTTGGAAATTTATGAGGATTTTCTGATTTATATTTTATAATATTTTATGGGTATTGAATTTAGAAAGATTATTTTCATTTAAATATAAAATAATTCATTACATGTTTAAATGATGTACATATCTACTAATAATGATTATTTATCAACATGAAAATAAAATGATTCGACTCAACATTCCAATCAATTTATTGTGATTTAATCATCACAGTAACAGAATAATCTAGTTCAAATGATTTTAATAGAATTTTTAAAATTCCAAATCAATTGTAATTTTTTTAATATATCAATAAATTTTTTATTTTGATAATTTTATATGGATAGCATAATATAAATTATATGAGTTAGAAATTTCATTGTATAAGTCTCATAAATAATTGTAAATACCATCATGTATCAGATTTTTTATCATCTGGAGAAATGGATGTCATTTTGAAAGATAAAGGTGATTTAAATACCATACCAGTAGATCACAATATCTAGATTTCAGGTACGAATATTAATCTTATGTTTATTCTATGAAACATGATTGGGTTTATGTTGATGAATCACAAGGACTTAATTCATATATATGATTTTTTAAATGATGTATTTAAGAATATGTTTATTATACTTGGATAAAGGTTTCAAATGCAATAACAATTTAGTATGGGTTTATATGGATTTTTTTCTTAATTATGATGTTGTGGTGTTATATAAATGATATTGTGGAATATTAAAAAATATATTCAATACCACGAACCAATTCTAGATTAATTTTTAGTAGTTTATTATTTCATTATGGAACATATAATAATGAAATTAATACCTTTGAAGAAGGGTTCAGTGAAAAGGTGATAATTTTTTAGAGACTCGAATTAATTCATAAAATATGATTGAGGTACATGTAAAATTAAGGATTATCTTGTGTTTCATTAATGGTTATTTTTTAAATATTTGATCTTCATTACATGGAAAGATTTTTAAGATATTAAGAATAATTATGGATTACAATATCATTGATATTGTGGTAATTATAGTTTATTACAATTTTGGATGATATGATTACTCTTGTAGTTAATCATACGATTGAAAAGTTATTTTTTATTAAGTGAATATTTTTTTGGAAAATATATATCTTTAATTTTGAGAACCATTATATTATCTAATGGGATTTAAGAAGAGTAATATATGTTTAAACACCATCTTGAGTTATATATTATTTTAATGTGTCATTATGGTTATTCAATTAATTTTTTAAAATAATTAGCATACTTTGGAGATTTTAATACTACTTAATATATATTTGATATTATAATTTAACTGAAATTTATATTATTTATCATTGACGAAATTTTGAAAACATAATATTTTTTTAGGTGGTTTACTTTGTCTAGAATAATAAGCTCTGTTATTTATGAAATTATTTATGTAAAAAATTCAGTGTTATTGATGAAGGATAAGAGATAAATGTTTCATTTCATAATATAAGGGTTTATTAATATTTTAGATTATCATAACATTTTACAATAGATTTTTTTGTCAATTTATAAAGATGTTATAAAAATATATTATTTATTTTGTGGAATTATGTGTTCTGCAAGAAGGTGATTTTATATTATCTGACAAAAAAGACATCTTTAATACTTTTCATTTGTTGGAAAGGATGATATTATAGTGGAAATTTATTAAATTATGAATTTATATATATCAAGAATATATAATTTCATATATTTTTCATCTTGAAGCAAATTAAATTCCTTAACTGTAGAAAAATGATCTTTTAACAAAAACTATCTCATATTACATTTATTTATGATGAATTGATGGTATTTTTTATGAATAAAAAATTGATGATTATATGGTCATTAATAGTATCATGATAATTATATTTCTTTTGTGACAATATCATCATCACCATCCATAGTCATTTTGACATAAATATTTTCTAACGGTCTATATTTTCGGTTATTATAAATTTTCTTTTATTTGGAACCCTAGTTTTATTTTATTCGAGATGTCCTTTTTAATTTATTATCCCTCTTTTCATGAGGAAACCCAATTTTTTGTTTTTATGATGTTGAATTTAAAAAAAAATATTATTACGTAAACTTATTGATTTAAGTGATCATTTAAAATTTTTTTGGTTCATTTTATTTTAGGGGGGAGAATACAACACTGCGAGGTTTTAAAAAATGATTGATAATATATACAACAAAAAAAATGAACCTGAACAAAAATAAAATATTATTAATTTCATATTATTGGTATAAAAAATTCATTGAATTATCGGTTATGAATATGATTCACTAAATTATGAAATGTATATAAATTTCCTTCTCAATATATATGTACTAATAAATTTTGAGTAAATAATAACATATTTTTTTATTAAAATCATTCTATTAATAAAAACATTTTCTTAAAAAAGAGGTTTTCATTTTTTTATAGGGATTATTATTATTATTTTAAGGAAGTATTTGAAATATAATTTTATAAAAAGAGTCAATATTTAAAAACATTATATCCCTATTAGGATCATCTTATATTTTGATATTATATTGAGTGGTGTGATTTTTCAATTAATATTGAAAAATAATTACTTATATTGAAAAAAATATTTTCAATTAAATAATTTACAACATCAAATTACATATTGGATTAGTTTTAAAATTTAATTACTATATTTATATTATAAAAATTCAAAAAAAAATATTTTTAATCATTTTTATACTTGAATTGGGTATAAAAATATTTTTATAGATAAAAATGGTTTTTTTAAAAACTATTTTCCATCACGTTTTATGTAATTAGATTAAAATTAAATGATTGTAAATTTTGGGATTGAATATTAAAAAAAGTATTAAATATTGGAAATTATTATGAGATAGTTTGTTAAATATATCCATTTTATTTTTTATCATTGTGAATATTAACCATTGTAAAAAAATTTACCACGGTAAAGGTAAAATGGGTTAATTATGTGAAAAAATATAGCGATAAAAATGGAAAATAAACAATAACAACAGAATTTTTTTTTCTGGGTATATTTATTCTATAATATTAAAAATATAGATTATATGACCTTTTTAATTTTGATATGATTTGTTCCTTTTTAATAACTGAGTAAAAGATAAAGGCAACATGTCACCCAATCAGTTTTATATGTCTACTATGTGTTAAAAAACAAGAAAAAAAAGTTGGTTTTCAAGGAATAATATTTGTTATTTTAAGAATAATTAAAATATTTTTATGATGATTGTTTTTTAATATTTAGTAATTATATAATTAACAGAAATTATTATGGAACATCGACACCATATTTGTTAAATTAGAATAGAAATAAAATAAATGATTTTAAAAATATTAAAAGTATTAAATTTTAGTGATTTATTATGTTTCATTTTTTTAACATTTATAACATATATCATATTTGATAATGGTTTAGATTCATATTAGATTTTGGTATTTTAGTTTTAAATGTAAAATTAAATGAATAATTTTAAATCAATTATTAGTACTATTTTAAAATAATTAATGAATTATTAAAATATTTACAATTATAAATAATATTATAATGGGACAATAAAATTTTATATAGTTGATAAGATAAAAAATTGTAAATTGGGTGGGGTATTTGAATATCTGTTATCTTTCACGACCCCTATAGAGTAAAAAAATAAAACCACTACTATTATCAAAATTGGTGAATTATGGTTAAAATAAAAACATAATTATAAAGAAGTCACCTAAACAAGTCCAATATTTATTTTATGATAAATTTTGAACACTATCCCATATTCAATATGTATTTTATCAATATGAATACAAATAAACCTGAAAACTTATTTATATTAATTTCATAAATTAATAAATTCCTATAGGGACCCTCCCCTCCCTTATAAAATAGAATATACTATCATCTATAATTCAAAAAACAAAAATATTTTGGTTACGAAAAAACTTGATAATATAATTTAATAATTCCTTAACCATGTCCTTACTTATTTTTTTGAAAAATTTACCTTGGAATGCTTTTGGTGTTAACTATAGATCGGTTTTTTGACAATGAGTTATAGAACTTAATAATGAATTTCCAATTTATTTTTTTGTATATCTCATTGAAACACTATAAAAACATTTTGATGTAATAAAAACATAATATTAAACCTAATTATATGTTTTTATGATGATTCAATGACATATATCCATTTCATATTCCACCAAATAGGATAAAAACCAACGTTTGTGTGTGTGGAAGGTTATCGCAACAAGAAATGATGTAACTCATTTTTCATCTCTGCCACTCTTGAATAGATATAGTGACAAGTGTACTATATGTATATATTATGTCCCTGAAATGTCATTAATTATATATATATATATTATATACAATATATATTTTTATCTTTTCAATCACTGAAAAATGATAACATCTTTTGTGAATAAATTTAGATGACAACCTCCACAAATCAATGTGATTAATTTTTCGTAACCACATGACATAAATGATATATAATAGTACATATTAACAATAATATGTTATTTATTATTTAATTATCATTATGGAATAATAAAATTATAATTAATATCTTTCTATAATGATCATTGAAATTTTTTTATGTTATGCATGAGTACATAAGAACTATCTGCCCTATGATTGTTAAATAATTTAGTTCTCCTTAACATAATTAATGGCATGTTTTAAAGTAAAAAATTATTCATCTAAATGATCCTTATTTCCGGGTTATCATATCTGATATGATGAAATAAGGAGCTAATTTACCCTTTTTAACGAAAAATTTCATTTTTAACGTATGATAAAAAATATATTCAAAACGTCCAACATGAAACTAATTTATTATGAAATTGAATATAACATAGTAATAAATAAATTTAAAATAATAATAACCATGAAATTTATCTAAATCTAGTAAATGAATATTTAATATTAGTCATTCTGGAATATAAAAAAGTTTTTAGACTATTATTAATAAAGGAAAGAGACTTTGTTTTAATGAAATCATCTTTGAATGTTTCCTTTCTAAGTATATTTCCATCCATTTCCTTATAACATTAGAGGATTAAATAGAATTATTTTTTTATGAAAAATGGTTTCCCAATTTCAATTTTAACTAATTTTAAATTATATTATGTTTATTATAATGATTTTTTTAGGTTTTTTCATACATGACATGTTATTTTTAAAATATCTTTTTCAATATCTTTATGAGTCATTATCAAAATAATCCTATTTCAGGTAACTATTTTTAAAATTATATTGTGGTTGTTTTTTTGTATTGAAATTAGTGAATTATGAATTTCATTTTTTTCCTTTTCACTATATTTAAAATGTTTCAAAAGCGGTTCTTTTTTACTTATTATATACATTTTCTGACTTTCTATAAGTAAAGGCATAATGAGTATTCTATTTTAATTAATTAGACAACAAAAAAAGTTTTACTCCATAACTTTTATTTTTTTATTATTATACATTATTTAATGTTTTATTTAATTAAATAACATATTTTACTTCATTTTAGGTATTCTAATTTTGAAAATTTTATTTATTTGAGTTTCCAAATGTGTTTTGTGTTAGGGTTAGAAATAGTTTTTCATTTATTTTAATGAACAAAAAAAATATTCTAATATGTTGTATGATAATAACATATTAGAAAATGGTGATCCCAATATATTGTATATTATTGGTTGAGACGAATTATATCTCATTATGTTAAGAGATTCTGATATTTATTATATGATGAGTGAGCCTTCTTATATCTCTCAAATTCATCTGATAATTTTACTTTTCATTAAATGAATAAATGATTGATTTAACACATTTCATTTATACTATAGAGTTTAATAGTATTTTGTTATTTCTAAAATTGTTTTAAAATGGATTATTAACAAAGCTGTTTATGCCACCTAAAAAATTTCTATTTTCCAAATACGAGTTCAATTGTTTTTATTGAGCAAGAATGTGTGTGTTTTTTATAAGGATATGATTTATTAAAAATTATAAAAGTTTAATTTTTATAGTTATAATATAAAAGAATCTACTGTTTTATGTTGACATAATTGAACTATTCGTTATCATATCCCTTACTATGATTTTTATACACTTCCCATTTATATTTAAACAAATCCTGGTATATATATGGATAATAAAAAAAATTACAAATCAATTTAAAAGTCAGGATGATAATAAATTTAAATAAAACATGAATCATTATTATTTTTTTGTAACATGATAAAAATTAATACAAAGTAGAACAATTAACATGAAATATATAAGAATAATATTTATGGTTTATGACCAAATTCTCTTAATATATTATACACAAATTTACTCGATAGAGTAAGAAAATGATATATTGCTTAAAAAGAAAATTAAGGATTGGATATTGATTATGTCCCTATATTAATTACGGTTGGAAAATGAACCATGTTATGGTTCATAACCATATAACGAGATTGTTGATATTGTATTATCAATTGGTTCCTCTTTCTAGATCTAATTTCAATTAGTTGATCATGATGATAACCTATCCATTTATAATCAATATTATTATTAACTCAAAATTAGATTTTATTAATCATGGACTAAAACAAAAATTTATTTTTTACAAAACAACAAGAATAGTGATAAAAACATAATTATAAAAAATATTTTATAGTATGTCCAAATCATAATGAATTTTCAATCAATATATCATTGGAACTAAACATGGTTATTCATGGACATCATCAATTCAAATTCTTCATAATTTTTCATAATGAAAATTTTAATTATCCCAAGAGTATACCCCATTTGATTTTATCCATGTGATTAATTTTAGTCCCACTCAACTTTTATTGGTGGGGATAAAATTATTACCACATCAACCCATTTTATTTTAAATATTCCTATGTGAATCTATGTTACGAAAACATATACAGGATAATATCAACATATTGATGTATTTTTTATTAAAATATAAAATGATTACATTACAATAAATTTATTCTAATAAAATAGTCATAGACCTAACCAATGATATTCAAAAAAAAATATACAATCCAAATATATAGAAATTTACAAAACCTACTATGATACAAATAATAGTGACATTGAAAAAAATAGGTATTATATCTTTTTTAGAATATTCAATGCATCACCCAAATTAACATGGTAGAGAATATTATAGTTTTAGTTTAACTAGAGATTAAATAAATATATATAATATTAATGTACTATATTCATCATCTTGAAAATGGTTATTATTTAATAGTATCCTTAACATAGGTTTATTACTTAATATACTTATTAAAAACATAGGATAAAGGAACTGTAATAAAAGTTTGTATTTTTATTATGGAAAACCATCAATGACATCGGTATATTTTCATTTTATAAAATAAAATATTTATAATTATTTTATATACTGATAATCACAATAAATAATTAATCTTAATAATTCATTGATCATAATCACTTGTTATTGTCTAAATTAGGGGAGTTCATAAGAAATGAATCCTATGAAAAATAAATTTCATGATCCATGAGAACATATAAATGAAATATAATCATATTATAAATATTTGACATAAATAATTGAATAATAAATATCATTGAAATCTTATTCCAAGTATCCCATTCAAGAACATAATTTCATAGTGGACATGAAATTATAATGGAATAAACTACCCGGTCAATTCCAACATTATAATTGGAGTAACTTCAAACAAGTTATATCCATCATCATTTCCAAATGTATTAGATGGAATTTTTATTCAATGTCTATTAATACATAAAATAAAATGTCATTCCAATTTATTCCCCATGATAAAAAATCATTCAATATAAATTATTAAAATAACTCATAGATAATTAATATATTTGTTATAATGTCATTATAATAACAACCAAATCAATCCTAAGGGATTAATTAATGATTCTGAAGAATTAATTTTTCATTTTTATCCAAATATCATCGTAAAATATACACATAATTAATACAGATACTGTTAGATGCGTATTTTCCCATAATAGTATAATACATATCAATAAATGTTGGCATTTATTAAAATTTACATGTAAATAATATTTAAAACATTTCATGAAAATCATGTAATATATCTTATTTTATAATAATCATTAAAATAATATTTTATCATGTTGAATAAATATTAATGATTAATCATCATTTAATATCCTAAAGTATGATTAAAAGAAACAAATTATTATAAAAGTGGAAAGTATATTAATGAAATGTTTATAAAAAAATTTGTTTATTAAAAATCATGTGATCGAATAAAAAATTTAATCATTAAGAAACCAATAATATAATTTCATTGATTTTTTTGAAAATAGTAAAAAACACATAAAAACTTATTAATGTATAAAAAATAAATTTCATAAAAAATCATTAGAAAATATTTTCATGGTTTAAAATATATTACTAATCACAATGAGATATATGGTCTATTTTCCATAAAATATTATATTGGTCCTAATTTTGTACTAATGAGAGGAAAATGAGTACATAACATGAAAAAATGTTAATAAATTGTTCATATTGTAACATCACAATCTTCTACAATACACGTCTTCTTAATAATTTAATATCTTGCACTACACGCTACACTGAGTTCGAGTACATCATGGCCTATAAAACTAGTTATTTAAATAGTGGTTTTGAATATTAATGAACACATTCATAATTATATATATATCCCATATACTTTTAACATTCATCATTTGTGATGCATATATAAAACAATAATACAAATTTAATTTTTAGATAAAATTAGTATTTTTAAAATTAGACATTTTCCACCTTTTAATGATGAAAAATGTTTAAATAAAATATTTAAAATCATTTTTATATTCATTCTGAAAAAATTAAATTCTTATTCAGATGACTTATATAAAAAGGTTGATTTGATAAATGTCTGGTACTTTTCTTATAACTTTCAATTGTTGATAAATAGAGAAAAATACTAAATTTCCTTGAAAACAACATTTTCAATCAAAATACTTTATTTTGATGAATTATAAATTTGAGTGTTTTTAAAACATTATTAAATTATGTTATTATAATTTAATCAAATTTTGGTTATTTTATCTAATTTCACATTGAAATTTGGCAAAAACACATGTAAAACATTTGATAGGATTCACTACATAAAAACCTGCTCTCTAGTTTTGAAAATAAAATTAATTTGAAATTAATTACTTCGAATTTTCTATTTTGAATTTGGAAAATAAATTTCATATTTTGATTCAAAAGCTCCAAATTCTGTGAATAGTTAGCATTTATTTTTGTACATTATAAATTGTATCATTAATAATTATTTTTATTTACAATGGTTAAATGGTAAATTAGGTAAATACGGGTAATAAATAAAATTATAATAATATGAAATAAACCCAAAACATGTCACAATCCTATTTTATGAGATATATTTTACCCTGATAAACTTTGGGCTGATATTTTGGAATTTTGGATCCACTTGGGTATTAAAATGACATTTTATATTATTTGATTTAATGAAAAGGGAAATATAATATAAACATGTACCTTTTAAAAAACAAATTTTAATATAGAGGTACATAACTGATCACTTTGAATATATATATATATATATATATATATATATTAAATATAAAAATATTTTATATATCCTGATATTTTATTTATAATTTTTGGACATTAGATAAATATATTTATTTATGACACAATGATGATGATGTGATTACATTATTAATGAATGATTCAAATAAATGAATTTATAAATATTAAAATAAATGTAATATAAAAATATGGATGCCATTAACGAATATTATGGATGTAATTGACATATTAGAGATTATTTAGTTCATTTTTTCGAAGCAATCATGCTTTTATGACACTAACATAAACCGATTAATAAATAGTATCAAGTTCGACATAAATGAGTTTTTAAAACAAATATTATTTTACTAATTGACATAAAAGTCCTAAAAATATATCATTATTCCAAATAGATTTCATAATGTCAAATTATTCATCATTAATCCACTTTAGGTTCAATGGAAATTTTATAGTAACTATATTAAACACATAGTAAAAAAATAAAGAAGACACGTTAATAGTTTAACCATTTAACTAAGGGTAATTTCCAATATATATAGTTAATTTCATGAAATAATTTTATATAAAAAACTATACTGAAAATATTTCCACTAATAGTCATCATAGCCTAGAAAAAAATAAATTTTGAGAAATTTTGAATTGAAAATCATTTTATAATAAATTAATTTTTCATGCTTTTTCCAAATGTGCCCCTCACCTCTCTTATATAAGGGCACCTCCCTTTCTCTTAAAATCACAACTATAAAGACTTTTAGATCATCTAACCCCTACCCATTCCTCCACCAAACCTCCCTAAATTCATCTTATAGGCCTATCATTTAGAAAAGAGTCATCCTAAGTAGCCTTTTTTTTCAATCAAAAGAAATCACTCGAAGAAGAGGTAATTGTTTTATCACATCTTTCAAAGTTATTTTCTTCTACAACTTCCACATTAACTTTTGTTTCCAAAAAATAATAAATCAATTTTATTACATATTCTTATATGTTATTATAATTATTGGGAAAATATATTCCTCCTTTTCCCCATCCTACAAAATGCAATATCACCATATGTGTGTGCATACAGCTTATTGTCTCCACACAATGGTGTAAATTTTTATTCATGTAAACCTTATTTATATGCATATAAAGATAAATATAATGTATGTAAATAATAAATAAAACACAATAATATTTCATTACTGTTTATATTCCATCCAATTCAAAACCATTTAACCATTAAGTAAATGATATCATCACTCGTGGTTATATATGTCTTAGCATCTCCACGACGTGATGAGACTCGTCTTCCATGTTCACCATCCAAGAATGATCATAACAATATATATTATTAATAAGTATGAAAAATAATAAATAATAATGATACTTGTAAAATATATATATATATACACACATTTATTTCATTCACTTAAACACATTAAATATGATAATAAAATAGAAACAACGTTCATGCATACATACGACCTATCGTCTCTATGAACAGTGTGCCCAATTTTATTTATCTATATTTTATAAATATTTATATAAATAATATTTTACATTCTATAAGTATTTAAAATATGATATATTTAAAACAATCAAAAATAAAAATTAAAAACATGTATGATAATGAAATCGATTATCACCTGAAATGTTGCATTAACTTGGAATAGTAAATAAACATGTAATTTAAAGTCATAATAGAATAATATATGATATCATAAATTTTATTATTGTTCTCATATATGTTAATAATATGTTTCAAAAACTTATATAGTATTTTTGGATAAGTACGGACAATATCAGTGCTTATGTAATGGGTATTTACTCAATCTAATATTTATAAGAGATTGTTTGTCTCTATGTATTTACAGGTACATATTTATCATCCAAATATATTTTTAATAAAATTATTTTCATAAATATTTTTTAGGGTTTTATGTAAGGATCTCTCTAACTAGATCATAAATTTAAATGTCTTAAAATGTTTTTTGATCTATTTTATTAATATCCATGTTTTCAAAACGATTTTAATGATTCATTTATGTAGACATTATTGTTTGAAAATGTTAATTTATTTGAAAGGTTTAAAACTGGATTGGAACCCTTTAATTCATAAATAAATTTTAAATTAATTCCTTTATAAATTGTGAACCTTTTTATCAATTTAATTTTAAAAAGGGATGTTTCCCTTGAGGAGTTTTATTGAAATTATTCAAGTATTTTCATCAATGTTAACATACTTTGTTAGATTTTAGGCATGTTTGAAGTTGATTTATTATGATAGAATCTTGCATATTGTATCAAAGTGTTGGTGATATGCTTGAAAGTGGATGTGTTATTTTTATACCATTCATTGTTTATGGTTATTTTATTGGCATTTTGTTTTCAAGTCTTAATATGAAGTTTTATTTCTGGTTTTAACCATTTCTTATAAGGAATGCATTTGACTTAGTAAGAGACCGGTGATGCCTCATATATATTCTAGATGAATTAATAGATCTAATTAATGAAACAAGTGTCCTATAACAATGCTTTGACAGAATATTTGTGTATGGTCTTTGCATGAGGCATTGACGTAGTGGTTAAGATGTCTGACATTATTCATTCCAATATTATGAGAATAGTTGTAGATTTTTAATGTCATTATTTGACTAGTATAACATAAATGTGAATTCTTAAATGGAAATATTTGATTTATTAATTCCATATTATGCTGAAGAAAATGTTTTAAAGGGATTATGTTTTAGTTTTGTACATTTCATTAAATGATTATGTGAATTTTGGATAGCTTCTTCTATATTATTTATCTTTACATAACATCTGATCTCACAAAATTCTTATGTTTTATTATTAGTGGATTGCAAGAAGTGTTTTATTATTGATAGGTAGGTTTAAGTTATGGGAATAATTTTATTCTTAGTGGTTTATTTATGCTTTGTTTTATGTTAACAATTATAATGTAATGTTCATGTATCTAATATATTTTTGAAGGCATATTAATGGATTGGTCCTTCGAGGATAGATTACTTGTAATAATGCTAATGTATTTAAATAATTCACATGATCATAGATTCTATAGTCATAGATTTATATATTATATCAGAGGAAGATTAGAAGAAACCTTGAAAAATAAATTTTGAAAACCTAGATCAGGGATCATAACAATAATATAGACTTTTCTGATATGTATAGAAGAAACCCCTAGAATGTTGTAAACGGCCATGGATAATCTTGGATTAATCCTAAGATGTTATAGATTCGATGTACCTTCCCTTTATTTTTTTAGTTTTATTCAATGAGATGTGTTTCTCACCCAGTGATTTCTAGTCTTAGTTAATGGAGAAAACCAAAAGGAATTGGATTCAAACATAGTTTGATGTAAAAATTTGGTGATTTTGAGAAAATAAATGGATAATGATTGGAGTGTTATATATTGTGAATACTCCCAATATGTTATCATGATATATGATTAACAATCATATGTTTAAGGAATTTCCTAACAGATTTCCTAAGAGAATGATGAATATTTAAAAATTTTAATGTTATAAGAAGTATAGAGAATAGTATATTCAGCTTCCAACATTACAATAATAGTAAGGGATTAGAAACCTTGATAAATACATAAAATATAGGGAAATATTTTATCCATATGGGGAAAAGGGTCATAGAGTGACGAATTTTTATGGAGTTCAATGTCTCCTCTCTGTAAATCATGGGCATTACACAAATCAATTCCGAAACATAAGAATATACCATTATATTGAGGAAGGACCTATTCAATGATAACCATTAAATTGGAAGGATTGAAGTATTATTGAATTTGTATCCATGAATTAGAAATACTAAATTATATAAAGTGTATTCAGTTTTGGTTTTTCGATAAGGATTTCCAAATATATAATAAATATTTATAAAGGAAAAGAAAATTTATTTAATGGTAAGATTATATTTTTATATCATATGATTAAGGTAATAATAACCCTTAATATGTAACCTATATTTATATAATAACGTTAGTATATTTATATGTTTGATTTGAATATGTAAATTGGATGATGCTAATTTCTTGTGAAATAATTATTAATTTCTCGATAAGAGGGTTATGCTATCCGGGAGGAAGTGTACAACTTTTTTAGACTCAATGAATATTCTAATATGTTTTGGAAAAAGTAAACATGAATATTTTTAATAAGGATATCTGATAATTCATATTGTTACTATGACTCAAGAGAATACATGATGAAGGTGTTCACATGATTGGGATGTGACAACCAGAACTTGAAAATGAGCTGTGGGATATAAATTTGAGGCCGAATTGGTTCACATCATTCATATATTGTAGATTTTCATATTTTTGGAAGTATTGAAAGGTTATATAATTAGGGATAGTATAATTTATATTTTTGTTAATGCTTTTTAAATTGAAATATTATCTAACTATTGGAGGACTTATGCATGTGTGATAACATGTGAAAACACTTTGTTTTAGATATATGGAATTACATATCAGTCTATTTATGGATCACATGATCTTCCAACACATCAAAAA
Source organism: Viscum album (assembly GCA_963277665.1). Lineage (NCBI taxonomy): Eukaryota > Viridiplantae > Streptophyta > Magnoliopsida > Santalales > Viscaceae > Viscum > Viscum album. Next base: position 1,472,948,541 of record OY728150.1, read on the forward strand.
GTTAAAATTCAAATTCAATTCCTTGAATTATAGATAAAGTGGAACTTTTTTAAGGCTTTTTTAATGGGGACATTGTATTGATGTTAAGTAAATATTTCTTCTAACGTTCTTCATCTTTAGGGAATGGATCTTGAAAAAAAAAATCCTAGTACTTTTTTCGGTGAGGAATCAAGTGGACCCTTGGATCATCAAATATTTATGGCTTTCAGATTATTAATTTTATCCTAATAATATTCTATATCACTCTCCATAAGAACACGACTATTAGATTTTTCTATTATGGAATGATATTATTTGTTAGTTCTAGTAACCTTCATACTTATAATTCATTATATTAAAATAGTGGTCTCATTAATTAATTTTTCGATGTCAGATATAAAATAAGATTTATATAAATGTCTAAACCCTGGTTTTTAATACTTTTTATATTTTGTGAGGAGGTAATTTATTTTAGGAGGGGATAATGTAACATCCTATGCCTCCATGGTATACTTCTTCTTAATAATTCAATATATTGTGATATACACTACATCGAGTTTGAGCACACCATGACCTATAAAATATCTATTTAAAAAGTGGTTATGAGTTTTATTAACCAAATTTCAAATTTTATATATATATTAAATATATTTTTAAGATCCATTATATCTATTTCATATATATAATATGTGGAAAATTTTAATTTCTCAGATAATAGAGGTATTTTTTAAAAATTATATTTTTTTAACATTTGAATAGAGAACCCTATTTAAATATAATATTTGAATCTTTTATATATTTAATTATATGAAATTTAATTATTATTTAGAATCAGTACATACAAATTTAGTTTGGATAAATTTTTGTTACTTTTCTGATAACTTTATTATTTTGAGGATTAGTGAAAAAATACCATATATTATTGGAAAAAAATATTCTAATCAAAAGAATTTATAGTATAAAATTTTAAATTTTATTGGTTTTAAAGAATAATTAAATGATCTTTTTAAAATTTAATCTAATTTATGTCATTTTATGTACTTTCACATTGAAATTTTATATAAACCCTTGTCAATGGTTCGATAGTATTCACTTCATAAAAACCCATATCTAGATTTGAAATTGAGAATTAATGTTAAATAAAAATTTTCCAAATATTATGATTGAAATTTTGAAAAACATATTCCATAATTGGAATCAGAATCTCTAAATTACATAAATAGGTACCTTTTATTTTTGGATATTATGAATAATAATTTCTTTAATTACATTTTTCCACATGGTTAAAATGTAAATGACATAAATAAGTGTAAAAAATAATAATATAATAATATGAAACTGCCCTACCTTGATTTATAATATTATTAAATGATATATATTAAACCATGATCATCTTTCGGCCATACCATTGTCATTTGGGAGACACTTGGGTGTGAAATTGACATTTTAGAATATTTAATTTAATGATAAGAGAAATATAACATTAACATGTATCTTTTACTAAATTAATTTTAATATAGGATTATATAAATAATCTCAATTAATATTAATATTAATTTGAATGATAAAAATATTTTCTACATCATGGTATTTATTTTTTAATATTTAGAAATTAGATAAATATATTTAATTATTATGCAATGATGATCCAATGAATACATTATTAATGAATGACACAGATAAATTAATTTAGAAATATTAAATTAAATGTAATTGGATTATTTTGTTGCCATCCATGAATTTTTTGGATTAAATTTAAATATGAGGGTTGATTTAGTTCCTTTTTTTAGGAATCATTTTTTTTTACTTTAACTAAAATAAGATACTAAATATTATCAAAATTGAGATAAATGAGTTTTTAAAACACATATTATATATAAAATTGATATACGAATTCTAAAAACTAATATTCATCCAATTGACATAGGAAAATTTAAAAATTAAAATAATTATCCACTTGAGTTTCTCTAATAATTTCATAGTAACTAAATTAACCCTAGAGTATAAAAATACAAGAAGACTTGCTAAGAGTTAATCTATTTAAATAAGAGTTAATCCCAACAGATAATGATAATTTCCCAATATAATCCTGTTGAAAAATCATTTTCTAAGACTATTAGACACATTCTCAGCTTATCACAGTAATAAATCAATTTGGATCTATTAGAAATCGAAAATCATTTTAAAATAAATTAATATTCCATGGTTTTTGCTAAAGTGCCTCTCACCTCCCTTATAAAAGGGATCCTCCATTTCACATTAACTCGCATCACTGAATCCATTGGGTTCAGTAGATCCCTATGGATATATCATCTCATACACCCTCAATTCATTCTATAATCCAAACTTTTATGAGAGAGCCATTCTACACAACCCTTTTGTTCAAATCAAATGAAAACACGAGATAAGTGGTAATTGTTTTATCTCCTCTTACAAAGATATTTTCTTCTTCTATTTCCAATTTATCTATTGATTCCATACTAAAATAAAAACTACAATACCTTCCAAATGATGAGATGTTATTATAATTAGGGTATGAATGTATTCCTCCATTTACCCATCCAATGAAAAGTAATATCATCGCTCGTGCGAACGTATGGCTTATCATCTCCATAACGTGATGAGACTCATCTTCCATTTTCACAGTCCAAGAATGATTATATGAATAAATACTTTTAATATGTATAAAATATATGTCATAATAATTATATTAAAATGATATATATGTATATATATATGTCATTCACTTACTTCAATTAAATAAGATATGAAAATTGAAACATTGTTTATGCGTACATATGACCTACCGTCTCCATGAACGATGTTGCGCATTTTATTTATCTATCTAATATATTTATTTAAATACATAATATATATGATATATATATATATATATATCATATTTTAAATATTGTATTTATGTAATTTAATATCTACTTTATATGATAAAAAATAACAGGTCAAAACCCGTATGATAATGAAAACCATTATTACCCTAAATGTTTCATTAAATAGGAATTGTTAATAAAATTGTATTATAAGGTCATAAATGTAGCATATTTGATATCATTAATATTATTAAAATTATTATATAAATTATAATTATGTTTAATAACATTATATTGGATATTCATACACATATAGTGAGTATTTGACAAAAGGTAAGGGCTATTTCCTCAATCTCATTATTATCTGAGATTGTTTGTGTGTAAAAATTTTCTAGGATGTATTTATGATTTATGCCCATGTTTCGTAAAAATGTTTTCAAAATGAATCTTTTAATGTTTTATGGAAGATAATATATACCTATGTCATCATTTTAAATTATTTAAATATTTATTTGTATAGATATATTTAATTAAAGAACATGTTATAAAAATTATTTTTAGGATTAATTTATATGGAATTGATTGTTTTAAAAGGGTAAGTCCATTAAAAAGTTAAAATGTAGTATGGGACACTTTGATTCAAATATGTCTATTAATTTACATACATTATAAATTTTGATACATTTAAACGATTTAAATTAAAAAAAGGATATTTCCATTATTGATTTATAATGACCTTATTAAATTATTGTCATCTACATCAACATCCTTTGATGGATTTTATACTAGTTTGAAGATGATTTATCATTATAAAATCATCCATATTGTTCTGAAGGTTTTGTGATATGTGTAACTGTCACACACGGTTTTTTTCTGTCTTTGTATTGATCCGACCCATTAGAAATCCCGATCCTCTTAATGGGTATTTGATGAGATGAATCTTGACTTTTGAAGTTTCATATATGTCTAACCACCATAATTTGGGATCCCCATTGCTTGTTTAGGAGCTTTTGAAGAAATGGTGGTTACTTCATGATTTGGGCCAACCATGAGCCCATTCCTAGTTTTAAAAGCTGAATTTGTTTCTTTTATAACTCTTTTGTTTTTCATCATTTTTCACCCAATAAACTTCCCACTTGTCATATATTGATATATTAAAATTTATTTGTCCTTTTGGACCCATTATAAATTTATAAGCCGGGTGAATTTGGGTCACTTATTTAGGTATTGGGCCAGCCCATGGGCTCATTTCCTGTTTTACAAAAATAATTTGTTTCATTTATATCTATTTAATTTTTTAATCTTATTCGGTGATTCAACCTCCCACCCAAAGAAAATATTCCTATCCTCACCCCAAATATATTTTTGCCTCTTTGGAGCTCATATGGGTCGCGTAAGAGGGAAAAACTTCTCAAGATACCTCAAATCGTCCAGATTTGACAAGGTAAATTCTATCATTAATAAATTAATCAATTCTTACTATTTTGGCCACCAATTTTCTTTCCCGGTTTCTTCCATATCTTATGAGTATCTCCATTAATTTTCAATCCATTCCCTTCCCTCTAGGGTTGCATAGATAATGGAAGACGAAAAGTTTTCTAGGGTGAAAGGTGAGATTCCTTCTCCTTTCTCCTTCCTCTTCCCCCTCCTTTCATTATTTATTTGATTTATATTGTACCCTAGACATGATCGACCTAGGGTTTTGTTATAAAATGTTTTTTGATAGGTTTTATGTTTTTTTAGGTCTGGTATTTATAGTTTTAGGGTTTATAAACCCGCGGCGGGTGATTTCAGGTGTGCGTTTCAATTACGCCAAAGATTTGAGGTAGGATATCACTTGCACATGCTTTTATCATAGAAGTATCATCATTTTAATATTATCCTATACTGATATAAATGTATATTATTGTTTTAAAACCTTTTTATAATTTTCTTGGTGTGAAATGTCGTTGTTTAATCACTGTTATGTGAAAGGTAGTGTTGTTTTTTCATGAAAGTAATCAACAAGTGTTTGTTTAAATGTTCCATTATCTTTGAAAATATTTTGTGAGATTTATAATCTGGTTTATGGTATTTTTAACATGTTACAGTATCTTGAATGAAAATATGACATTCAATTGGTGTTTTATTCCTTTTCATGTACATAAAATAAATTGTTTTGTTTAAAAAGGGCATGGCATGTGTTCGGTAAATTTCCCGGTTGGCTTTTATGTGTGATGTGTGATTTAAAAGTTATTTTATTGGATTTATAAAGGAATTAGAAGAATTATAAATTGTATTTTTGGGTACATATATTGATTTCCAATTTGGATTTGTTTTTACAAACAAGTGGGTTTGATTTACAACATATTTTGGCCGGAGTTGCCAAAAAAATGGACCGTTTCACATCTTTACGAAAATGGTTGTGTTTTGAATATGTAACCTGAGTATTATAAGAGATTTATGAATGAGGTTTGCAGACGTAAATGATGTTTATACAGATCCTTAATAAAATTAAAATTCATACCTTCATCAAAGGTTAGTTTTGAGAAAATGTTTAAAGGCACGTTTGGCATTTCCTAGAAACGAAGGAGTGTTTTACTTGTATATAACAAGTTGTGAAATTGGGATTGTTTTATGGTCCATTAAATGATTTTATTAAATGTTTATTGGGATGACAAATATGATTTGGTTTGGTTATGATGTGTGGTTATAATTTAAATAATGTTCTTGAAAGAGTTTTATGTGCAAAGCCTCAATGCACTTCATGAAATTGTTTTACCAAAATATTTAGCGGTTTTTGATTAGTGTAAGAAATGTGAAGAAAAATTATGGGATGTATGTGTTTTTATGGTTTTGGACTGGAATGTTGATGTGAAATGTGTATTTGATAATATTTTTAACTTGATTGAGCACTAAAGGGAATCACGGGTATCTAGGTGGGAGGACGTGTACTAGTATGCTAGTGATTCTGTGGGGGTCGGCCACTGTTTCACGTAGCAAGTTTGATGATGAAAACACTAACTAAACTATGATGATGATGATTATTGGGGACCACTAGGTTATGGGTATGTTCCCTACTAGTGGCTTGTGCACAAGAACAGATATTTATTATGGTTACTTTCACCGACATACGAGGTACCTGGGGCTCACAACTAACTAGTGCCTAGGGGTATTCCCATGACTAGTCCTCATTTGCTATTTTGTACTCACCATCGGCATACGGTGTGTTTGGTTGTTAAATTCAGTAGTATGTGTTATTTATTTTAATGTTAAAATTATTTAAAGCAGCCCTCTTGAAAACTATGTTCATTTTGAAGTTGCACCTCTTTGAAAAAAAATAGTTACTTGCATTTTTGTTTATTAAACATGCATGTTTTTGGCTGATAATTATTATAGCATGGATCCTCATTTGAAAACCATACTTTCATATCATGAATTTCAAACTATAAATTTATGATTCATTTATTTTAAAGTAATGTGAATTTGGAATAGAATATCGGGCTAACCTACTGATTTTTAATACTCACGCCTATAGTCTTCTTCTTTTTTTAGCCCTTGTGCAGGTTTCATCTTTAGTTCGATCACCTTGGAGAACTTTTGATCATTGTGTTGGAGAGTGACCACAAGTGTCACATGGAGTTAGTTGGTCATTTGGATTGTTCATTTGAGTTTTTTTTGTTTTACCTTTAGTTTCTTGTATAAAAAATATTTTGTTCAATTTTTATATAAATTCATTTTGGGTTGTCCGTTTATTTCCGCGGTTTGTTTGATTTTCTATATATGGGTGAAATCGTTCCCTTGTGTACTCTATTGATGCCCTTGGTGCTTGTCACCATCCCGGGAGGATCGGGAACGCCTCTCGGGACATGTCGCGGGCTGGCCTAGGTGACAGGTTCAGGGTCGACTCAGGCTGGTTCGTGACAAAATGGTATCGGAAGAGGTTGTCTCTTAGCGGACCTTTCTTTTTAGAGTTCCCTTGTAATTTTGGGGATGTCAAGGTAGATGGAGTAGGATTGTTGGGACTTTATGGGTAAGTGCATGAAGATTGTCGCGAACTCTTTCTTGTTCTAATCCTTAGGTTTCCAAGGGAGTCCAGTTTTATTAGTGTCCTTTGTTCTGGTGGATTTTTTTTGGTGTTGGGATATGACAAGGGGAGTCTGACTAATGGCCTCCGTGAGCTCACAGGGCCTGGCAAGCCATGTGGATCTGGGGAATGGTCCTAATAAGTCTCTCTGTGTTGGTGTTGTGTTTGACATATGACCTCCAACCATATGGTCAAGTCACCCACTGACACTAGTTCCCTTTTTTTGGGTCTCTTGAACCTTTCTTGAATTCTGATTTTTTGTTTTTAAAATCCTTGTTTGAGAATTGTGGAAATGGGTTTTAATGTAAGGATTAGATTTTGAAAATTGAAAAAAATTGGGTTTCAATAATTAAATACAATAATGGTTTTGGAAGGTTGTGTTTTTGTGAAAAAAAATTGGGGAAGCAGAAATGATTTAAATGGATTGGATTATCCATAATCTAAAATTGTGGTTTGTTGAAATAAAATGTTTTGAAATTGTGAATAATTTTAAAGTGATTCTCAATATTTTTTTTAAATAGGGTATTTTAGGATGTTAAAAAGGTTTTGAATTGGATAAATCAGTTTTTTCAATTGGTTTTGATTGGTTGGTGTTTTACTACAAACGGTATTGGTCTCAATGGACCTCAGATTATAAAAATATACATTGCTGTTTTTTTTAAAAAAAATGGGAAGGGGTTGTTTGGAGTGGCTTGGTTATTTAAAAAGTTTCTTTTAAAATGAAAAGGGGTAGGTTTTTACGAAAATGGTTTTTAATGAATTGTGGTTTTTTTGGGAAATATGAAAAGGGTTTTTCACTTGGTGGATGGTGTTCCTTTTAAAGGTACATGATTTTTGGAATGTTGTTGTTTTGTTTTAGCCTTTGATGTTTTCATGAGTACTCACATGCATGGTTTTATTTATATCTGGAAGGATGAAATATTTGGTATGGTGGTTGGGTGCCTGGGGTGGCATGGAAATGTGCATGTGGGTGAGACTTGATGAAACACCATTGGTGAATGTTGAAACCCACCAAGTTAGTTTGTTTTTCAAAAGTGTTTTGAGTTGAAAAAGGTAGTCCTTTTTTTATAAACCAATGGTTATGTGGCCCTTTTTTTTCTATGTTGTAGAAGAGTTTTTTATTCAGTAAGCTTCCTTGTGATCTACAATTCATACTCTTGTTGTATCTTGAGATGATATCTTGTTGGTGTCTTGGTTTTGGAGAAATTTTCATTGGGTTTCTAAAGATGTGTTTGATGTTGTGATGTGTCCAGGGATAGTTCTCCATTGGAAATCTTTCCTGCTGATCAACCTAAGGATTCATTTCAAATGTTAAATCCACCTCTTTTGATGATGCCTCAACCTGTTTGTTGGAATAGAGAGTAGTTTGGGATCTATTAAAAGTGCTTCTAGGTCGTGATAATTCTTTTGGACAGAGTAGCTGTTTTCGGTGATGTTGATGTGTTTCGTCTAATTCCACATCTATTATGCCCCTCATTTGGAGTGATAAGGAATTTTGATATGTGTCTATGAGTTCCTATTTAGATTAAGGTTTTTGTTTGGTGATCATGTGTGGTTTTTTTTGAGTGGTGTGATCCTTATCACCTGACTACGGTGCAACAAATGCTTCAAGAATCAAGGCTCCAGCTATAGGCCTCAGAGTGAAGATTTTCACATAGTCAGGAAATCAACAGAGGTTTGGAGTGCTAGATTAAGATCCTTACTCCTATGTTTTGGTAAGTTAGTTACTATGTCAATGTTTTGGTTCCTCATTTCTATGAATTTCCCTTTGTCGCAACAAGCGTGGTGGACTTAACCCCTCACACAGTGTATATGGTTATTCCTTCATGGATGTGGATTTTCAATCAATGTCCCTGTGTGGACCTCCTGTAAAAATTAGGTGTAGTATTGGTGTTACCTATTCATTGGTGGAGAGTTTTGGGTAGTTTATTTGTTTCTTTTGTGGTTTCAGTGGCCAAATTATTGGGTCCCCTTCCATCCCATCCCCAAGTGACAGGGGTCCAGAATTGTGTTGAATGTGTCGACCAAGTTATTGTCCCATCCATTTGGGAGTGGGTGGTTTATATGTTCATGTTGTAACTCTATTAACTTGTTATAGTAGGTTTTTGTAGGATGGTTTTTTGGGCTTGTGTGAGTGAGTCCCAACTCTTGCTCATGTTCAATTCTTGTCTATTCATTGCTAGTTGGTTTCTAATGGTGGGGAGACCCACCATGGGTCTCTTGTATTTTCATCCTAATAACATTTCTAGGGATATTTGATTCATAATGGTGGGGAGTACATTCTAGAATCCTTATGTGTTGTTTTTTTTTCAGCTGCAATGTGTTATGCCTTTCCGGGGGCGGAAAGCTTTATTGGTGGGGAGAATTGTCACACACGGTTTTTTTCTGTCATTGTATTGATCCGGCCCATTAGAAATCCAGATACTCTTAATGGGTATTTGATGAAATGAATCTTGACTTTTTAAGTTTCATATATGTCTAACCACCATAATTTGGGATCCCCATTGCTTGTTTAGGAGTTTTTGAAGAAAGGGTGGTTACTTCATGATTTGGGCCAACCGTGAGCCCATTCCCAGTTTTAAAAACGAAATTTGTTTCTTTTATAAATCTTTTGTTTTTCATCCTTTTTCACCCAATAAACTTCCAAATTGTCCTATACTGATATATTAAAATTTATTTATCCTTTTGGACCCATTAGAAATTCATAAGCCGGGTGAATTTGGGTCACTTATTTAGGTATTGGGCCAACCCATGGGCCCATTTCCTGTTTTAAAAAAAATATTTTGTTTCATTTATATCTTTTTCATTTTTTAATCCTATTCGGTGATTCCACCTCCCACCTGAAGAACATATCCCTATACTCACCCCCAATATCATTTTTTCCTCTTTGGAGCTCATATGGGTCGCGTAAGAGGGCAAGACGTCTAAAGATACCTCAAATCGTCCAGATTTGGCAAGCTAAATTGTATCATTCATAAATTAATCAATTCTTACTCTTTTGGACACCAATTGTCTTTCCCTGGTTCATCCATATCTTAGGAGTATCTCCATAAATTTTCAAGCCATTACCTTCCCTATAGGGTTGCAGAGATAATGGAAGACGAAGAGTTTTCTCGGGTGAAAGGTGAGATTCCTTCCCCTTTCTCCTTCCTCTTCCCCCTCCTATCATTATTTTCTTTGATTTATATTGTACCCTAGTCTTGATCAACCTAGGGTTTTGTTATAAAATGATTTTTATGGGTTTTATGTTTTTTTATGTCTGGTATTTATTGTTTTATGGTTTATAAACCCGCGGCGGGTGATTTCGGGTGTGCGTTTCAATTACGCCAAAGATTTGAGGTTGGATATCCCTTTCACATGCTTTTATCATAGAAGATTCATCATTTTAATATTATACTATACTTATATAAATGTATATTATTTTTTTAAATCCTTTTTATAATTTTCTTGGTGTGCAAAGTCATTGTTTAATCACTGTTATGTGAAAGGTAGTGTTGTTTTGTCATGAAAGTAATCAACAAGTGTTTGTTTAAATGTTCCATTATCTTTGAAAATATTTTTTGAGGTTTATAATTTGGTTTATGGTATTGTTAACATGTTACAGTATATTTAATGAAAATATGACATTCAATTGGTGTTTTATTCCTTTTCATGTACATAAAATAAATTTTTTTGTTTAAAAAGGGCATGACATGTGTTTGATAAATTGACCGATTGGCTTTTATGTGTGATGTGTGATTTAAAAGTTATTTGATCGGATTTATAAAGGAATTTGAAGAATTATAAATGGTATTTTTAGGTACTTATATTCATTTCCAATTTGGATTTCCTTTTACAAACAAGTGGGTTTTGATTTACAGCATATTTTGGCTGGAGTTTCCAAAAAAATGGATCGTTTCACATCTTTACGAAAGTGGTTGTGTTTTGAATATGTAACCTGAGTATTATAAGAGATTTATGAATGTGGTTTGCAGCCGTAAATGATGTTTATACAGATCCTTAATAAAATTAAAATGCATACCTTCATCAAAGGTTATTTTTGAGAAAATGATTAAAGGCCCGTTTTCCATTTCCTAGAAACGAAGGAGTGTTTTACTTGTATATAACAAGTTGTGAAATTGGGATTGTTTTATGGTCCATTAAAAGATTTTATTAAATGTTTATTGGGCTTCAAAATATGATTTGGTTTGGTTATAATGCGTGTTTATAATTTAAAGAATTTTTTTGAAAGAGTTTTATGTGCAAAGCCTCAATGCACATCATGAAATTGTTTTACCAAAATATTTAGTGGTTTGTTGATTAGTGTAAGAAATGTGAAGAAAGATTATGGGATGTTTGTGTCTTTATGGTTTTGGAATGGAATGTGGATGTGAAATGTGTATTCGATAATATTTGTAACTTGATTTAGCACTAAAGGGAATCCCAGGTATCTAGGTGGGAGGACGTGTACTAGTATGCTAGTGATTATGTGAGGGTTGGCCCCTGTTTCACGTAGCAAGTTTGACGATGACAACACTAACTAAACTATGATGATGAGGATGATTGGGGACCACTAGGTTATGGGTATGTTCCCTACTAGTGGCTTGTTCATGAGAACAGATATTTATTATGGTTACTTTCACCAAGATACGAGGTACCTGGGGCTCACAACTAACTAGTGCCTAGAGGTATTCCCATGACTAGTGCTCATTGGCTATTTTGTACACACCGTCGGCATACAGTGTGTTTGGTTGGTAAATTCAGTAGTATGTGTTATTTATTTGAATGTTAAAATTCTTTAAAGTAGCCCTCTTGAAAACTATGTTCATTTTGATGTTGCACCTCTTTGAAAAAAAATAGTTACTTGCATTTTTGTTTATTAAACATGCATGTTTTTGGCTGATAATTATTATAGCATGGATCCTCATTTGAAAACCATACTTTCATATCTTGAATTTCAAACTATAAATTGATGTTTCATTTATTTTAAAGGAATTTGCATTGGGAATAGAATGTCGGGCTAACCTACTGAGTTTTAATACTCACGCCTATAGTCTTCTTCTCTTTTTAGCCCTTGTACAGGTTTCATCTTTAGTTCGATCACCTTGGGAGACTTTTGATCATTGTGTTGGAGAGTGAACAGAAGTGTCACATGGAGTTAGTTGGTCATTGGGATTGTTCATTTGAGTTTTTTTTGTTCTACCTTTAGTTTCTTGTATAAAAAATATTTTTTTCAATTTTTATATAAATTCATTTTGGGCTGTCCGTTTATTTCCGCTGTTTGTTTGATTGTCTATATATGGGCAAAATCGTTCCCTTGTGTACTCTATTGATGCCATTGGTGCTTGTCACCATCCTGGGAGGATCGGGAACGCCTCTCGGGACTTTTCACGGGCTGGCCTAGGTGACCGGTTCAGGGTCGCCTTAGGCTGGTTCGTGACAGTAACTCTGGTGGAGCTATTTTTATACCATTAATGGTTTGTAATTAATGTATTATCAATTATTATACTATTTTTAATATGACTATTTGTGTTATTTTTCATTATTTTTTTGAGTAATGCATTGGACTTTGTAAATGATAGGAAGGAACCTCTCTTACCTCCCCTCAATGCATTGGCAGGTCTCATGAGAAAAACTTTTTTGTTGGGGAATGGCATTTCTAGAATATTATTGTATGTTCATGGCATGAGCGCATTAGGTAGTGGTTATGATGTGCAACATTATCTGTTCTACCATTATGAGATTAGATTGGGATTTTACATGCCATTATTCTCCTATTATAATATTCATGTAAATGTGTAAATTTAAATATTTTATTTATTCTTTCCATATTAATCAAAACATATTTTTTTGAAAGGTTTATGTTATAATTTTGTAGATTTCCTTAAGAGTTTATTTTTATTTATTATCGATTCCCCTATAATGTTTATAATTTCTGAGCATTTGAGCTCACCCCTTTTGCATGTTTTTTTTTCAGGATGCCAAGAAGTGTTTTATTAATGATTGAAATGTTTTAGTTAGGGAAATAATGGTGTTATCAAAGGATTATTTATTTTATGTTTTATGTTAAAAAATTTAATTTAATGATCATGTTTGTAACATATTTTCCAATACTGCTAAACAGATCGGTCTATCGGGACATGAATCCTTAAAATTGAGATAATTTATTAAAATAATGTACTGACTCTAGGACTCTAGATTAGGGGTATTAAACATATTAAAATAAATGATATTTTATAATATTTTAACGATAAAAATTGTTTTTGTAAAATTTAACGAAAATTAACACAATTTATTATGAGGTAAAGAATAAACCCATATATCTAAGTTATGTTTTGAATAATAAGTCCCATGAATAAATAATTTATAATAAAACAACAAAAATCATTATCATAATTCAATTAATTATAAGAAAATCAATTTGAATGAATTTATTCATCATAAAATATGATATGTTTGTAACATAACATATGTGTGACCAAAAGTAATTTGAGATGAAAATTCCATTCAACAATTGTATCTTCTGAATACATACCCCATAGATTAAAAAAATTAAATTATAAGTTTATAATAATTCACTATCAAGAATAATTTTTTATCACATAAATTGAAATATCTATATACAAAGAATATTAAAAAAAATTATAATAATAATCATGTATCAAAAAAATAACTTTCAGAGAATGAACTTTTAAACATGCGTAATCAAAATATGAAAATCTCATAAAAAAAATAATTGTATATATATTTTTAAAAAATATATAAAACTCTGGAAAATAATATTAATAATTTTCAACCGTATCATATACTACACACAATTAAATGAATTTGTGAATAAGGTATATGTATCAAAGAAATAAAATTGATATGTGAAACCCTTACATATAAATTTAAGGATTATATTGTGTTTCATTAAAGGTTATTTTTTTAATGATTTCATCTTCATTACATGGAATTATTTTTAAGATATTAGAAATAATTATGGATTATAATAACATTTATATTGTTGTCATTATAGTTTATTTCAATTTGGGATGATATGTTTACTCTTGTAGAGAACCATGTGATTGAAAAAATTATTTTTTATTAAGTGAATATTTTTTTGGAAACTATATATCTATAATTATGGGCACCACTATACGATATAATGTGATTTTAGAAGAGTGATATAAGTTGAAACGCGATTTAGAGTTTTAAATTATTTTAATGTGTCATTATGGTGATTCAATTCATTTTTTAAAATAATTAGCATACTTTGGAGATTTTATAACTATTTAATATATATTTGACATTATAATTTAACAAAAAATTCTATTATTTGTCATTGATGAAATTTTGAAAACATAATAATTAATTTAGGTGTTTTACTTTGTCTATAATATTAAGCTATATTATTTAATAAATTTTCTATGTTAATAATTGAATGTATTGATGAAGGATAAGAGGTAAATGTTGTATTTCATTATATAAGGATTTATTAATATTTAAATTATCATATCTTTTTTGAATAGATTTTTTTTTTTAATTTTTAAAGATGTTATCAACATACATTTATTCTTTGTTGGAATTATGTGTTCTGTAAGAAGATGCTTTTATATTATCGAACAAAAAACACATCTTGAATAATTTTCATTTGTTGGAAAGGCTGAGATTATAGTAGAAATTTATTAAAATATGAAGTTATATATATCAAGTATATATAATTGCATATGTTTTTCCTCTTGATGTAAATGAAATTCCTCAACTCTAAAAAAATTATCTTTTATCAAAATTTATTTCCTATTAAATTTATTTATGATGAATCGATGGTATTTTTTGTACATAAAAATTTATGATTATATGGTCATTAACATTATCATGATAATTATATTTCTTATGAGAAAATATCATCATCACCATCCATAGTCATTATGACAAAAATATTTTCTCCATGTCTATATTTTCGCTTAAAATAAATTTTCTTTTATTTAGAACCCTAATTTTATGTTATTCGAGATGTCATTTTTAATTTATTATCCCTCTTTTCATGAGGAAAACCATTTTGTATTTTTATGATGCTAAATTTAAAATAAAATATAATGATGTGAACCTATTAATTTAAGAGATTATTTTCAATTTTATAGGGTCATTTAATTATACGGGGAAGAATATAGCACTCCGTGGTTTTAAAAAATGATTGATAATATATACAACACAAAACAATGAACCTTAACAAAATTAAAATATTATTAATTTTATATTATTAGTATAAAAAATTCATTCAATTATCAGTTATGAATAAGATTAACAATATAAATAAATGTATATAAATTTCATTCTCAATATATATGTTATGATAAATTCTATGTAAAGAATCATATTTTTTTATTAAAGTGATTTTATTAGTAAAAAAATTTTCTTAAAAATATATTGTAAATTTTTATAGAGAATAATATAATTAATTTAAGGAATTATTAGAAATATAATGTTATAAAAAGAATTAATATTTAAAAACATTTTATCCATATAATGATCTTCTTATATTTTGATATTTTTTTGAGTGGTGTGATTTTTCAATTTATATTGAGAAATAATTACGTATATTCAAAAAAACATATTCTATTAAAAAATTTACAAATTTAAATCATATTTTGGATAATATTTTATATATAGTTACTATATTTATATAATAAAAATTCAAAATATATTCTTTTTAATAATTTTTATACTTGAATTGGGTATAAAAATATTTTTATAAAAAAATGATTTTTTTAAAAACTATTTTTCATCATGTTTTTTGTAAGTATTTTTAAATTTTATGATTCTAAATTTTTGTATTGAATATTAAATATAGGATTATATATTTGTTATTATTATGAATAGTTTAGTAAATAAATCGATTTTATTTTTTATCATCGTAAATATTAACCATTGTATAAAAAATTTACCATAATAAAGGTAAAATGGGTTAATTATGTAATAAAATACAGCGATAAGAAAGGAAAATAAACCATAACAATAGAAAAAATATTATTTTCTAATTATATTAATTCAATAATATTAAAAGTATAGATTATATGACCTTTTTTACATTGATATGATTTCTTCCATTTTAATAATTGATTATAAGGTAAAGGCAACATGCCACCTAATCATTTTTATATAACTACTATGTGTCAAAAAAGTAGTAAAAAAGAAGGTTTTTAAGGAATCATGTTGGTTATGATGAGAATAATTAAAATATTTCTATGACAATTTTTTTAATTTTTAGTAATTATATAATTAACTAAAATTATTATGGATCACCGACACCATATTTATTAAATTTGAATAGAAATAAAATAAATTATTTTAAAATTATGAAAAGTATTAAATTTTAGTGAATTATTATGTTTCATTTTTTAGAAATTTACAACATATTTGATATTTGATAATGTTTTAGATCCATAATAGATTTTTGTATTTTAGTTTTAAATGTAAAATTAAATGAAAAATTTCTAATTAATAATTAAGTATATTTTAAAATAATTAATGAATTATGAAAATATTTACAATTCTAATTAATTTTATCATTGGAGAATAAAATATTATCTGGTTGATAATATAAACCATTGTAATATGGGGTGAGTTTTTCAGTTTCTGTTATCTTTCTTGACCACTATAGAGTAAAATAAATCACCACAATAAGTTTTAAAATTTGTGAATTAAAGTTAAAATAAAAACATAATTGATAAGTAGTCGCCTAAACAAGTCCAGTTTTTATTTTATGATACATTTTGAAAACTATCCAATATTATAAATGTATTTTAAAAATATGAATACATATAAACATGAAAACTTATTCATATTAATTTCATAAATTCTAAAATTCCCCTTGGGACCCTCCCCTCCGTTATAAAAGGAAATATAATATCCTCTATTTTTCAAAAATCTAAAATATTTAGGATAAGAAAAACCTGAATAATATAATTTAATAAATCCTAAACAATGTCCTTACATACTTATTTTTTGATAAAATTTACCTAGGAATTGTTTTGGTGTCATCCATAAATGGATTTTTGATGAAGAGGTATAGATCATAATAATGAATTTCCATTTTAGAACATAATCAAACTACTTGAAACACTACTAAAACATATTGATGTAATAAAAACCATATTATTAAACATAATTAAATGTTTTTATGTTGATTTAATGACCTATATCCATTTCATATTCCATAAAATTGGAAACAAAACCATCGTTTGTGTGTGTGGATGGTCATCGCAACATGAAATGATGTAACTCATTTTTCATCACCGCCACTCTTTACTAGATATAGTGATGAGTGCACTACATATATATTACATTTCTATAATGTCATTAATTATACATATATTATATATTATATATTTTTTTTTCTTTTTAATCAAAAAAATGATAACATCTTTTGTGCATAAATTTAAACTACAACATCCACAAAGCAATGTGATTAATTTTTCATAACCACATCACATTGATGATATATAACAGTATATATAAAAAATAATATGTTAATTACAACTGAATTATCATTATAGAAAAATAAAATAATAATTAATATCTTTCTATAATGATCATTGAAATTTTTTAATGTTACCCATGAGTACATAAGAACTCTCTACCCCATGATTGTAAAATAATTTAGTTTTACATACCAAATTTAATGGCTTGTTTTAAAATAAAAAATTATTAATCTAAATGATCCTTATTTATGGGTTATCATATCTGATATGATGAAATAAGGACATGATTTACCCTTTTTTACAAAAAATGTCATTTTTAACGTATGAAGAAAATAACTTCAAAACGTACAACATGAAACTAAATGATTATGTAATTGAATATAACATGGTAATTAATACATTTAAAAAATAATGACCATAAAATTTATCTAAATCTAGTAAATGAATATTTAATGTTGATTATTATAGAATATAAAAAAGTTATCAGACTATTAGAAAAAAAGGAAATAGAATTCGTTTTAATAAAATACTCTTTGAATGATTCCCTTCCATGTAGTATTCCATCCATTTCCTTATACCATTAAATGATTAAATAGAATTATTGGTTTATGAAAAATGGTTTCCCAATTTCATTTCTAACAAATTTTAAATTATACTAGGTGTATTATAATGAATTTTTTGAGGGTTTTTCATAAGGGACATGTTATTTTTAAAATATATTTTTAAATGTCATTATGAGTCAATATCAAAATTATCCTTTTTTAGGTAACTATTTTTAAAATCATATTGTTGTTTTTTTTGGAATGTAGTTATTTATTAATTTCATTTTTTTCCTTTTGACTATATTTAAAATGTTTCAAAATGGGTTCTTTTTTACATATTATATATATTTTTTGACTTTCTATAAACATGCATAATGAGTATTTTATTTTAATTAATAAGACTAAAATGAAATTTTTAACTCCATAAATGTTATTTTTTTTGATTATTCTACATTATTTTATGTTTAATTTAATTAAATAACGTATTTTACTTTTTTAGGTATTATAGGATTGAAAAGATTATTAACTTGAATATCAAAATGTGTTTTCTCTTTGGGTTACAAAATTGATTTCATTGATTTTAAAGTAAAAATGAGAAATAATAAACACATACTCCTCATATGGTGCATGATAACAACATTTTAGAAATTGGTGATCCCAATATAGAGTATATTATTGGTTGAGACCAATTATATCTCATTATGTTAAAAGATTATGATATTTATTATATGATGAGTGGGCCCTATTATATCTCTCAAATTAATCTGTGATTTTAATTTTTGTTAAATGAATAAATGATAGATTTAACACATGTCATTTATACTATGGATTTTACAAGTATTTAGTTATTTCTAACATTGTTATAAAATGGTTAATGAACAAGACTCTCTATGCCACCTAATTTTTTTTTATTTTCATAATACGAGTTCAATGGGTTTTATTGAACACGAATGTGTGTGTTTTTCCATAAGGATGTGATTTTTTAAAATTTATAAAGGTTTAATTTTATGGTTATAATAAAAAAGGATCTAGTGTTTTATGTTGACCTAATAGACAATTATTTATCATATCCCTTACTATGATTTTTAAACACTTCTAATTTATATTAAAAAAATTCAGGGTATATAGATCAAAAATTAAAAAATTAGTAGTCAATTTAAAAGTCACGCTGATTATAAATTAAAATAAAATATGAATCATTAATTCTTTTATAACATGATAAAATTTAATATTGTGTAGAACAATCCACGTGAAATATATAAGAATAATATGTATGGGTTATGACCAAGTTTTGTTAATATATTAGCCACATATTTAGTCGAGAGAGTAAGAAAATGAAATGTTGCTTAAAAATAATATTATGGGTTGGATAATGATCATGTCCCTATATTAATTATGGTTGGTAAATGAACCATGGTATAGTTCACTATCATATAATTATATGGTTGATTTTATATTATCTACTGCTTTCTCTTTCTATATATAGTTTCACTTAGTTGTTCATGAGTTTAACCATTCCATTTATAATAAATTTTATTTTTAACTCAAACTCAACTTTTATTAATCATGGACTAAAACAAAAAATCATTGTTTCCAAACAATATGAATAGTGATATAAAAATATAATTTTGAAAAATAATTTATGGGATATCCAAATCATAACAAATTTTCAATCTAAATATATTTGAGATTAAACTTGGTTATTCATGGACATTATCATTTAAAATTCATCATAATTTTTCTTAATGAAAATATGAATTATCCCAAGAGTATACCCAATTTTTTTATCCATGTCAATAATTTTAATCCCAATCAACTTGTATTTGTAGGGATGAAATTATTACCAAATCAACCACTTTTATTATAGATATTTCAATGTGAATCTATGTTACAAAAACATATACAGTATAGTATCAACATATGGATGTATTTTGTGAGAAAATATAAAATCATTACATTACTATAAATTAATTCTAATAAAATAGTAATAGACCTAACCAATAATATTCAAAAAAAATATAATATCAAAATATATAACAATTTATAAATCCTTCTATGAAACTAATAATAGTGACATTGAAATAAAAAAATTAGGTGTTATATCTTTTATTAAAATATTCAATGCATCACCCAAATAATCATGCCAAAGAATATTATAGTTTTAGTTTAACTAGTGGCTATATAAATAGACATCATATGAAAGTACTATATTCATCATCTTGAAAATGGTTATTCTATCTATAATAGTACCCTAAATATAACTTTATTACTTAGTATATTTTTTTCAAAACCATAGGATAAAGGAACCATAAACAAATTGTGTATTTTTATTATAGAAAACCATCTGAGACATCAATATATTTTTATTTTTTATAATAAATAATTTATAATTATTTTATACACTGATCATTACAATAAATAATTATACATAATAATTCATTGATCTTAATCACTTGTAATTTTCTAAACTAGGGGAGTTCATAAGAAACGAGTCCTATGAAAATTAAATTTCATGATCCATGAGATAATATAACAGGAATAGACTCATAGTATAAATATTTGACATAAATAATTAAATAGTAATAATCATTCAAATTTTATTCCAAGTATCCCAAACAAGAACATAATTTCTTAGTGGACATGAAATTATAATGGAAGAGACACCCTGGTCAATTCCAATGTTGTCATTGGTGTAACTTCAACCCAGTTAAATCCATTATCATTTCCAAATGTATTAGATGGAATTTTAATTCAATGTACATTAATAAATAAAGAAAAATGACATTCCAATTTAATCCCCATGATCATAAATCATTCAATATAAATTATCAAGATATCTAATAGATAATAAATATATTTTCTAAAATGTCATTATAACAACAACCAAATCAATCCTCATGGATTAATTAGTGAGTAGGAAGAATTAATTTCTCATTTTTATTCAAATATCATCATAAAACATACACATAAATAATATATATAATGTTAGATGAGTGTTTTTCTAGACTAGTATAAGTCATATCAATGTATTTTGGCTTTTATTATAATTTAAATGTAAATAATATTTAAAACATCACCTAAAAAACATAAAACATATTCTATTTTATAATAATCATTAAAATCATATTTTAGCTTGTTGAATAATAATTACTGAAAATTCATCATGTAATATTATAAAGTATGATTAAAAGAAACAAATGATTATAAAAGTGAAAAGTATTTTCATGAAATGTTTATAAAAAATATAGTTTATTCGCAATCATGTGAAAGAGTAAAAAAAACTAATCATTAAGAATACAACAATATAATTTCATTCAATTTTGTGAAAATAGTAAAAAATACATTAAAATTTATTGAAGTATAAAAAATATATTTCCTAAAAGTTTTATAGAAAATATTTTTATGGTTTAAAATAGATTCCTAATCACAAGGAGATATAAGGTCTATTTTCCATAAAACATTATATTTGTCCCATTTGTATACTAATGAGAGGAAAATGAGTATGAAACATGAAAAAATATAAATAAATAGTTCATAATGTAAAATCCCAAGCTTCTACGGTACACATCTTATTAATAATTCAATATTGTTCACTACACGCAACACTGAGTTCGAGTACACCATGGCCTATAAAACTAGTTATTCAAAAAGTGGTTTTCAATATTAATGAAACAATTATTAATTATATATAGATATCCCATATACTTTTAACATTCATATTTTTTGATACATATATAAAATATGAGGACAAATTCAATTTTCAGATAAAATATGTATTTTTAAAAATAGATGTTTTTTGACTTTTAAGGGAGAAAAAAATTTAAATACAATATTTGAAACATTTTTCTATTCAATAAAAAAAATTAAATTCTTATTTAGAATCATTACATAAAAATTTAGATTTGATAAATGTTTGTTACTTTTCTTATAACTTTCTTATGTTGTTGAATAGTGAAAAATACCAAATTTTCATTGAAACCAACTTTTTCAATAAAAATAATTTATTGTGTTAAATTATAAATTTGAGTGGTTTTAAAACAAAATTATATTATATTATTATCATTTAATCCAATTTTTTTTATTTCATGTAATTTCAAACTGAAATTTGGCAAAAACACATGTATATATTTTGATAGGCTTTACATCATAAAAACACGCTCTCTAAATTTGACAACATGAATTAATTTTAAATTAATTACTTCAAATTTTATATTTTTAGTCTTCAAAAATAGATTACATATTTTTAATTAGATGCTCCAAATTGAGTAAATAGGTAGCTTTTAGTTTTGTACATTATAAATTTTAACATTAATAATTATTTTTATTTAACATGGTTAAAGGGTAAATCAGGTAAATAAGGGTAAAAAATAATATTATAATAATATAAAACAACCCTAAAACATGTCATTATCATATTTTATGAGATATATTTCCCCATAATAATATTTGGGCGGATCTTTTTGCATTTTGGATCCACTTGGGTATGAAAATGACATTTTATAATATTTGATTTAATAAAAAGGGAAATATATAATAAACATATACATTTTGAACATAAAAATTTCAAATAGAGGTACATAACTGATCTATTTGAATATATATTTATTTTAAATATAAAAATATTTTATGTATCATGATATTTTATTTATAATTTTTGGACATTAGATAAATCTATTTATTTATGACACAATAATGTTGAATTGATTACATTATTAATGAATGATTCAAATAAATGAATTTATAAATATTAAAATAAATGTAATTTGAAAATTTTTATTCCATCCATGAGTATTATGGATTTAATTGACATATTTGGGATGATTTAATTTCTTTTTAATGAAATCATGTTTTAATTACATTAAAATAAACTAATTACTAAATCGCATCAAAAGTGACATAAATGAGTTTTTAAAACAAATATTATTTTACTAATTGGCATAAAAGTCCTATAAATCTATCATTTTTTCAAATGGATTTTATAATGATACATTATTTATTATTATTTTAGGTTCAATTGGCATTTTATTATAACTATATTAAACCTATATTAAAAAAATCATGAAGACACTGTAACAGTTATACAGTTTAACTAACAAATATTTCCAAAGGATGTAGTTAATTTAATGAACTAAATTTATATAAAAACCCTATTCTGAAAATATTTCCACTCATACTAATGTTATCATAGAGAAAAATAAATTTTGAGACATTATAAAGTGAATATCATTTTATAATAAATTAAGTTTTCATGTTTTTTCCAAAAGTTCCCTTCCCATCTCTTATATAAGGGCACCTTACTTTCTCTTAAACTCTCTCCTAGAAAGCCTTTTGGTTCATCCAAACACTACCCCTTCCTCTACCAAACCTCCCTAAATTCATTTTAGAGTCATAACATTGAGCAAAGATTCATCCTAAGGAGCCTTTTTTCCAATCAAAAGAAATCAGTTGAAGAAGAGGTAATTATTTTGTCACATCTTTCAAAGTTATTTTCTTCTTCAACTTCCAATTTCACATTTCTTTCAAAAAAATTATAAATACATTTTCTTCCAAATTCATATATTTTATTATAATTATGGGGAAACGATATTCCTCTTTTTCCCTATTCTAAAAATTGCAATATCACCATGCGTGTGTGCGTACGACTTACTGTCTCCACGCAATGGCGTAATTTTTTTTTCAAGTTAACCTTTTTTATATGCCTATAAATATGAATATAATGTATGTAAATAATAAATAACACATGATAATATTTCATTACTATTTATATTCCATCTAATTCAAAACCATTTAACCATTGAGGAATTGATAGCATTGCTTATGGGTACGTATGTCTTAGCATCTCCATGATGTGATGAGACTCGTCTTTCATGTTCACCATCCAATAATGATTATAAGATTATATATTATTAATAATTATGAAAAATATGGAATAATATTGATACATGGAATATATATATATATATATATATGTCATTCACTTACATCCATTAAATATGATAGGAAAACTGAAACAACGTTAATGCATAGGTATGACCTATCGTCTCTATGAACAATGTCCTATATTTTATGTATATATCTATTATATATATATATATAATATTTTGTATTTAAATAATATTTTACATTATATAAGTATGTAAAATATTATATATGTAATACCATCAAAAATAACAATTAAAAACATGTATGATAATGAAATCGATTATTACCCGAAATGTTGCATTAACATGGAATATTTAATAATATGGAAATATAAAGACATAAAAGAATAATATATGATATAATAAATATTCTTATTATTATTATATATGTCAATATTATGTTTCAAAACATTATATAGAAGTTTTGGATAGGTACGGAGAGTATCAGAGCTTAGGTAAAGGTTATTTCTTAAATCTAATATTTATAAGAGCTTATTTGTCTATATGTATTTACTGGTACATATTCATCATCCAAATCGATGTTTAACAAAATTATTTTGAAAAGGGATTTTTAATGGTTTTATGTATGGGACTCTCTAACTAGATCATCATTTTAAATGTCTTAAATATTTTATTATCTATTTTATTAGTATCCATATTTTCAAAAGGATTTTAATGATTCATTTATGTAGACATTATTGTATTAAAATGTTAATTAATTTGAATGTTTTAAATGTTTTATGGTACCCATTTATGTATAAATCTATTTTAGATGAATTACTTTATAAATTTTATGACATTTAAATGATTTGAAGTAAAAAAGGATATTTCCCTTGATGTGTTTTATTGAATTTATACAAGTATTTTCATCAATGTCAACATTCTTTGTTGGATTTTAGGCATGTTTAAGTTGATTTATTATGATACAATATTCCATATTGTATAGATGGTTTGGCGATATGTATGACTGTGGATGTTTTATTTTTATACCATACATGGTTTGCGGTTAATGTATTGGAATTTTTTATGCTAGTTTTAATATGAAATTTTATTCATGTTTTATCCATTTCATATAAGGAATGTTATGATTGAGTAAGTGGTAGTTGAGGCCTCATATAGATTCTAGATGCATTAGTATATCTAATGAAACAATCTAGTGTCTTGTCACAATTCCTTGACAGAATATTTTTGTATGGTCTTTGTACGAGTCATTGGCGTAGTGGTTGTGATGTCCGACATTATGCATTGCCACATTATGAGACTAATTATACATTTTAAAAGTCATTATTTGACTAGTATAATATAAATTTAAATGATTAAATGGAAATATTTGTTTTATTCTTACCATGTTATGCTAAAGATAATGTTTTAAATGGCATGTGTTTTAGTTTCTTACATTTCGTTAAATGTTTATATTTATTTTTTATAACTTCTTCTATATTATTTATCATTACATAGCATCTGAGCTCACAAATTTCATATGTTTTATTTTTATAGGATTCCAAGAAGTGTTTTATGATTGATAGATAGGTTTAAGTTATGGAATAATTTCATTCTCAATGCTTTATTTATGCTTTATTTTATGTTAAAAATTATAATGTAATGATCTTGTATGTAATATATTTTTCAAGATATATTAATGGAATGGTCCTTCGAGACATGATTCTTCGTAATAAAGAATATTTATTAAAATAATGCACATGATCATTGATTCTGGGGTCATGGAGTTAGATATGGTATCATAGGATGTTTAGCAACAACCTTGAAAAATTAATTTTGAATATATAGATCTGGGATCATAAAACTAATATAGACTTTGCAGATATGTATAGAAGAACCCCCTAGAATTTTTTAAATGACCATGGATAGTATAAGATTAATTCTAAGATGTTATATATTCAATGTACCTTTCCATGATTTTTTGGTCTTTTTCAATGAGATGTGTTTCTCACCTAGTGCTTTCTGGTTTTAGGTAATGG
Organism: Viscum album; assembly: GCA_963277665.1. Lineage (NCBI taxonomy): Eukaryota > Viridiplantae > Streptophyta > Magnoliopsida > Santalales > Viscaceae > Viscum > Viscum album. Next base: position 1,472,974,298 of record OY728150.1, read on the forward strand.
AGGAAACCAAAATGAATTAGATTCAAACTGAGTTTGATGGAAAATTAGATGATTTTCAGATAATTAATGGATAATGATTGGAGAGAGATATATTTGGATTAATCACATTCTATTTTCATGATATATTATTAACAATGAGATGTTTGATGAATTTCATAACACATTCACTAAGAGAATGATGAATATTTAAAAAATTTAATGTTATAAGAAGCATAAAGTATAGAATATTCGAATTCCTACATGATAATAATAGGAAGGGGTTAAGAACCTGGTGAAATACCAAAAATTGAGGGGAAGATGTTATCCCTATGTGGAACAGGGTCATAGAGTGACCAATTGTTATGGAGTTCAATGTATCATCCTTGTAAATCATGGGAATTACTCAAATAAATTCCCAAACATAAGAATATACCATTATATTAATGAAGGATATATTCCATGCTAATTATTAAATTGTAAGGATTGATGTATTTATGAATTTGTATCCATGAATTAGGAATAATTAATTATATAAAGTGTATTCAGTTTCTGTTTTCGATAAGGATTTCCAAATATATGTTTAATATTTATAATGGAAAATAAAATTTATTTATGTGTTAGATTATATTTTTATAACATTTGATTAAGGTAATGATAACCCCTAATATGTTCCCTATATTTAGATAAAAATGGTTTTATATTGATATGTTGGATTTGAATTGGGAAATTGGATGATGCTAGTTTCATGAGAAATAATTATTGTTTTATTGATAAGAGGGTTGTACTAACAGGGAGGAACTGTACACCTTTTTTGGACTCAATGAATATTCCAATATTTTTTTTGAAAAAAGGACACATGAATATTTTTAATAAGGATATATGATAATTTATATTATTTCTATGACTCATGAGAATACATTATGAAGGTGTTCAAATGATTGGAATGTGACAACCAGAACATCCAAATGAGATATGGGATATAAATGAGAAGCTGAATTGGTCACCTCCTTAAAATATTGTAGATTTCTAGATTTTTGGAAGGATTGAAAGGTTATATAATTATGGACAATATAATTTATATTGTAGTTAATTTTTTTAAAAATTTATGTATTTTGTCACTATTGGAGTACTTATGCATGTGTGATAACTTGTGAAAACATTTTGTTTGAGATATAGGGAATTACATATAAGTCTATTTATGGATCAAATGATCTTCTAACACATCATAAATGTCAAATTCAACATTAATTCCATTAATTAGATATGAAGTGGAAATTCATTAAGGAATTTCCAATGGGTAGATTGTACTGAAATCAAGTAAATATATCTTCCCATGTTCTTTAACTTTAGGGAATGGATCTTGAAAACCAAAATTGTTTTCTTAATACATTCTTTGGTGAGGAATAAAATGGACCCATGGATCTTCACATATTTATGGCTTTATGATTTTTAACTTTATCCTAATAATATTCAATATCACTCTACATCATAGAATGATGGTTAGATTTTTATTTCATGGAATCCTTTTATGTGTTATTTCTAGTAACCTTCATACTTACAGTTCATTATTTTAAAAAAATTGCCTCATTAATTCATTTTTCAAATGGGAGATATCAAATAAGATATATAGAAATGTCTGAACCATAGTTATCAATACTTTGTATAAATTGTGAGGAGGTAATATATTTTAGGATGGGATAATGTAACACACTATCCATCCGCTATACACTTCTTCTTAATAACTGAATATATTGCGATACACACTACACCGAGTTTGAGTGCACCATGACCTATAAAATAGCCATTTAAAAAGCTCTTATGAGTTGTATTAACCAAATTTTAATTTTTATATATATTACATATTTTTTTAACATCCATATTATCTGTTTTATATATATAATATCAGGTAAAATATAATTTTTCAGATAAAATATATATTGAAAAAATTCTTGTTTTTATCATTTTAATGGAGAACCCTATTTAAATATAATATTTGAATTTTTTATGTATTTAACTAGATGAAATTAAATTAATATTTAGAATAACGAAATTAAAATTTATTTTGGATATATTTTTGGTGATTTTCTGATAACTTTAATATTTAGACGAATAGAGAAAAAGTAAAAAAAAATTATTTGAAAAAAATTATATTAATTTAAATAATTTATAGTGTAAAATTTTACATTTTAGTGGTTTTAAAGTATAATTAAATGATATTTTTATCATTTAATTTAATTTTTTTCATTTTACTTACCTTCATATTGAAATTTTACATAAAATCTTTTTAATCGTTTGATAGTTTTTACTTCATAAAAACCTATTTCTAGTGTTGAAATCGAGAATTAAGGTTAAATTAATTTTTTCCAAATCATGTGTTTTGAATTTGGAAAAAATATTTCATATCTTGAATCAGAAGCTCGAGATTGCGTAAATAGGTACCTTTTATTTATGAATATTATGAATAGTAATTTTTGTAATAACTTTTTTTCTCCATGGTTAAAGTGTAAATTAGGTAAATAAGTGAAAAATATAAAAATATAATAATATGAAACAACCCTACATTGAGTGATAATCTTATTTGATGAGATATATTCAGCCATGATCATCATTGGGCCAAACTGTTGGCATTTGGGAGCCACATGGGTGTGAAATTGACATTTTATAATATTTAATTTGATGAAAAGAGAAATTTGACATTAACATGTTTATTTTACTAAACAAAATTTAATATAGGGTTATATAACTAATCACTATAATTATTAATAGTAATTTGAATGATAAAACTATTTTCTACATCATGGTGTTTAATTTTTAATTTTTATAAATTAGATAAATATATTTATTCATTATACAATGATGATGCAGTGATTACATTATTAATAAATGTCTCAAAAAAATTAATTTACAAATACTAAAATAAATGTAATTTTATTATTTTGATGCCATCAATGAATTTGTTTGATTAAATTGAAATACGAGGGATGAGTTGGTGCCTTTTTTAAGGAATAATGATTTTACGACCTTAACAAAAATAAATTACTAAATAGTTTCAAAATTGACATATATGAGTTTTTTAAAAAAAATTATCATTTATAAAATTGATATAAGAATACCAAAAAATAATATTTATCCAACCAAAATAAATAATTTTACAAATGAAATTAATGATCAACTTTTGGTTCTCTTAGAATTTTATAGTTACTAAATTAATCCTATAGTATAAAAATAGAAGAAGACATACTAAGAGTTAAAATATTTAAATAAGGGTTAATCCCAACAGAAAATGATAATTTCCTTAACTAAACCTATTTATAAAACCTTTTCTAAGAGTATTTGACACATTCTTAGCTTATACTAGAAATAAATTCATTTGGATCTATTAAAAACAGAAAATAATTTTAACTAAGGGTTATTTCCAAAGGATATTGTTAATTTAATGAACTAAAATTATATAAAAAACTATTATGAAAATATTTCCACTCATTCTCATCTTAGACTAGAAAAAATTAAATTTTGAGATATTATGAAGTGAATAAAATTTTATAATTAATTAATTTTTCATGTTTTTTTCAAAAGTGCCCCTCACATCTCTTATATAAGGGAACCTCAAATTCTCTTAAACTCACACCTATAAGACATTTTTGATCATCCACACCATTCCCATTCCTCCACCAATCCACCCAAAATTCATCTTAGAGTCCTATCATTTATAAAAGAGTCATCCCAAGGAGCCTTTTTCAATAAAAATAAATCACTCGAAGAAGAGGAAATTGTTTTATCACATCTTTCAAAGGTATTTTCTTCTTCAACATCCACTTTAACTTTGGTTTCCAAAAAATAATAATTCCATTTTCTTAATTCATATATGTTATTATAATTATGGGGAAATGATATTCCTCCTTTTCCCCATCATACAATATGAAATATCACCATGCGTGCGTGCGTACAACTTACTGTTTCCATGTAATCATGTAAATTGTTTTTCAAGTAAAACATATTTATATTTGTATATAGATGAATATAATGTATGGAAATAATAAATAAAACATGATAATATTTCATTAATATTCATATTACATCCAATTCAAAACCATTTAACCATTTAGGAAATGATATCATCACTTGTGGCTACGTATGTCTTAACATCTCCCTGATGTGATGAGACTCGTCTTCGATTTTCACCATCCAATAATGATTATAAGAATATATATTGTTAATAATTATGAAAAATATGAAATAATAATGATACATGGAATATATATATACACATTTATGTCATTCACTTACAACCATTCAATATGATAAGAAAACGGAATCTACGTTAATGTATACGTACAAAATTCCTTCTCTATAAATTGTGTGGTCTATTTTATTTATCTATCTATTATATATATTGATATAAATAATATATTTTTAATATAAATAATATTTTTCATTCTATATGTATGTAAAATATTATATATCTAATACCATTAAAAATAACAATTAAAAACATGTATGATAATGTAATTGGTTATTAACTGAAAGTTTTCATTAACATGGAATAGTTAATAAACAGTAAATATAAATACATAAAAGAATAATATATGATATCATTAATATTATTATTATTATTATTATATCTGCTAATACTTTCATTTAACACATTATATAAGAGTTTTGGATAGGTACGGAGAGTATCAGATCTTAGGTAAGGGTTATTTCCTCAATCTAATATTTATAAGAGATTGTATGTCTATATGTATTTACTGGTACATATTTATCATCCAAATCAAGGTTTAATAAAATTATTTTCAAAAGGAATTTTTTATGGTATTATGTAAGGGAATCTCTAAATAGATAATCATTTTAAATGTCTTAAATATTTTTTTATCTATTTTATTAATATCCATGTTTTCAAATGGATTTTAATGATTCATATATATAGACATGATTGTTATAAAATTTTAATTTATTTGAAAGGTTTAAATGTGTTATGTAACCCTTTAATGCATAAATCTAATTTAGATGAATTACTTTATAAATTGAGATACTTTTAAACGATTTAATGTAAAAAAATGATTTCTCTCTTAAAGAGTTTTATTAAATTTATTCAAGTATTTTCATCAATGTAAACATCCTTTGTTGGATTTTAGGCATGATTGATGTTTATTTGTTATGATACAATCTTCTATATTGAATCGATGGTTTGGTGATATGATTGACTGTGGATGTGTTATTTTTATACCATTCATGATTTAAGGTTAATGTATTGGCATTTTCTATGCGAGTTTAAATATGAAAGTTTATTCATTTTTAACCATTTCGTATACGGAATGAATTTGATTTAGTAAGTGATAGGTGAGGCCTCATATAGATCATAGATGCATCAGTTGATCTAATGAAAAAAAACCATTATCTTGTCACAATGCCCTGATAGATTTTTGTGTATGGTCATTTCATGAAGCATTGATGTAGTGGTCATGATGTTCGACATTATGCATTCCCACATTATGAGAATAGTTATAGATTTTAAATGTCATTATTTGACTAGTATAATATAAATTTGAATTATTAAATGGAAATATTTGATTTATTCTTGCCATGTTATACTGAAGATAATGTTTTAAATGGCATGTGTATTAGTTTTATACATTTCCTTGATTGTTTATGTTTATTTTTTATAGCTTCTGGTATATTATATAACATTACATAGCATCTGAGCTCAAAACTTTCGTTTGTTTTATTTTTATAGGATTCCAAGAAGTGTTTTATGATTGATAGGTAGGTCTATGTTATGGTAATAATATCATTCTAAATGGTTTATTTGTGCTTTGTTTAAGGTTAAAAATTATTATGTGATGTTCATTTATGTAATATATATTTCAAGACATAATAAAGGATTAGTCTTTCGGGATATGATTCCTTGTAATAATTCCAATGAATTAAAACAATGCCCATGATCACTGTTTCTAGTGTCAGTGAGTTATAGATGGTATGAGAGGAAGTTTAACAATAACATTGAAACATAAATTTTGATGATACATATCGGAGATTATAACGCTAATATAGACATTCCAGATATGTATGAAAGATCCCCCCCTAGAATTTTGAAAATGACCATGGATAATCTAGGATTAATCCTCAGATGATATAGATTCAATGTACCTTCACTTGATTTTTTTATTCATTGAGATGTGTTTCTCACCCAGTGCTTTCTGGTCTTAGTTAAGGGAGGAAACCAAAACGAATTGGATTCAGACTGAGGTTGATGGAAAATTTGGTGATTTAGAGAAAATGAATGGATTATGATTGGAGAGAGATATGTTTGGATTAATCCCATTCTGTTTTCATGATATATGATTAACAATGAGATATTTGATGAATTTCGTAACACTTTGCCGAAGAGAATGATAAATATTTAAAAATTTTACTGTTATAAGAAGCATAGAGGACATAATATTAAGCTTCCTACATGATAATAATAGGAAGGGATTAGGAACCTTGAGAAATACCTCAAATATAGGAGAAGATGTTATCCCTATGTGGAAAAGGGTCATAGAGTGACCAATTGTTATGGAGTTCAATGTACCATCCTTGTAAATCATGGGCATTACAAAAATCAATTCCTAAACATAAGAATATACAATTATATCAATGGAAGGACATATAACATGCTAATTATTAAATTGAAAGGATTGAAGTATTTATGAATTTTTATCCATGAGTTAAAAATAATGAATTTTATAAATTATATTCTGTTTCTATTTTTCAATAAGAATTTCCATATATATGTTTAATATTTATAATGGTAAAGATAATTGATTTAAGGGTAAGATTATATTTTTATAACTTATGATTAAGGTATATATTACCCTTAATATGTTCCATATATTGAGATAAAAATGGTTGGATATTGATATGTTGGATTTGAATAGGTAAATTGGATAATGCTAGTTTCTTGAGAAATAATTATTGATTTTTTGATAAGAGGGTTGTACTATCAGGGATGAATTGTAAAATGTCTTTGGACTCAAGGAATATTACATTATATTTTGGAAAAAGGAAACATGAATATTTTTAATAAGGATATATGATAATTTATATTATTACTATGACTCAAGAGAATACATGATAAAGGAGTTCACATGTTTGAAATCTGACAACCAGAACATCCAAATGAGCTATGGGATATAAATGTGAAGCTGAATTGGTTCACCTCCTTCAAATATTGTAGATTTACAGATTTTTGGAAGGATTCAAAGGTTATATATTTATGGATATAATGATTTTTTATTATAGTTAATTTTTTTTATATTAATGTATTATCTCACTATTGGAGTACTTATTCATGTGTGATAACTTGTTCAAACTATTTGTTTGAGATATATGGATTTAAAAAACAGTCTATTTATGGATCACATGTACTTCCAACACATCAGAAATGTCAAATTCAACATTAATTCCATGAATTAGAGATGAAGTAGAAATTTCTTAAGGCATTTCCAATGGGGAGATTGTACTGAAATCAAGTAAATATTTCTTCTCATATTCTTCAACTTTAGGGAATGGATCTTGAAAACCAAAATTGTTTTCATTGTACATTCTTTGGTGAGGAATCAAATGGACCCATGGATCATCACATATTTATGGCTTTAATATTTTTAATTTTATACTAATAATATTATATATCACCCTCCATCAAAAAAATATGGATAGTGTTTTCTTTCATGGAATCCTATTATGTGTCATTTCTAGTAACCTTCATACTTACCGTTCATTATTTTATAATAGTGGTCTCATTAATTCATTTTTCGATGATAGATATCAAATATGGTATTTGAAAATGTTTAAACCCTTGTTTTCAATACATTTTATGAATTTTTAGGTTGTAATTTATTTTAGGGTGGGATAATGTAACACCCTATTCATCCACAGTACTCTTCTTCTTAATAATTGAATATCTTGTGATACACACTACACCGAGTTTGAGTGCACCATGAACTATAAAATATCCATTTAAAAAGCTGTAATGAGTTTTATTAACCAAATTTTAATTTATATATATATTCCATATACTTTTAACATATATATTATATGTTTCAAATATATAATATGTGGACAAATTTAATTTTTCAGATAAAAGATGTATTTTTTAAAAATTCTTTTTTTATCATTTTAATGGAGTACCCTATTTAAATACAATATATTAAACTTTTATATATTAAATTGGATGAAATTAAATTATTATTTAGAATCATGAAAAAAATTTTGTTTGTATAAGTTTTTGGTGATTTTCTAATAACTTTAATATTTAGACGAATAGGGAAAATATACCAAATTTTATTTGAAAAAAATTAATGTAATTAAAATAATTTATATTGTAAAATTTTACATTTTAGGTTCATTAAAGTATAAATAAATTATATTTTTATCATTTAATCTAATTTTGGTCATTGTATGTGCTTTCACATTGAAAGTGTACAAAAACTCTTGTTAGTCATTTGATAGTTTTTACTTCATAAAAAACCATTTCTTGTTTTAAAATCGGGAATTAATGTTAAATTAATTTCTACCAAGTATTGTGTTTTGAATTTGGAAAAACAAATTCCATATTTTGAATCAAATGCTCAAAATTGCTTAAATATATACCTTTTATTTTTGGATATTATGGATATTAATTTTCGTAATTACTTTTTTTCTTAATGGTTAATGTGTACATTAGGTAAATAATTGTAAAAGATAATACTATAACTATATGAAACTGCCCTACCTTGAGTGATAATCTTATTTTAGGAGATATATTCAACCATGATCATCTTTGGGCAAACCGATGGCATTTGGGAGCCACTTGGGTGTGAAATTAACATTTTAGAATATTTAATTTATAGAAAAGTGAAATATAACATTAAAATGTATCTTTTACTAAATAAATTTTAATATATGGTTATATAACTCATCACTGTTAATATTATACTAATTTTATTGGTTAAAATATTTTCTACATCATGGTATTTAATTTTTAATTTTTAGAAATTAGATAAATATATTTATTCATTATACAATGATGATGCAGTGATTACATTATTAATGGATGACTAAAAACAATTAATTTACAAAAAATAAAATAAATGTAATTGGATTATTTTGATGTCATCCATGAATTTTTTGGATTAAATAGAAATACATGGGATGAGATAGTTTCTTTTTTATGAAATATTGTTTTTATGACTTTACCAAAAATAAATTACTAAATTCTGTCAAAATTGACATATATGAGTTTTTAAAAAAAATATTATTTATAAAATTGATATATGAATCCTAATAACTAATATTCAGCAAACTGAAATAGGTTATTTGACAAATTAAATTAATGATCTACTTGAGTTTCTCTTGTAATTTTATAGTCACTAAATTAACCCTATAATAAAATAAAGAAAAAGACATGCTCAGAGTTAAACTATTTAAATAAGGGTTAATCCCAACAATTAATGATATTTTCCTAAAAAACCAATTTAAAAATCATTTTCTGAGATTATTTGAAATATTCTTAGCTTATCCACGAAATAAATTAATTTGGATCTATTAGAAACTGAAAATAATTTTAAAATAAATGAATATTTCATGGTTTTTGCTAAAGTTCCTCTCACCTCTCTTATAAAAGGGCAGCTCCAATTCTCATTAACTCACACAAATATACCCCTTTGGTTTGGCAGAACCCTGTGGATTTCTCCTCTCAAGTAAACTCAATTCATTCTATAAGCCAGAATTTTATTAGAGAGCCATCCTACAGAGCCCTTTTGTTCAAATTATATGAAACCACAAGATATGTGCTAATTGTTTTATCGCTTCTTCCAAAGTTCCTTTCATCTCCTATTTTCACATTATCTATTGATTCCATACTAAAATAAAAACTAAAGTACCTTCCAAATGATTAGATGATATTTTAATTAAGGTATTCCCGTATTCCATTATTTACCCATCCTAAAAAATCAATATCATCGCTCGTGAGAACGTATGGCTTACAATCTCCATGACACGATGAGACTCATCTACCATTTTCACAATCTAAGAATGATTATAAGAATAAATACAATTAATATGTATGAAATATATGTAATAATAATTATATTAATATATATATATATATATATATTTCACAGACTTACTTCCATTAAATAATCTAAGAAAATAGAAACTTTGTTTATGTGTACGTACGACATACCATCTCCATGAATGGTGGTGTCCATTTTATTTATAAATATAATATATATATATATTTAAATACATAATATATATGATATATATATCATATTTGAAATTATATATGTATGTAATTTATTATCTATATTATACGATAAAAAATAACACGTCAAAACATGTATGATAAATTAAATGATTGTTACCCTAAATGTTGTATTAACTAGGAATTATTAATAAAATGATATTATAATGTCATAAAAGAAGCATATGTGATACCATAAATATTATTAAAATTCTAATATAAAATATAATTATTTTTTAAAACACTAAATTGGATATTTGGACATGTATGGTGAGTATCACACCAAATTTAAGGGTTATTTCTTCAATCTCATTATTATCCAAGATTGTTTGTGTGTAAGAGTTTGTTTTGACATATTTAGTATCCATGACCATGTTTCAGAAAAATGTTTTCAAAAGGAAACTTTTAATGATTTATGGAAGAAAATCTATAACAATATCATCATTTTAAATGATTTAAATATTTATTTTTATAGATCTATTTAATTGAATAACACGTTATAAAAATGATTTTTATGATTTATTTATATGGACATGACTGTTTTAAAATGTTAATTCCATTCAAAAGTTACAAATTGGGATGGGAAACTTTGAATCAAATATCTCTTTTAATTTACATACATTATATATTTTGATACATTTAAATGATTTAAATTAAAAAGGATATTTCCCTCATTGTATTATAATGAACTTATTAAAATATTTTTATCTATATCAACATCGATTGTTGGATTTTATACTTGTTTGAAGATGATTTATTGTTATAAAATCTTCTAATTTGTGTTGAAGGTTTTGTGATATGTTTTACTATGGTGGAGATATTTTTATACCATTAATGGTTTATAGTTAAGGTGTTATCAATTCTTATTCTATTTTTAATATGAATGCTTATGTTGTTTTTCAATATTTTATTTGGGTAGTGAATTGGACTTAGTAAATGATAAGAAGGTCCCTCTGTTACCTCCCCCCAATGCATTGTTAGGTCTCCTGAGAAAAACTATTTTCATAGCGTAAGGACTTTCTAGAATATTTTTGTATGATCATGGCACGAGCCCTTGAGGAAGTGGTTATGACATCTAACATTATCCATTCCATCATTATGAGATTAGTTATGGATTTGCATTCCATTATTCTACTATTATAATATAAATGTGAATATCTAAATGGAAATATTTTATTTATTCCTTCCATATTATATAAAAAATGTTTATTTTAAAGGATTATGTTTTATTTTTTATAATTTACTTAAATGTTTATGTGTTTTTTTTTCATATATTCCACTATAATTTTCATCATTTCTGACCATTTGAGCTCACCCCTTTCTCATGTATTATTTTTTCCAGGATTCCAAGAAGTGTTTTATGATTGATTAGAAGGATTGATTTAGGGAAATATTAGTGTTATCAAAGTATTTTTTATTTTATTATTTATGTTAAAAATTGTAATTTAATGTTCATATATGTAACATATTTTCCAATACTACTAAACAGGTCAGTCCATTTGGGAATGAATCCTTATAATTGAGAAAATGTATTAAAATAATGCACTGGCTCTGTGATTCTAGATTTGGGGCATCAAACATATTAAAATAAATTCTATTTTATATTATTTTAACAAAAAAATTGTTTTTTTGGAAACTTTTACAAAAACGAACACAATTTATTGTGAAGTAAAGAATAAACCCATATTTCTATGGTATCTTTTGAATAGTAAGACCCATCAATAAATAATTTAAAATAAAATAACCAAAATCATGATCATAATGAAATTAATTATATAAAATTTCAATTTTAATGAATTTATTCTTCATAAAATATAATAGGTTCTTAACATAACATATGTGTGACAAAATGTTATTTGAGATGAAAAATCCATTCAACATTTGTATCTTCTGAATAACAACCCAATAGATTAAAATACATCAATTGTAATTTATCAAAAAATCATTATTAAGAATAATTTTTATATCATGTAAATGGAAATTTATATATACTAAAAATATTAAATTTTTACATAATATAAAACAAGACTGAAGAAATAACTTTGAGATAACAAACTCTTAAACATTGGTAATCAAAATAAAAAAATATCATGAAAAATATAATTGTATATATATTTTTTAAAAAATATAAAATTCATGAAAATAATGTTAATAATTTTTAAGGGTACTATTTAAACCACACAATGTAATTAATATGTGAATAAGGTATATGTAACAGAGAAAAAATATTAATATGAGAACCCTTACGTCGTGTATGAATTGATTCATAAGTGTACTCAATTCTTATATCTTCAATTATAGTTAACAATAAATCTACTAAAGAAATATTTATTAATTTATAATAACCTATATGGTCTTAAAATAACATTTAAACACTAATTTGAGTATAATAAATTTTTTTAAATAATTTATCTCATGTGTTAAATCAGTAATCTTTCTTGCAAGTCTCAATTTAATAGATTTAATTATAATGTAATTTTAATTTCCCAAAAATATTAATAATTGTGTCCTATATTAAAATATAATATATAATAAATATAAAAATATTTACAACAATTTGTAAAGGGTATATAAATAAAAATTATTTACAATGTTCTTGGAGATGGTAGTTTGTTCATATCTATGAATGATATTTTATTTTTATAAAGTATGAAATGAAAATAATGTTATATTAAATTATTCCATTATAATTTCATAATTAAATCTGAAATATCAAACATATATTTATTAAATACATCATATTTTACATACATGGGAGGAAATTATAGAAAATGAATCAAATTTCATTTTTTAGGTGATACTCCACAAGTACACATGAGGAAACTATCATTTCCAATTTGATGAACAATTGTGATGAATATTATTTTTAAATTTAAAAAATGACATCAAGTTATATGATAGATACTTATACTATTTTATCGGAATTCATATGATATAATTTATGTATTTATGTGCAGATGTAAATTGAAAATGGTATGTTATGATGACTTCAACCTCTTTAGAGAATCTCTTATGGATAACTTATAAGGACCCCATGGATAACCTTTTAAGAATACCTAAACCTCTAAAATGTTTATAAGTAAATAAATAAGTTCTCCTTCTAGGATAAAACATAGTTATGTTTATCATGAATTGTGACTATGTGACGAGAAGTTGTGTTCATTTATAAGAGAGGATAGTGGAAACCATCGAATTATATAATTTATTAAATTAATAGAAAATAATTTTCATATAAAATTCCAAAAAAATTATTATATTTTTATATTAGGATGATGTGTTTTTGAAACAATATCATCTAATAAAATATTAATAAATTTAGATATCAATTTTTCAATTATCCCTTTATTTTAACTTCATACAAGTCATATGATTATTTCTATGATATGATAGTTTTTTTCCAATTTTGCAGGTATGAAATATTTTATAAAATAAAAATTATCCCATTAGTTGAAAAATGATGAAATTATATACCATATCCCACTATATATGTCCAAAGATATTATTTTAATGAATTATAAATCATTTAATAAATATTATTTAATATGAAATAAAAATATATTTATTTTCCTAAATATACACAAAATTTACATTTAAATTATGATTATTCTAATATACATTGAATATTAACTGAGGAGAATTTTATGAATAGATTATTTTTATCAAAAAAATTGGAAACCAATAAATCACCCAAACATTATTCAAAAATATTTTATTAAAATGATTTCATTTATTTTTGTTATACTTGATCAAGATCTATTTAATCAATACATCAGAAATTAATGTAATTATTCCGTAAAAAATTAAAAAATAGCATGAAAAAATATTATTTTATATTAAAAAGAAAATTTTTGAACTGAACATAACCACATTCTATCCCAAAGAAAAAAGATATGATTTAATAAAATAACGATACATATTTTTTGGGTTTAATTTTTTTTATAAAATAATTATTTTATCATTATAAAATAATAAATTTAACCTAATTTCTATACAATAAATATTTGATGATTATAGAAGAAAAGAAACAGAAAAAATTATTATTATATATATATATATTTTGAAAGTCTTATCAAATGATTTTTAACCTATATTACCCAATTTTCCATCAACAATGTGAAAAATATTTTCTATAGTAAACATTAATATTTCAAAAAAATAATTTTCTAGAATTTACTAGATTTTTTGTTGATGAAGAATAATATTCATTATATTTTATAATATTAAATCTATTTGATTGGAAGAAATTTATTTTGAAATAAACCCCAAAAAATTTTAGAAATTTTTTTCCCATGAAAATAAAGTATTATGTATAGAAATCTTCATATAAAAACATTTGTATAATTCCTAAAAAATTAAATAAATTGATATATTTATAATAAATATTATGTATATTAATATTAAAATCATATTATTAATAGTTTCTTTTTAAATAGTTTAATGGAAATGGTATTTTTCTATATAACTAGTATTTCTAATAGTTCACCGAAAAAACATTCTTTTAGAAAATTTTAAAAAAATTTATCATTAGATAAATTTTCTGTTCTGATTTCAAAAATTATATAATTTTGTTAAAAAATTATTTCCCATATTTATAAAAATTTATTATAATATGTTTTCATAAAAAGAAATAAAGTCCATTTTTAAATAACTTTTTTTTGAATTTTAAAAATTCTTCAATAAAATTGAGTTTGTATTTAATATAATTCATTAACAAATTTTATTTTGTATGGTAATTAAACATATATTTCATGTTATGATTACTCATATTCATACCCGCCAATTCTAATGATTTTTTAGAATGGTCACATATATATAATAAATTTTTATATTATATCACAATTCACATAAATCCTTATATTGAGTGATAAGAAACTAATCGATCATATTATTTATAAAAACAATTGGGTGCATAAATTATATTATTAAATAGAATCCAAACTAATTATAAAATTATAAGTCATCATGCCTATTCAAATTCCACTATTTTCAACATTCACACAACAACATATTCATTTAATGAGTAACAAAATAGAAAAAAAATCCATCATTAACAACCTAGACACAGTAAGATGTGGTGATGAATAAAATAAATGAAATTAATATACAAGATCTATAAAAAGTAATATATAGACTGCATCACATAATGGAGTATTCTCCAAGGGCATATACCACATTTTTCTTATGTAGTTCTAGTGTGTTGCACCACATACTACCTAGGCTCCATAAAAAATCATAAGACCCAACAAAAATGTTATCGCCTGTTTGAAATTTTCATATTATATTAGTATAAGAACAAAATCATAATATACATTGTAATATTTTACTCAATTAAAGTGTAGATGAATTCATTATTTGAGGGAAAATAAAATTTCCTCAAACATCATTACATAGTATAAATATCTATAAAAAATTCAACTAAAATGGTGACATAAAAAACAGGGTTTCCATTGTCTCATAATACTAGTATTATATTGAAATACATATTAATAAATGAACTAATTGAAGATAATAATAATATCTTTTTTTCGTAGTTATTTTCTCAATATTTATTATCACACACTCCATTCATGATTTATGAAATCTAAATTTGATTTTTAAAATACTAAAAATTATTCTAAAAACCTATAAACCCATCATGAAATCATAGATTGGATATTATGGATGAAAGTTTTTAAAATTTAAAGTCAATGATTCATATTTATAGAATCCTAATTCTATAGGTATCTCAAAAATTATTATTACAGTCACACAATTACACAAATTTAGAAAAAATTTCCAAGATGATCAATAATTATACATCATGAATAAGATCAATCCTCTCATTTTAAAAAAATTAAATATAGTATAAAATACCATCTTCTATATTGGGATGGATTCATAATTTATATAAATCATTTGGATGGAAATTTTAAAATCATTTTATCATAAAAATATATTTTTATCAATATTAAATTTCCTATTTTAATTGGTTTTCAATCATGTAATCACTTATTTAATCAATAATGAAAATGTCACTCAATTATTTCATGGTACTGAAATGAACTAAAATTAAAACAATTCGTAAATTTGAGGATAATACATCATCCTAATTCTTAACTAATAATCCATCATATGTCATCCAATTTCCAAAAAATTAGTACATAATGAATTTATCTATGTAACATTACAAAAAAAATTGTACATTCTTTCTATTCATAATACATAATCAATTAGCACCATCCATACTGATTATCCAAGATATTTCTCATTATTCAACCTATTTATATTAATATAGTACTATTTATTCAAAGAAAACCATCGAAATGAGATATTCTACACAATGTTCGACCAAATATATAACATGTTTGGAATGATATCAATAGTTATTTCAAATATGGTAGTTCAATATGTGAAACTCCACTTCATTGATTATTTTTTCACTCATTCAAAAAAATAACATTTGTTAAACATTTTCTTCAACATAATGACATGATATGAAAGGTTTATGGGAATAAATGGTATTATTCCATATTAATACATGTTCTAAAAACCAAACAACTATAATTATATGGGATCCAATATCATTATAGAAAATAATAGTGTTTGGTTTATAAAAAAACCCATTTAAATAGGAAATGATAACAACATAAATGTGATGTTATAATATTTCATAGTGGCTGTCTAAGAATTCATTGATGATAAAATTGGTAATACCAATTGAAGTGTCATGAAAGGAAAAAATTAATAGCTACTAATATTCATTTTTCTTATATCAATATAAATTCTATATACACAGTTCAATAAATATGTAAAAAATATTATAAATATTTTTGCAGAATTGCAACATGTATGATCCATTGTCACAGACATAAAATTAACAGAATTGTTGAAATTTAATTTATTCGATTACTATTTTGTATAAATCTTATTTATATAATATGATATCTTATAATGGTATAAATTTTTAATGAATCATTATTCAATAACATTCTAGAATAAATTGATTTATAATAAATAATAATCTTAATATCTACTTTACTATTACTCACATGTATCCCCTTCAGGGAGACAATACTTATAATATTTACACTGATTAAGCTCTTACATATATATTACTTAAGACATCCTAATTTATAATATTCTATAACATAATTCTACAAATTGATTTATATATTTTCAATCACCAATTTCATCATCATGGATTTTCTTTTCCAATGTATATAGTTTAGTACTATGTTTATATAATTCAAGGACAATTTGATCATTATATGTCCTTCTAGTGTTGATATAAATTAAATAATTCAACATATATATGGATTATATCATATTATATTTTAGAAATAACAATTGATTCATGAATAATCGACTATGTCTTATTCATGGGATGTGGTCTAGTGGTCACAGTTTATCTATAATCATATGTTTTCCTAGAAAACAATTTTCACCACAAATACCCAATAATTAAAAGAAAATTATAAAACAAAAAATATTATATATATATATATTGTGGATCATCTTTTTCATCAATGTAATTAACAAGGATCATTTTATTTTGTAACCCAAGTTTCAATATACTTCTTGATTAAAAAATAATTGTCAAATATAATTTATCCTTCGTTAACATGGATTTATTCACAAAGACATGTTATTTGATGTCCATATATAAGTTAATATATAATACAAATAAAAAACACTTTATAGATTCTTCTTATTCTCGATAAATATTAAATAAAAATCTATAATTATTTTATTTCATCATTTCTCTCCCATAGAATAATTCTATTATACAAGGGTTTTATTTTATTGAGAAAACTATATAAAAGATGAAATGTTAATCATTGATTACTAATAATATCTATATAGTATATTTTTTAATTTCCCTTTTTATAATTATTCTTTATATCCATACATACTAAGATAATAACTCTAGTATCTCTGGTTACAGAGGTAAATTTATTATGTTCTAAAAATGGGATGCTTTGACTAAGTTTATTATCATTAGGTCATTGAGCTAATGCATTGAATTTTACTTTCATAAACATCTTCTAGGTAATTTTTTCAATTTTATAATTTTCAAATAAAAAGATTACATTTTGGGAAACTTATTTAGAGTAGTCAGATTAAAATTATTTTTTAGATTAATGACAAGGATGGCTCATCATTCTTTTAAGGTTATCAAATATTCTACTTTTTAATTTATAATAATAGAGTTTAGTATATACCACTATTTTTTCCACAAATAGTGACAAATTTTTTGATATATATAATATTCTCAAACATATTTATGACTAATAGTAACATATAAATCATTTAATGTTTCAACTTCTTATGATTTCTCCCATATGAAATAAGAAATTTTTATAATTTTGAGATTGTTGTATTTTTTCCAAAATCACTCTCTATGTAAAAATATGTTTCATAAAAGGAAAATTATAATTAATCATGATGTTTTAATTATAAATATATATTATATAGAATTTATGAATATTTTAAAAATAAATTATTTGTATATTATCAACTATTAGATGGTATTTTCTTGGGGATCCAACAATAACACTAGTTCCTCTATCAAACACAGACTTGGTAGAATGAGTATTTTCACTTCTCTTAATCGATATTTTTATGGGATTGTATTACAACATGATAATTATTATGAGAACAAATTAAGATTGAATTGAAATTTTTTATACGTATGGTACATCATTCATTTATATTGATTGTTAATTACTACACAATGATGTAGTGATATTGATTTCAAATAATAGAGGTTCCTTAACACAAAAATCATCATTTATATATTATATTAAATTAGCTATTATTTATTTTTTAAATTCTTCGAACATGTATTGAGTATATTTTATATTTTCTAAATTCATATCCATCTATAGAGATTTTATATTGAGAATATATTTTCTATTTTAAAAAATCCTTACAATTTCCTTCTCATTAGTAAAAAAATATTATAAATAATTCTTCATTCATTTCGATCATATCGCATAACAGTGTAACATTCTCTTTTATCCTCTTATTTTTCTCTTCCGATTACAACTAATTAGAATCATTAATGTTTATAAAATATCCAATATACACATGAATCATCTCAAAAAATAGCAAAATTATCCACTTATTATAATATATAGATCCAATCATCTGTAAATTTGGATAATGTAACCAAAGGATACACACACTTATTTTATACTATTTATTTTTTAGAGAGTCTTATCATTGTTATATCTGTTTCGGTGCGGATGTGCATCGGGTTTCTGTTCTTACGCTGTTCCGCAAGGACGCGTTCGCGTGTGCGCCCGTCGACCCGAGGGGATGGGAGCGCGGCTTGTGGCCCCGCAGTCCCGCTTTCCAATGGCGGGCGACATCCGTCCCTTATTTAGGGACGTCTGATCCTTGATCGAAACCGGGATGATGGGATGTCGGCTCCTCCTTCCGTGGACGTCTCCTCGGAACTCGTCGCCCAATCCGGGTCTCCCTCATAGATTTAAGAATGTTTGTGAATCTTGTTCCCAGCGCCATATCTTCATGGACACCAGTTAATTACGCTGCTTCCGCCCAGACGCTCCAAGGAGTCTGGTCGGGGCAGCAACCTGCTGTGAGGAGACCGGGTAGCCCTGGGTGTTGGGGGCGTGTCTTAACACTACGGCTGTGCAAGTCGGCCTTCCGTCCCTAATAGGGCTTCTCGAAGGCGTGATGGCCTTAGGCATCCTGCGCTGGGTGCAGGGAACTGCGTTACCTGAGGTTTTCCTCAGCTTCCCATGTTTAACACGGGGTATGCCGCGAGTTTAACGTCCAGCGGGGACGGCATCGGACTGATCAACACGAGGAGTGGATCAGATGACAGAACCCCTTGTGGGGAACCTCCGACGCTAGGGCCAGCACATGGGCGGCTTCCCGAGTGAAGTGGAGTGGAATGGAATGGCATGACCCCACCGGGATGTGGCGGCCCGGGTAAGGATCAGGATGGATGATGGAGTGAAGAGCTTGGACCCCGTTGAGGCTTCCTACGTACCGCTCGTTGGTGCGGATCAAAGTCAGCATAGTTCGGATATACAGTTTAACGTCATGCTGGACGATGGCAAGCCGACTCACGAGGAGGTCTAGGCTGCTGGCACGCACGAAGTGGGTGGATCACAGTTTAACGTCTTGCTGGACGATGGTGTTTGGGGCTTACACTCTAAGGGGGCCCATATACGACGAAGCTCAGTTGAAGAGGGACTTGGGCTGAAGGTGAGAGACACCTCGATCCCTGTCATGCCCCCTACTGGATTTGGCAGTGGGGAAGCACAATGGATACACACACGTGCATTCCCCCACAAGGGCGGATTCATAGGTGAATCAACGCGAATGTGAACCCGGGAGGGGTCCACTGATGGACGAACTGACGTGAATATGACCGGGACGACCGGGTGGTGGGCTTGAACCTCAGGGAGGCTTCCTACGTACCCTGTTTAGGAGACAGGGATCAAAGTCCACGTAGTTCGTTCTGTCAGGACTTACGCACTGAGGCAACCTGAGTGCGGAAAAGCTCAGTTGAAGAGGGACTTGGGCCGAAGGTGAGAGACACCTCGATCCCTGTCACGCCCCCTACTGTCTTCGGCAGTGGGGAAGCACAATGGAGATACACATGTGCAGTCCCCCACAAGAAACTAGGGGTTTGTAATACCCTACCCCCGTGGGCGAAGGCCACTCCAATAAATCGTCCCTAAAGAGGGGAAATCCCGACATCCCTGCAGAGACGAGCGGGTGGGGGCCACATCCAAACCGGGGGGGACCCTGCGTGCGAGGCACGTGATCGGATGAAGCGGACGGTTTAACGTCTTTCCAGACGAAGTACAGTTTAACGTCGTGTGTTGAGGACGAAGCGGACGGTTTAACGTCTTGCCGGAAGAAGTATAGTTTAATGCCATGTTGGACGACGGATGCATGGCAGTTTAACGTCCTGCAGTGCGGACGAGGTGGTGCTGCAAATGGGTCCGTGTCACTTCGCGCGAGCCCAGAGGGCTGCACGGGAAGACAACGCACGGTGCGGGCACCCGGGATGATGGTCATCGGGCACCACGCAGGCGGGTACCCTCAGGGGGTCAAAGGGGGCGACCCTTGCGGTTTGCGCGTAAAAGAGGAGGTTGGCGTGAAATACTGAGGGTCGGCGCGCAATTGGGCGGGCTGGCACGCAATTGGGCCTGCGCTTTGCGCGCGGAAGATAGAGATTGCGCGCATCGGGCCTCTGATAGCACGCGGGGGAAACGACCCATTCTTTAACGAATGACCACTTAGTAAGGGGGGTGCGCGCAATCGGGCTGGATTGCGCGCACCCGGGGGGCAGTTGCGCGCAAGAGGCTTCTTTTGCGCGTGAAGGCCTTTGGGTGAGGAGTTGGTCAAAGGAAAGAATCCAAAGGGGTTGCACACGAAGGCAAACCCCGGGGCTTGCTTGCGCGAAATAAAGGAGGTTACCTGAAGATCGACATTGCGCGCGGAGGGAGCGGGATTGCGCGCACGAGCGACCCTTTGAATTCTGGCAACCTGCAAAACATCGGGGGTCGCCTTGTATTTATAGGCAACCCCGGGCGCGCAATTCGGCGCGCGGGCGCGCAATTCGGCTCACGAGCGCGCAACATGGCTCAGGCGCGAAATAGGGGCCCGGCGCGCAATAGGGTCGCGCACGGGCATCGGGCGCGGAAAATTATGCGCCAACTCGGCCCATTGCGTGAATCCCGGAATGATTGCACACGCCTAGCCAATATTGCGCGCGGGCCTCCGATATTTCGCACAAGGCCTTCGGGCCTTCCGAAATATGCTTCTGTCTCCAAATATGACCTCGATTTCCTCATCCGGAACTTCGTTTGAGGAGCGACGGACTTTTCCGGCGTCTACAAAAGCCCCCGCTCGGAATCTGATCGGCGAGAGGTCGTAACGATTGGGTTTCGAGGGAGACGCCAGAATGCCGAAGTCCTGGGTGGCGCGGGACTTTGGCGCGCAAAAAGGGAGTCGGGCACGAAATTCGCTTCCTTGGTCGCGCAAAGCGCGTTCCGCGCGGCACGGACACCCGGCCTCGCCTATAAATAGGGGCCCTGGGTCTCGCGTGCCGTACACAGGCTTTCCGCGCGATAAGCTTCCAAGCTCTCGTGCGCGAAATTGCTATTGACAGCACGAAATTCACCTGTTCGGCGCGCAAACCCATCCGGATTTCGGCTTGTCTTGTGCGAACACCCGGGGTTTTACGCGACAGACTTCCCAATTGCGCGTCGTCCACTAGGATTGTGCGCCAACTCCCAAATTTCTCTACCAGCCTCCTCCGATTCCGCACGCCTCATCCCTTAACCCACACGACTCCCGGAGCTTCTGAGATGGCCGCGAATCAAGTGAATGAGGGGGATGCCGCCATTCGCAGAGCTGAGATGGCGGCGAACGAGGAGGTCTACAGAGCCAAGGAGATTGTTTCCAACAATCAATCCTTGTTCGATTTGCTGACGCCGGCCCATAAGACGTATCCGCTGTCCGACAACCTGCCACTCTAGAACTACGACATCCTGGATGAGGTTCCGGTGCTGAGGTTCGAGGTTGATGCGCCACGGACCTGGGTGACTCGGGAGGACGAGCTTCCCCGCTACAACATCACCAATAACGGGCATCCTGCCAGGGAGACCAGGCACTTAAATGTCTATGTCCTGAACCCGAGGACTCGAACCATTACCGGGAGTCAGCCTACTGCGGAGAACTCTCCAGCCCTCTACTCGAGCACGTATCGCCAGAGTGTCACCGAAGACACCAGGGGCTGGCTAAAGGACTGGGACTTGCGGTCTGGGGGGAATTTCACCAGTGACTGGGCCTGGGCGTTCTGGGTACGCCACACCTGTGATCACTTCGCGGAGGAACTGCGGTACATCGGCCTGTTTGAGGCGGTGTGGACGTCACAGTTCCACTTCTACCAGCAGCCCGAGCTCGGGCCAGAGCTGTTCACCCGCTGGTCCCCGGATACCAACACCTTCCATCTTCATCATGGGGAGGTAATCATCAGTCTCTGGGACATCCACTGCATTGGAGGTATCTCGCTGGAGGGTTACCAATACGATGAGTTCCTGCCTCCGAGGAACACCTGGGGCGACAGGTCACCGACTCCCATCCTGACATGGCATCTACTGGACCTGGCCACGGAGCGGCTCGGGGTCAAGGACTTCCGCAAGGACATAGCCTACAAGGAGTGGTTCGGCCAGTTCTTGGAGCATGACCCAGCAGTCAAGATGCGAGGCAGGGGGAAGCGGTGCCCGACCGCGGCTTAAAGGAGCCAGAACAGGTCGTACTGGCGGGTCCTGGAGACGGGAGACTACTGCTCATGGGGGTACCGCGTCATCGAGGCCCGGGACCCAAATGTCCGGTACGCGGCATTCCTGGCCACCTTTCTGAGTGGGTGGCTCCTGCCAGTGCGGGACGCGAGGATGGGCGTCCGCCCGACGACACTGGTGATGGCGGGCGCCATGGCCGCCAACAAAAGATTCATCCTCGGGGTCCCAGTGCTGGCCAAGCTGTACGCCATCCTGGGACGCATCTCGCGAGGGGGGTCTCCACGGAGGGTCTGTGGGCCCTTTCAATTCTTCCACGGCTGGGTGGCTGCTCACCACGGTGGGTACACATTTCCAAACGTCGTCATTCCTCCGGGAAACAGCCTACGACCCTCCCTGCTGAACATCGCGGGGGTCGTTCTGATGACCCTAAATGAGGAGGGCGTGAGGATTCGGATTTACAATCACGCCAATTTCAACTTTAGCTCGTTCCCCACTCCCGTTGGCCAAATGATCGACAATGGGCAGGGTCTGCTGGATCAGCACGAATACTTCCTGAGCATGCGGGGCGGGGTGCTCGTGGCTCGGATCGACGGGAAGGTGATCCGCGAGCCCTACGTGCCAACCCGGTTCGCCAGGCAGTTCAGGTGCCTTCAACGGATGCCGAAGAGGGTATTCGCTGCTGTCCGGGAGGAGACGAACCCTTGCATCCTTCGCCAGATTTGGTTAGTGTTCGCCGTTTTCGGCTCTGGCGATGTCATCACTCTCCCTCCTACCGGGGTCGACACAGGCTTGGCAACCGAGTATGCCGATCACTGGGCCATCGCGTACCCCGAGGGGCTTCTACGGAAACCAGTTCGGCGGCTCGAGGTCACCCATGCGGATAATGGGCGTCAACGAAGGAGGCGAGGCACCGTTACGCGGGGGAGAACGGAGGCGCGCCAAGCAGCGGAGCCGGCGCGGGCAGGGACTTCGGCAGCGGGCACATCGCAGACTGCCGCCACGGCCTCAGCGCTCAGAGAGGGGGCACTTGCGATGGTCGGGGAGCGGCCCGGGAAGCAGATAAGGCGTTTTCTCGAACCCTCCCACGATGCAGTCTTCCCAGCGCCGTGGTCGTCCTGGATGACCCTGCGGCAGTCGCTGGGGACCGAAACCATCTGGCAGAAGATAATCAGAGAAGGAATCCATCTGCAAGAGGTCGGGCACCTTCAGGTCGCCGACAGGGTGAACTTCCACTGGCGGTATGTGTATCTGACGGCCATGGAAGAGTACGCGCGCCAACGTGGTCAGCATGCGGAGCCGTCCCTTCTGGTGAAGGTGATACTCGGTCTAGAGCCTTCTCCAGAATAGATGCCGCCGGAGGAAGGTGATAGTAACGATGACTCCGAGGAAGAGGAGGAGATGGGGGAGGATGAAGGCTATGAGGGAAGGTCCCATCCGGGGAGCCTTCGGGAGAGCGGCGAGGTGGATGGCTCTGACAATATCGATATCACTTAGCTCCTCGAGGTCCGCTTCTATCTCTACTCAACCTACTTCGTCCATTCTCTTATGCAGCTTCTAACCCATTTCTTCATCTTCCTCAGGAGTGCACGGATGTTGGTCAGGCATCCCCAGCAGGAGTAGGAGAGGCGCCAGCAGGATAGGGCGGGGGCCAGACACCTATCATTGAATTGACAAGCGTTGAGGGGTCCCCTGCTGCAATTGCTCCTGCGGCGGCCGGGACAGCGGAAGATGATGCTCTGGACTCCCGTAAGTCTCCTTACTTTACTGCTGGTGCATTCCATTGACGATCCGTGATTAACTGCGGCTTGCCTTGCGCATTGATCTCAATACTGGAGGCACGTTGGGCTGTCGAACCCGGGCCATCCACGAGTGGACCAGTGGCAGACATGCCGCCTTCTCCGAAACAGACTTCTCACACCGATCCGGCCCCACCAACTGCTGATCAGGGGGCAATGGACGCCGGCGGTGCTACCATCGGAGAGAGGTCGGGGGCTGACGAGGGTGTCAACGCCGCTGGGGCGAGAGAAGAAGGTCGCCTAGATGTTGGGGAACCTATCCCCTGTGAGGACATCCCAGGGGCGGACCCTGCAGCAGGCCTGCTGGCTGCCTTCCCTGCCTACCGGCCTACCGAACCCAAGGAGATGGATGACTCGGACTCGGAGGCGGTCAAGGAGAGCCGGATAACGCGCCGCAGGGGGTGGAAGTGCATCCAATGCTTCCTCAAGCGACCCCAATCGGAGTGGCTGGGGCGCATGGGATCGCTTCAAACCTGGCTGCACTTCCTGTGTGCCGGGGGAGCTGATGCTCGACGCCTCCATCTGACGGTCCATGATTTCATGGCCGAAAAGATGCGCAAGAGCCGCCGGTGTTCCGACGTCGCATAGTATCGGGACATGTCGGAGAACACGCGGGTGCTCCTCGTGGCGGAGTATGAAGTCCGGTGCCTCGAAGGGCAGGCAGCAGAGAAGGAGGCCTTCGTCGCAGCGTGCACTGAGCTTGTGGAGCAATTAACGGCCCAACTGGATGACGCCCAGGCACAGCTGACGGAGGCGGGCCACCAGATGGTCACACTTCAAGTCGAGCGGGAGCATGCATAGGCCAGGATCGGCGAGCTGCGCACTGCGACCGCCGATGAAGAGAGGGCATGCAGAGAGCGAGAAGCAGCTCTGGAGGCCGCCAGCCAAAGGGTAGCTGCGTTGGAAAGATCCATTCAGCACGCTAATCCCTAGGGGCTTTGTTTTTGCTATTCCTAGAACCTTTTTCTTCCACTACTAAATACTTCGATCCATTTGTATGAATCAAAATATTTATCTTTATCTTTTGGCTTAACGTGCTCAACCACAATTCATTGTCTTGTGGGAGCATTAACCAAGCTTCAGGCATCCACAATTGGGACTGGATTTCTAAGGAAAAGAGGGAGGTCATTCCAGGAATGGAGACCTCAGACCTAATCAATGTACCATCCCCACAACTTGTTCCGACACACGAGCGAGACAACGCTAGGGGCGTTGAGATCTTATCCGAACATAGGGAGATGAAAAAGGGTGAATCGCGTGTCCCGAATTCAGAAATCCACGACAGTCAGTCTTCCAGGAAATGCTCAAGACGGCAAGAGGAAAATGGATCAATCGACTATACTACTGCAATAGATGGACCGAAGGTCATCATTCATATTGCAGGAGGCGGATCACAAGTCATCATCAATACCGCTTTGGGGGTTCCTTCAGGCACAAGGGTGGAAATCCGGATCAAAAGAGCATGCGAATCGTGGGGTGAAGTGATGATTTGTTCGGACAGAATCTAACACTCCCAAAATTGTGCCACCGTGGGGAAAGCGTATTAGGCGGATGCACCAATCTGGCCATGAATCACCCCAATTCTCAGACAGAACCTCTTTGACGAGGAAACTGTCGCTTCCCATCATAGAAATGGGGCATCACGAGCTGAATCATGGAGAATATCACAACTGCACCACTCTACCAGAAGCCAGGCCAGACGGCCGGCGACGAGGAGGGGCGGAACTTAGCGACCGCTGAGGCTGGACCCGAGTCGAGATGCCCGGGCGTTCCTACGTACTCCATCAGGCTGGAGATCAAGCCACACGTAGTTCTGAGAGTGCAGTTTTAACGTCATTCGGGACGTAGAACCCCGATTAGGGAGATCTTAGTTTAAGGTCGTAGAGATCGGACCATAGGGGCAGATCTTAGTTTAAGGTATTAGAGCTCGGACCATAGGGGCTGATCTTAGTTTAAGGTCTTAGAGCTCGGACCATAGGAACCTCAAAGTACGCCACATCGTGGTCCTATCCCCTGGATATGCGAAGATTCACTGAGGGATAGTGTCAATAGTGCCGAGATTTTTCCTTTTCAGAATGGGGGGTGGAAAATGTAATGTGAATCTAGCGGCCATTCACTCATGGACTGGGGGCACCAGCGTAACGATATGGGAGTACTGCCCACCGTGGAGGAAAAGCAGCATCAATATCACACTGACCGTTGATGGAATGAGGCTGCAAATGAGCATCAACCGCTTAAGCGCAGGATTCATATTGACTTGCTGCCCAAGGCCCTTGGGGGATCCAGCCCGGATCGGTGGGAGAGTACTGAGGCATTGTATCCAGACAGCTCACGGGGGGTTCCACCCAGGGCGTAGGTGATGGGTCTGAATGAAGGGGAGCATGAAGCATGAAAAGTGGAAGGAACCTGACCAAGCTAAACCTGACCCTCCTGGCAAGAGACCAGAGTGCTCTTGACACCGGTGGACCACTGCAAGGGGTCAAGGGACACGCCTTGAGGGTGACCCGAAGGCGGCGGATTCCCAAGAGAAGGGGGAATCTTTAAGAGGTGGGGGCTGGACCCGAAGTTTCAAACATCCGGGTGTTCCTACGTATCCCATAAAGATGGGAATCAATCCGTACGTAGTTCTTGAGAGGCAGTTTAACGTCATGCGGGACGAAGTGCAGTTTAACGTCATTCAGGACGAAGTGCAGGTTAACGTCATTTGGGACGAAGTGCAGTTTAACGTCATGCGGGACGAAGTGCAGTTTAACGTCATGCGGGACGATGTGTAGTTTAACGTCATGCAGGACGAAGTGCAGTTTAACGTCATGCGGGACGAAGTGCAGTTTAACGTCATGCGGGACGAAGTGCAGTTTAACGTCATGCGGGACGAAGTGCAGTTTAACGTCATGCGGGACGTAGTGCAGTTTAACGTCATGCGGGACGAAATGCAGTTTAACGTCATGTGGGACGAAGTGCACTCAGGAAAAGTACTGCTTGAGTAACCTAGCGTTGGTGGGAGGAGTAACACGCTCACCATCCATAGTCTCTAGGGAGTACGCGCCATTGGGATAGACATTGTGGACGACAAAAGATCCCTCCCACTTGGGCTCCAACTTGGGCGGCTTCCTGCCGGGGATCATTGGTGCTCTTAGGGCCAGTACTAGGTCACCCTGCAGGAAGGAGTGGAGGAGAACATTCTTATTGAAAGCTCGAGCCATTCTGCTTTGATGCCTCTCCAAGTTGTGCAAAGCGCGAAGCCTATTCTCATCCAGTACTTCCAACTCGACTAAACGGGCTTCAGCAGCTCTATCCGGCGCTTGCTGGTCGTAGACCGCAGTGCGCAAGGAAGGTAACTGGATCTTGATGGGAAATACGGCCTCAGCTCCATACACCGGGGAATAAGGGGTCATCTGGGTGGAATTGCGAGTCGTCGTCCGATAAGCCCAGAGGGTGTTGGGGAGCTTATCCGGCCAACTCTTCTTGTTTTGACCAACCATCTTTTGCAGAATGTTAGAGAGGGTTTTGTTAAACGCCTCAATCTGTCCATTTGCATGCGCATGATAGAGAGATGTATGGTTCAAGCGAATTTTGTACTTGGCGTACAACTTCTTCAACTCGGCTGCTCGGAAATTGGCTCCGTTATCCGTGAGGATAGCGTGAGGCACTCCAAATCGATAAATGATGTTGGAGGTCACGATGCCAGCGATAGAACAGGATTTGATCTCTCTGAGTGGAATCACCTCTGCCAATTTGGAGAAGAAGTCTGTGGCGGTCAGAATGAACTGGCACTGGCAAGCCGTCGCTGGCAGGTAAGGTCCCACAACGTCCATCCCCCAGACTGCAAAGGGCCAAGAATACCTGGTGGTATGGAGAGGCTCCGGCGGCCGATGCACAATGTTCGCATGATCCTGGCACGCATGGCACTTCCTGGAATACTCGATGCAGTCATGGATCATGGAGGGCCAGATTTATCCCAACCTCCGAATCTGGTGGGACAGCGTCGGCCCAGTCTGGTGGGCACCACATGAACCAGCATGAACCTCTTGCATGAATCGTGGGATCTCAACTCCCTGAAGGCAACGGAGGAGAACACCATCAAATCCGCGTCTATAGAGGATCTGCTCCAGGCCGAGACTGCTCTGGAGGAAAAACTGTGATGCGTGGCGTCGAACTCGCTCGCGCTCGGCCCGATCTGATGGGAGAATGCCATGTTGGAGGTACTCAACCAAGGGCGTCCTCCAATAAGGGGCTGATTCGACTTCCATATCTGTGGTACTCGGGGCTCCAGGCACAGGGGCAACCGTGGTGAGATTACTTACCGACGGGTCGTGATCTCCCTCCAGGATAACGGGAGCGATGAGCCTGCAGTGCGTCACGCAGATGATCAGGTTGTCCTGTTCAGGATCCGCGAGTGACGCAGCAAGGCTAGCCAAAGCATCTTCTTGACCATTCTGCGACCAGGGAATATGGACAACTTCTGGCCGAGAAGGGAACTGGGCCATTAGGAGGAGGGTGCACTCCAGCAATGGCACAAGTTCCGGCTTCCTGACAACATAGTCGCCATTGATCTGCTTAACGACTAGCTCGGAGTCCCCTTTCACACACAGATGGGGAATGTCGATCTCGAGAGCTAACTCGAGGCCAGTGATGAGGGCATGGTATTCCGCCTCATTGTTGGTACAGCCCTCTGACAACAGGAAAGAGTATGGCAGCACGGCTTTCTCCGGGGTAATGAAGATGATACCCAAGCCCACTCTATTGAGCTTAGGATTATCGAGTCTTCTACCGGTGGGGCTCCGGGAGGCACCGTCAAAGTGCATCTGCTAGCATGGATCAGCACGATCGACCGAGAGAACGACCTCATCAGGAAAGCCTAGATCTAGCGGCTGATCCGCGGAGGTCGGGTGAGCAGCCAGAAAGTCCGCCAATGCTTGGCCTTTGATGGCCTTCTGAGACACATACCTGATGTCGAACTACTGGAGAATCACAGCCCACCGTGCTAGACGGCCAGTCAACATAGGCCGGCTCAGGATATATTTCAACGGGTCTACCCGAGAAACCAACTGTACCTCGTTGTGCTGCAAGTAGTGCCGTAATTTATGTACGGCAAATATGAGCGCCAGGCAGGTCTTCTCGAGGGGGAATACCTAAATTCTGCATCGAGGAGCATGAGACTGAGGTAATAGAGGCTATTCTCTATTCCCTCATTGTTCTTCTGGGCGGGAATGGCACCAAGTGACCGTTCCAGGGCAGTCACATAAAGGACCAGCGGCTTCCCAGATACCGGCGGCATCAAAACCGGAGGTTAAAGCAGGTACTACGTGATTTCCTCGAAAGCGGTCTGACACTCCTTATCCCATACATAGGTGGCACCTTTCTTCATGAGCCGAGAAAAGGGCTTACACTTGCTGGCCAGATTCGCGATGAATTGGCGTATATAGGCTAAGTGGCCTTGGAACCCTTGCAGTTCTCGAATGTTACCTGGGGGAGGCATCTGGATAATCGCCCTGATCTTCTATGGGTCGATCTCAATACCCCGGTATCTTACCACAAAGCCAAGAAACTTCCCGGAGGTGACCCTGAAGGCACACTTCAACGGGTTCATCTTTAGGCGGCGAGACCGGAGGAAGCCGAACACTTTCTCAAGATCTTTGAGATGGTCCTGACGCTGGCGCGATTTGACCACCATGTCGTCGACGTAGCATTCAACCAGTGTGCCAAGGATTGGCTTGAATATGTGGTGCATCGCCCGTTGATAGGTGGCACCTACATTCTTCAGGCCGAAGGGCATGACCTGGTAACAAAAGATACCTTGGGGGCCCAGAAGGTAGTGAACTCCTCATCCTCAGGGGCCATCCGGATTTGGTTGTATCCGGAGTATCCATCCATGAAGGAGAGGACATGGAACCCTGTCATGGAGTCAATCAACAGCTCTGTCACCGGAAGGGGAAAATCATCCTTCGGACAGTGGCTGTTGAGATCGCGGAAGTCGATACAGACTCTGATCTTCCCGTTCTTCTTCCTGACTGGGACAATGTTGGCCAGCCATCTAGGGTACTGAACTTCCCTCACAAAGTTGGCTTTGATAAGCTTTCCAACTTCGGGGTCAACCATGGCACCATGGAATGGGTGCATCTTCCTGGGAGGCTGCTTGAACCCGCGATGGTTCGCTGGGAGACCAAGGCAGTGGACGGCTACCTGAGGATCTAGCCCCGCCATCTCGTCATAGCCCCAAGCGAACACATCACGGTGCTGTCTGAGGAAGTCCACGTACTGCTGCCTCTTCTCAGAGGGCATGGCGGCACTAACCAATGTGGGTCTTGGATCTGCCTCAGTTCCAAGGTTCACCTGTACTAACTCATCAACCGTGGCGGAGACGCCCTCCTCAAAGGCTGGGGGTGCATCTTCCACGTCCTCTCCACTCAGGGAGGGATCGTCCATGGGAGAGACTGCGTTGGAAACTTCATTGGGGCTACCAGATCCTGCTGGGCCACTGGTGCTGGCATGGGCGGTCGCGGTCATCTCATCAGGAGACTCACAGGCCGTCGAAACCATGGCTACGTCCAACCGATGGATCTAGAAGACGTAAGTGTCATCCAAACTTGACCAGGGATCACTTGCAACAGTGATAGACTCAACCTCACCTTTCAGGATCTGCTTATCCTTGCTCTTGTAATAGTCCGCGTCCAGATAGCGGGCTTCACATGAGGCAAAAGGAGATGCATCTCCCTGAAGCACGCCTACTCGACCATTAAGGGAGTATTTAAGGCATTGGTGGTATGATGAGGGAACCTCCGTATGAAGGTGGAGCCATGGCCTGCCCATCAATGCGTTATACGTAGTGTCCTGGGAGACTACCATGAATTCGGTGTTGGCAACCAGGTCACCGAACTGGGTCTTCAAACGTATCTTGCCGATCAGAGTTTGCTCGGTGCAGTCGTACCCCTGGATCCTGAGGTCGGAGGGAATCAAGTCATCCTCAGACAACCCCAATCTCCGGAGCGTCCGAGTTGGAATCAGGTTAATCCCGGACCCCGTGTCGACAAGACAACGCCAGACTTCAAGGCCATTGAACTGGCTAGTAACATACAGTGGACGAATGTGCCCCTGTATAGGAGGGTCTTCATCCTTACCAGAGAACGAGATACCTGCCTGACATTCGGCGTTCTCAATCGCTTCGGTGTGAAAGGCCTCTGCAGCCGAAACCTCCGTCTCAAACTAGAGGGGGCCTTTCAGAGCTTCAGCGAGCGCCTCGCGCATCTCAGGTGACAGGCACCGAGCCTCAAGGATGGAGAGCCTCGATGGGATGTCGGCCAAGTGCTTCAGAACATCATAAATTCTTGCCAAGCACGAGCCCCTGGTTGCAGGAGGTTGCTCTATGGTTGGAGGCATGACAGGCCTTGCCGGTTGGACCGGCGGCCCACTGGTGCTTGGCGCATCTCGCTGTTCACTGGTTGAAGCCCGGGAAGTGGTCACCGTACTATGGCCAGGAGGCCAGGATGGACTCGTGGAAGGACGGAGCGGGTCGCGGCGCGGCTGAGGCGGTTCCGCCTGGTCCCACACCACAAACGGTGGCGGAGGCAAATCCGTCATCCCCGGATTGGGGGGCTGCGCGCGCTGAGCTCGGTTTTGAGCCCGCTGCCTAGTCTCAGTGGCGTGCATAGCCTGGATGGAGGTACCAACTGCCATGCCCCAGCGACTCCTATTGTTGCGGTTCCTCTGACGGTGGCGATGACCGGGGACACTAGGGAGGTCCACCTGGTGTTCTTCAACGTCGGGAACCGAAAAGGGATTTACCAGCTCGACGGTATTAACCGAAGCATACCCAACACTATCACCGGACGAGTCATTCATCACCAGGCGGATCCGGGGAGGGACCCCCATCTCCGGGGGCATGAAATCGCCAAGAGTGCGGGATAGCGGCGGAACTGGCGGGGCACGCTCTTCCATCTTGCGCCGCCGCCATTTTCTCTTCTCGGAAGAGGCAGGCTGGGACGACGATGTCGAAGCAGCACCCGCAGATTCTGGGGGCTCAGGCTGATTCAAGAGTGCACAGATGATTCCATGGGCGTGAATGATCATCTTGCGGTCTATCCAGTCATTATACTTCTGGGATCTGCGGTCAGAGACCAGCTTCCATTCGTCCTCGTCTCCACTATCGTCATCTGATCTCACGAACACACCCGCCACTTGTGCTGGATCTGGGCCCAACCTGATTACATTATTGTTAATCTGGTCTTGGAGCCAGTCCTTAAACACGTAGCACTGCCAGATGGTGTTCCCCAGGTCCCGATGGTAAGGGCAGTAGCGGGGGTTATCCGTGAGATGTGTCTCCTCTGGCCTCCAACACTCAGGCAGTCACACAATCCTCTGCTCCAGGGCGCTCCAGAAATAACCGGGGACCTGATCCTCATGAAATGAGTAAGTCAGGTATCGCGGGGCCTTGGGAGCATGGTCTTGACAAGGGGCTGGAGGGGCCTACCGAGGAGGTGGACCCCGATTATCTCACCTGGGTTGTGGCGGTACATTTGGCGGAGGGGCCGGCCGGTTCTGGGGCTGCCGCTGCTGGGCCGAGAACTGAGCCCATGGAGGCGGATTCCTGTGAGGCTGTGGAGCTGGCCTCACCGGCAGTAGCTCCAACTGCCTGTGGGCCTCTATTTGGGCAACAGCAGCGGGCTCAGCCCTGCTGACTCTCCTTGCAGGGATCATAGGAGGCAGCGAGTGTGCCTGACTGGCCTGTTGCAGGGCTTCCTCAAGACGTTGAGCATTGTTTGAGAAGTCCCTGAACCCTCCGGGTTAATTCTGAGTGATCAAGGAAGGGACCAGCTCGGTCTTGACGTTCCCGACACACATTGTCAGCAACTGCTCTTGAGTCAATGGCATGTCAAGGGAATACGTGAGACCCTTCCATCAGGCGACGAAATCCATGACTCGATCATCAGGCTTTTTCATGCACTTGAAATGTTCTGCGATACTCGTCTTCCGGGTCGTGGAACTGAACTAGTAGAGGAACTGTCTACGAAGGTCCTCCTAGCTAATTATCGACCCGACGGGGAGCTGGTTGTACTAGACAAATGCTGGCCCTTCCAGTGTCTGGATAAAGCAGCGAATCTTAGCGGCCTCCTGCTGCGCCGGAGTTCCCAACATAGGCCCGCACCTCGAGTTGAAATGGGCCAAATGCTGTGGCGGATCTCCAGTCCCGTTGAAGGTGGCGAAAGTGGGGTTCCCGAATCCCGGAGGTGCCGTCATGTCATCCACCCATGCTGGGTATGGCTTGCCGTCCGGTGGGATCGCCACTTTCTGAGTCTCCAAGGCTTCCAAGCGGGCGATGAGTGCCGCCATCGGATCGTCCGGACATGGGTTCCAGTCCTGGCTAGGATCTCTAACCACGAGCGCATTGCATGGCTCTTCAATCGGGTCATCGATCGGGTCGTCGAACTCGGCAGCTCGTGGGATGGCGGGCGGAGCGGCCCTTGGGGCAGCGGGAGGAATCCGAGCGGGGTCTCTCAGGTAGTCACGCCGTTCGGGAGGGTGTGGTGAAACATACCGCGCCCTCTTGCCATAGGCAACGGCCTCTCCCCTGTCGGCAAACACGGCATAATCATGGTTGCCCGGGAGAGTCTCGTCGAGGAGTGGTTGTTCCTGTCCCTTCTGTCCTGGCCTAGGATCACCGTAGTCAGGACGTCGCTCTGCAGCGCGCTCGGCGAGGAGCTGGTCAACTAGCTTCTTCTGCTCTGCGAGCTGTTGACGTAGCGTGGCCCTCTCGGGATCCTTATCTGCCCTCTTTATGGAGGCAGATGGGTCGGCAGGCTTTATAGCCCCGCCATGCTCTTTACCTTTGCTGACGTTTCGGCTCAACGTCAGTGCTTCAGTGGGTGTGGGGAGACCCAGGAGGTTCCTCTGGTGACGAGTAACTCTCACTGATGGATCCAAGGATGGTTTTTCTTCGGGGGGAGAGCCCCCGTCGAGAAGTTCCAAGCCGTTCCCCTCTCCCGACAGGTCAGCCATATTGACCGTTTCCGTCCCGGGGGATGTAACCTCAGGGCCACCCAGCGAGTTGGGCTGTCGGCGAATCGCACTGAAGTGTAGGGAAGCGTACTGCCCCATCCATGGATATACACGTGGGGGTGGCTTCCTCGATAACCTTGCGGAGTACTTGAAAACACTCAACACATCATTGTTGGAGGGCCTCGTGGTGCCCAAATGACCCGGGGTGCCGAACCGCGGGGAGCGTTGCCAGGTCAATCTGACGGGACTGCTCACCAATATCCTCCAGGTGTGATTGAATCCCGGGATATGGCATTTGTAGGCAGTGAATATGGGAGTGAGTCTCCCGGAGAGTTCAGCGGATGCATTCAAACTCAACCGGGGTGAGCAATTCTGGTGCATCAAAGTCTGGTCCTGCGACTGGCCAAAACTTCTCAGGGAAGTGGCCCTTTGCAAGGATGGTCCAGATGCTCCAAGACTCAAACTTGGGACCCATGTCTTCTTGGTACCCTTCAGCGACTGGGAATGGACGGGGAACCGGCAGTGGTGCCGAGGCGGGACGCTGGGCCGGCGGGCTGGCCGGCGGTGAATACGGTGAGCAGGCCGATTGGCCTCCATATCTCGGGCCGCCCTCTTAGGGTTGCGGTGCCCCAGCTACCACATCACGATAGGACGGGCCGTTGAGCGAACATCCTGCCGTAGCGTCGGTGCTCTCCGAGGGTGCACTAGATCGTGGCTCGACTGTCGGTCCCCAGAAAAGCTCTCCGGCTTCTCCGATCGAGGCAGAAGGCACTTCCGAAGGGGCCGGTACCAACCGCAAGCTTGATCCTTGGGGGTCTACCAGGCCCTCGCTACTCCGGATATACCTTCGGAGAGAAGCGGGGATCACATCGATCTCTCTCTCGGGGAGTACGAGGATGATGTGCCGCATTCCTACCCCTGCCCCTGACTGGCGGGATCGGGGGGAGGGCTCCATCGCCGAATCATACTCCGCCTCTGTATCTGAGAAACGAACCGGTCGGATCTCTATCCGGAATTCCCTAACATTCCTCCCTAGACGTCGACGCCTCACCTTCCTGCCCCTGGGTGGTTCTTCGGGGCATGGCTGATCTATGTCCTGGCGTCCTCTGGCCGCACCGGTGCTGGGGCCAAGAGGACTGAAAACCAAGGTGCGAGGAGCATCGGGACAGATATCAAAGGGGATGCGGGGAGAGATGATTCCGGGCAGGCCTCCGGGCCAGGATTGGAAGGTGGGATAACCCATGCCTCTTCGATCGGCCACACGGAGTAGGCCCTGCTGGTGAATAGCACTACCGCGAGGTGGTCTGCGGTGGCTATTGCCTGTACCAGAAACCGGGAGAGTCAACCCAACCTGCCTTTTGGGCGGTCGGGGCCTCGATCCAGGTCGGGCATAGAAGTGACCCTCCTCAGGATGCGCAGGGGCCTGGTGACTGGAGCCAGCAGTGGCTTGGGCCAACGCGGCCGCTGTTTCTAGGGCCCCAAGGTGGGCATCCTCTTCCGCTCGTGCCCAACGTTGGCGTCGGGGCAAACGAGTCGGGATTAGCGGTGCAGGCAGGTGGAGAGCCCGTTCTTCGACTTGAGAAGCCTGGCGGCGGTGTCAACGTGGCCTGGCAGGAGCCCTAATAGCGGATCCCTGGAGCGAATCTCGGATAGGGTTGTCCAGGACATCCTCCACCTCATCCGCATAGAGGAGGGAGCTGTCGGAGCGTTCCGGGGATAAACTCCCGAAGCGGTTGGACGTCGAGGTAGGCAGTGGTGCCTCCCTGCGCGGCCCTCGGGGGAGGCGTTGGTGGTGAGGTGCAGCTTCCTCGAGGTCTAGGCGAGCCATGTCCCAGGTGGGGATGACTCCCTCTTCCTCATATCTTTGCACCATGTTGTTGATCATCCTTCTCTGGATGACCTCCGAGGGGGAGAGAGGGCCTGGTTGCCCCGCAGTTGGGGCTGCTGGGACAGCTGTGGAACGGGCGGGACTACGTGGAGTAGCCGCGTCGGTGTTTCCCCTACCCTTGTGCCAGTGGGCGGGCGGCGATCGGGCACTGGATTGGGCGACCTGATTCCTGAAAGAAGGGAGAAGAACCCATTAATACTGACAGAAAAGGAATCGACAACCAATCATTAGTGCCACGACGCCTTCCGTGGGGGGAACCCAGGCCATCGACGTCGTGAGACGGAGTGCCCGATTTCCCTTCCCCAGCCCCTGGCGGGTTCCGTGCCCCGGTGCAGAATGCTCGGCCGGGCAACATGCTAGTCTTCCAACACCTCTGAAAGCTATCGGTCTTCGTATTGAGGAGAAGAGATTCACGTCGGGTTCAACATTTTCTGTTTCGGTGCGGATGTGCGTCGGGTTTCAGTTCCTACGCTGTTCCGCTAGGACGCGTTCGCGTGTGCGCCCGTCGACCCGAGGGGATGGGAGCGCGGCTTGTGGCCCTACAGTCCCTCTTTCCAAAGGCAGGAGGCATCCATCCCTTATTCAGGGGTGTCTTCTCCTTGATCGAAACCGGGATGATGGGATGTCGGCTCCTCCTTCCGTGGACGTCTCCTCGGAACTCGTCGCCTAATACGGGTCTCCCTCATAGATTTAAGAATGTTTGTGAATCTCGTTCCCGGCGTCATATCTTCATGGACACTGGTTAATTACGCTACTTATGCCCAAACGATCCAAGGAGTCTGGTTGGGGCAGCAACCCGCGGTGAGGAGACCGGGTAGCCCTAGGTGTTGGGGGCGTGTCTTAACACTGCGGCTCTGCATGTCTGCCTTCCGTCCCTAATAGGGCTTCTCGAAGGCGTGATGGCCTGAGGCATCCCGCGCTGGGTGCGGGGAACTGTGTTACCTGAGGTTTCCCTCAGCTTCCCATGTTTAACACGGGGTATGCCTCGAGTTTAACGTCCAGAGGGGACGGCATCGGACTGATCAACACGAGGAGTGGATCATATGACAGAACCCCTTGCGGGGAACCTCCGACGCTGGGGCCAGCACATGGGCGGCTTCCCAAGTGAAGTGGAGTGGAATGAAATGGCATGACCCCACCGGGAAGTGGCAGCCCAGGTAAGGATCAGGATGGATGATGGAGTGAAGAGCTTGGACCCCGTAGAGGTTTCCTACGTACTGCGCGTTAGCGCGGATCAAGGTCTAGGCTGCTGGCACGCACGAAGTTGGTGGATCACAGTTTAACGTCTTGCTGGACGATGGTGTTTGGGGACTACACTCTAAGGATGCCCATATGCGACGAAGCTCAGTTGAAAAGGGACTTGGGCCGAAGGTGAGAGACACCTCGATCCCTATCACGCCCCCTACTGGCTTTGGCAGTGGGGAAGCTCAATAAATACACACACGCGCAGTCCCGCACAAGGGCGGATTCATAGGTGAATCGACGCGAATGTGAACCCGGGAGGGGTCCACTGATGGAAGAACCGACGTGAATACGACTGGGATGACCAGGTGGTGGGCTTGAACCTCATGGAGGCTTCCTACGTACCCTGTTTAGGAGACAGGGATCAAAGTCCACGTAGTTCGTTCTGTCAGGACTTACGCACTAAGGCAACCTGAGTGCGGAAAAGCTCAGTTGAAGAGGGCCATGGGCCGAAGGTGAGAGACACCTCGATCCCTGTCACGCCCCCTACTGGCTTCGGCAGTAGGGAAGCACAATGGAGATACACATGTGCAGTCCCCCACAAGAAACTAGGGGTTTGTAATACCCTACCCCCGTGGGCGAAGGCCACTCCAATAAATCGTCCCTAAAGAGGGGAAATCCCGACATCCCTGCAGAGACGAGTGGATGGGGGCCACATCCAAACCGGGGGGGACCCTCCGTGCGAGGCACGGGATCGGATGAAGAAGATGGTTTAACGTCCTTCCAGACGAAGTACAGTTTAACGTCGTGTGTTGAGGACGAAGCGGACAGTTTAACATCTTGCCGGACGAAGTACAGTTTAACGTCATGTTGGATGATGGATTCTTGGCATTTTAACGTCCTGCAGCGTGGACGAGGTGGTGCCGCCAATGGGTCAGTGTCAGTTCGCGCGAGCCCGGAGGGCCGCATGGGAAGACAATGCACGGTGCGGGCACCCGGGATGAAGATCATCGGGCGCCACGCAGGCGGGTACCCTCAGGGGGTCAAAGGGGGCGACACTGGCGGTTTGCGCGCAAAAGAGGAGCTTGGCGCGCAATACCGCGGGTCGGCGCGCAATTGGGCGGGCTGGCGTGCAATTGGTCCAGCGCTTTGCGCGCGGAAGATAGAGATTGCGCGCACCGAGCCTCTGATAGCGCGCGGGGGCAACGGCCCATTCATTAACGAATGGCCACTTAGTAAGGGGGGGGGGGGTGCGTGCAATCGGGCTGGATTGCGCGCACCCGGGGGGCAGTTGCGCGCAAGAGGTTTCTTATGCGCGCGAAGGCCTTTGGGTGAGGAGTTGGTCAATGGAAAGAAGCCAAAGGGGTTGTGCGCGAAGGCGAACCCCGGTGCGTGCTTGCGCGAAATAAAGGAGGTTACCTGAAGATCGG
Organism: Viscum album; assembly: GCA_963277665.1. Lineage (NCBI taxonomy): Eukaryota > Viridiplantae > Streptophyta > Magnoliopsida > Santalales > Viscaceae > Viscum > Viscum album. Next base: position 1,473,014,101 of record OY728150.1, read on the forward strand.
CATTGCGCGCGGAGCGGGTGGGATTGCGCGCACGATCGACCCTTCGAATTCTGGCAACCTACAAAACGTCGGGGGTCGCCTTGTATTTATAGGCAACCCCGGGTGCGCAATTCGGCTCACGGGCGCGCAATTCGGCGCGCGGGTGCGCAATTTGGCTCGCGAGCGCGCAACACGGCTCGGGCGCGAAATAGGGGCTCGGCGCGCAATAGGATCGCGCACGGGCGTCGGGCGCGGAAAATTATGCACCGACTCGGCCCATTTCGCAAATCCCGGAAGTATTGCGCGCGCCTAGCCAATATTGCGCGCGGGCCTCCGATATTTCGCGCAAAGCCTTCGGGCCTTCCGAAACATGCTTCTGACTCCAAATATGACCTCGCTTTCCTCATCCGGAACTTCATTTGAGGAGAAACGAACTTTTCCGGCGTCTACAATATCCTTATATCATGAATAATTATCGATGTTATATTCCCCACATTCATATTGGATGATATTTTCTTGTTGAGTTTCACTAATTAAACAAATCAAATAAACTATTTATATTGAAAAATAATGCAGTATAAAATATAAATTAAAAATTATATAACAGGATTATTAGAAAATAGATGATCACCTTAGTGTGGAAGCTCTTCATTTTGATATATTCTTAATAATATTCACATATATCATGTTAAAATGACATCCCAAATCCTAATAATGTGAATAAAAAGGCACATAACATAGAGATATATAGACTCACATTTTGGTATCCAATTCTTCCATATCAGAGGGGGACTATGATCTTAAAAAATGGTAAAGGGACTAATTATGATATGCAACACACTATGAAGTGGGTTTAGAATTAGTGTGGTGATACTAAATCAATTATTTACAATTATATTTTTATGTCTTTCCTTTAACAAATTCCACTTTTTATGGAGAAATACATTCACAATTTCTCTCTTTACTCATTTTTAATTGTTCATGAAGTATAAATAATCACACACACACGTAGAAGAGGTACAAAAAATTTTAATGTTCACATATTAATATGAAAATTCTAGTCCTTCGTATGAACTAAATTCCTACAATATCATAAACCCCAGTTTAATATATTTGTAAGATATACAATATTACCTCATAAAAATATCATGTTCTAATCATATAAAACTGTTTATTTAATCCTATACTGATGTACTCGGTTAAATTTAGAAATAATTTTGAGCTAATAACAGGTATTCTGGGGCCAAATTAGAGTATTTCCTTATTTTATATGTGTTCATTTATCTTTTTATTCTTCCTTAAAATATTAAATATATAATATAGAAAAATATCTTATAATAATACTTATTTATGATCAAACTAAAATGAGATGATTTTCTTTTTAGTCTTCAGAGAATCAATTAATGGTTATTTCTATTTTATAGTTTATCAGATCCACTAATCATTGTACAATAATTTGTGCAAAACTGAACTCTTAATTCCTCATCATTCACATACATAGAAGCATCAATGGGAAAAAAAATATTTTCTATGAATAAATTAGTCCACAGAGATTATTATTTATTTTTACTACAAGATATGATAATTTCCTTTGTTTCATTGTAATAAAGGATTCTTATTCAATTTACAGTCACTTATACACAATGTTACACTTTCAATATTCCATTTCATAAAATCATGTAATGAAATCATACTATATTGTTAGAAAATAACAATACACACAAATTATTCCTTATATTGATAGTATAAATTGATGGTTTTATATCGTTAGTAGGTTTTAGGACAACTTTATCACTAGAACAACACATTTCCACAACACTAACACTTTCATCTTCAACTTTTATTCTTCATCTCCAAATACTAGAATTATTAAAGTGGATTCATTGATCTTTAACTTCTATTGTAGCATACAAAAATAAATATATAGGTTCATCCTCATATTATATTTATAATAATACATATTTAGGAGAATTCTATGCTAATAAAACTCTAATTATGAATAATCAATGTGGATTTTTAATTTTAAAACATACATATAAAATATCACCTATAAATTATATTATTTTGTCAACTACTGATATAACATTTAAAACAACAGTCCAATAGTTTTAAATTAAATTTTAATTTCAAAATCCTATTTATTCCTTCAACCTAAAACTATTACCTAGAATCATCTTCCATGTAATCTAAAAATTAAAATGTGAAGGATTAACTATTATAATATTAAATAACCATCATTCTCCTCAGATGAATCCAATTCATCATGAAAATTATATATTATCTATTTTTTAATTTCAATTAATTACCTTGGCTATTGAACGGTAGCATAGTATTTCATAATAGTTACTTTTTAATTGATTGAACATATTAAAACATTATGAAGACACTATGACATATAAGTCTTCTACTGTCCAGTGTAATAAAAGGAGAGATCTTAATACTATCAATTATTGATGACTCTACTTCAACCTAATGAAACATGATTTTAACTGGGTGTGATATGGTAAATCACATAATTTATAAGCTACTTTGAAATTTTAGACACACCGAAATCATTAATTTCTTCATATATACATCATGATAATTTTTCTATATAAATATCACATCATATAAGGAACCACTATAATGTGGAATCCAATTATGGTATGTATTTCATCTAAAATAAAATTTTATAAATAATATGTTAATAATTCATTATGGTATACCCTTATCCATATGGCATTGTGTCCCTTGAATGGGTATTTTAATTATAAATTACTATGTATCTGTTGTCGTGTTGTATGTATTATTTTGGAAAAACCATACAGTGAAATCCTTTTCCAAAACGCAATAACAAAATTATTTTTTTGAGAGTATTTACCATTATAATTGTTACCATAATTTACATTTATTATATATAGTAACTATGCATCATCTAATGAATAATAAAAATTATTATCTAATCATTTACACCTCATAATAAGTGTTTCTCTAAATAATACCTAATAATTTAACGCCATAAAAAATTTAATAATATATAACAAAAAAATTAGGAAAAATTTCAAACATATTTATCATTTATAAATATTTAAGACACCATATATTTATACAAATATGATCAAAAAAAGACATAATTTTTTTAAACATCCGGATTTCATGTGATGAAATATATATTTAAATATAGTCTTCATGATTTGGATGGATTATGAGATCATTTAACATATATTCATGGAATAATTAACCACTAATAATCATAGAAATATTGAATTCTCAAAATTCAATTATATTTTGAACATCAATCATCAAATCACATTGGAATTAACTTATAATATGTTATCCTAATGTTTTCAAGGGAAATAATTCTTCTAACATCAATAATAGTCTTCCAACTTTTAATGGATGAAATTATCATAAAATGTTTTATTCCATGATATTTCATCCAACATTAACATATTGAAAATATAATGAAATCATCCTGAGAACATCAGTGATAATAAATTTAGAATCAATATCCATTCATATCTATCACTACTGAATCGTTATCGTTATCCATCATTTTAATATCCCAAATTTACCTAGGCTATTACATTGTAAAAATATAGTTTTTAGGGGGTTATGGGAGCCAAGAGAAGCACACTCAAAGAGTTTTATAAAAATAATGCTTCCAACAATCATTGCACTAGCATGTCAATGCATCACCATGTTAGTGCGTCATCATTATATTATGTCGGCAAGCTAGTGCATGAACATGTCAATGTGTCAACATGTCAGTGCATCAGTGAGTCAGGGTAATTAGTATTAGTGTTTTTTGTGTTGGAGGTTTGAGGCATCAGTAGTTCATGGCATCAGCAGGTCAGGGTAATGGTAAGTCAAGACGTTGGTAGGTCATTTCATCGATAGGTCAATGTCAAAGGATTGACATTTGTAAGTTGTGTTGGTAGCTCACCTATCGGTTTCTCAGGATCAGTGACTCACCCATCAATGACTCAATTCTAGTTTTTCTAATTTCAATATATTTTACTATCTTTCCCTCTTACATATTATTTGATATTAAATGTGTTTAAATATTTTTTTGGGCGTTTTGAAGGATTTTTCCAAATTATATTAAGTTTATCATTAATAACCTCTTGTTCTAGGGGATTTTAGATACTCAAAATACATAATCATGATAATGGTCCTTTTATTAATGGATTTTGATATTGCTAAATAAATGGATTCCCTATGATCAAACCTACTTTGTGATCACCCAAATTACTCTAAATAGTAATAAAAATAAACCTCTAGCTATACTTGAACATTTCTTTCTCATGTAATTGTAGTTTCTACAAAAATTTGGGGATGGAGTGGTACATGGGACATGTTGGAATCCCAGTTTGAGAGACTGATTGATTGTAGAGTGGATGGACTTGTAGGATATGGGACTGCTTTTATTTTATTGTGGCCATCGAATGATTTTGTGTAGTGGGGATAAAAATTTGAATTTTCTGGGAATCGATCCATCATGGTTGGGTTGTTAGAGAAGGAGTTTTATGTATAACATTGAAGAATAATATTTGATAGTGGTTGATGAGGGGAGTGTACTGGGACTGCAAACTGGTTTTGGTGCTATTGTGTAGTGAGACTACAACTTGTTCTGCTTGTTGTTTTGATATTCTTTTGTTTGGAAGTTTATTGGTAGTATTAGAATAAATTAAATTAAATCGCCATAATTAATAAATTTTAATTGTTTGAATAGAAATGGTTTGACTTATTCATTGGTAATTGCAATTTGTGTTGTTATACAGATAGGGGTAGTATTAAAAGTGGGGATGGTGGGCATGATTTTTTGATTGTTTGAAACCCATAGGTTAGGAAGACTATTTTATTATCTATAGGTATAAATATTATTTCCTTGCAATATCTATATGCACCACAACCCTATTGAGAACCATGTTCTGAACTCCCCCATTTTATGTTGGAGGATTCCTTTCATAACATCCATGTGGGATGATGGATGGAATGTCACTGAAATTCTTCCTCACACCATCTTCTAATTTCATAACAATTGTGCATATCCAAATATTATTTAATCTCGTGAGTCTTACAATTGTCCTATATACATCGAGATGAGTTTTTTTGGGTGAGAGGCATAGGTGTTTACGATATTGGATTGTTTTCCTATGTGTCATCAGGAAGAGGACCCGGTGTCTTCGGTTGAGAGGTATGGTTTTTATGGACTAGGTGTATGTGGGTGGGATTGTGTTTGGTTTGAGTCCAAAGTGTGTGTGGTCAGGCTGTGGCAGTGGGACTATGTTTGATAATAGTTGTATCATCAAGATGTTATCCATTTGGTATGAGAACTTTACCTGTGGGAAAGGGGTACAGGTTACCCAAATATCGATGTGCTTATTCCACTAGCGTACATTGATTGTGTTATATGGTTAGTGTTATGTAGTGAGTTTGTTATGGTTAGTAGTGATTGGTAGCTTCTTTATGATTCTATCATCTTCTCATAGCGACATTAGTATATTCCCCCGCTTCTGCATGGGTATCTTTAGTTTCCCATCTGAGTATACTCATATGCTCACCTTATGTATATAAAATGGTTTTCATGTTTCTAGAAGGACATTGAGGATTGTGATGGACTTTACAGTCTTGTAAATCATGATTAGTTTCTATTAATACTTATTCCCTTTTATTTTGGTACTTTGCATTGATATTTTTATTTACATAGTGTTAAAATTACTTTGGGACTTGAATGTAGGAATTGAATATTGTCCTTACTTATACATTTAGTATTTGGAAATTCCAGGTATTTACCATCTTATCTCACATTTGTTTCATTAAAATTTAGAATTCATTCAATTTTCTAAATGATTCTATACCATTAGTGCTAGTATTCACTTTGGGGCCTATTGATGGAGGGACTTGATGGTTATTATCTCTCCTTCATCTTTAAAAAGTAAGGGTGTCACACTTTTATATCCTTTCCCTCATCATGAAGATGGAGGTTCTTGACAGAATGGTATAAGAGGGAGGCTTGATGATAAGATATATGATAGAGTTCGTAAACATGGAGGAATTCATGGGATGATAGAGCAACAGTGTTATGTAATCTTGTTTCATGAAATACTCCATGGAAGACAGGATAGGACATGGATTTTAGGACACCCCATAATCCAATGCAAGGGCTCATGACATACATAATGACTAATTGAGGCAGTAATGGTTGTAGGGTAGAGATTCTAGGAATGTTACATGAATGATAATGATTTTTTTTCTTTTGTGTTTTTGGAAATTTGGGAATTTAATTTACCTATGGAGTTAAGATGCATCTAAAAATAAATTATTCCATATTTTCATAGCTTCTGAGTTCCTTATTTAAACATTATTAGCTATGGTACATGGACATCACTATCTTGTAGAACGAGTAGTTGATGACCAACAAATTGACCTGGATGATAAATGGAGGGTTGATCTAGAGGAGAAGGGTGAATAGTGTTAGAAGTCACTTTTTTCTTTCTAGCATTAATATTTGGGAAAGTGTGAGGGTAGCACCTTATATATAGAGATAGAGAGCTATCTGGAGGAGATGGTGATCAATTTTAGATTTATCTATTCTCTGATAGAGTACTGGGTTTCTATGGTAGTAATCTAGATGCGAGGAGTGGTGCATCAATGGTGGATGATTTTCTCCAGGGATAGGAAGGATAGTGTTGTCCCATATGATGAATTTGAGAAGGCATCTCAGGAAGAATTTATTTCATCCATGATAAAGGCTATGATTAGGTAGTATAAATTCTTCCACCAACAGATGAGTATATTATTAATGGATCTTGGGTTCAATTTCATGTATTTCATATGCATCGCACCACATCTCTTTCCAAATGAGGAGTCATGGGATGGATGATTGGAGGAAGTACTCCGACCTTCACATCAGCATGTCATCACTCCCTTTAGCCTACCGTCATAAATAGATGTTCCGAAGAAGGATGAGGTAGTGGATAGGATGAAGACATAGGGATGTGTAACATGAGAAGGGAGCCTACCGAGTTTATGAAAGGGGGAGGAATTCAGTTGCAGGTCTCTGGTAGCATGTCCTTTCGGGTTTCGACCAGTGGGGAGTATGATTTGGAAGTTTGAGTTCTGATATCTTGGATTTATCCATTTCCCTTGGGTAAAGGAATCAAGTGATTTAGATGAGGAGGATGAAGATATCATTGAAACTAGTTTATGGTTCCACAACAGTATAGTGGGGATGGGTAGGTTCAAGGCACACCTCAGTAGTAGTAGTTTCCAGTCAGACCATTCGAGTAGTATGGGCAGTGATCTCCCTCTCCACCAAGGGTAGACAATGCTGGAGGAGGACGACCTTAGGGTGATCTTTAGGGACCTCGACCAGAGCGTTCTCGGGGAGGCAGGTGAAAGAAGAGAGGTGGAGGAGATGGGTGTGGGTAGTTGCGCACCACAGAGGTACCAGTTCTAGCAGAAATAGAGGTTGTTCGAGGTATGGTTATTTTATTTATTACCCTTTATTGTAATTTGTTTTATAGAGGAACTGGACACTCCTTTTATGAGCCTTGTCTATCCCATTATATGGGACTATATGTAGAGAGAAAATCTATGGAAATGGTGTTGAGAACACCAATTGGAGGTCAGATCAATTAGTTTTGTTGTTTTTCGGGGATGAAGGATGATGTAAGGGAACCATTACTCCAGTGGGGATCTTCTTATAAAATAGTTGAAACCATATAATGTCATCCTAAGAATCAAATTGTTTTATTCTACAGATCCTGTTATTAAAAACATCTAGAGAAGATTTGTGTTCTCATATATGGGTACCAGCGCTTAACATTCATTAGTGAGTGGAGATTCCAAGAGATTAGTTCGTTTGTGAAGACTCTTATTTCCATTATAGCCTAGATTTTACTGGGATAAATAGACATGAATATGGTGGTTTTTATGGGGGTGTTAAGAGAATTCATAGTTGTTTTCCTAGAAGAGGTTGTTACTCTACCCCCTAGATGTGACATTGAATTCGGGATACACTTACATGCCGATGTTCATCCAATTTTATTTTATCCCAATCAAATGACACATTCTAGGTTGTGTGAGTTGAGAATTCAGTTTTATTACCTGATGAAGAAGTTTCTTACTAAGCCATGGGTGTTGTTGTGAGTTGCTCTTGTATTGTTCGCGAAAAAGACAGACAGTGGTTTAAGACTGTCCATAGACTACCATAGACTAAATTAGGTGGAAATCAAGAACTGTTTCCCCCTTTTGAGGATAGATGATCTTTTTTACTAGTTTATGGGAGAAGTTTGGTCTCTAATATCGATCTGCAGTCTTGATATCAACCATTTTGGGTGAAAGAGGGTGTCATTTTAAAGTCAATTTTCATGTGTATGTATGGGCACCTCGAGTTCATGGTCACATTCTTTGGTGTTACAGACACACCATCAATGTTAATCGGGATGATGAACTCTATCTTCTGTATGTTATAGGGTGGATTCATCATCTTGTTCATTTAAATCATTATGATTTACTTAAGATTAGAGGATGAACACACATAGCATGAGGACTGTCCTGGGGGTCATCTGATACCACTAGTTCTATGGTATATTGTCCATGTTCAGTTTATGGATGTGATAGGTACACACTAATATAAATGTGGTATTCTATAAAGGGATATAAGTATACCCGTAAATGGTTCAGGGGAATGTTTATTGGGAATCACCCATGAATGTAGAGAATAATTTTAGTTTTCTAGGGTCTGGCAGTATATTTCCAGAGTTTTGTACCTGATTTCCCTTGAGTTCGACTTCATTGAAATATTTGGAAAGAAATGTAAAATCCATAATATGGTGTGATAAGTGTTAGGAAAAATTTATCCATATAAATGTTGTAATGGTTAGTTCCCCAGTGATGAGGTTTATAGAGGGAGGGGAATTTTTTTAGGTATTTTGTGATACTTTCGGTCAAGACTTTGGATATGTACTGATGCATCAGTGGGTAGTAATATATTATTGGTTTAGGTATTTATATTCTCAACAACGTAGATATTACTCCGAGGACCTAGAGATAGCAGCGGTCATGTTTTGTGGATTTTGTTGCGATATTACCTCATCGGGAAGCGCTTTGTGGTATTTCACAGATCTTCTGATCTTGAGGTATAAAATATCCCAATGAGACCTTAACTTGAGGTGGTGAAGGTGGCTAGAGTTTATCCTAGAGTACGACTTTATTATCTATTACACCCAAGTAAATGGGATGGTGTTGGCCAATTACATAAGCAGGAAGTCTCAGAGTGAAGTAGTTTGGCAATCAATAGATACTTTGAGGGAAATGGAGGAGTTTTCCGCTTTACATCTGTATGCGAGAGTGGTTGATAGAAGAGGTTATCTATTTCAGATGATATTTTAGTCTTACTGGATGTGACAGGTGGGAGAGTCTTTGTGGGGAGACTCAGAGTCTATTGTTATTCATGGTCGCACTATCTAGGGTGATGCTACGGAGGGATGGTCAGATGATAGTTAGAATCAGATGATGTTTTATGGGAAGATGTTTTTCCAAGGGTAAATGTTTGAGGAAGTTCTTAGTGAGTTCTATAGCTCAACTATAGTGGTTTATCTAGGATCATTTATGATGTACCATGGATTGAGGGAATAGTTTTGGTGGCTTAGTGTGAAGTTGGATGGGGAGGCATTTTTGGAATGATTTCTAGTGTGTCAGTATGCGAAGGATTAGAAATGTGTTCCCAAATTTCTATTACATCCCTTAGATTTTACCAAGATGAAGTGGGATAACATCTCAACGGATTTCATCACTATATTACCCAGTACATAGGGAGAATTAGATGTTGATTGTGTATTAGTGGATCAATTGACCAAATAATCTCATTTCATGGTGATCAAGGAGTCAATCACAATGGATAACTTAGTGCACAAGTATGTAGATGAGGTGTTGTGGATGTGGAGAGTTTCATGATCGGTTATCTCGGATAAGGATGTATGTTTTACCTCCCAAGTGTTGAATGGATTTTGCATGCCTTTGACTCGTAGTTATGCCTCAACACTGATCACCACCCTAAGACTAATGGGTATAGAGTGTAGACTATCCAGAAGTTGGAAGATATGATACTAGCATTTTTTCTAGACAACAGATGATTTTGTATATGAAATTTTCCCTTGGTAGAGTTTTCTTACTATAATAGCCATCAATATTAAATTGGTATGACTCCATTGGAATCTCTATATGTGCGACCATGTTGTAAACTTATATGTAGGATATTGTATGGTGAGGGAGGTGTTCTTGGACTAGTGTTAGTGCAGAGAATGATGAAGAAGTTTCATTATGTGCATGAGAATGTGAATGGAGCCTAGGACCGATAGATGTTATTTTTAGATCATGGGGGGGGGAGGGGGGCTTTTAGTGTTTTAGGATGGGGACCATGTTTTTATGAAGGATTCTTCATTATTTTGGAAGCAGAGGTTAGGTAGAGGAAGAAATCTTTCTCTTAGTTTCGTCTAGCCTCTCAAGGTATTGGAATGAGTTTTCAAGGTCTCATATCAGCCTAAATTGGAACTATAGATAGAGAGGATTCATGATTTCATTAATGTATATTAGCTCTATCGGTATCCACACTATGACTTTCATATCATTGACTCGGGAAAGTTTGATATCGATGGAGACACGACATTCTGGGAGGGGGTAGTAAGAATCGAGGATCATGTGTAGAAGGTGATTTTTGGATGGACCATTCCATTAGTTCATGTGATCTGCAGGCTGCATGGGAACAAATAGTGTACTTGGGAGAAAGAGTAATAGATTCATTCCTTAACCCTAGAAATATTATGAGGGTTGTCTCTGTATTTTAATTTTTTTGATTTTCCTTATTATGTGATTCTTAACATCGTTTTGGATGAGATGAGTTGATTCTTATTATCTAAATGTGTGTGAAATTCCTGACATGTGGGGTGGGAAGAAACTACTCCCTATTAGAGACACATTAAGGTGGATGTGATTAAACCTATACGGGCGACATAGTGCCACCCAAAGTGAGTAGTCTCTTAACATTTAAGATGGAGACCCCAAATCAAAGTGTCTCGATAGTGTTATATTGGTGTTTACATTGTTTTTTTGTGGTAGTGGGGACTTAGTGTTTCAACATTTGTTTAGAAGATATATGTCAAAGAGGTGTCCTATTATTTAAGTTTTTTCCCTCTAGTTTTCGAAAAATACAATGTGGTTCATCTTTTATAGGTATCTTACAAGGTTTTTTAACCTATCTTATCTGGTTTAGTTTTATATTATTGGGGATGGTAATTGTTTGAGTGGTATTTTATATAATAACCTGGATTTCCTCAGGACTTTAGATTATTAAAATTCAATATTTGGGTGTTCTATGAGCCAATTGTAGTTTATGTAGAGAGTTTTCAAAAAATCCAACTTCGAACCATTAGTGAATCACATGTGAGTGCATCAGATATCAGTATAAGGCCACGACCTTAAACCTTACTTAATATTGAATTAAATGAATATTTCACATTGAGGATATTTTTAGGTTTAGAGTTTTATAGAATTAGGTCATAACTATTACATCTCAAAATATTACATAGTAGACACTTCTACTAAGTTTCCATAAAATAAAAAAACACATAAAAAACATGTCTAGTTCCATGTTTTAGAGAGCATGACTTTCCTTGATCCCATCTTTGACCCTATTCATATTTATGTTCTGTGGAAAACATTTCAAAAACATGGGATTAGAATAAAAAGCCCAGTAAAGGATACACAAAGAATAAAAACTGTTAGTTTTTCAAAACTACAAGTAAACCATTAATACTTTAACAAAGTAATACTTTTCACCTTTATTAAGTAATAAAAACTCTTCACTGACTAAAAGGCCATTACTTACCATTTTGTAACCAAACGATTACCATAAAACCCATATAAAGAACACATAACATATAGAGGTAACTTGGGACATAAACATACATAAATTGAATAACCATATTGTCGACGTCCACACATACTTAATGGAATACCCATACGGCCGACTTCCATACCAAATGCATTGGAGGTTATAACGTAACCACCCGTCCTGGTATTCACGACACCACCCGTCATATGGTTTATCACATAACCACCCGTAAAATGTCCAAGTACCATCATTACATATAAAATATTGCAAATATAAACATTTCAATAACAAAATTTTATTTTCAATCACAAAAATTAATTCCAATATATTGAATTAATCAACCCATTTTGAAAAAAATCAATTAAAAGAGATTTTTGAATCAACGTGTCCCATACAACTTTGAATATTTTAATGGAATTATAAATTTAGAACATTAATTTCCATATAAATAAATAGTGAAAACAATTTTAAAAACATGGAAATTAAATATAATGATTTAGAATAATAAATCTTTAAAACATTTAAAACAATATTTTTGTAAAAGAGTTTTTAACAAAATGAGAGACTATTGAATAAAAATAATTGCGGTATAAGATTTAATCAGAACATTATAATATCATGAGAATAAAGGGATTCATGATATAATATGTAAAAGGACAGTATATACACCATATAATAGTGAATTGGTGCATAACAGCAATGAAGTCTCAATGGAAATGTAAATTGAGATGAAATCCATTATAAAGATGGTATCCTTAAATTAAGGATAAATATATCACATTATTATGTGTGAGAAATATAAATACAAGGAATATAAGTGTATATTAATTGTGAAACAATAATTGGTCATTAACACATATTCATTTGATGACATTTTCATGAAGTACAAGTTGAAGCCAAAGAAATCGAAATTGGGTTAGGAAGTTCCCTTGCAATAATTTGACAGCCTAACGGTGTCACTTCAAAATTCACAAAATGAGTTGATGAGAGATAAAAAAGGTATCTCATCAGTTGGGCATAAAATTTACATCAATAAGGATATATAATAACATATCCCAACATAATATTATGTGAATTAAAAGACATAACAAAAGATGTCTTTTATAAAGAGGAGGGTGAAAGGTTCCCTTACCGACTTGGGTAACATTCGAAACCTACTCCCCATGGAAGAAGGGTAACACAATAAAGATGTAAATACCCATAAAAGAAATTATATTACACAAAGAGTAGAAAAATGGGCAGTATATACACAACTCAATGGAAATGGTGGCAAACGTAGCATAAGTGTCACAGGAATAAAAATTAGATGAAAAATCCCTTATGAAAACTCGGCAGCCTAACGACACCACATAAATCTTCCAAAAATGGTTTGATGAGATCAAATAGGGTCTATCATCATATGAAAATAAAGTGTAAATTATGAGTAATATAAAATAACGTACCCAAGCATAATAAATATGACCATAAATGAAATGACATAAAAGAGAGTGCTTAAAAAGAAAGATAGAGGTAGGATCCCTTACCTCGTATCAGACTTGACTCGATCGTTATTTAATATCCTGAATAATA